>JAZHRO010000067.1:43635000-44835000 GCA_037157565.1 Thalassia testudinum | reverse complement strand
ACTAGAAATCACATTAAGGAAACAAGATAACTAGGCAAGGAGGACTTCCTTGCACTCTACTCCATGAGGGATCTTGTGATCTCCAACACGAAGATTCTTGAGATCTCCATCAATATCAAATAATAATAAACAACAAATAAAGCAGGAATATTATTGGAAAAATAAATAAATAAAGAAAGCAAGAATGACTTCTGCAAAAGTGTACTTAAATGTCAAGATAAAGGAGAAAGAGATGCAGTTAGCAATTTAATGGTCCATTTAATTAGAGAGGAATTGGGTGATTGTTGAAAGGGCAAGAGCTTATGTTGAGAGTATGCTCTTTTGTGCAAAGGGCTACATTAAGAAATGGGATTATTTGCTTGTGTAATCCATGTTGTAACCCCATTTAAAACAGGAAGGCAACTTTCCTTGTGTAGCCTTCCTTTTCACATCTCAAAAGGTCACGTGGATACTTTGACTCCTCAGACGAAAAATAGTATGTGTGCTCACCGTTTTACAGATTATCTTAAAGTGAAAGTGGAAGGTTTGGTGGCCTTAACGATTTTTTTGAGTTGACTACATCTTTCCAAGAGGATGGTGACTGCAATGTTTACTAGGAAATTGGATGATCCATCTATGTCTATTTCATGTGTGTATGGTCCGTGCGATGATGCTTCCATATCTCAGTTTTGGGAGGAGATTGGTCAAGCATCTCTTTTGGTGGATAGGATGTCATGGTTAATTGGTGGAGATTTTAACGCTACTCTGTCCTCTAATGATAGACCAGATGGAAGATGTGATAGGTCTATATCCAAGTTCCAACATCTTCTACAAGAACTTGAATTAACGGACTTGCCTATATCTGGGGCTCAGTTTATTTGAAGGAGTGGTAATCGTGTTGCATCTTGTATTGATAGATTCATTTGCAATCTGGCTTTGGCTGTGGTCTTCCATGGATCAGAAGTAGGGGTATGTGATAGGCCTTTCTCTAATAATACACCTCTACTCTAGTGTAGTAATGAGGGTGCAACGTTTTCTTCATATTTTAAATTTCACAAATCTTAGTTGAGGGAGCCTAAGTTCAAGGAATTGATCTGCGATAAGTGGGAGTCAACACTGAGATCCACTTCGACCACACGCACTCTGGCTTGTAAGATCCGTGCTATTCAGGAAACAATGATTGAGTTCAAACATGATCTTTTAGCATGTCGAAAGGCAAGGAGGACTGAGGCTTTGCAAAAGATTTCCTCTTTGGATAAAAAAGAAGAGGTTTCACCTTTATCTAGTGCTGATTTTCAGGAATGCAGGAATATGCAGGCGGTAGTCATGGATGAGGACCAGAAGAGAGATGGATTAAAGGCAAAAATCAAGGTAGTTATGGCTTACAGAGGGGGATGAAAACACCAGATTTTTCCATTTAGTGGCTAGCTCCAAGAGAAGGTCAAATATGATTAATGTGCTGAAAATTGGTGATTCTCTGATTAATCAGAGGAATTAGATTTGTGAAGCTTTTTAGGCCCAGTTTCATGAGTTTACTTGTAAACAACCTATTGAGGAGTAGCAGTTGGGTAAGTCAAATATGGTGCAAATAAATGAGGAGATGAGGAGGGATCTTCTTAGAGAAATAAGCGAGGATGAGGTAACAAGAACGCTTCATGAGTTGAACGTAGAGGGTTCCCCTAGGCCGAATGGGTTGCAAATTGTGTTCTAGAAGGAGATATGGGAGGTGGTTGATGCTGATATTATGGCTATGATTCATGAGTTTTTTGCAAGTAATAGAGGTTTTGAGAGGTTAAATCGTTATTACCTGTTCATTCTACTGAAGCATCCTAAAGTTGATTCAATTTATGAATTAAGACTAATCACCCTTTCCAATTCAATATATTTGCTGGTAGCTAAGGTCCTAGCGAACGTGCTTCATTCAGTCATGCCCAAGATTATCTTCCCGATTCAATCTGCATTCCTAAAAGGGAGATCATTACAGGATTCTTTTGTCATTGAAGAGGAGATGAAAGCTTCTTGGAAAAGAAGAGAGGCTACGATTTTCTTGTGAAAAGAAGACGGGTTTCAAAGGCATATAACTCTGTCTTAGACATACCTCTGGGAGATTCTTAGGAGGAGATTTTCCATAAATGTGGGTTCAATTGATGAAAAGATATGTTACTACCTCTTCCTTTTCAATTTTGGTAAATGGCCGCTCAGCATAGCCACAACAAGGGGTGAGACAGGGGTGTCCGTTGGCCCCACTTCTATTTGATATCACCATAGACACTCTAGCTAGTTTGGTCGTTTAAGTATGCAGAGGGAATCTTTTTTCTGGCTTCACGACTCATGAAGATGGACCTTTGCTTACCTTTACTATAGTATGCAAACGACACAACTTTTTTCGTAGGGGGAAATGTAGAGGTAGTTCATGTATATTCCTTGGTAAGAATTGTTGCAAAGATTTATGGCTTGAGAATTAATAGAAGAAAGTCTTTGTTTGTTCCTTTTGCGATTTCTAGTGCCAATGTGGAAGAGATGTCTAATATTTTGGAGAAGCCATTAGCACGTTTACCAATCAAATATTTGAGACTTCTGTTGCAGGGTAAGAGATTATTGGTGTCGAATTGGAATGCTATGGTGGAGCATGTCACAAATAGACTTTCTTCTTAGAGTGGGAGGTTACTTTCTAGAGGTGGCCAGTTGGTGTTGCTCAAATCGATTTTATTTTCCATTCTGATGTTTTATTTTGCAGTCTTTCAACCTCCAAAGAAATTATGAAATATCTGTAATCAGAAAAAGTTTCTTTTGGAAGGGTGTGGATTTGAAGGCTGATTTATGCAATTGGTGGCATAGAATGAGGTTTGTAGACCCAAAAAGGAGGGTGACTTGGGGATACGTTGTCTGGATGCGTTCAAGAAGGCTCTTCTTTTGAAATGGGTTGTAAGAATGATATCCGAAGAGAATTCTTTGGTTATGAGATTGTTGAATGACACATATGGGGCAAATATGAATTTACTGGAAAGTTCAACTTGTAGAAGAGGTGTTTCATCCTTTTGGTGTGCTATCCAGCAGAATTATGCTTGAGTTTACAAGCAATTTCAGTCCAATTTTGGGAAATGGCGATAATTTCATAATCTGGTTGAATGATTGGAGTGGCTTGGGCATTTTCTCTGGCTTGTTTCCACATGTTTTTCAAATGGTGAATGATAAAAATTCTATGGTTTCAGATTTGCAAGATGATCAGTCAAGAGCGTGGAATATTCTATTGCCTGCAGGTTTATCGGAGTCCACTGACACTGAATTTCAGCAGTTACTGCAATCTATTTCAGACATCTGTCCAGTGGCGAATGAAGCTGATAAGCTCTTATGGAAAGATGGGACGTTTTCGGTTAATAAGGCCCATAGTAAAATTGTGTTCGAGCCCTAAAATGGATGGTGCCAATTTTGATTCTAGAATAATCTTGAAATGCAGATTTCCTTTGAAGATTCTTTGACTTCTTAGAGAAGAGAACAAATAGTCATTAAGAGTTTCAGAAAAGAGTGGATTGATGATGGAAATGTTGCCCGCTCACCGTGTTTTGAAGCCGAAGAAGATGTGCCACATCTCTA
Organism: Thalassia testudinum; assembly: GCA_037157565.1. NCBI lineage: Eukaryota > Viridiplantae > Streptophyta > Magnoliopsida > Alismatales > Hydrocharitaceae > Thalassia > Thalassia testudinum. The sequence goes on along the minus strand of JAZHRO010000067.1, from coordinate 44,831,427 downwards.
CTTCTCGTCATTTTGCTAAGGAGGTACGGCATCATTTCAACCTCCGAATGGTGAACTATACTAATGTGAATAATTTATGGAGCTACTTTAGAAGTCATGTTGATCTTGATACAGCTGGCTGGATTCAAGCATTTTCCATTCTCTGGTGCCTCTAGCTGCAACAGAATGACAAGATTTTCAAGAATGAGAGATGTTAGGTGGAGAATGTTGTAAGGGATATATCTTTTTTATCTGATTTTTAGCGCAACAATATGTAAGTCCATTCCATTTACATTAATATAATGCTCAGGATCATTACCGACATCTCTTCCTTTTCTTTTCAAAAAAAAAAAAAAGATATCACCAGTTTTCGAGGCTTTCAATCTGACCAAAATCTCATACTTCATCAGTCCTCGAGGTTGCAGCTAATGTAGCATAAGTGAGCAGCGACTCGAGAAACAACTACATGGGAATGAACCATATTTATGTGGTTCTTATAGCAGGGGAAATCATCAGTAGAGTATTAGGAGTAACATCAAACCCTTTGCATATATATTTCTTAAGGGGTGACATAAAAATTAGCCAAAAATAAAAATGAAAAGGGAATTATCTGAATGTGCAAAGCACAGTATAGGAAACAGCTTTTTCTCGATACTGAAAAACTATAATGGTTATCTCCTCTCCCTTTCTAGCTATTGCACTCTGGGGAGATGCCAGTAGGTGTTCCACCACATTCTCCTAATGCCAAATGTAAGATTCCATATTGCATCCTCTTGGTTTAAGAAGATTTAATTTAATTGCAATATGGAGCACACACTTGCTTTTCTTTCTTAGTTTATATTCATCTCCATAAACCCTACTCTTGGGGCAGTACATAGATAGAAAGCTGGAAAGAAATTTCAGTCTGAGTTCTGTTTAGGGAATTGCCCCTAGCTCTCATCTCTTCCTTTTCTCCAATTTCTTGACTCATGATCTTCTTGCCCACTAGGATATTTATCAATCCTCAACCACAGACATTTTGAGCCTCATGTGTGTTTTTCTATGGTCTTGAATAGTGCATAAAACTTTTCTATAAAAAAAGAAAAAATAATAAAGATACAAACATTTTGGAGGATACGAACTCCTACTTCAAAGTTTCCATTTGGAAGCAATGTGCAATGAAGAGCATCATCAATATCTTTGCATCCTGTAACAGTAAGGAATAGTGGGATAACCATTAATTGCTGAAAGACTACTCAAACCGAAACTCACATAACATCAAATTCTTTAGTTTGTCATACCAGGAGGGTCCACACTAAATACCCGTACATGCCGCAAATCTTGTCTATGAGAATTTGTCAAATCTTCAGGAGACAAAAACCAAGGTAAAGGCGGCAGGCAGGCCAGAACTTGGGCAGAAAATGGCCTTGAATTTATGTCATTCTCAATCAACACAACCTAATTAAAAAAAGTGATGTTTTAACTGAGTGATAACACCGAGATTTTTTTGCTAATCTGTACTTATTGTAGAACCATAAGTTTAATAGAACCATCATATAGGAATATAACAAGAACAACAAAATGTTTAACATGCCTCGCTCTCAGTAACTGGGTCACCAATTCTTCCAATAGTTCTCACATAGTGACCAGAAGGAAAACGAGATGAACAATCCCAAGAATCAACCGCAACAATAATTCTTTTATCCAAAAGGTTGTCAAGTTGTCTGGTCTGAATTCTAATCTTAGGAATTCTGCAATCTTTCGGAACAAACAGAGCATGAGCAACACCACCAGAACCTGCAGGTGACGGCCTTGGCTCCAGAGAGCCACAGTAGCTGCACAGGATTAAGTGACAGATGAGAAGAGACGTGGATTGTGCAGAGTGGATGACTCTGAATAAAAGGAGTGCCAGCAACTGCACAGGAGACACAAGCAAGCAAGAGCCCAGGAAAAGCATATAATTAATTACGCAAAGCAGATCATACAAGTGAATGCATTGTGGATACACAGATGAAGCTAAGAAACAAAGATACAAAATAGTTAAAATTATAGATGGGCATTTAAAGCTGAAAATTGTTAACTAAAACATAACGATGGTTAAAAAAGCCTCAAATGAGAAAAACTGCATGGCTTCCAAGCTTCTTTGGAAAATCAAGAATGGGGCTCTTCTGCAGCAACAAAGCATAGGAATGAAAACGGAGAAGGTATTATCTGCTTCTCAGATGTCTGGAACTGCATACTATGCGAAGTATGAAATCGTTGGAATACATTATAGACCCAAGAGGTCTTCATCTTAAAAGAAGAATTCTCACTTTCTTGCTGTTCAGGAAGGGCGCACGTTGAAGAGGCAAGGGAGAAGTAGCTCCCACTCCAAGCCCGTCACGTGCCAAGACTCTGCATGGGAGCAGTCGCGAGTTGATTCCTCTAGCAATGCACCTACGCCAACAGCTCATGATAGGGTGGGTCCCGGTCCATTTGGGCCTTCCCAAGCCAAGGCCATGGCTGATCGCTTTGAGCGGCCAATCCTAGGATAAGATAGGGCTTGTGTGGATCAACCAATTGATATCAAAGCGCTCTCTTCGGGCCAGGTAGTCAATTTGCATCAACCAAAGGGGGACGCCTCGGGGGAATGGCCGCCTATGTCCCAAGTGCCATCATTTTCACTTCATGAGGTGCCCGAACACCATGCTTCCTACTACCCGAAGGGTAGGGGGTTTTCCAACCCAATCTTCCATTGGGTTCTTGTCATCCAGGCAAGGAAAAGCAATGGCAATTCCGACATTGCCCATGCCCTAGCACTTTCCATTCGAAGGGAGGAGATTGAATCGCACTTTGAGCAGGAGCAACGAGAGCATGAAGCCTTCCACACATTGGATAGTGTAGCAAATTCGTATAAGGCTGCAACAGTTCTTCAAAGGGCATGAGGGTTGCAAGAGCGGGTTTTTGGCAGTGGCACGTCTCACAAATTTTTGGAGGTTCACTCAAACGCTTTCGAGCAAACAAACCTTCAGATGAAGAATAAGATTCTAGAACTGCTCACATCCATCATCGAATGGGCATCCTTGCCCCGTGCGCCCACCCATCTATGGAACGTCTACCGAAACTATCTCCGAGTGGTCGGTGTTCCACTTTTAGGAATGGTTCCTTCACACTACCTGAGTTGACCCTTCATTGGCTCATTTGTTCGTAGGTTTAGGTGATTGGGCAGGATGTCCTCTATGGTGGTGTTTTGTCTGTGATACCGAGTACTGGATTTAGGCGATGCTTAACTTTTGCTATAGTGCAACGTCCTTGGCAGACACCGCTAATCAGGATGCTCGAGTCCTCCATGCAAACTTGACGAGGCGTTGGCCGCCTGAGAAAAGGCCGACGAGGAGAGGGTTGTCTTGGAAAGTCAAGATGGGTAAAAGTTCGCTCATATGCAAGGAGCCCTCGCCACGGCAAAGGAGGTGTCCCTTTACCGAGAGCAACTTGCCAATGCTCGACAGGCACACTCTGAACTAAGTCAATTCTTAAAGCTTCAGGACAAAGGCCTCGCTAAGCTAACCTCCAAGCTGGAGGATCATTCACCAAGATGGATAAGACAATTCAACGGTCTCAGAAGTTAAGAGAGATTATGGAGGAACTATCTTCTCAGTGCCAAGCTGAGAGAGTTGCATAAGAGGATTTGCTTCGACTTTACAAATGCTGTAAAGGAGGCTCAGGCGAAGAGAGATGAGGCTAGGGAGGCGATGTCCTAGCTCAAGGGGAAAGTCGAGCTGTTGAAAGACGTCAAGGTTGCTACAGCCCTCCACGAGGAGTGGTGGAACACGACTCACCAACTTAAAGATGAAGCAAGGAAGGGACTTCATCCAAGCCTCGTGATAAACTTTTTTTCCTTTGATACTTTCATGGAGAAGCATCAGTTGGAGTTGGGAAAGAAGTTAAGTATGTCTTAGCATCTAGTCGCTTCCGATGAATGGTTTCTCTTCTTAGAAGGATATCCTCTCATGGTCTACGAGAGACCTCAACCGGATCCACGATGAATAAGTCTAATTGGGTCAAATTGAGAACCGCCGCATGGTCAAGCCACCACCCGAGGGTGGATAGGCCTTTCACTCCCAATCTTAGGCACGATATCTCAATCGGTGATGGGGTCCTACCGAGAGGTCCACCCAAAACTTCTAGATTATCATTTTTTTATTGCTAGTGGTTTATCTTTCACATTTCTTTTTGTGTCCTCACCTCCCCTAGGCTTTTGTATTGGGCAACCCGCTTAACCTTATAATAAAGGTGGTCGCTCTCTTTCTAGTTTAATGAAAGTTGTCATGTTCTCATGACCTAGGTTTTGTGTTGATTGCAGGGCCTAGGTTTGTGGTATTTTGATCGAGAAGCTTTGAGCTCGTCCCAAATTGTTGGGTCGCACGATTGCTCACTTCGCAAGGCCTCGAGACAACCCTGTTAGGCTGATGGGCATGTGCCGCACCCATTCGAGCGGGGCCAATTCCTGTGGCACTCCTTGTTGGGTGCCGACTTCGAGGCAGCTAATCCAAGGGTCCAACTCCGACCGAGGCATTCTCTCGGCTTATCCGCTCCATGGCCCTAAGCCTATGAGGGTGGCTTCCCCGAGGAAATCCAAGGCCTCTATCCCCAGCCGAGGTGGTTGCGATGTCGTTGCCCCTCCCGGTGGCCTTAGTCCTGTAATGGTGGCTTCACCAAAGTTGCCTAAGGCCTCTATCTTCGAAAAGGAAAAGGTAATCATGTCGCCCTCCAACTCCACAGTTCTAGGCTGGCCAATGGCAAACAACCTGGATCAGCCGAGTTGTCATCTCTGGCAATGGGTCAAGCTAAATAAAGTTGGAGCCTCCGTGGGTGGCCTTCACCAACTCAGTACGACTGTGGTGAGGATGGTTGTTCTTCTAGAACAGGTGCTTGTTATTGGACGTGCCCTACACTTAGGTCTTCTTACTTTGTAATTTTCTGGCTTTCACTCTTTTATTGCTTCACCCTTGATGTGGAATAACATAATATGGTTGCTTGTTCACGCATTCTATATGCCCCTCCTCTCCTCTCCTAGGGTGCAAGTGACTCTCCCACCCAAGCATTTGATTGAGGCCTTGTGAATCCCTCTTCATGTTTCTATGTCCCCCAGATGGTTCCATCGACTTAATTAGGTAGACCCCAATGATTGATTGCAACCTAGCGTCAACCCGATCCCTCAACAGATTGCTCGAATGCATCAACCCACTTCGGTGAGGCAAAAAGAGGGGGGCATGAGATCCTCCACTTTCAACTCACAAGCTCGCTTGCAACCTTGGGGATCACACTCCTTCGAGCCTAAGGCTCCTTAAACTGGCTCTGCCAGTAGGCGCGTTCCTTACGTCATGATGAGGGGCTTTTTCCACCATCTCTACCCAATCCTTATGGTACTGCAGGGGTGGGGAGGCCAACCCATTGCCTCCAATTCCAGAATTTCCTTTGTTCGCCTCTCAAGCCGATGTCCCGCTTTCCTTCGCAAAAGATGGGTTTACAACCTGTTCGAAGCGCTTCATCACGTCCTAGGGGCATTGCACTTGAAAAATGGGGGATGGGTCCTTCCTCCATTAGCAAGATGCAAGCTCATCGATGAGGCACTCTAGAGCAAGTTGCCATGCAAGCCCCCATAGGGCACTTACACATCAGCAGAAACCGATTGTCCTAAGAGGTGGAGGCAATGCCCAGGAAGGGAAGTTGCTGAGGGGGTTCCAGGTGGCATGTGGTGTCCCTTCAATCGATCACCCAATCACAAACCTTAAAGCAATCTGTGGTGTCATCCGATGCCCTGTGCACTACACACAATCGTTTGATCTTGGCAACACAGGCGAGGGACATGAGGAGGCACCCAACCAAAGATGTTTTGCTCTCATTGATTGTGGAGCATTGCATAGTAGAGCAAGGGGCTCCTTAATAAAGGGATGCTCGGGCGATTTGGTTCATCATGCAGCCTCATCAGGGGTCGCTCAACCCAAGTACCTTGGAGAAAAAGGAGTGTGGGGGGACCACTCCTCGCAAAATGCAAGCACTAGTGACCACAAGTAGTTGTTTAAACAGTTGCCACGTTGAAGCAAGCAAGTTGAGTGACACCCGGTATTGGTATCCCAAGCTCGAGGAAGCAAGTAGCTTCACCCTGGCATGTGGCCGAAGGAAAAAAGAGGGGTGTTAGGATCCGTTCCTCGTTGTTCGGGCATCTAGCTACCGACGACCACTGTCGAAGGGAAGGGAGAGGGTCCTAGTACTTATTCCCAAGCGCATAAGTACCACTACTCCTGGGAGGAGGTCGTAGGTTCCTCTGGTTTGTGGTGCTGAGTTTCAAGCAGGTACCTGATGCCCATTCAGTTGAGTTTACAACCGGAAGGTGCTTTGGCGTAAAGGAGGCTAAGCTTAGGTTCAACTCAAGCATGGATCACGTCATTCACCTAAAGAGATTCAACTTTTTGTCACGATTTACCACAAATGGCGTCATCTGTGATCGAAAATAAAGAACTTGATAGGAAGTGTAAGAAAGGGGAATATCTCAAGCACGCAAACAGGGAACAATGAACATAACAGTTTGGTGACCCAGTTCTACCTCATAGGTGTACGTCTGGGGAGGGGGTCTGACCCTCAACTATCTACTAGGATTTTGTGTCTATACATGATGGGGGGAAAAGGTCTCCTCTTCCTCGATTACATGAATTCTCTTTTATAAGGGGATTTTTCCTTGCTATGGGACTTGCAGAATTTATTCTTTGTGGAGTGTTATCTTCTTTTAAAAAAAGATATGGAGTGTTATCTTCCAGCAAGTTGCTTCATCTTCCACTTAGTCGCCTTGTTAGCATATTAGTGCCTCGATTCATGTATTACCACTTTGATTCTTGTGCCACCACCCTTGCTTTCACACCTCTAGATTCTGGCATTCCCATGATCGGTGCGGTGATGGGTTGTGGTGCCTTGATCTTCAGTGCGATCTTTCACAACTCGAGGTCTTACGTGATTAGGTCGGCAGAGTGTTCTCGAGCAAGCGAGCTAGCTAACTAGCTCTAAGTAAAATGCCTTAGGCAGTGGCATCACTATCTAATCGGAGGTGCCCCGCTACTGGACTAAGTTAGCTCTCTTTTTGAGCCAGTTTACCTCATGGGCCAACCTCTAGTGGGCTTGACTTTCTTTCCCCCATCAAGTTACCAAATAGAGAGTATGCAAGCGAGCTTGCAAATGAGTATGCGATTTTGCATTATTTATTTTAAAAAATAAAATAATTAGTCAACTAAAATAAAGAATAATACGCAAACCTAAAATAAATATCGTGTTCAAACCTGATCGAACCTCCTAAGGGATCAAAGGTCCAACTCAACGAGTCACTAGCAAGCAATCACAAGGAAAACAATGAGATTGGTAACCCAGTTCCAGCACAAGGGAGTGTACATCTAATGGGAGGGCAATGCTCCCAACTATTCACTAGTCAAAAGTGGTAATTCAATCTCTCTTCTCTCTTAAATTGCCTGAGAGAGAGCCTCAAGGGCCTCTCTTTGCTATTTATAGTGCTGAGAGGTGATCATGCCGTAGGATCTTCTGACCAGATATATCCGTTGTCAGGGCATGTATGTTGTCAAGTTATTAATGGCGGTGGTAATGCCATCATTATTGCTGGTATGGGCTTCTTAGACTTTTTCACCATCTTTCTAATGGTCAAAACCGGGCTCTTTGGCGAGTTGAGTCTGTCCGGGCCCACCTATGTGTAGGCGAGGGTTCGAATCCTCCCGAGTAGAGGCGGATTGGGCAGGGCCGAATCCGCCTGTTGACCTCCTATCCGGATAGTTGTATCTCTTGTTGAGCTTCTTGCGAAGTTTTGAGTCTCAGGGCACTTTGTACCCCTAATCATATGCCCCTTACTCTCTAGCCAGCGGATACTACTGAGGGAGTAATTAAAGAATTTAAAACTTCACAGTAGACGATGGCCCCAAATGGTTTCCTGGCTTTTTCATTAAAGCGAGGCGAGCATTTGTCATAAAGCAGGAGTTGTAGTTGTGGGCGGCCAAGGCACCTTTAGTCTTCTTGATACACTCAAAGAAGGGGAGGCATTTGTCAAAGAATTGAGACAAGAATCGACCTAAAGAGACGACTTTGCCGACCAGTGACTGCATCCCTCTCAGCGTGCTTGGTGGCTGCAGGGCCATGATCGCCTGGATCTTATCGGCTTGACTTCAATTCCTCTACTGGAGACCAAGAACCCTAGATATTTGCCAGTTGAGACCCCAAATACACACTTCTCAGGGTTCAGGCAGAGGCGGGTATTCCTTAATACTTGGAACACCTCTGCCAAATAGTATGTGTTGAGAAAAATTGAATCCTTTCAAGAGCATATCGTCTATATATACTTCAAATGATTTTCCTATTATTTTAGAGAAAATCATGTTTACAAGGCGCTGGCAAGTTACCCCAGCATTTTTCAAGCCAAAAGGCATGACTCTATACTAAAACAGACCCCTATCAGTAATGAAGGATGTGTGAGGTCTGTCAGTTGAAGCAAGGTTGATCTAGTGGTACTCGTTGTAGGCATCCAGAAAGGACATATAAGATTGTCCGCTGCAGAAGTCCACCAGAGCATCCACCCTTGGTAAGGGAAACTCGTCCTTCGGGCAAGCTTCGTTGAAGTTGGTGAAGTCTACACACATGCGCCATTTGCCGTTGACTTTATTTACCATCACCACATTCAAGAGCGAGGCCGGATACAAGGACTCTAAATCCAGCTTCAAGGAGCTTCTGGACTTCAACCTCAGCTGCTTGCCATTGCTCAGTTGACTTGTGTCGGCACGCCTATTTAACCATGCGAGTGCCCACCTAAATATTCAGATGATGCTAGATCAGGGATGGCTCTACTCCCGACAGGTCGTTGGTAGACCAAGCAAAGACGTCTGCATTGGCCCGGAACAAGAGTACCAACTCCTAAACCTCGAAGTGATCAAGGTCCGCTCCGACCTTAACAAGCTTTGTAGCGTCATCAGGATAAAGCTGTATGGACATGGCTAAAGAGCCTGGCTGTAGTTCCGAAGTCACTGGCGAATCAACTAGATTTATTTCCTGCTAAATCGCCAGGACTTGGTTTCTCTCCTTCCCCCATTTCTGTGGCTCTGGGGGTCTCGGCTCCATGAATCGTTCCAATTCAATCCTCAGGAGCTTGTGCCCGGCCATTCGATCCCAATGTACTATTCCTACCCTGTGGGGGGCTTGGAAAAGCACAAATTGGAAGTATGAGGAGGGGATCAGGCTAAAGGCGTAGGTCATCGGGCAACCGATGATGCCATCAAATATTGCTGTCAACCCGACCACTGTGAATGTGGTCGTCCAGTTGAGGTGCATGTCCCTATCGCAGACAGACAAGGGAGGCTGATCTCTCCTTTTGGCATCACTTTATGTTGCCAAACCCCACGACCGGGTGAGTCAATGGGGAGAGATGCTCCTCTTTGAAGCCCAGCTTATGCAGCGTCTTCACAAATAGAACGTCAATGACGCTGCCTTCATCCACCAAGAGTCTGGGTTGTAATTGCCCCGCCAACAGGAGTGTCACCAGAAGCAGGCCTATGTGCTCTGCCGGGTCGGGCAAAGAGGCGAACAGCCTGCACGCCACCTGCTTGACTGTACTCCTTTCACCCCACTGAAGAGTAGGGAAAGCACATGGAAGTGTCATCTCGAAAGGAGTGGCTTGCTGGCTTGGGATAGCATTGACCCCAAAGATCACCTTGACCCCTATGCCAATGGATTTAGGTGACGAGAGGTGAAGGTCTTGGGGTAACGCAAGCATTGCCACCAATACTTGGCGGTGGTATTCTGCCGGGGGGAGCCAGGATGACACCACCTACTCGATCTGACGGGTCGTCGACATGTCTGGCTCCTGGTCTATGATAAAGACCACATTAACCCCCCGAAGTTGTTGAAGCTTCTATTTGTTGTAATCCTCTGGGTCCTCCACGGGTCTCTTCGCCTTATCTTGGCCCTCATTTTGCTTGACGAAATGGGTCAAGTTTCCATGTCAGATCTAAGACTCCATCTGGTGACGCAAATCCTAGCAGTCTTCGATGGCGTAACCCCGAGCCCTGTGGTACTTACAATAGGGCCCAGAGTCAACCTTCTTCTTCACAGGTTTAGGCGGGGGTAGTACGTCATTATTTGTGGACCAGAACTCCGCCAACACGTCCGCCTGGTTCATGGCTAGGAGAGCATACTCTTCAAAAAATTCCCACCTCAGCTAGCGAAGTCCATGGCTACCGCCCTTGGTAGGCTGGTCGTTCCTTTGATCATGGAAGGTGGCCTTTCGTTTGTTGAAGCGACCACTTCCGCAAATAGATATCGAAGCAGGTTCTCCTAAGGTCCTCCTCTCCTCCATGGGACTGGCATCATTGACATATCCTTCCTCCAACCAAGTACGGGAGCAGAAGGAATCATCCTGCTCCCCAAGCCTCGTGGCTCTATCCCATAACTCCACCATGTCTCTAGGCAGGAAGTCGTCGATGTCATAACAAAACCTCTGAGTCAAGAAACCTGACTTGAAATACTAGATGGCTATGGCATCATGAGGCCTCTTGCATTTTAAGTACTGAGCCTTGAACCGATCCAGGTAGGATCGAAAAGACTCAGTCTTCCGCTGTCTGACTTCCGACAGCCTTTCAGAGTTATCTTTAACCCTTTGTTGCCTGGCAAAATACTGGCAGAACTTGTCCACCAGTTCTTGAAAGCAAGCAATCTGTCCAGCTGGCAGTTCATTGAACCATTCATGGGGCAGACCAGACAGATACACGACGAGAATACTCGGCAAAGTACTCCATCTAAGCAGCCGTATACCAGCATCATCTTGCAATAGCTTCCAATGAAGCTGTTGGGGTCCGTCATCCCATCGTACGAGGCCATGACAGGCTGCTTGTACTTCTCAGGCAAGGGGGTCATCATCACCTCCTCTGTGAACGGGTGGGTGGTGACATACGCGCGTGGGCATATACCCCTCATCACCCGGGTGACATAGCAGACAATCTCCGATATAGAGCCTCCACCGCTAGTGGACAAGGGTTGAGCGCCTGACTACTCCCCCGACAAAGGCGGGCATGGAGCTCTTGGCGAGCTGGGAAGAACTTCCCCTCTCCAACTACAGATCTAATGCTTTAGCTTTTCGAGTTGTTCACGCAGGCAAACGTTCTCCTCTTCTACCGTACGACGCCACCTCAGTTGCTCGTCTTCGGGGCTCGAACTCTGGGGCTCCTCTAACTAAATCTTGTCAAACTCCTTGATCTGTTTGATGTCAAGGAGCCTATTGGTGATCAACTGTTGCTCCGCCTTTAGAGCCGCCAATCTGGCCTCATATTCCTCCTCCCTCGCTTACATCTCGAGGAGGGGATCCTACCCACGAGCATCGAGCAGCCGGACATGTTGGGCCGACTTCTCTTTACTGGGATCGACATGTTGGGGGTGTCCCTTGGACATTGAGATGCTAGACTCCGCCTAAGCTCTCTCGAGACGACCACGAGAGGAGTTGCAAGTGGTTGGGGCCATCACCAAGATTATTTAGGAAACGATATCGAATGATGATCGTTCCCACAGATGGCGCCAATTGATCGAACCTCCTAAAGGATTGGAGGGTCCAACTTAACGAGTAAATAGCAAGCAATCACAAGGAAAGGAGATTGGTAACCCAATTCCACCAAAAGGAGGTGTACATCTGGGGGGAGGGCAATGCTCACAACTATTCACTAGTCAAAAGTGGTAATACAATCTCTCTTCTCTCTTAGATTGCCTAAGAGAGAGCCTCGAGGATCTCTCTTTGCTATTTATAGTGCTGGGGGGTGATCCTGCCAAAGGATCTTCTGACTAGATATGTCAGTTGTCAGGGCATGTATGTTATCAGGCTATTAATGGCGGCAGTAATGCCATCATTATTGCTGGTATGGGCGTCTTATACTTTTTCACCGTCTTTCTGACGGTCAAAACCAAGCTCTTTGGCAGGTCGAGTTTCTCCGAACCCGCCTATGTGTGGGTAGGTTCGGATCCTCCCGAGTGGAGGTGGATTGGGCGAAGCTGAATCCTCCTGTTGACCTCCTATCTGGGTAGCCGGATCACTTGTTGGGCTTCTTGCAAAGTTTTGAGTCCGAGGATCCTTTTTACCCCTCATCAAAACCTAAAATTGAGTTTATCAAGAGAGAAAGAAAAGGACAAATCGCAACCCACTAATAGGGCCCCCTTCCACCCATCGTATGGTATCTATATTTTTTTTCTTTAAGAGGTTCTACCGCATATGGTATATTGTCTCAACTTTCTCAAAAAAAGGGTGTCAAGTTATGGGCAAACCGCAGCTTTGGACTCAAAGTCAAGTCTCAACTTTGTTGCCACTGCCAAACCAACTTACCACTACTACTGACTAAGGGACAATACTTGTTGCCACCTTCAACTAGAGTGAGTGCTCCATGCCATCAATCAAGTAAGCCCTCATCGCTGCTAATCAACACTCATTGTCAATGCCTTCAAGCTCCAAGTGGTCTCAAGAGGGGTATTAAGGGTTTTGGATTTGGTCGAGAGGGGTTTTAAAAGGGTTCTTGCAATGGAGTCTTGGGGTTTATTTAGATTAAGGATTGGGTTAATCAAGGATAAGTGATAAGGTAGTCGAGTAGGGGCTTTCCTCAATTAAGATCCAACAGCCTCTATCACAAACTCGAGAACCTACTCAGTCACCTATATGAATATGCAAACCGTTTATGCAGTCACAACTGCTTAATTGATTGCCTCATATTGTCTACTGCGAAGAGGGGGCCATTAACGCATATGCGACTTACTCGATCGATTTTCTAAACATGGTAGCCAAGGAGCCATCCAAAGTAGAAGAAAAATGCAAAATGAAGCCACCAACACACATTTTGAAAGCTATCCCTACCAATGTATAAGTCACCAAAATAAAAAGTAATGGAGCCAAAGGACTTGCTTTTCTAACTCCCTGTTGCAACTATATCCATCCATCGACCAGCCTACCATTCACCAACACCAAGGACAAAGTAATGGTAACACAATGTTTCATTCAAGCAACCTATAAAGCAGGAAAACCCCTTTGTCTAACAACCTTAGCTAACTGAATTGCACACCTTTGAGAAGTCGACTTTCCACAAGAAGGCTTGCCTTCTCAACCTCCGCCAAGCTACCACCATCTCATCGACCATAATAGAGGATTCCCAAAGGGAGCCTCCGCGCACAGAAGCTGACTACATAGGTCCAGTCAATGATGGAAGGAACTCCTAAAGCTTGATGGCAAAGATTTTTGCCACAATGAGGTATACTGCATTCGAGAGGGCAATGAGACAATAATCATCAAATAACTCAACACCCGCCTTCTTGGGCAGCAAAAAGACATGATTTGACAAATGGTTGTTACAGGCTAAAACAAAGTTCGTAAGCAAGATTTGATAAATGTAGTAAACTTGCAAACTAGTTTGAATTTCTTTTGCCAGTATGCAATTTTTTCTATGCATCACTCCACTAGCTTGATTACTCTTATTGTCTATATAGATGAGCTCTTATCAATAGGAACTAATAATCAAAGTATTGATGCAACCACAACCTTCTGCATTTGTACTTTGCTACCAAGGATCTTGGGCATAAAAGCTACTTTCTTGACATTAAGATTACTCACTCTAATGGAAGAGTTATTCTTTCTCGAAGTAAATGTCTCAATGTGTTTCATGAAACAAGCATAATTTGGTGCAAACTTACAAATATTCCCCTTTTCCTTTTTGATGAAAGGAAGCTATTTTACTCTTGATCCCAGCATGTTACTTGGCAAATTAGATAGTCTGGAATTTAACAACCAAAAAACTTAGCTTCCATATCTTTACCAATACCAAGCCAGATATTACATTTGTTGTAGGAAAAACCAACAAATTTATGCTACAACCTAGAGAATTCATTTGATCAATGTTTTCTAAATCCTGGCATATTGAAAGTCTTCACCAAACAAAGGCCTGCTCTTCAGAAATCATGGGCCCTTCAAGGTATCAGGGTGTTCACATAGAAAGTATGTCAGTGCAGATGAACATGAAGAGAGAAGGCCTATTATAGTCTTTCCTACATGTGCGTGTTACCTCAAGTCACTTGGCAGAGTCATAAATAGAGTGTGGTCTCCCATTCTATTGTTATGACTTATTTTCATACGATCTATGAACTAACGTAGCTGGATCCTTCCTTAAAAACTTAGAATGTCCATTAGCCCTCTTGTTCCTTAGTTTTTTTTTTTTTTGGAAAGGCCTCTCATTCATGTACTATGATAATAAAGCTACCACCTTCATTGCAAATAATCATGCCTTCCCAGAGCACACTAAACATATTGAGATAGATTACTCTCTATGAAGGAGTGAAGCCATGTGGACTACCACATGGCACAGTGGCTACGTGGATAGTCCACGTGGCAGTTGGTTTGGGCGTTAAGGTCGTGTGACTTAAGGAATTTTGTTTGGTGGCTTACATGTCAAGTTTTGTGTCACATGTGGCAACTTCCTTTATTTAGTAAGAGTCCAATTTAGGAATGAGATCATTTAGGATTAGTTGATTGAAAGATTGTTAGGATTTGATTTGTTTTGATTGAGAGTTATTTTAGGAGATTTATTTATATAGAGATCAACAATTATTTGTTGGAGTTGAGTTGCAATAAACATCTTTTATCATCAACTCCCTCCTCTCTCCTCCATCGTCGACTCTCCCTCCTCTCTCCATCAATCTCCATGGGTGGACCATCCACACACCTGGGCCCACTTCGCTTCCACACGTTGTCACATTGTATCAGAGCACCGATCTAGACCTCTTCGTTCGTCTACAAGTGGAACAAGGAGTAGCAAGGAGATGAGATCACACACAAGAAAGCCCAGTCTTATGCGTGAGTCTTCACGTGCGTCGGAGCCTCAAACATTCGAGGCATCTTCGAGTCTTTGACAATGTGGAGTTCTCCTAACTCCCAAGAACTCCTTCAAGGACTTTGGCGCCTTATGTAAGGCCTAAGGAGATGAGAAGAAGACCCCGACGAGTCTCTTCTCTCATGAATCCAGTGCCTCATGAAGAGCGTAGAAATAGAGGAAGGCTTGTTCTTCGAGGACGAAGATGGCTAAAAATGAGAATTAGATTAACATCGAAGAAGGGAAAGTCATTGTTTAAGGCACCATGATCAAGCTTCAAGGTGCCTCAAACTATGTTCTATAGGCGCAAGCATTCAAAATCATCATAGACAGCCAGAACAAGTTGCATGTCCTACTAGAGGTGGAGCCCGAAGCCAAGGACACGACGAAGAAGTGGGAGAAAGAAAACTACAAGATGATGAATTGGCTGATGAACTCAATCAATCCATCCATTACCTCCAATATGCTATACAAGAAGTCAGCATTCGAAATGTGAGATTCTTTGGAGAAGAGATACTCCAAGACGTCCAACAACGACCGCATCACCGATATATATACTCGCATCTAGACTGCAAATCAAGCTGATCTTCCTCTTGATAATATTATTCAAAAATGGAGGCGCTATTTGAGAAGCTCGAGATATACAAGCCCATTTGTTGTGACAAGCAGACTACAACACGTCAGAGGTGTCAAGCCGTGAGATTTCTATCAGGATTACATCCCTGAAATCAGCCAGCACGTGATTAGATTTTGACACTAGATGAGATGGACCTTGAGACGATCTACGGTCGTCTCAAAAACTTAAAGAACCGAATACTTAACATAATTCACCTTGTTGGTCTAGGGAATGGAGAGCGAGAGAGAGGGCGAGAAGGCGAGAGGGATAGCAATAGAGAGAGGGTAGGAGAGGAGAGAAGGTACCCGAGGTCGGAGAGGGGCAGAAGGTCTCTTCCGGTAGGTGTGAAGGGTAGTGACAGGCAAAGCCGAGTAGCCGAGAGGGTAGTGGAGGATCAGGGGTGGTCGATGGTAGCAAGTAGGACTTCTCGTGCATCGGCTGCTCCTCGAAGGTCTGCTCACGGGGGTGGCGTCGCCGAAGGGAGGGGGAGATGCTTCAAGTGCCTCGGCCGAGACCACTGGGCGTAGGACCACCGCGATGTTGAAGGTGTGGGGGCCTTGGCCACCAGAGTATTCGATGTAGCGGAGGTCGCTTTGGTAGCCGTTTTGGGGGTGGGGGCCTACCACCACCAGAGGGTATGCCACAAGCAGAGGTGGAAGCACCATGGTCGGAGGGGATTCAGAGGTTGAGGAGGGAGGTGGAAGGCAGTTTGGCAATTGATATTCTGGAAGGATGGGTGACGCGAAAGATGGTAGAGAAGGCTTTTGGCGAGGATCTGAGGAAGGAGGGGGCTAGGGTTCTGCTGCTGGATGGGGGGAGATTCTTCATCCTCAGCCTCTCCGCCTCGAGGAGGGAGGAACTCCTTTCCTTGGAGCTCACCACTGGGAGGGGGCGATGGAGATGGCGGCACCCCTCCCTCCACAATGGGGCATCCTCAGAGCACTCGCCGGAGCGACCGTCGCTCAAGGTAGCCATCGTGGGCATCCCGTAGTGGTTGAGATCGGTGGAGGTTGTTGTGGAGGCCGTCGTGTCCCCTTTTGCCCGACTTAAGAGATGCGAAGTGATCTGCCTATCCAAAGGGCCGATGGTGGCGGTGCTCGAGCTGAAGGTCAATGCGGCAATGATGGACAAGGTGGTGTTGCAACTTGGAGGATCCTCTTAGGTGGTTTCCTGCTCGCCTCGTGGAGGAGGTCAAGGTGCCTTGGCAGTGAGCGGAGTAGCTGATTAGAGATGATGGAAGGCTAGGCGGCGATCGACGACGGTGAGGGGGAGTCAGTCAGTCGTTGACATAGCCCAAATCCCCGTGAGATCCACGTGGATCTCGCGCAACGAGCCGAAGGCACCACTCGAGATTAAGGAGCTCTCGATGATCTCGGGAGCGGAAGGGGCATACGGCGGAGTTAATGGGATGTGCTATCCCAAGGAGAAAGAGATGGTGATTTTAAATGCACCCACACGCGAAGCACATGAGGATGCGCACTGTGGAGAAGCAGATGTGGAACCAGGGGTTGACTCGGATCCGGCTACGTGATCCGAATGTCCTCTACGGGCGGATCCAGACGAAAGGAGCTTGGGATTTCGACGTCCTCTTGGAGCTTTGTCTGAGGAGAGGAGTCCTGGCGCCCACTCAACCTTGCCTTCGAGGTCGACGGAGGGAAGCTCGAAGGAGGGTGGAGGTGCGGAAGGTGAGCGACCCCCGCTCTTACTCGACGCGGATGACGTAAAGACCTCGGTGGTGGCTCCCCCTCTGGGGGAGAGTGGGAGAGAGGCGGCAACGACGACGGACGCGACTTCGGCGACCTCTAAAGGGTTTTCCAATTATCCTCCGGCCAACGAGGTGATGGTGGTGCCCCCACGTAAAGTGTATAAGTCTCCCAAGGCTCAACTTGAAGAACCATCGCAGAGGCAACAATCGTTTGGTGTTGCCTCAACGTCTAGCGACCGGGCGGAGGTCCCTCTAACTGAGTGGAGACCACGTTTGGTGCACAGTGGCACGCTCCGCTATAGGAGGAAATGGAGATTTAGTGGAGGTCAGGGATCGAGGGTGGTGGTGGACACTCGTGGTAGGTCACCATAGAGTTCGCAACAAAGAACAGTGTTGATTCATGAGGATGAGGAGGTGCGTAGGATGACGGAGGCATGTGGCTTCCGACAGGCTAGGAAGGAGGCCCACAATGTTTATAGACAAATGGTATGCGTACGTAGAATGTGCGAGGTCTCAATGACCCATCGAGGAGGGCATCTTTGGGGCAGTATATTCGAAGTTGGAAAGCGGATGTCGTGTTGTTGCAGGAGACAAAATTAACCGAATGTGATGTTCGGCTATGGAAGGAGATTGGGGGTTCTTGAATGGAAGGGTTTCGATCCCTTAGTGTAACTAACCGCTCAGGCGGACAAATCCTTGGATGGCGAGAAGACGTTTTCTCCCTGGAGGATTACTTTTGAGAAGAGCATGTCATCTCCGCAAGGCTAGTTAAGGTGGGAGGCGCTAGATTAACTGTAACAGGGATGTATGGGCCGTCAGATGCACAAGCGAGAGAGTCATGTGGAGGAGCTCACATCTGTGATTGCGGTGTGCCATAGGAGTCCTTGGTTGCTTGGAGGGAATTTCAATATCACCTTGCAATTGGAGTACAAGCCTGGAGGGTAGGGAGATAGGACCCTAGGTCGTATCTCTTCGTGGACTTTATTGCTACTCATGGCCTTGTGGATTGGACTTCGACGTCTTGTGCTTACACTTGGAGGAATAACAGCGACCAGATGTCTAGGATTGACAAATTCCTCTCAAATGTGGAATTGGCAAAAGCTTTCCCTGCGGCGGATGTGTCTACTTTAGAGAGACCTTTCTCAGACCATACGCCACTTACGTGACGGCCGAATGAGGGGGCACATGTTGGCACATATTTCAAATTTAATAGATCCTGGTTGATGGAGGAGGCTTTCAGGAGTATAGTGGAGGAGAAATGGAAATCCTTAGAGGTGGAGGGATCAGTAGCATGTCGCATGGTGAAGAAATTGAGTGCACTACGGGACCACTTGAGGGTGTACAGGAGAGAGATCAAGGCGTCCAAGAGGGGCAGGAAGGAAGATGCTTTGGCAAAGATTACCAGGATTGACAGGCAGGAGGATCAAGCCCCTATCTCGTCAGAGGATAGGGAGGTCAAGGCAAGAATGTGGCAAGTGGTGCAGGAGGACATGAAGGAGGAGGTGAAGTGGAAGACGAAGTCAAGGCAAAAGTGGTTGAAGGAAGGCAACTCCAATACCAGGTTCTTCCACCAAAAGGGTTCTGCCAGGAGGAGAAACTGGATTGAGAAGATGTTGATACAGGGGGAGACCTCAGGTAAGGAGGAGGTGGGACGGGTAGCGGCAAATTATTTCAGAGAGTTCACTATGAGGCATGTTAGGGGTTGTTGGCAGTGGAGAGGGGAGGATGTTCAATGTGTCATGAAAAATCAACCAAAGAGACTCACTACTGGCTTCTCAAAGGACGAGGTGAGATAGACGGTTTAGAGCCTAAATGCAGAGGGATGTCCTGGTCCAGATGGTTTCCCTATCTTCTTTTTCAGGGAATTCTGGCCCCTAATGGGGGCGAATGTGATGCAAATGATGGAAGAATTCGCGGCTGGGAACAGAGGTTTTGATAAACTGAATAGATGCTATTTGTTTTTACTGCCTAAGAAGGAAGGGGTAGAAGCGATCCAGGATTTCAGACCGATTGCATTGTCTAATGCCGTTTAACTTATTGTTCTAAGGTCTTGGTCAACAAGCTCAAGGATCTTCTTGGAGACCTAATTTCCCCAGTACAGACAACTTTCATTCCAGGAAAAGGAATCCTCGATGGTTTTGTGGTTGCCTTGGAGGTGTTGGCCGCTTGGAGGAGGGAGAAGTAGACATTTCTCTGGATGGTTAACTTCAGCAAGGCGTATGACTCAGTACAGTAGGATTTTATATGGGTTTCCTTATTGAGAGGTTTTCCCACGGTTTGGATTGATTGAATGAAGAGGTGTGTGTCACGACGACATCCTTTTCAGTCCTGATCAATGGGAACTCGGCAGAAGAATGGTAACAGCCTAGGAGAGGGATCAAACAGGGTTGCCCTCTAACACCCATGTTGTTTGTACTTGCGGCAGATGCTCTGGTGTGAGTAGCACGTAGAACCTATGATAGGGGGCCTGATCAGAGGCTTTGTGGTTGGTGAGGGTAGGGAGACAACGTTCCTGCAGTATGAGGATGATACTCTTTTTCTTATGGAGGGCGTAGATCTAGAGGCCAGGAGGATGAGAATCTTGCCAGAGCTTTTTGGCAAGGCATCAAGGCTACAGATTAACTACTAGAAGTCAATGTTTGTCCCGGTTAATTTGTTAGCCACAGAGACAGAGGGTAGGTGGTGCTTTGGGGATGGAGTTGGGCTCCTTGCCATTGGTGTACTTGGGTCTTCCTTTGTCAGATCGGCAACTCAAATTACAGGATTGGATGCCTCTGCTAGGGAGGATGCAGGGGAAGTTGGCAAGGTGGTCTTCCAGGCTCCTTTCCAGAGGTAGAAGACTAACCCTGGTGAAGGCAGTTCTGTCTTCCATGCCATCTTTCTTTTCTTTCGATCTTCAAAGTGCCGCGTCAAATTGAAAAGATCTTGGAGTTGATGAGGGACTTCTTCTGGGCTAATGTAGGGTCAGCTGGCAGGGGGCGAGGTTGGTGGCCTGGGAGGAGGTTAGTAGACCGGTTCAGTAAGGGGGTCTGGGGGTTAGAGATATGGGCAAGGTGAACATCAGCCTCCTCACAAAATGGATTTCCAGGCTATTGGGACAAGAGCAGGGACTTTTTTGTGATGTTATGCGGCAGTGCTACAGCCCTTTCTTGTCCTGGGGGCCGTTGGTTTCCCCTCCTCCCAGAGCCTCCCATTTTCTCAAGGGCTTGGCGATGGTAACAAGGAAGGTACCGGATTTCTTCTCCCCTACATTGGGGGAGGGGGATGCCTTTCGTTTCTGGCAGGATGACTTGCAGGGGGCTGGTTATACCCTCGGCGACAGGTTCCCCCACCTTTTGGGGAGTGTTGTAGACCCATCGGCCACGGTAGGAAGCTATTAGGATGGGGCTTGGTGTCCGATTTTTCGGTGGGGTCTCTCTAACCAGAGTTGCAAGGAGTTCAACCAATTGATACAGGAGCTGGAAGGTTGGGCACCGGAGGCAAGTTTGGATGCTTTCTCCTGGGAGGAAGGAGACTTCTCGGTGGTGATGGTTTTCCGCAGATTGGGGAGTGGCACAGTCAGCTCGGACATCGATTTCTTGCGGGATTGCAGATTGCTCTGAACAGCGGAGTGTCCTTTGAAAGTGAAGATCTTCACTTGGTTGGTGAGAAGGGAGAGAATCATGACAAAGCGATGGAGAGCAAGATGGACCCAGACGGATGACCTATCTTGTCCTCTTTGTGGCGAAGCCAATGAAGACATCTAGCACCTCTTTTTCCAGTGCCCGTTTGTGGTACAGGTTTGGCAAAGGATGGGGATCAATTGGATCGCCCATCGGAATTTGGTTACTTTCTGGTCTTTGTTCCACAGAGGAAATGCCTATGAAGGAGGGATCACCTTTAGATCCAAGAAGGATAGGGCCAAGGTTTTGATAGTCCTGTGGGGTGTTTGGCTAGGGAGGAATGGGGTGCTTTTTAGGGGAGAGAGATCCTATGTTGAGAACTTTGTTTCTTCGATTTCCTCCTAGGTGGTGTTCTAGGGAAATATTCTGTAATCTCTAATGTGAACCGATTTTTGGAATGGAATGATTTTGGTGGCTATCATTTGGATAGCCGCCCTTCGATTTTTCAAAAAAAAAAAACTTAAAGAACCAGAGGCCAAACCTAGTATAGTTGTGGTGTCTGAAAGCACCACATTGACCACTTTTAATGGAGGCACAGGACACGAGAAAGGATGAGGTCAAGGCTAGGGTCAAGTCTTCCCACCTTGTCAACATTGTGGGCACACCAATCACCCACAAGATAGATATTAGGACAAGTTTGAGAGGCCTCCACATGAGACTACAAGCACCTCATGCGTGGACTCCCTTACCTGCAAGTCTTGAGAAAATTCAAGCCATGTTTCAAGAAGAGAAGTTGAAGAAAACCACAGCAGTTGTCAAGACAACTATTGAGGTTACCCAAGAGGCATCGACTTTGGAGGTCGCAAGAGGTTACACCGTGACTTCCAACAGTGACATCTTTGCATGCTCCAAGCTCAAAAATGATGAAGATGAGTGGTGGGGGCTCTACCCTCATCACGAATACACAAGTCTACAGCATGATCTTGCCTCGACTTAAAGGGGTGTGTGAAGGAGTGCAGCCACATGGATTGCCACGTGGCACAGTGACAGTGACTACATGGCAATCGGTCTGGGTGTCAAGGTTGTGGGGCCTATTTAGGAATTTTGGTTGGTGGCTTGAATGACAGGTTTTGTGCTACATGTGGCAACTTCTTTATTTAGTAGGAGTCCAATTTAGGATTAGTTGATTGATTGGTTGCTAAGATTTGATTTGTTTTGATTGAGAGTTACTTTAGGAGTAAATCTCTTTATATAGAGATCAACAATTATTTGTTGGAGAATTTTCAAAAAAACAATTATATGCTAGAGTTGAGTTGCAATAAACATCTTTTATCATCAACAACCTCCTCTCTCCTTCATCACCGACTCCCTCTCTCTCAATCGATCCCCATGCTCCACGCGTGGACCATCCACACACCTAAGCCTACTTCGCTTCCACGCGTTCTCAATCTCATCAAAGATGCATTTGACTATGAAGGTACACCTTACATCTCTATGAAAGGACAACTTGCTAATATTTTTATCAAGGCTCACTCTCATTGATTGTCCTCACCTAATTACAGGCCAAGCATGTGTATACTCCAACTTAAGAAGAAGTGCTAGAATATTCAGTTTTCTTAATTTGTAATATGTTTGATCATCTATATAATTTCTCTTACATGTCTTTCTATATAAAGGCGCCTAGGTCCACATAGAAAGAAAGAACATTAACCTATAGGATTTATAGATTGGGATACTTGCCATGTACTCAAAGTTCGAAGAGATTGGATGAGAATTTCCTCCATAAGGGAAGGTTGAGAGGTGTTGGATTGGGAATATTTGCAACACCCAATCCATTTTTTCCAAAATATGAAGTATACAAAGACAACTATTATTTTGATTATCTTGCAGTTTATTGTATTTATATACTATCAAGTTCCTAAATTATATAATACACAGTTCCTTATCAAAATTACAAGATCAAATATCACTAGTCAAAGACGACTCCAATTGAACACTGCAAACCAATTTTTTGCCCAGGTAATAATTGATTGTTAGTTCCTTTCAAAATAATTGACTGTTAGTGATTCTATACTTTGTTTCAATCATTGGTATCAGATAAAGACAATTACAAAGGAGTAAATTGCAAATATTGCATCAGACAAAAAGAAGGAAAAATGTAACACTTTCTGCAAGAAAGAAAGTTAAAGGGTAAGTAATGTTTCTTTTGCAAATATTTAGACTTTTTTTTAGATAGACATGCACATAGTAAACCAATTATATGCCATAAAACAAGATCATCAATTCACCTTTTTTTCTTGGAATGAATTACTTTTACATTGATGATCAAGTCAAAATAACCACATAGAAAATAAGCTTAACTGAGCCACTTACGAGTTCCAATTACGTTTTATTATGCCAACAATACGCCCAGATGGGTGCTGGCTAGAAGGTAAGTTAACAGATCCAGATGTTGCTGAATCTGCATTCCTTGGAGCATAATCAGCGCTCCCAGGGACTAATCTGATATCTTCCCCCTCATCTTCTGTTAAAAAATAAAAATAAAAATAAAAATGTAAATATAGATGGTGAAGTATGACATCTAATGCCCTACATTAATTCCAACAAGAAATTTGCACCATCATCCGCCTCCCTCAGAGATTCTCCATCCCACTGATCTTGCGGAAGGAGTTCTACAGCAACTATATCACCATCAAAAGCCCGATTCATGTTAGCCCGACCATGGATCACAATTTCATCACCAATGCTCTCACTTCCAACATATGCCTCAAAAGGATTATAACGATTAACCCGCAGCTTCCCTTGGTGATAAATTCCACGGTGAAGACCAGCAGTAATCTCTGACATAGGTTTATGCTGCATTAGAGTAGCGAGGTGGTGACAAGATGAAGTTTATTTGTCTCCTTGTAAAATTCAGGGCAAAATAAGAATTTCCAGAGTCAGCACACCTCAACATAGATTACTTTCCTTTTTGAAGGTCTTAAATCTTCAACCTCCATAAAAGATGCATCCTCAAATGATGGAATAGCAACAAGATCAAGCAAATTAGGTTGGCCAAGTGACTTCACATATGCTTCAACTGAGATCAATATGAAAAACGATTAGGCTAAAACCGTGTCAAGTGAAAAGAAACATATATGCTTCTACGGGCAGTAATAAATTTGGGAATTAAAAACACTGGAAAAGCAAAATGTTTCCAGAAATCTCACCTGTCTCAGCAAGTAGACCTTCTTCAATAGCTTTTCTCTTATTTTCCCTGTCATTAGTAACGAGCAAAACCCTGGATGTTCTACCCAAATGATTTTGATACCACCGAGCAGCCACCCGAATAGCTATAATTAACAGAACTACTGTAAGAGGACTGCATAAGGTCATACTTGATCAACTAAAAGTTTCCATTTTCAAAAAACAGCTGAAAAGGTTCAAGGTGGCAAGCCCTTTTACAAACATATCAAAATTCAAACTATAACATTCATGTATAAGCAGTATTTTGTAGAATAGATATTTAAGGTTCTATAAAGTTGCTAGACACTTGGGTTTATCATGCAGAATTACATATTGTTTGCATGGATCAACAGAAGTAGGTGTATAGAACTAAACTTCCATGTTACCACTCATGCTAATTATTTCTGCACAATTATGAATAGTTTACCCAAATTAAAACTGACAAGCTTTACATACTTCAATTGAAATTCGGTGCCTACAGCACCAAACTAGTAGCAAAAAGCAAAACCAAGTCATCTGTACATAAATTTTTTTCTTCTTTGAAAAAAATCTGTACATGAGTTCTAAAATCACCATTGTGAATTGTCTTCGACAGTACATGCAGTTAACTTAAACATACACAAGACCATGTTTAAATGTTTCTTTTCAATGCATTCTTAGCCTTCGTCAACCTATTATAGAAGGTTCAGCACCAACTTGTTCACACCTTTATTCTCAAGTACCCTGTGCCTCTTTGGGCTTCCAGAATACATTAAAGTATCTTTCTTCCCTTATAGTATAGAGGCATCAATGACAATTCCCTGACAGTATTAAAAAGCATATAGTTTTTCCCTGTTAAGCACATCCAAATCAACATCCTTGGATAGCTTTTTTTTTAAAGGTATTTTTTTTAATTTCATAAACATTTTATGAAGGAAGCTAACTAACAGCCAGTGGCAGTCCAACAACCAATGGCAGAACACATTGTTGTTCTTCCCACTGCATTACCTTTTTTGCATTTTAGTTCCAGGTTAGTATCTTGTTCCATCATAAATAATGAGCCTCTATTTTTTTCCGAGAAGTAATGTACCTCCCATACTAAACAACTAGCAATAATTCTATATATGATATGTCCATCAAGTAAACTATTTTGTTTAACTTCCATCTCAAATATATAAAAACCCCTATCTGAGAAGTGAGGATCAGTGCCTGAGTCACTTCAGTACCATCTCTCACAAAGAACTCGCATGCCATTCATTTACATAGTATTCTATCAAGTACAAACTCCATTTGCTTCAAGAACGATCTTCTACAGTTCAAGCTTCTGATTGACTCCTTTCCTTGTACCATTCAAAGTACATGTCATCTGTCAATTACTAGGACTTTTTTTTCTGAAAAGAATAAGGAAGATTACCATCATCCAAGAACTTTGTATTAATATAAAATGAAACGATAAGAGATATCCCTCACTTCATTATCCACCCAACCTCTTACATTCCAGCAGACCTTACCATTCCACTGCAGCCATAGGCACCAGAGAACTGAAAAGGCTTGAATCCAGCCAGCAGTGTCAAGGTTGACATATCTTCTAAAGGAAATCCAGAAACTATCCACAGCTGAGTGATCCACCATTCGGAGACTAAAATATTGCCAGACCTTAGCAAATCTGCAAGAGAAGAATAAGTGTGGAATGTCTTCTTCAGCTTCATGACCATTAACCCACTTCTTTCTAAAACACTTCGTGACAATCTTTTCCCTTCTAAGGAGCCACAAGAACACTTTAATATTCACAGGCAATTTCAATTTCCAAATTTTTCCACAATCAGATCTGATTTCATCGGAATCAGGCCCTGAGAAACTGATTTTACTATACACCTTGCAAACAGCAAATGCCCATCTTTCCACAAGAATTTATCAACGTCATTTACGGCTGGACTGATGTCTGAAACAGCTTGCATAAGCTGCTGAATTCTGTAAAAGTGGGCTCAGATAAACTTGGAGATAGTATTATATTCCAAGATCTTGAGTGGCTAGTCCACATATTTGAAACACACGCATTTCTATCCACCACCATCTGAAAAATACGTGGGAATAAGTCTGAAAATCACCCCAGACCACTCCAATCATTTAACCAAAATCTGAATCTTTCACCATTACCCAAGACCGGACTGAAATTAGCTGCAAACTCCTACATAATTGGCTGAATGGCACCGCCCCTTTGAACCACCCTTTTATAAGGGATCTATATTTACCCTGTAAGAATCACTTAATAGCATCATAGTTAAAGAATTCTCTCTGGACAGCACTCTTACTACCCACTTTATCAGAAGAGCCTTGTTAAAAGTATCAAGATGACGTATCCCCAAACCACCCTTCTTCTTTGATCTACAAACTTCTTTCCAAGCCACCAGATGTGAAAATCTTCCCTCCAAGTCCAAACCCTTCCAAAAAAATATTTTCCAATTACTTCCAACATTTTAATAACTTTCTTTGGTGGCCGAAATACTGAAAAACAAAACACCGGTATGGAGGATAGAACCAACTTGAGTAGCACCAACAAACCACCTCTAGATAATAATCTTCCACTCCAAAAAGAAAGTCTAATCGTGACACATTCCACCATAGTATTCCAATCCGATGCCAAGAGCCTCTTACCCCTCAACAGAAGACACAAATACCTAATTGGTAAATGTGCAACCGAAGTGTCGAAAGTATTGGAAATTTCTTCTACAACGGCACGTGGAATATTGATGGGGACAAACAAGGATTTCCTCTTATTAATTTTCAAATCTGAAATCTCTACAAAAATCCTCACTAAGAAGGATACATGTGCCACCTCAGCATTGCCCCCTTTTATAAAATATGTGGTATCGTCTGCATATTGTAAAAGAGGTGGTATTCCAGGGACCTACCTTCATGAAGCATGAAACCAGAAAAAAAATTCCTTCTACAGGCCTTAAAAGCCAAACTAGCAAGAGTATCAACAGCAATGTCAAATAGGAGAGGCGACAAAGGACATCCCGGCCGCACCCCTCCCTGCAGATGCATCCACAAAAAATCAGAACCATTAACCAACACTGAAAAGGAAGCGGCAGTGACAAATCTTTTCACCAACTAAACTCACATCTCCGAAAAGCCCCTCCTTCAAAAGATCTCCCAAAGGTATATATAAGACACAGAATCATAAGCCTTCGAAAAATCCACTTTTCACATGAAAGCAACAACACCTCATCTCTTCCTTGAAACAAGCATCTCCTCTGCAAGCACAAAAGAATCCTATAAAGATCAACCTTTTATATAAAGGTGAACTGAACCGAGGAAATAATCTTGGGCATGACTGAACAAAGTCTGTTTGCCAAGGCCTTTGCTACCACTAAATATATTAAATTAGATAGAGCAATCATCCTGAACTCGTCAATTGAATCTACTCCAGGCCACTTAGGCAAAAGAAATAAATAATATCAGTTCAGCCTATCAAAACCTCTGTTACCAAAAAAGAACTCATGAATCATTGCCATAACATCAGGACCAACAATCTCCCACATCTCCCTATAAAAAACAACCCGCAACCCATCCGGCCCCAGGAACCCATCCACCTTCAAATCATGAAGTGCACTCGTGACCTCCTCCTCGGAGATTCCACTAACCAGATCCCCCTTCATCCCCTTATCCATAAGCAACATATCCGACCTTCCCAATTGCCAATCTCCAATAGGTTGTCTCTTTGTGAAATCATGATAATCACTTCGAAAATCTTCGCATATCTGATTTCTCTAGTCAACCAAAGAGTCCCCAACCTTCCACACATTAATTAAATTTGATCTCCTCCCGAAACGAGCCGACAGATGGAAGAATCTGTTGTTTGCATCACCTTTTTAAGCCAGATTTGCCTAGATTTCTAGCTTCAAACCAACTCTTTTTTCCTATCCTCCTCCAACACTATCGTCTACATATTCTTACGCTCTTGATTCTCATCAACAGATAAAGGTGCCACCCCCTCCTTTCTATCTAGTGAAGTGATCTTTTGTTGGGCCTCATTTCTCCTTTTCTCTTGCCGAACCATAAGATCACGTTTGAACTCAATCAAGACCACCCAAATAGCACAAAACTTGCATGCTAAAGTGCATGTGGCCAAAGAAGACACAGGGATCACCATCCACTTCTCTCGGACCACCTCTTTCAAACCAGGTTCCTTTAACCAAGATTTATGAAACTTAAAATAGGTAAAGTAAGTCAATCCATCATCGCTACACCAAAGCAAAGGGGTATGATCAAAAAAAGGCCCGTTACGCACCCCCACCTCCAACCCCTAAAAGGCTTCTGCCAAAGCGAGGTTGCAAATGAATCTATCAATATGAGACGCAACACCATTACCATTCTCCAAGTATACTGAGCCCCAGAGATAGGAAAATCCAATGACTCTAGCTCCTGTAATAGTTGCTGGAAATCCGATGTAGATCTATCACATCTTCCATCTGGTCTATCAAGAGAGGACAATGTAACACTAAAATCCCCACCAATTAACCATAGCATACCATCAACCATAAGAGATGCCTGACCAATCTCCTCCAAAAACTGAGGCTTGGATGCATCATCGCAAGGACCATAAACACATGATACAAGCATTGATAACCCATCAGATTTCCAAGCGAAGTCCCCAGTAATCACACACTCAGCAGGTAAGGATGAATTCAAATCAACTAAATCCTTATTCCACATCAACATAAGGCCACCAGACCTCCCCTCCACTTTGACCTCAAGCAAATCTGTAATTCAATAACCACAGATACTTCTCCTCAGTTGAGGACTCATTGTATCCAAATGAGTTTCCTGCAGTAACACAATGCCTACCTTCCATTCAGCCAGATACCGTCTTAAAGTTGCTCTCTGCACCTCATCGCGGAGACCACAAACATTCCAAGAAAGTATCCTTAACCATCAAGAACTGAATTTCGCCCTCCTTTGTGACCCTTCTTAACACCAAGAACATTTGCAACCTGCCAATCAACCTCCTCCGACCCACCACCATCAGAACTCTTTCTGTTTGGCACCTTCTTTGCAATCACCTTATGCTTGTAACAAGCATTGAAAAGTAATTTTCACTTTTGTGATACCGCCTTCTAAGAAACTAAAGATCTGCTTGAAGAAAAAGATCTATGTAGAATGCTCTTCCCCTTCCTCAACTGCTGTCCATCAGCCCCACACACACTGTCCACACATGAACCAATTTTGGTCACTGCTGCTGCCTGTTGGTTCAAATTAGCACTGCTTCATCCAGCATCACCTACACCTGAAGCTGCATCAGCCACCTGATCATCAACGAATCCTGCTTGCTGCCATACAACACTAAAATCAGGAACCATACCAATCAGCTCAGTCAAATCAGGCAACACCCAAGAGGAAAGAGACACGTCTTCCTGATGAGATCTCCAGAAATTCGACTCAAACGCAGTTGGGTCAGGTCTATCCTGCAATAGAGTGCAAGGAGCAGCAGCAAGCCCAACATATCTGTGCAATCTGTATTTAAATGAGATGACTCTCTATATCTGTGCAACGGAAGCATTTAAGTTCCTCCATTCAATCAATGTTAATTTTTCCCTCCACCCTTTTTCATTGTATTTGTGTAAAACATACCTGGGATCAGATAGGTTCACAATCAACCACAGCTCAGGATAGCTGTTCTTTGCAAGCTGTGCAAAAAAACAAGGCAATGAATCCAAGAGCCATTCGCCAGCTTCCCATCTGAGAGGGTAGCTAAGCACATTATTCACACCCATTGGGCCATGAGAAAAGGGAAGATGCTAGGTCCTGGGAAAAACTTTGAAGTAAAAGAAATAAGTATTCCCCTCCCAAAAAAAGAACTAAAGTATTTAGCACCTAACCTTGTGCCACAAACTAAAGCTTTCCTTCGGCCATTCTTCTTCTGCTCATTCAAGTGCATAAAGTTCATGAATTGCTGAAACTCACAAAGATGAAGTGTTAGGGAATAAAATCAGGGATTGTTATTTGTGTTTTCCATGTTTAGGCCATTGTTATTTTTAGTAAATGTTTAGTTATGTTTCCATATATGCCAAGGCCTTCTCTCTATATAAAGAGGACTAAGGCCTCTATTTTCAAATCAATAAAGTGGGTATTCTCCCCAAAATCCCAACATGGTATCAGAGCGGGTTTGATCCTGTGGAAAAAGAGAAAAGAAGAGGGGAGAAAAAACCCTAGAAGGGAGAGGGCCTCCGGCGGCATTGCTGACCTCCGACAAGCCACCAGAGAGGCCCTCTCTCCTCCCAACTTCCCTCATCTTCCACTTCTTCTTCTATTCTTCTCCTGTTGTTGTTGTCCTTCTCATCGTCGGTGAAGAAAAGTGACACCAGCGCCACCACCGGCGAGAGACCACCATGGGTGTGGTCGTAGGTAGCTCAGCCTCCATTCCACTGTATTCAAGGGTTGTCGGGCCGACCATGCATCGTCGATGACCCCATCTTCAACCGACGCCGTCCATGAAGGCAATGGCTTAGATCACGATTTTGGGCCCTCAAACCTCACTCACTCGAGGATTTGAGGGTACCATAATACTCCTTGAGGGTCATGCCACTGAACCGAGGTAGTCCGATCCTCCCTCAACCTCACCGAAGCACCCCCATGCTCCTCCTCTACAATGCCCCTGCCAAACAAAAAAAATAAAAATAAAGGAAGAACAAGGGGAAGACGAGGCTCGGTGTGAACATCTCCTGCTGCTCCAACCGATGCTTCTTCGACTGCTCCTCTCGGATGAAGTCCCCTGCAGAGTGTACGGGGGAGCTCATTCCAATAGAAGGAAAAAAATGAATGGGTAGAAGGGGCCTTTTGTTAGCAACTTAGGTTTCTTTTGAGGAAAAAAAAAGGTTATTTGCATGTTAGGTCCAGTTAAGTTTCCGTCCCTTGTTTTGGGGTACTCATATGTGACCCCTAAAAGTCTTGTTTTTTATTATTTGGGTCCTCATATGTTTGAGTGGAAGACACAAGGAAGATGGGAGCCACCTCAAGATGTCAAGAATACGAGCAGTACTCTCACACATCTCAAGAGAAATCACGTAGACTTGCTCTGTAAGGGCGTACAAGAAGAGACACCTAAGGTTGAAGACACGAAGAAGGGGCTACCACGTTGACAAGAGTTAATCTCCACTATCTTGAGCATTCAAGTCTTCGCCGTCTCTTGCGTCTTAACTTGCGGAGGAGTGTTAGGGAATAAAATTAGGAATTGTAATTTGTGTTGTCCATATTTAGGTCATTACTATTTTTAGTAAATGTTTGATTGTGTTTCCATGTATGCCAAGCCCTCTCTCTATATAAAAAGGGCTAAGTCCTCTATTTTCAAATCAATAAAGTGGATATTCTCCCCAAAATCCCAACAAATACATTTCGAACAATGAAAACAACCAAAAAAATGGCTGGCTAACCCCATTGGTGATTTCTAATTATTAGGTTATTACAACTTATCTACAAATTTCTCTAAATCCATACATGTCCTGATAGAGATTTGCAAGTTGGTAGAAATGTGAGTGAAATAAGTGTGAGCAGATTGTACATTTACAAAAGGCAATTTTAGCACCCAAAAACCCCTAGCTAGGGCAAATTGCTATTTCTACCAAGATAGTCAATTACTATTTCACTTTTCACCGATGAGTATCTTCCAAACTAAAGAAGGGACATATTATTGCAAGATCATCTTGAACAAAAGACTCAGGCTTCCACCATTTAGTGCTTGGAGGTAAAGCTTCGTAATTCGAGTGGAGGATGTGAATGCCATCGCCAATCATTTTAAGAAGGCATCTTCACTTTCAACGGTCCATAATTTTTTTTTGTGCATGATATAGATTATGTTCTTAAAAGATAAGTTACACCTATGTGAATAGGACTCTGAGGCTACGCTTGGTAGGAGGATAAAAGTTATATCGAGATAAAGTACTGTAGAGATAAGTTGTAGGGTATTTGGTTGTGGTATAAGAATAAGTAGCAGAATAAAATGATTAGTAATGTGATGTGATGCTAATGGATGATTTTTTAATATTATGATATAGGTGTGAGTGGGTTGATGTGATATAATGAATATATTTTAATGGGTATATTATGTTGAAGTAGATATATTTTAATGTATATTGATGTTAATGTTGATGTTGATTGGTGGAGTAGAATAAGTTGTATCTTTTGACTTCCTCTAGTAATCATTTGAGCGGGGGATAACCCTTGAGTTATCCCCCGGCAGCCTGAAGATTTGAATATAAGTTTTTGAAAAGGTTTGAATATAAGTTCCTTGATAAATTATGTTTCTTTCTTTTTTGATGAAAGTAGTGACCTCTTTTATCCATAAAAGGCACTAAACTCAGGCTCAGTTCTCTATCAAGTAACCAGCTTAGCACCTATTATTTTATGGGTTGAAATCCTTTTTTGTGAAGATAGGCGCAACATGGAGGCTCCTTGGCATGGTAATGCACACGTGAAAGGTCCATGCGTGGATGATGCACACATGGAAGGTCCATGCGTCGATGATGGTGGCGGTGCATGAACCGAGAGAGAGAGAGAGAGAGAGAGAGAGTCAACGAGAAAGGAGAGGAGTTTAGAGAGAGATGATGGAATATAATTGTATTCAACTCAAATAGGAATGACATATGTTCTCTCTTTATATAGAGATATTCCCAATCTCTAAATAAGGAGAATAGAAATTAGCAAATCATTAATTGGCTAAAATCAATAATAGAATACCTCACTAACAACTTGATTTAATTGACACCTAACATACTAAAATTAAGAAGACTTGGACTCAAAGTAACCTTAACCAAAACCCTTAGGATCGGTGCCCCTTGGTGATCGACAATGACACGTGGCCTACTGTGCCACTTGGCACCACCACATTGTCACTTATTCTTCACACTCCCCCTCAAGTCGAGGTTAAGAGAATAACGACTTACTCTTTGATTTTTTGAGGCTAAATGTTCCACCATTCTTTATCTTCTTTGAGCTTAGAGCTCTCCAACTTGTCATTTGTGGAAGTCACGGTGTAACCTCTTGCAACCTCCGAAGTTGTTGCCTCTTAGGCAACCTCAATTATCATCGCAACGGTTGTTGTGGTCTTCTTTTGCTTTTCTTCTTGAAGCATGACTCATATCTTCTCAAGATCAACAAATATAAGCGAGTCCACACATTAGGTGCTAGTAGCCTCACATGGAGGCCTCCCAAACCTGTCCCAACATTTATCTTGCAGGTGATTAGTTTGTCCACAATGTTGACATGGGGGATAGACTCAACCTGAGCCTCGACCACATCCTCTCCCACGCCCCACACCAACCTCTGGAATAACAAGTGCGAAGTTATCATTCTTTGTAGTAGCCTCTACCTCCGAGACCTCCATCTTCTCAAGACGGCCAAAGATGGTTTCAAGATCCATCTTTCCATCCAATGCAAAAATCTAATCGTGTGTCGGATAATAGTGGAGATGTAACCCTGACAAGAACTTGGCCACCTGCCATTAAGCATGTCTCCCCTGTTTGTCACAACAGATGGGCTCGTAGATATCCAATTCCTCGAACAATGCCTCCATCTTCGTGTAGTAATTAGTCAAGGAAAGATCTCCTTGACTAGTTGTCCATATGTGCATATAGAGGTCAGTGATGCGCGCATTACTTGACTTCTAGGAGTACCTCTTCTTCATGGCCATCCAAATCTCATATGTGCTCTTTTTATACAAGATATTCGAGACGATGGCTAGATCAACTGAATTCATAATCCAATTCATTACAATGTAATTCTCCTTCTCAAGCTTCTTCCTCTTAGTTCCATCCTTGGTCTATGGTGCTTCTTTGAGTAGAATGCTAAGTTTGTCTTCGCCCCCCACGAATATCTTGAATGCTCGGACCCACAAGACCTAGTTGGAAGCCCCTTGAAGCTTGATGGTCATTCCTTGAACGACCACCTTGTCTTCTCTCGTCGACAACATGTCCTCAATGTCAACCATCTTCCTCGATCTAAGATCCTTGTCCTATTCCGAGTGAGACACTGGATATGGCAGGAAGAGGATTCATCGAGAATCCCCACACGATCCCTTAGACCTTGCGTAAGGCACCAAGATCTTCCAAGGAATTCATTGAGTGAATTCCCATGTCGGAGAAGAATGCCACACATGTATGGCTTTGTTGTTAACGCAAAGAGTACACGTACAAGAGAGAGTTCTTGTGTATGAACTATTCTCCTGTGTATCTCTCGATTTGTGAACATCAAAGAGCCTAGATCAAAGGCTCTAATACCATGTGAAGATGGTGCAGCGTGGAGGTTCCTTGGCGTGGTGATGCACGCGTGCAAGGTCCATGCGTGGATTATATTGGCACGTGAATCGAGAGAGAGAGAGTCAGTGAAAGAGACGAGAGGAGTTGAGAGAGACGGTGGAATATAATTGTATTCAACTCAAATAGGAATGACATATGTTGTCTCTTTACATAGAGAGATATTCCTAATCTCTAAATAAGAAAAACAAAAATTAACAAATCACCAATTGGCTAAAATTAGTAAATAGTAAATAAAATATCCCACTAACAACTTAAGTTAATTGACACCTAACATACTAAAATTGGGAAGACTTGGACTCAAAGCAACCTCAACCAAAACGTTTTAGGCAGCACCCCTTGGTGAGCGACAAACTTTCCACATAGCCTACTGTGCCACATGGCACTACCACATGACGTCTTATTCTTTACGCTTTTTTTAGAAAATGAGGGTTGAAATGTTAAATGCATTATACGTTCACAAGAGGCAATACTATCCCCCGAAAACCCTTAATTAAGTGGATTGCAATTCTTGATTTCTTACTTGCATAGTCTTAACTGCTCTCACTTTTCACCAATGAGCATCTTCTCAAGGGTTGTTTGTTGTAGGACAACCCAGGGGTTGTCCCTATTCCCATTGGAGGGGATTGTCCTCTATAGTGCCAATAAGTTGTGTGAGAAAATAAAGTTGGGTTTGGAGTTTCCAATGTAACATTTCCCATCAAAGCTTTTTCTACAATCAAGTGTGAAAAGTTATCATAATCACTTCTATTATAACAACCATCACATCCAATCAACCAATTATCCCACAATGCAACCAAGCTTTTTAACTCAACTTATCCCACCTACCAACTTTTCCCTCTATCAAATACAACCTAAGCAAACATTTTGTAAATGTGCTATACAATGTTGTTAAGGTGCGCCTAGGTGCCAGGTTAAGGCGAGGCGAGACCCTAGCGCCTCGACAAGGCTCGCCTTGCTTAATTTTCCTTAGGCGCTGCCTAAGCGAGCACCTGGGCCAAGGTGCTAGGCGCCTCAAGCGAGCACCTAAACCAAGTTTACTGGTTTTTCATTTTTTTAAATACTTTTAAGGGTTTTAATTTCTTTTCACCTAATTATTGAGTACTCTCTCTTAGTTAAACATGCACATATGCATATGCATGAGCACATATGCATAGATATATACATATGCATGTGCTTAAATAGATATACATATATATAGTAAATATATATATACATACAAATATACACATATATCTTGTATGCTTGTGTATGTATGTATGTAGATGTCAACTTATACATACAAATGTGTATGTACATACACACACGTGCATAAGTATAGCATATGAATATAAAAGCATACAAATATAATGTGTACATTTACATATGTATATATGTAAATATACGAAACTACATACACAGACCTATGATATGTATCAATGTGCATATATATGTGCATTGCACCAGTTTGTCTAATCATTTATGTATCTTGTATGTTATATATATATGCAATCATAACATACCATATTTTGGTTACTCTATGTGTGTGTGTGGATTAGTGCCTCATTTTTCTCGACCGAACGCCTAAGCAAATGCCTAGCTCCTCAAGCATTTTGGACCCCTCCACACCTTTTAGCGCCTCTTGCCTTCGACAGCCTTGGTGCTATATTCCCATTTCAGTAGAGGCGAGAGGCACTATTGCAAGATCATCTTGATCAAATGACTTAGGCCCCCTCCATTCAGTTCCTGGAAGCAAAGTTTTCTAAGATTTTGACGGGAGAATGTGAATTTTGGCATCTATCATTTTGAGAAGGCACCTCCACTTAGAACACTCCATGATTTTGTTTTGAATAAAAGGTGATATACTTCAAAATAATTGATACCTATACAAATAGGACTCCAAAGGTTCAAATACAGGTTCCCTAGTAAACTGTGGTTTCTTCTTTCATATGAGAGTAGTAATCTCTTTATTCTATATAAAGGCACTAAACTCACTCTTTTGGTCACAAGAATTGTCTTATTATTTAGAGAGATCTGATTCCCTTAAAACTCCCAGGCCAGGAAGAAGCATATTATAAACTATTCTTAGAGACTACAATTGCTCAACTTCAATTGGAGGGAATTGGGACAAAAGCAAACAAAATAAACTCCTAATCAACCCTATGCCCAAGAAGGACTAAAGTTCATACCGGTATTGCATTAAAGCCTATATGCTTCTTATATTTTCCAAAATGCCCTTGTAAAGTTGTGGACAGTAACACAAACACCCTTTGATAGTGTGACCAAGGTTTAAAAAGATGTAAGGCAGAACAAGGCAATTTTGGGTTGTTGAGGTGAAGTGTAAGCCTCGAGGTGGTCGAGGAGTAAGCCTCAATTTTGAGAGAGCAAATTAAATTAAACATGTGTATGTGCTTTAAATGTGCTAATAATGTCAAAACAATAAAGAAACATATTTCCATGACCATTTATTACACTAAAGTAGACAAATTATCAACAAATTTCACCTTTAAGTTGGACTATTTAGTTATTGTAAGCAATTAAAAAATATTAGGATTCTGAAGCAAAAAGTGCAATAATAACAAATGGATGGAAAAGAAGAAATTATTAGAATATGAAAGCTTTATTAGCATCAAGCAACATAAGCTATCTAGCTTCAGTATGATAAAGATTAAAAAATCTTGCCATTAAATGACTTACATCGTCCTTTTATGTATGAATAAGTTGAGGTACTCTTTGAACTATATCCAGATGCATCATCTCCAAGCTGGTTAATCTAGTTAATTTAGCAAAATAGAAATTATGTACCAATTATAACATAGGCAAGTTAGTTTTTTTATGTTTTAACTTCTACGTAATTTTTAATTGGATTGCTAGTTAGTTTTGTTAAAAGTTTAGCTTTGTAAATAGTTCAATATGCTGCATTTATAGTTTAAATTTATAATTAATAATCGTGTCCCAGATGGTTGTAAGAAAACATAACCATTTATCAATGATACAAATGTTATTCGTTCAGTCACTCACCAAGGAGGCACCTCAATTTCACCTCACCACCTCGAGCACCTCGACAACTTCGAGGCATATGCCTCACTAAAAGCAAACCGAGGAGGTTGCCTCAAGGCAAAAATGGCCCACCTTGCCCTGGGGCATTTTTTTTAAACCATGAGTGTGACATTAGGAACCAAAGCAATCTAGTCTTAGATTTAACCATGGTCAAAACAAATCAAGCTCAAATATAATGGTCCAAAATACCAACTTTAACTGAATGGCATTCAACATCGCCATAAGTGCAATTGTGATAACAACTTTATAAAGCCGCCAATGTACATGTGATAAACATATAAATAGCTTGAATATATCAAGTCTCAAGTTCGATTTATAAGAGTTGAATATTTTTGTTGTGGTTGCTTGGATTTTTTGGGAGTTTTGAATTGTGCATGGAACTTTGCTGGAGAGTTTGGATAGGGTCTTCGAGGATTTATCATGTACCAAGTGCAAGGAAATCTTGGCCTCTCTGCAATAATTAAATTTTGGATGCCAGTTTTCTCTTTCAAAGAAAATATCTAGTCAAGTTCAACCTAATCACGAAACTTACAAAACACTTACAAATTATATATACATACATGCATGCATAGAATGCATAGATATTTTAGGCATTCTTTCTAAAAGGAGCTTACAAATCACTTATGAGGCATCATGAAGGAAAAAGTAAAAGCTGTTTTGATTCAGCAACCATGTAAAATAATGTAAAAGGCAATCTTTCCTTTTAGTTCAACCTGACCAAAGAAGGAGCAAAGACCAGAGAGCAACCAGCTCCTTTCACTCCAGGCTTCAAAGGGAAATAGAGAAGATAGGTATGATGGTTTCCTTAGAGAAATATCAGACTACCTAATCAATCGTCATTTTCATGAGGGCGAGCAAGTGTTGCTAAAGATAACATAAGTACAAAAATTACATGCATAAGTATGAAATCATCTAGCTTTGTGTGTAGATTTCTTCGGTTGAGGTGTACAATACCTTACAAGACTCCTAGCTTATGTTGGAAGCAATTGAAAATTTATAACTCATTTCCTCCTTAAATTCACTATAGAATAACACCTAGTTTCCCACATGAATTAATCACTAGACAGGTTTACTACTCATTCACATAGATTTTTCAAGAATGGTTCTCTAATATAATTCCATTCCACAAAAGCATCCCTGCTAAGGGCTGAGGCTGGATATTCACATCCAGCAACTTGATACAAAAAGAAAATAGGCACAGATACCCCTGTCATTGCGATCATTCGGGCTCTCGCCGGCCATCGCTTTGACATACGTCTCCCTAGAAGAAGAAAAAAATTCAAGCAATCGGCAGTCAGCAACCGCATCCAACTAAACAGTGAGAACAACCATCCACAAACGCTCCCGTGGGAACTCACCGGTGGTACTCGTTTGAGAAGACGAAGAACCTCCTCTGAGCATCGCTGCACAGCGCCTTCAGCCGGTTGTAAACGGCGAGGTTCTTGTTCCTGACCTCCTGCAGCACCACCTCCAGCACCACCACCTCCTCTATCGCCGGATTCTCGAGCAAATCGATCTGGACCAAAACCGCCAAGATAGCAACTTTAGCAACCCAAACGCATCAAAAGGAGGGGATTTTTGTTAGGGTTTGGATGACCTGGTTGAGGACTACGTTGGTGTCGAGGACGAGGATGGGGGAAGGGGAGGGGGCGGGGGAGAGGCGGGCGTCCTTGGGGTCGCAGAGCTTGCAGGAGGGGACGCCGCAGTAGATGTCGTCGCGAAGGTAGTGCTCCCTCACCACCTGTTCAAGGATCGTTGGACGAACGAACGAACAAACAACGAGAGGGTACTTCAGAAGAACAAGAAGAAGAAGAAGAAGCGGAACGAGGAGAAATTGGATTCAGTTGGATTGGAATGGGGGATTAGGGTTTTGGAGGCGGGGAAAGATCGCACCTTCAAGGCTCTGCCTTGCTTCGTTAACTTCACGAAGGACTTGTTGTGCAACATCTCTTGCTCTCTCTCTCTCTCTCTCTCTCTCTCTCTGAAGCACAAAGGTGTTTCTGTATCTATCGGTCTTTGCCTTTCGCCCGCTGTGCCGTGCGAGTGTTGTTGCCGACGATAGCAAATTGCCGCCACCGGCGGGAGAGGGGAAGGAGAAGGAAATTCCTAATTAAGATAATTAGGAATTAATAATTTTTAATTATTTTAATGAAGAATTTTTTTTTTAATTACAAGTTTTAACTCAACGAGTCTTTATTAGTTTGTTAAATACTTTAATAAAGACGATTTGCAAACCTTCTCCTAAACTTGACCTTCTCTCTCTGCATTCTACACTCTAGAGTTCCTCTTCTACTCCTCCTCACATTCTATTTTGTGAGAAGTCATTCACGATAAATTCAAGTATAATGTTACAAAAAAGAGATGATAGCATGCGAAACAAAAAATAATTGAATTAATGTACAGTGAGTAAGTCATATGAAGATTTCACATGAAGAGAAGATTACTTTAGTTTTTTTTTTCTTTTTATCTTTTCTTCTTTTTTCCCTTGAGGGAGTTTTTTTGTACTCGGATTTTTGAGAGTTAAAAAAAAAAAAGGAGGGGAATGGAGTTTTTTTTGGCAAAAAAAAAAAGTCATATGAAGATTGGTTATATTTGTTTATGACCATTAAATATTCCAGTTTGATGCATATATAGACATAGAGAGTGTCGAAAACAACTCTAATGATGTAGTTTTCACGAAAGCATTGTAAACATGTAAGTCATTGATTGTAGCTTTTAGATATTGTCGATCGGTTATTAATATGGATGGCACCGTAAATACAAGCAAAAATTATTGATTACTTATAGCATGGATGCTAATTATCACTTTGTTCATCTTACATTTGTCATAGTATATAAAGAGTCAACAAAAGCAAGATCATGATTTTTGAGACGTGTTAATGATTTTGTCATCCAAAATCAATACAGACCTATTTGCATAATGTTCAGTCAAAATGGAGGGATTATTGTTGTAACTGTAAGTTATGATGTTGATTTGCAACATGCAAAATGGAGGTATTATTTGCATTATGTCGTAAGTAATTTTAATACCGCTTACAATAACACAAATATGAAAAAATTGGTAATGAGGGCTGCATTATAATATTTACCTTTAAAATGTCAGTTTTGCATGGATCAATTAAAGAACATGAATGAAAAATGCTCTGAAGTGGTCTACGCATCATGGAGTTGATAAAAAGGATTGGATTATGGCATTTGATGGAAGGTTGCAGTTCGGGAATATGACGATAAAATTAAGTGAAAGATACAATGCAATGCTTAAAGATTCTAGGACATTGCATGTCATAGCATCAATTAGAAAAACTTTTTACAATTGTGTTATTTATTCTAACAAAAGATGGGAACAAGCGATGGTTGCCATAGGAAGACATGAAAAGTTCTCCACCTATGCAAATAAAATGTTGCAAAATTAGATGGATATTGACAGAGTACATAAAGTTACACATTTCCATGGAAACCCCGATCCATATTATAAGAAGTTAACTGGCAAATGTGATACACAATTTGGTCGAAAATATGGTAATTTTCATAAGGTTGACCTCAGAAATGACACATACACTCATAACAAGTAGTAAACATATACAATTCCATGTTCACATGTATGTGTAGTGCTAGCATCTTGTTGTATCAACATTGGTACTTTCATGTGTCATTAGTACACATAGGGACAACAAATGTTAATCACTTAAGTGAATTTGAGCCTATAGGTGACCCAAAATCATAACAGCCTTACTCATTCCAATGGCACATACCAAGGTTGGAAAAGAAATGACGACCAAAATCCTCTCGAATTCATAACAAGATAGATATTAGAGAGAGACGTCAAACCAATAGCTGTAGATTGTGCTTACAGGAAGGGCATATGAGGAGACACTGTCCACAAATACATACTATTAGCTCGGCATCCCAACTACAACAAGAACATCAACCTCCTCGCCCAAACACATCTCAATGTAATAGAAATATGAATCAATGTAGTGTGTGTCAAAATACAGGGCATAATAGAAAGAATTGTCCAAGTAAAAGTATGATTTGTTTTATCACACTTAGATTTTACACTTTTCGCTCATAGTTGTTATTATATTGCATCTTTTTATTTGTAAATGTTGTCATTTATACATGCAGATGGAGTCAGATCACATGATTCGAGAGTATTGGATGGATAGGTAGGATATTGATTAAGCATAGTTTGCGATGGAGATGTAAGTATTTAAATTTAACTATTCATAATTTCCCTTCCAACTATTCCCCGAAACAATTACCAGCATGCTTACAATGGGCTAATTATTGGATACTACATTTAATTGAGCACTTGACATTTAATTAGGAGTTAAAATGCATTTGAAAAATTTGGCAGCAATGTCTTA
Source organism: Thalassia testudinum (assembly GCA_037157565.1). Lineage (NCBI taxonomy): Eukaryota > Viridiplantae > Streptophyta > Magnoliopsida > Alismatales > Hydrocharitaceae > Thalassia > Thalassia testudinum. Next base: position 44,789,717 of record JAZHRO010000067.1, on the reverse strand, counting down.
GTCTCTTGCAAAAATTTTGCACTACCATAAATGTCTACGCAGAAAATATTAAAACTGTTAGTAGCAATTAGCCATTTTTTTCACTTTTTATGTCAACTATGAATTAACCAATATACCATGCCTCTAGTAATTTGATGGCACTTAGTAAGGAGATTTATAGGGAGATCACCATAACATAATCATTCCTAAAATATGTTAAAGGCATGTATAATGACATGAAGGAACTTTTGCTTCTATATTTTGGTTAAGGAATCTGATGTAAACACGTTTATATCATATAAACCATCTATTTTTGCACGTTCTTAGACATAGAGTTGCAGCATATATTATAAATATTGCATAACATGCATCATCTTGAATTTAGGTTAGGTTGTATAAATTTTAGGTTAATTTCTCCTTTTTATGGTCAGGTGATAGAGCGACATTTAATCAGGGCCTCGGATTGAAGATCCAACCATATGGATCTAATCAGGGCGACTATCGGAGTTCAACGACTCCAAGATCGCCCTGATCGGACTTCCGTAGCATCAAATACAATCCAAGGAAAATCAGAAATCAAGGGCCAAGATGGTGTAAATCCGCACTTCAGATGACAAATACGATCGCACGGATGAGTTCGGATCGATGATTGCTGCCCAACAGCGTAAAAATCGGTCAAATCTGACATCCGTGGCACCATTTACAGCACATAGATGGACGGCCAAGATGGCGCCACGTGGCGCTATCTCAGCCGCCCACACCAGCCAAAGGCACGTGCTCCCTCTCTCTCTCTCTCCTCATGCTCTCGTCTGATCTGGGCCGTTGGATCTTGATCCAACGGTCGCGAGCGCTTGAGTGTTAAATCAAAAGCACGACAAAGAATGGCTGATAGCACAGCAGTTAAGAACGTTGTGCGCACAAAGGTCGCACATTAGAATTGAGTGCAATGCCCCTCTTCTCGTGCGCGAGTGCAAAATCCAGCCGCTCGATCAAACGCCAATGACTCAGATCTTCAGATAAGATGAACGCGTGATTCGACACGCAACGCTCATGCCAGATCAGATGCGCGGGAGGCGCGATTTGTGAAGGAGTGCGAGCGTGATTCTGTGCTGTTGATCCTTGGTCCAACAATGATGAAAGAGGCCACATCACCTCTTAACGCATGAGGCACGTGCGGTCTTAAGCCATCGGATACGAGGATCAAACGGCTGAGGATGTGCGTACGTGCACGTGTGTTGAGGTGCAGGGAGAGGAGAGGGCAATGTGTGTGCACAACCTACGCCCATGTTCAGGGGCTTTAGTGACGCTTAAATTCGTCACTAAAGACCCTGAATTAATGTTTTCAAGTGTAAAATGTCCAAATTGCCCTCAATCCCTACAACTATAAGAGGAAACCCTTACCTCTCGAGTTTCTCATCCCTTCCTCTCTTCTCTCACCCCCTCCAAAGCTCTAAGAGCTTGTCCCAAACCTAGGATGCTCCATTAGAGTTAAAAATACAAAATTTTCACCTTCTCACCTCCTTCGTGGAGCATCCTGCGGTTGTCCTCTCATCCCCATTCCGAAAGTGGATTCCGCGATGACGACACCCTGCCTCGCCCTCGGTTCTTCCCTCTTCGTTCTCTATCTTCCATCTTCCCCCTCTATCTTCCAGGCGTCGCCCCATCCGACTCGTCCCCAAGCAGCCGTCGAGGAGGATAACTTCTCACCTCCTTTCTCTTTATTGCTTTCTAAAGTAGATTTTACTGCTTTGTAGTTGTAATATTTCCCGCTTTCTAACTATAATATTTCCCTCTTTCTAGTTGTAAAACATCATTCATATTATAAGTGTTTGTTCTCTCTCTCTTTCTCTCTCTCATTGAATTCATTGTAATTATCTTGCTTTCTAAACAAAACAAAAAAAAAAAATTATTTGCGGATTTCAAATTGACGTAGCCTCCTGTGCTCGACCCGAAATTCTTTTCGAGTTTCAGTAAAATTTATTTGTTGACGGATTTCTTTGCAAATCACACTACAACGACGGGTTTTCAAAATTCAACCCTTTTGCGACGAATTTTCCTTCAATATTTTTGCACCGTTGTCAGGGAATTTCCGCTACAACATTTTGGCGCCATTACCAGGGAGGTGACGCTCTTTGATTTTTCACCTTTTCTCGCCTTACTTATCTTTTACCTCACTTCTCTCATTTCTTATTGTGATTGTAGGTACTCTCTCGAGACAGGCAAAAGCGATAGATTAAAGTAAAGTGCTGTTGAAGGGTCTGTAAGTTTACCCCCACCTCCAACCCATTAGTTTTCGTTCCACCACATAATAACACAAACACAAATCAACCTAGGTGTTCTTATAAACTCTAAGGTTAGTTTTTGATTATTTATTTGTCACCTCCACCCACCTCACTTTCCACATATAAAAGAAATTTTAAAAATCTCACAGAGGTACACAACCTCTTCTGATTTTCAAACTCAATTGGTAAACCAATCTTTGAAACCGGTACACACACCTAAACACATAATTGAGTGGAAATCAGATTAGGTAACCACTTGTGTGCCTAACTAAGTGGTGCATCAGGCCAATTGTTTGAGTTGTTTAGGCCGCACCACTTCAATTAAAAATAACTCATCAAGTAACTGCCACATAAGTTCAACTTTTAGGGATTTATCAGGTACTCCACATTCTTTTAAGCTTTAAAGGAAAATATCTTCACCCGTGTTTTGAAAATCTGGTTTGCCTCCTGAACTTGATTGAATTTACCTAATTCTAAACCCTAAAAGCTACTTAAGCAAGGTTTGAACCTTAAAATCCACTCATCCAAATAATCTTGCTTGAAAATCCTAGTTGTGCACACACTCACACATATTCAATCAATCATTAAGAGCACAACCCATTTTAAGGGCCCACCACATTCCATAAGCACTATAATCCTAAGCCTAAATTAAAATAGAGTAGACGTTGACCTTAAGGACTGATTCGCTCTTCGGGACCCAAATTGAGATTGTTCACGATTAACCTACTTGTACTAGTCAATCTGATGTCTAGCTAGGGGAGTAGAATCAAACGATCGCAGCTGGGGAGTACACTATGAATCGGAGGCGTAAGCCAAAGGAATAACCTTCTCCTCAGCCCCTCCTTCTAACTGGTTGGATTGACTGGATACAACTAGAGTAAATCGTCTATAATCTTAAGATGGATTTTGAGAGTCTATAGATCCTTAGGCTATCTAACTTAAGGACATGCTTGTTTTGTTGTGCTGCAGGGTTCTTATCCCTAGTCCTTCCGACCTCTTCCTAGTTTATGCTTGGAAGGAGGTCATTGAATCCCCGAGTGGAAGGACCATTAGATCATTCTAGGAGGCGTAGATTGAATTTTGGCCAAATTGATCCCATGGCCAATCAACAACCTCCCCTGCCTCATAATCAACAAGAGATGTTTCAAAAGCAGCTGTAACAAAATGTAGAGAATACAAGAATGGTTCTAGAGAATGCAGGGCGCTCAGCCCTTGAAGGATTTTTATGATCCGTCAAATTACAGGGAACGTCCCTGTGTCCAGATTCCAGCCGGAGACATTAAAATCAAGTCCCAGGTGTTAAGCCTTATTAAACATTTTCATGGGCTTAGCTCTAAAGACCTGTTTCAACATTTGGAGGACTTGACCACTTTGGTCCAGACCACCAAAGCACAAAACGTGAATGAAGAGCAAATGATCGTGAGGCTCTTTCCCCACTCTCTTAGGGATAAGGCTGCTCATTGGTATAGGATCATAGGAAGACCGATGCAGCTTGGAACGATCTTAAATCGGCTTTCTTAAAGAAATTCTTTCCAGTTGGGCGTACCAATGCATTGAGCCAGGTGATTACTACTTTCGCCCAGCAGCCGGAAGAGCAATTTCATGTTGCCTGGAAGCGATTCCATGACTTATTGCGAAAGTGTCTACACCATGAGGTGCCGAAATGGCAACTCATGTAAATCTTTTACCACGGGTTGACTAAGCAACTCATAAATCACGTGGACGCTTCTTGCGGAGGCAATTTCCTCAATAAAGATGCAGATAGTACGCATGATTTGTTTAAGGAAATGTGTGAAAATTCAATCAATCATGCCTCCATGGATACATTTAACAGGTCCCAACAACTCAGATCGAATGTTAATGAGGTCCATGACTCTCATTCATTTGATATGGAGCTAATTTGAAATAAACTAGATAAGGTGGACTTGGTTACCAAAAGGATGGAGGAGGGGATGGCTGGAAACTCTGTGAATAATTGTCGATCCACTCAATCCCAGAATTTGGGATTCCATTTTTTGCGAACTCCTTCTGGACAAGAGTTCGTGAATCAACTGGATGCAGCTCAACCTGTGAGCCAGCATTGTTCAGAATCCCACGGGTTCTAAACTGGGGCCTTTGATACTAGTTTCTCTGATCCCTCTCTTTCTTTCTCTCCATCCTCGCCCTATGAGGATGTCTATGCTGTGTAGGAGAACGTTAGGTCCAACCCATATTCCAATGCCTATAATCCTGGTTGGAGGAACCACCCTAACTTCTCCTGGAAAAATTCAGGGTAGCAGACCCAATTTCGACCCAGCATCTATGCTCCACAAAGACCAATGGGTTAGGATCATGTTTATACTGAGCTGCCGCCGAATCAAGTCAATCAGCCAGTTTGGAATGCTCGTCAACCCGTAGGGCAGGCTGATTTGAAACATCAGATGGTAGAGATGCAATGATCTATGCTCCAACTCATGCAACAAATGAAAACTTTGCCGGACAACTTGCATACCGGGCTCATTGCTAACACCCGTAAGCCCGGATCTTTGCCATCTCAACCCGTACCCAACCGGCGCAACATATAGAATCCGAGCAATCAAGCCCAAGGGTATGGGAATCAAAGGGACCCACACACACATGCTCAGGTGGTTGAGCAGGGTCCTTCCTCTTCTACTTCATCAAATCCAGGGTTTTTAGCTAATCAAGCCCCTTCGATCTTTCCTAACCCTCCCTAAGACTTAAACCCGTATGCATCTGCCAACTCCGTTACTTTGAGGAGTGGAAGGCAAACCCAGAACCCACACCTACTTTACTCTAGTCAAGAAAATCCTGGTGAGTCTGAGGAAAGAAAGGAGAATTCAGAAGAAGAAATCAAGGCTCAAGAACCTGATTTCGAAAATCTGACTCGTGTTCCTTTTCCTGAGGCCTTGATTAAACCTAGGAAGAAGCATGTTGATAGTAACAAGGAGCTCTTTAATATATTCAAGAATGTTGAAATCAATATCCCCCTTCTCGATGTTATCAAACACATACCAGCTTATGCTAAATTCTTGAAGGATTTATGCACCCAGAAGCGTAAGTTGAGGGAATCTGTTCCGAGGAAGGTGATACTCTCTGAGCAGACTAGTTCTGTTATCTTGCATCACCTTCCTCCGAAAAAGAGAGATCCAGATGCCCCTTTGATTTCATGTGTTATCGAAGATTACACTTTTGATAGCACACTCCTAGATTTAGGTGCATCCATTAACTTAATTCCGACTTCTCTTTACAAGAAGTTCGGATTAGGTGAACTTCGGCTGACTTCAGTAACGCTGTAGTTAGCAGACCGTTCGATCACAAATCCGATAGGTGCTATTGAGGATGTTATTGTCAAGGTTAAGGGCTTCTACTTTTCTGTAGATTTCATTATCCTTGACGTGGATGTACCTGAGAATTTAAGGAATACGCCCATCATTCTGGGGTATCCGTTCCTGCCTATCGCTAAGGCTAATATCAACTGTGAGTGCGGTAGCATGGAAATTGCCTTTGGTGATCGAAAATTAAAACTAGATATTTTTAAGGCGATTAACAAATTTGAGGATTGTGGATATGTTGAGGAACTCGAGGAAGATAACTTGAATATTGAGACATGTATGGTTGTTTCTACATTTGAAAGTTCCTCCTGTCTTGATGAATCCAGCCCACAACCCTCAATGGAAAACTCGCCACATTCTGAAGAGGTTGTTGATTTTGTTCACTTTCGACCTCTTCCTCTTGATGAATCTTCATCAGCATCATCCTTACCTTCCATCTTAGACCCACCCTAGCTTGAGTTGAAACCATTGCCTGAGAGTTTGAAATATCAGTTTTTATAACCTAAAAAAATGCTCCTTATGATTATCAGTGCTAGATTGGCTAAGGAGCAGGAGATTAAACTGATCAATGTCCTAAAGGAACATAAGGAGGCAATTGGTTGGACCATCCATGATCTTAGGGGGATTGAGCCATCTTATTGTAATCACAGAATTTTCATGGAAGATGAATCCCGCTCTTCTCGCTAGATGCAGAGGAAACTAAACCCTAATATGTGAGAAATGGTCAAGAAAGAAATAATTAAGTGGCTCGACGCAGGAATCATTTATCCAATCTTAGATAGTCCTTGGGTAAGTCCTGTGCAAATTGTTCCCAGGAAAGTCAGGATTACCGTTGTGACTAACGAGAAAGAAGAATCTGTCACAACTCGTTCAGCTTCCTCCTGGAGAGTTTGTATCAATTATAGGAAGCTGAACATAGCCACAAAAAAGGATCATTTCCCTCTGCCCTTCATCGATCGGATTCTTGAAAGATTAGCCGGGCAAAAGTACTTCTATTTCCTAGATGGTTACTCAGGATACAATCAAGTTCCTATCCATCTCGAGGATCAAGAAAAAACGACTTTCACTTGTCCCTACGGAACCTTTGCTTTCCATAGAATGCCATTCGGCTTCTGCAATGCACCTGCAACTTTTCAAAGGTGCATGCTAACTATATTCTCTGACATGGTGGGAGAGTTTATGGAAGTCTTCATAGACGATTTCTTTATTTTCGGAGAATCGTTTGATTCTTGCCTGGCTAATCTCGAATTGATCCTTAAAAGATGCATGAAAACAAGATTGGTCCTTAGCTGGGAAAAGAACCATTTCATGACACAAGAAGGTATCGTCTTGGGTCATCTAATCTTTGAATGGGGAATTGAAGTTGGCAAAGCTAAGGTTGATGATATTTCCAAACTTCCTCTCCCCACATCTGTCAAACAAATTCGATCATTTCTTGGTCTTGTGGGATTCTATCGGAGGTTCATCAAGGATTTCTCCAAGGTTGCTCGCCCTTTGAGCAACCTTCTTGCCAAAGATACACCGTTTGAATTCAACGAATCATGCCACAAGGCATTCGATTTCCTTAAAACGGCAATCACTTGTGCTCTGGTGCTGCAAGCATCGGTCTGGACACCCCCATTTGAGATCATGACCGATACTTCTGATTATGCAGTCGGGGTTGTTTTAGGTCAAAAGATCGACAGAAAGCCCTCTGTCATCTACTACGCTAGCAAAACTCTGGACAAGGTTTCAGAGGAATTATACCGTTACTGAGAAGGAGTTGCTAGCTGTAGTATTTGCTTTGGGGAAATTCAGGGCTTATCTCTTAGGGTCTCACGTCATAATTTACACCGACCACTCGGCCTTGAGACATCTCTTGGCCAAAAGGGATGTCGAACCCCAGCTCATTCGATGGATTCTTTTGCTTCAAGAATTTAATCTTGAAATCAAAGATAAATCCGAGGCACAGAATGTGGTGGCGGATCAATCGGATCCGGACGAGACTATTCTTACAGTGTTAGGTGTCCAAACCCCGTGGTTTGCGAACATAGTAAATTATTTGGACGCTGGTCAAATCCCTCATGATTGGACCAAGCAACAACGAGATAGACTCAAATCTGAGGCCAAATATTACTTCTGGGAGGATCCTAAACTATACCGCATATGCTCTGATCAGATTATTTGCCGATGTGTTCCGGAGAATGAATTCCAAAGTATACTTGAGTTCTGCCAAGCATCTGCGTGTGGTCGACATTTCTCCAGGAAGAAGACAACTGGAAAATATTGCAATCTAGATTCTATTGGTTGTCTTCATTCAAGGATGCCCAAGAATTCTCGATTTAGTGTTCCTGATGCCAAGCATTTGGGAGCATAGCCAAGAGAGATATGATGCCTCTAAACCCAATCCTTCCTGTCAAAATCTTCAAAGTTTGGGGCATCGATTTCATGGGACCCTTCCTCCCTTCATTTGGATACCAGCACATTCTTGTTGCTGTGGACTACGTGTCTAAGTGGATCGAGGCTATTCCTACCCGAACCAACGACCACAAGGTGGTTATTGATTTCGTCAAAAAGAACATCTTTAGTCGATTTAGGATTCCGAGGGCTATCACCAGCGATGGTGGTACTCACATCACAAATGGCTAGTTCCTCAGTTTACTGGCCAAATACGGGGCAAATCACAGAATCTCCACACCTTACCACCCTCAGACGAATGGACAGGCTGAGATCTCCAATCGGGAGATCAAGAACATCCTGTAGAAGACGGTTGGCCTAATTGAAAAGATTAGACTCAAAAGCTTGAGGATGCTCTTTGGGCCTATCGTACGACGTACAAAACGCCTATCGGTATGTCACCGTTTTGTCTGGTGTATGAAAGGCGTGCCATTTACCTGTAGAGATTGAACATCGGGCATTTTGGGCAATCAAGAAATGCAACTTTGATCTAAGTTTAGCCGGAAAGACCAGGAAGCTCCAACTATTTGAGTTGGAGGAGCTTAGAAACGATGCGTATGAGAATTCCAAGATCTATAAGGCTTGAATCAAAGCTCCTCATGACCAATTGATTTTCCACAAGAGCTTTGAGCCGAACCAAAAGGTCTGGCTCTTTGATACTCGACTTAAGCTCTTTCCCAGCAAGCTTAGGTCAAAGTGGGATGGCCCGTTCATCATTGATTGTAAATTTTCCAACGGAGCTGTTGAGATCTCTGACCCAAAGACGGGTAATTCTTTTAAGGTCAACGGACATTGTCTGAAACCTTATGTTGACCGTTTTATTCCAAAACCCATTTTCGATAAGGTTGCTTTAACCTTAATGTGATTTCTTTGGCTGGACTTCGCCTAGCTGATGGCATTAAACTCAGCACTTGTACAGTCTGACTCAGAGCTGGCCCAAGTATCATGGAATATAGGTGGTATTTTCTTCATTCTACCCTAATTCTCATGCATTTTATTTTCAATAAGGACATTGCATCAGCTAGGCATGGGGGGGTGGATTCATTTTTGAATCATTTTGTCAACTCTGTGGAATTCTTGTAAATTCTATTTATTTTTCTCTTTATTAAAAAAATAAAAAAATGATTAGGAAAGAATAATTGGGCATTAGGATTTTTCAACCTTAAGGAATAATACAATAGGATCCGAGCACTTAGACCCTTCAGGTCTTCGGGCTTAATCATCCCGGATGTCCACTAAAATGTGGATTTGTTTATTGAGTCCTCGCCATTCTGAATTTACTTCAATTTGGTTAAATAAGTTGGGGTGATAAATACACGACTAATCAGCTCGCCCTCTGATTTGAGGGGATTTTAAGTCTAAGCATCTACACACTATTCACACTAACTCGCTTTTCGGCAATTTTTACGGAAATTGGGTAGCTAATGAACCTTTTAAGTGGTATGGCTGGCAAGTTATCTTAGGTAACAGCCCATTGGTAGGTTGTCTAGAGCTCAATCACACGACCACTCTTTTCCTGCTGCCTTTAGGTAAATCTTACATCAGGGAAGCTACCTACTTAAAAAAAAAAATCCAAAAAGAAAAAAAAAAGAAAAGGGGAAAAGAAAATCAAAGAAAAAGCCACACTTCACCACATGAGTATGGTTGATAAGTTATTGTGGGTAACAACCCATTGGTAGGTTGTCCAGAATTCAGCTTAAGAAATGCACGTATAATTCCAAAACACTTAGGAAGAAGCGGAGAAGTAGAATAAGCCGGGGAGATATACACTAAGTTCGCCCTTGTGTTGACCCTATAAAAATAAAAGTACGAAGAAAGCTACTGGTCAAATAGATACACCTTTAGGAAGAATTTCTTTTCAAGGTCACCTAGGGACGTAGAAACCCGAAATTTGTTTTAATCGCTGATTAGTGAGTATATCACATTTCACACAAAGATCCTCAGAACTTAGGGTTCTCTTCGAGTCTTGGGTGGGTTGAGTGGCTGTAGAAAGCTACTCCAAAACCCTAAACTCAAAAATCCAAAAAAATTAGAAAAGAATAAAAGAAGAAAAAGATCCTTCTTTGAATAAGGCAAGGGCTTGAGATAGTCTGCATTTTGGCAGACACTCGAGCGCTGTTATGTCTATGTAGTTCAAGTTGTAGTTGAAATTCATAAGTGTTGAAAAATAACTATTGCCCAAGAAATCCGACCTAATTCTTTTATAAATAGCATGTAGTTTTGCTAGGGACTAGCAAAAGATAGGCATGGGGGTGTGATATAAACACGTTTATATCACATAAACTGTCTATTTTTGCACGTTCTCAGATATAAAGTTGTATCATATATTATAAATATTGCATAACATGCATCATCTTGCATTTAGGTTAGGTTGTATAAATTTTAGGTTAATTTCTCCTTTTTATGGTCAAGTGATAGAGCGACATTTAATCGGAGCCTCGGATTGAAGATCCAACCGTACGGATCTTATCAGGGCGACTATCGAAGTTCAACGACTTTAAGATCGCCCTGATCAGACTTCCGTAGCATCAGATGCAATCCGAGGAAGATCAGAGATCAAGGGCCAAGATGGTGTAAATCTGCGCTTCATATGACAAATACGACCGCACAGATGGGTTCGGATAGATGATCGCTGCCCAACGGCGTAAAAATCGGTCCAATCCGACATCTGCGGCACCATCTACAACACATAGAAGATGGACGGCCAAGATGGTGCCACGTGGAGCCATCTCAATTGCCCACACCGGCCAAAGGCACCCGCTCCCTCTCTCTCTCTCTCCTCATGCGCTCGTCTGATCTAGGCTGTTAGATCTTAATCCAGTAGTCGCGAGTGCTTGAGTGTTAAATCAAAAGCACGACAAAGAATGGCTGATAGAGCAGTGGTTAAGAACGTTGGGCCTATAGAGGTCACACGTTAGAATCAAGTGCAGCTCCCATCTTCTCGCGTGCGGGTGCAAAATCCAGCAGCTCGATCGGACGCCAGCGACTCAGATCTTCAGATCAGATGAACATGTGATTCAACGTGAGACACTCACATCCGATTAGACGCGTGGGAGGCGCGATTTGTGAAGGAGTGCGTGCGTGATTCTGGGCCGTTGATGCTTGATCCAACAGCGATGAAAGAGGTCACATCACCTCTTAACACATGAGGCGCGCGCAATCTTAAGCCGTTGGATGCGAGGATCGGACAACTGAGGATGCGCATACGTGCACGTGCGATGAGGTGCGGGGAGAGGAGAAGGCGGTGCATGCGCAACCTACACCCACGTTCAAGGGCTTTAGTGACGCTTAAATCCATCACTAAAGACCCTGAATTAATGTTTTCAAGTGTAAAATGTCCAACTTGCCCTCAATCCCTACAACTACAAAAGGAGACCCCTACCACTCAAATTTCTCATCCCTTCCTCTCTTCTCACACCCCCTCCAAAGCTCCAAGAGCATGTCCCAAACCCGGGATGCTCCATTAGAGTTAAAAAATACAATTTTTCCACCCTCTCACCTCCTTCGTGGAGCATCTCACAGTTGTCCTCTCATCCCCATTCCAGAAGTGGATCCCACGATGACGACGCCCTGCCTCGCCCCCGGTTCTTCCCACTTCATTCTCTATCTTCCGTCTTTGCCCTCCGTCTTCCAGGCGTCGCCCCATCCGGCTCGTCCTCCAAGCAGCCGTCGAGGAGGATAACTTCTCACCTCCTTTCTCTTTATTGCTTTCTAGAGTAGATTTTACTACTTTCTAGTTGTAATATTTCCCACTTTCTAGCTTTAATATTTCCCTCTTTCTAGTTGCAAAACATCCTTCATATTATAAAGTGTTTGTTCTCTCTCTCTCATCGAATTCATTGTAATTATCTCACTTTCTAAACAAAAACAACAAAAAATTTGCGTATTTCAAATTGACGTAGCCTCCGTGTGTTCGATCCGGAATTCTTTTCGAGTTTTGGCAAAATTTATTTTTTGACAGATTTTTTCCCAAATCTCACTACAACGGCAGGTTTTTAAAACTCAACCTTTTTGCGACGATTTTCCGCTTCAATAGAATCCATGTAGCTTACTTCAATATGGAAAAAGGCTTGGTTCTAGTTGGTGTCTCTTGCTTTGAGAATTGAGGTTTTTTCCATTTTAATATCATGTTTGGATGCAATAATCTAGTAACATGTCCATCTTTCAAAAGAAATAACTATTAACATATCCCCTCAATATGGAAACAACCAAGTAATAGCTTAAGTAACTAAACAGTTTGATTGAGATGCATTACATATGCTCCTTGAAAACTTGAAATAATAAGGTTCTTTTATTTTTGAGTCAAGATCTAGCTACCCATGTTCCAATGAAATGATATGGATTTATTAAATAGAAAACATTATTGAGGGGATCAACATGTGAAAATATTCTTTTGTTTGTGTTGTTGAGTATGTTTGGCATGGACTTGAGTAAAGAACTAAATATTACTGACGAGGGGAAAAAAATGCTCTCGAACTTAAAACTTCGCATGAAGCCTAACGAAGGATTCGGCTATTTAGATAGCAAGTAAACAAGCGGATTCGGCCCTACCCGACCCGTCAACACTTAGACAAATCTGGATCCACCTTCATCCAGGCGGATCTGAATATGACCAACTTGCCGAAGGACCCGGGTTGACTTGAATCGAAGAGGCAGCAATAACATCGTTGAGGCCCACATCGGCACTAACGATGGCATTACCAACGCTATTAATAGCCAAAAAATGGACTTGCCGAAGAATCCGTGAGAATCATTGTGGAAGATTTTATGTTGTTAGAATATTTCCTGTACTATAAATAGAGAAGAGGAGCCCTCGAGGGCTCTCTTCACACAATTTGAGAGAGAGAAAACTATAGATTTTGTAATACCGCTAATCCTAGTGGAAGTTCGGGAGCATTGCCCCCCCTAGACGTACACCCCTTGCAATGGAACTGGGTCACCAATTCTCTTGTTTCTTTTTTGTGATTGCTTGTTTGTTTGATTGTTGAGTCAGATCCTCCTTTTTCTAAGGAGACTGATCAATTGACGCCATCTATGGGAAATGATTATCATCCGATACCATTTCCTTATCCAAACTCTTAGCAATGGCCCCTACGACTCGCAATTCCTCTTGCCGTAATCCTAAGAAGGTGGCGGCGTAGGAGAAATCTAATGTCTCAGTGTCCAGGGGATGTCCCCAGCTCACCTGGCCTAGTTGACAAACTCCATGATGTCAGGCAAATCAAGGAGTTGGGCAAGATCCAGCCGGAGAAACCCCAAAGCTCCAGTCCAGAAGAGGAACAAATGAAGTGGTGTCACACGATGGAAGAGGAAAATGCTCGCCTGCATGAACAACTCGAGAAGTTAAAACGCGAACTTAGTGGCCAGAAAGGTGAAGTTCCTCCCAGCTCGCTTAAAGCTCCACGCTCACCTTCGTTGGGGGAGTAGTCTGGGGCTTACCCCATGGCTATCAGCAGAAGGGGCTCGATACCCAAAATTGTCTGCCAGGTTACCTAGGTGATGAAGGATACACGCCCATGTGCTTACATCACCACCTACCCTTTCACAAAGGAGGTGATGATGACCCCCCTACTGGAGAAGTTCAAATTGCCCGTCATGGCCCAATATGACGGAACAATGGACCCCAACAGTTTTGTATGAAGCTACCGTCAAATGATGTTGGTGCACGACTTCCTAGACAGAGTACTTTACTTGGTATTCCCATCTTATCTGTCCGGCAAGGCCCATCAGTGGTTCAACGAACTGCTGGCCAGACAGATCACTTGCTTCCAGGAACTGGTGGATAAGTTCTGCCAATACTTTGCCGGGCAGCAAAGGGTTAGAGATAACCAAGAAAGGCTGTCGAAAGCCCAACAGCGGAAAGTTGAGTCCTTCCAGTCATACCTAGACCAGTTCAAGGCTCAATATTTCAAGTGCAGGAGACCCTACAATGCCATAGCCATTTGGTACTTCAAGTCAGGTCTCCTGACTCAAAGGTTCTAGTATGACATCGACGACTTCCCGCCTAGAGATATGGCGGAGTTATGGGACAGGGCTATGAGCTTCTCAGAGCAGGACGACTCTTTCCACTCCTGTAGCCAGCTAGCGAAAGGATACAAAGATGATCTAGATCCTGTTGAGGAGAAGAGGACCTCGAGAGAGCTGGCTCCCGTATCCATCCATGGAGGCAATTGCTTCAACAAACCGGACCACCAAGGGCCAAAACAATGGACCTCGCCAGACTAGGCAAGAGTTCTAAGAAGAATACACTTCCCTTGTCGTGAACCAGGCAGATGTGTTGATGGAGGTGTGATCCACCAATAAGGACCTACTACCCCCGCCAAAGCCTCTCAAGAAGAAGGCTGAGTCCGAGCCCTACTACAAGTACCACAAGGCCCTGGGGCATGCTACTGAAGACTACTGGGATCTGCACAACCAGATCAAGTCCCAAATCCGGCATGTGAACTTGGCCCATTTTGTCAAGTAATATGATGGCCAAGACAAGGGCAAGAGACCCGTGGAAAGTCCAGGGGACTGCCACAAGGAGAATCTCTAGCAACTTCGAGGAGTCAACATGGTCCTTATCGCAGACCAGGAGCTAAATAGTTCAGTGGCCCGCCAAATTGAATAGGCGGTATCGCCTTGGCTCCCCTCGGTAGAGTACCACTGCCAGGTCCTAGTGTCAGTGGTCGCGTTACCCAGAATGCTCATCTCTTGCCACCTGATGCCCCGAGCACGGAGGTTGAGGTCATCTTTGAGGTCAATGCCGCCCCAAGTCAGTAAGCTATTCCCTCCGGGTTGACCCCCCATAGCACGTTCCCCACCCTTCAGTGGGGTGAAAGAGGTACCATCAAGCAGGCAGCCTCTAAATTGTTCACCTCCTTGCCGAGCGCAACAGAGCACACTGACCCGCTTTTAGTGACACTCCTATTGGCGAGGCAACTCCAACTGAGGCTCCTGGTGGACGGAGGCAGCACAATGGATGTCTTATTTTGTAAGGTTCTGCTTAAGCTGGGCTTCAAAGAGGAGCACCTCTCCCCGTAAACTCATCCCATTGTAGGGTTCGACAATCACAAGGTCATGTGGAAAGGGGAGATCAGGCTTTCCTTGTCGGTCTGCGATGGGGACAGGCACCTGAATAGGATGACCACATTCATACTGGCTGGATTGACGGCGGTGCTTGACGGCATCATCGGCCGCCCAACGACCCATGCGTTTCGACTGATCCCCTCCTCTTATCTCCGGTTCTTGCTATTTCAAACTCCTCGAGGGGTAAGAATAGTACATGGGGATCAAACAACTGGGCAAGAACTCCTAAGGATTGAGTTGGAACGATCCACGGGGCCAAGACCCCCCAAGCGACAGAAATGAGGGAAGAAGAGAAGGCAAGTCCAAGCTATCCAGTAGGAAAGAAATCCGACTAATCCGCCAGCGACTTCGGAACTCCTGCTAAGCTCTTCAGCCATGGCTATACAACTATACCCTTACGACACTTCCAAGCTCGTCAAGGTCGGAGCGGACCTTGATCCTTCTGAAGTTCAGGAGTTGCTACTCCTACTCAAGGCCAACACAAATGTATTTGCTTGGTCCGCCAATGACCTGCCGGTCGTGGACCCGTCCTTTATCCAGCACCACCTAAACATTCAGGTGGGCGCCCGCACAATCAAACAAGCATGCCGGCATAAGTCAGTTGAACAGTGGTAAGCAGGTGAAGCAGAAGTCCAGAAGCTCCTTGAAGCAGGCTTCATTGAAGAGTCCTTTTACCCAACATGGCTGTGAAATGTGGTCATGATGAAGAAAGCCAACGGCAAATGACGGATGTGCGTGGACTTCGCCAACCTAAATGAAGCCTATCCAAAGGACGAGTTCCCCTTGCTAAGGGTCCTGCAGTGGTCAATCCCACATGTTCTTCTTGGTTGCTTACAGTTGGTACCATCAGATTAGCCTTGCTCCAGCAAACAGACCTCATCCTCACTCATAGCAGATAGGGGTATGTTTCAGTGTAGAGTCATACCTTTTGGCTTGAAAAACGCTGGAGCAACTTTCCAGCACCTTGTAAATATGATTTATTCTCATTTAATAGGAAAATCATTTGAGGTGTATGTAGATGATATGTTGGTGAAGGGATCAAACTTCCCTTTACATTTAGAATGCTTAGCAGAGGAGTTCCATGTTTTAAGGAACACTCACCCCCGCTTGAACCCTGAGAAGTGTGTATTTAGGGTTTCAGTTGGGAAATTCCTGGGGTTCTTGGTCTCTAACAGAGGAATTAAAGCCAACCCGACAAGATCCAGGCGATCATTGGCTTGGAACCACTAGGTACTTTGAAAGGGATGCAATCATTGGTCAACAAAATCGCCTCTGTAGGCCGATTCTTGTCTCGATCTTCTGACAAATGCCTTCCCTTCTTTGACTGCATAAAAAAGGGCAAAGGCTATACTGCCTCCCACTAGACTCCTCATTGCTAGAAGGCTTTAGAAGAAGTTAAAGAAGCACTTCAAAGCCCCCCCATCCTGACAGCTCCTAAGCTTGGGGAATCTCTTTCCTTATACCTAGTGACGTCCATGTCCGTCGTCAGCATTGTCTTAGTCAGTGGATGAGAAGGGCAACAACGACCAGTATACTTCATTAGCAAGACCTATCAAGATGCAAAAGCTAAGTACACGTCATTGAAAAGCTCGAGCTAGCTTTGGTGACTGCCGTTAGAAAGCTACGCCCGTACTTCCAAGCCCATACAATAGTGGTCCTGTCTGGTTACCTCCTGCGGCAAATGTTTCATAAGCCCACGGGGTTAGCACGACAGATAAAGTGGGCTATGGAGTTGGCGGAGTTTGACGTCTAGTATCAGCCAAGGAGATCAATCAAAGGACAAGTCTTCGTGAACTTTGTGGCGGAATTTATAAACCCAGATGCCTCCCTTACTCTGCCCTGAAAGTTATATATAGGCGGCTCGTCCATGACAGCCAGATTTGAGGCCGGCATAGCCTTGACCGTCCTAGATAGTGTTACTCATAAGTATGCCATTAAACTTCCCAACATCTAATAATAAAGCGGAATATGAGGCCTTGTGCCGGCATTTGGGTGGCAAAATCAAGAGGTGTCTCCTCGCTGGGGATCTACACGAATTCCCAGTTGGTCACCAATCACATCAATGGCAAGTAGCAAGCCCAGGATCCAAATATGATCTTATATGCCGAGAAGGTCAAGAAGAAGTTGTTGGACTTTAGGATTGTCTTGATCAGGCACATACCTCGATCTGACAACCCCCTAGTAGACGCGTTGGCCTGTCTAGCCTCGGCAATCCTGCTAGAGCAGGAAGAGGATATATGTTTCCAAACTTTGAAGGAGCCAACAGTACTCGCTCCCAAGATGTTCATGATAAAGCAATCCATATCATGGATGATGTCTATCATCACCTATTTGACCACTAGCGAGCTGCCCCCAAGGGAACCATGGCCCAAGGCATTCTACCTGAAGGCCTCTAGGTACACCTTAATAGAAGGGAAATTGTACAAGTAGGGGTATTCCACCCCCTTGTTGCGCTGCCTTACAAAAGAGGAGGCGGCATAGGCCCTCCAAGAAACCCATGGGGGTATATGCGGGAATCGTGAAGGGTTCAAGGTGATCTTGGCCCGGCTGGGTACTTCTGGCCCCAGATGAAGCAATAATGCAAAAAATTTGTGCGCAAGTGTGATGAGTGCCAACGATTTGCTATCTTGCACCACTTGCCGCCTAGAAAGTTAGTGAATGTTGCCCATCCCCTTTGTAAGATGGGGTATGGACTTCATTGGCCCTTTCCCTCCAGCCTTAGCTCAGAAGCAGTTCATACTGGTGGCAGTCAATTATTTCTCCAGATGGGTCTATGCTGAGGCCATGGCCAGCCCGACAGCCGACAGGGTCGTCTCATTCGTTAGGAAGAACATCATAGTTCGGTATGGGATACCTCAATACATTGTCACAGACAATGGTATCCAGTTTGCTTGCAAAAAGTTCAAAGAATTTTGCGCCAGCTGGGATATCTTCCTATGCTTCACGTTCATTGGTCACCCTCAAGCAAACAGACAAGCGGAGGTAACCAACTGCACCATTATTTCAGCGTTGAATCGCTAGCTAGATTTAGTCAAAGGAAGAAGGGCGGACAAGTTGTCGAGTGTACTATGGGGCTACAGGACTTGCCAAAGGACTTTCACAGGCCACACACCATTCAGCCTTGTATATGGCATGGAAGCCCGGCTACTAATAGAGATGGTCCTCCCTACCTACCGAACACACCTATATGACCTCGCTACCAATGATGATCATGTTTGCCTAGCCTTGGACCTCATGGATGAACTAAGCGAGAAAGAGTCAGAAGTGGCACTCAAATATAAAGAGGCAACAACCGTCACCTACGACAAGCGGGTGCACAAGCGAAAGTTCTCAGAAGGAGACTTGGTCTTGCGAAAAGCGAAGTCTTCATGCCAAGCAATTCGAGCGGGGAGTTAGACACCTTGTAGGAGGGACCTTATAAAGTCTGCAACAAAAGTCCAGCCGATTTCTACAAGTTGCGGACTCTAGGCGGCAAGCTGGTCCCTCCAGCCGATTTCTAGAGGTTTATTTCAGGTTATTCACTGGGAAGCAGTTATTGATATACATCACTCTCTAAGTCCAATAATATTCTTTAATTCCAAAAAAATAGATTTTATATATAAGAATGAATCAATCAATCAAAGAATCAAAGAATGAATCAATTATATACAAAAGAATGAATTAGAAATAACAAATGCTTGAAAACAATTATATACAAACAAGTATCAAAAATCATGAATAAATACTCTATATTATCTATTTACAACTTATAATAATAATACAGAGCTATATGTACAATAATAAGTAATAATATGTACTATACTAACTTAACTTAACTTACTAATATCAACAATAACATATAATATATCTACGATGACGTATAAAAGTGTTGCTAAAACCTTAGAAAAACTCTATACATAAGCTAAGGTAAAAACTGTTGTCTATACTATCTACGGTGACGTATAATACCATGTACAGTGACGAACAGATCCGTCACTAAAGCTATCTTATTTATATACATATATAGCTCAAACATATACTTATATACATATATTTACATATATACTATATATACATACTTATTATATATTATATATACGTATACATATATACAGACGCACACACACTGCACTATGTACACACAATACACGCACATAGCACGCAAACAACACAGGCAAAGCACACAGGCTAATACTTAGCCAACTTTCTTCTTCTCTCGTAGCTTCAAATCGGTTCTCAACCCAAAAATGATTCAATTGGCGGGCAGCCTTTTCGAGGGATACACAGCACCCATCACTGGGTGGGACTAGACTTCTACTAGGGCCACTCTAGTTCTATTAGTTGCATTTTAACCGGTTTACGACTCATTATTGGGCCTAATCTGACCCATGGATAGTGCACAGCTACCAGCCTTGCATCGCACTCACATTTCAATGCCATATGCTCATTCATGCTCAAAGGATCGAGGAGATGGGTGATAGGTAGCGCCCGGCGCTTGTCGACTGCATAAGCCAAAGCAGAAAAACAATATATAGGGCGTCCCTCACTCTCCTGCTCACGTTGTGGTGCTAATAGCACACCTCCCAACAACTGTGTGCCCAGCGCAGCTCTGTGCGTGATTGCTTGATTTGGCCCTCGATTTGAGAGCCCAAATTAGTTCCTATTTTAAATTAAATTATATGGTTGTAAAGCCCTTATATATGGCTATATAATTATATAGTTTATTTACAAAAATAATTAATTTTACTATATAAATAAATTAACTAAACTTTACAAATTGTACATACTGATTTATAAGTTTATTTCTTAATTATCATTTAGATTATTTAATTAATGGTCTAATTGACTCTGTACAGTGTTAATATACATATTAAAATATTTAATACATATTTTTATTGAATTTTACAAGTTTTATTTTAATTTATATACATTTAAATATGCATTTTCAGGCTGCTATACATATAAATTAGGTATAAATAGTATAATACAATATAAATATGGTTAAATTATTTTAAATTACTTAAAATAATCTAATACAAATATACAGTATAAATTAGTTCATTAATAACTTAATTTACTAATTTATTTTAATTTAAGTTAGTAACTTACTTAATAACTTAATAAATTAATTATTTATTATATATATAATTAAATTATATTATAGGTGGCTTAGTGTACATTATATATACATAATTTACAGTATCATTAATAAATAAGGTTATTTATAGGGGTTCATTAATTTATGTAGTTTAGAGTACATATAAGTTACTTAAATTAATAGATGAAGATATAAATAAGTTATATACAATTTAATTTATCTTAAATACTTAATTTATAATATAGAATACATATATAAGTTATATATACATGTTATATACATATTATACACTATGTATATATATATAGCTAGGATATAGTTTATATATACAAGTATTTACATAATATACATGGTATTTTTTTGTCATTTTTAGAGTTTTTATGATTTTTATGTGTTTTATATTTTTTATAGAGGTAAGAGGTGAGAGCGAAAGAGAGAGATGAGAAATAAGAAGTGTTTTTGGTATTTTTGGATGTTGAGTTCTTTTATTAAGTTTTAAGGTATACTGAACAGTCGGCTAGTATGTTTTACCAAGTCGAAGGTTTAGATGACCTTCAAACTTTGCTTACACTTAAAAATATATCTAATCTTACTTGCTACATGTTTATTTTATTTTTTTGGAATTTTGTTAATGTTTTTATTTATTTACAAAGGAGGCTCATTTAAGGCCTTAAAGAGATGTTTCTAATAGAACCTTAGGCACTAGGATGTGTATGAAGGGTTGGGTATGTAGTAGAAACACTCATATATGTTCAACATATTAAATGGAGGGTGTGTAAGCAATTAAACATAAATTCCAAACTAATTTCATCACATTTTCAAAGTTGAGCAGATATACACATAAGTGGCTGACTAAGGAATAAAAAATGAGATTACAAGCCATTTAAATGAGATTTAAATATCATTTCAGATACATGAATGCTTGTACAAATAGTATACAACATATAAAATATGTTAGCTCTTTAATTCACTTCAAAACTTGGTTCACTGCCCTTTTAATTCAAATCATTCAATAGGAGCAATAGCTGCAATTGCAGCATCAAACAACAGCAGCAACACTACTGCTGGGATTCAGCAAAGCAGCAGCAGCAATTGCAACAACTCCAATGTCTAGATCAGGAGCTCTTAAGCTACTCTAGATGTCTTAAACAAAATTCTTAAGGGCTGTTGTGTTTCTGAACATCAAAATTCAGTACCAAAACATCTAAGATTAGACTTGGTAGAGTTTGATCTTGGATCATTAACGCCTAAATCAGATGTTCATTCTTGTCTAAAAAATCTCTTTAAAACCAGATTTTAAGGGTCAGAAAATTATAACCAATTTGTTGTATGGAGGATCAAATGTTACCCCAAATTGGGCTTTTACTTTGGATCTTTTACTGATCTAATGACTCAATCTTCTTGAACACCATTGATGGGTGATCAAGGTGATTTTGCGATATGATCAAGATCCGTTGGGTCCTTGTTCTATCTCAAATTGGAGTTAAGTGATTTTCCTTGATAGAATTCTCCAACATAGGGCTTAAATTAGATGTATGCTCATCCATATAATCAAAACCAAATCCACAAACCTTTTATTCCTCGCATACACCTAATCAAGCCCATCGAATCTCAAAAAGTTCGATTAAATACTCTTTAAAGTCCAAATAAATTCCAAATCACTGATTTGAACATTAAAAACCATTTTCAACATGATCGAGCAATTTGAGTTGATGAAAGAAGATCGGGGGTCTTTGTGGAATTATGAAATGAATGGGAGACCCCCCAAAGTGATTTTGGCGCTAATTTCAAATCTGAGAAATAAGATTCTCAGGTCTGAAATTAGACCTTAATTAATGGGTGATTTGCGAAATCAAAATAGAGGGAAGAAGAAGGCGATAAAATGAAATGTATGGGGAGATTAATCGTGATGATGCTGTGCATGAAGGTCTCTCTGATATGAATTGATCAGAGAGAAGCGGATCGTAGCTAAGTTACTCTACTTTGAAACTAATCTAACAATCAATTATTTAGAAAGTAGTAAAACTATACTAATTCTACTCCTAGAAAGCATGTAAATCTATCTAATGGGAAGCAGGAGGTGTCCAAGGTCACCCGTCGTTGGCTGATGACGACGAAAGGGGAGGAGACCCATCAGCTGACGAAGGTGATGTCCAAGAGCTAACAACCGACAATTGGAGGCAATTGAAAGGGGGAGGAAAGCCTGTGTTGTCACCGTAGACCGACGAACTTAAGGTAAGGGGAGCTGAGGGCATGGAAGAATGGAATCACTCAGGGAGAGGGAGCGGTTCAGTGTGCGCATGAGCTGAAGGAGTGCTTAAGTAGAGTTGAGAGTGATTACACTCACCGCATTGGTAAGATTAGGCGTTTAGGTCAAGGACGGTCACGATGAGAGGAGAGGAGGGCGGGAAGAGCCAAATCGAAGAAGGACTGTTGGATGGGATCTAGAGATAGTGGTGAGGCCCTGATTGCACAGCAATCATAGGTCTTAATTGACCTAAATTAGGCTAGGACTTAGCATAAGTTGGGGTAGTTCATGCATGCATAAGAATTATTTGCATCTTTGCTATTCCTCCTATAGCTATGCATAGAATAATTCTATAATATACTAATTAGGTGCATTATATAAATTGTAGGAAATAAGAAGCTCAGGAGCTGGATCTGAGACTGGATCTGAAGCTAGACCTAAAGCCAATGTTGCAGTAGAGCTAGAGCAGAAGACCTAGAATAAGATGTAATAGACGATAATGTAAGGGGTTGAGGTATGCTATTCCGTTAAGTAGGAATAAGGCAGTAAATTACGAAGAACTTAGGTCCATTCTAGCCCTAGGACAGCCTAGAAGCTTCCACAAGCCTTAGCCACCCTTAGATTAGGTCACTGTATCCTAGGAAGCCCTAAAATCCTATTTCCAACCTATATCTAGACGTCCAGATGAGTTACAGGATGTCCAAAACCCTTAGCCACAACTGGTGCGACTCAAATAGGTTTTGCTAATATGGTGATATTGTCGTTGAAATTAGTATAGTGAGTTAACCTAAATCAAGTCTACACTAGTTTCACAAAATTTTTAACCTGGCCTACTTGATTTTATCTTGGTCACTTTTAGGCCTAGGGTCGATCTTAGGGAGGCGGGAATTTGAAGATCAAGGAGTTTCTACGCCTTTCCTAAAATGCATCTCTTCCTTGCGTTTATTATGTTTTTGATTTTTTCTATTTTTAAGATTTTTGTTGGTGATAATGTTGTTCTTAAGGTACACCCTCAAAAAAATGAAGTCCTTGGCCCTGAACCAAATGGTTCTTGGCCTGTAGCCAACTAGGGGTTCCCAAAATCGATCTTGTTATTTGCAAGATCGAGTACCTACAAGACAAGAATTATCTTTTCTCTTTTACTCTTTTTTTTGGTCTTTTTAATAGCAAGAAATAAAAGGCAAATGAAAACAGAGTAGGTTGCTAGGAAAGAAAGAAACACTTAGCTTATTATATAAATGTATAAATATATAGTAGATACAGAATATATATGTGTATATAGTTACATATATTGTATATAGGGGTGGAGGTGGAAGTGTTAATGGAATGTAGCACGGTGTCAAGTTGGTCCACGTCTAGTAAGACGCAACCAACAAGACTAAATGCCACGTGAAGTGTGGAATGGATGTGTGGGGGTGAGGGTAGAGGTGCTTGCTTTGCACGGATATCGGGGAATATCAGCAACTGGTGCGGATATTCCCGCGATATGATGCATGGTGGAGGGACGAGTGCGTGGGAGTATGGGTGGTGTTTGTGAAGTGTATAGATGGATATGGGTAGGTGGATGTATCTGTAAGTATATATATGTATATATATATATATATATATATATATATATATAACTATATATGTATATATAGATGTATATGTATATATATATATATATAAATATGTATATATATTTATGTAAGGATAAGAGTATGTGAGTGGATATATCTATATATGTGTGTATGTGTGAGTGTATGAGTGTGTGTACCAGAAGGAAGAGGGGAGCATAGCAGATAAGTCGTCCACCGTGCTGCCTCGACGTTTGGCTGCGTAAGGGTGCGCGGGCGCAGGAGAGAGAGCGCGCGTGCATGGCCGAGCGAAGCGCAGTGCTCTGCTGCGCGGGCGGGTGAGGCGTAGCGCGCTGCGGAGTGTAGCGCATAGCGCGCGGGCAGGTGAGGCGCGGTGACCGGCTGGCGTGGGTTGCGGGCAAGGAGAGAGAGCGCTGCACCACTAGCTAAGTGAGAAACTTGCCGGTGGCTACAGTGTCGCGCAGACCGCACACTATAATGCACGCGTGGTCTGGCGACCGGTTGGGGCCGATTTTGCATGCGCGGGCACGCTGTGGAGCGCCTGTGCGCGCGGGAAGAGGTTGCGCGTGACCTGCAAGCGAGCGCGCGGCGACCGGTGGAGTCTGCAGGCAGGCGCGCGGTGAGCTTGAGCTTCAGGGCTTGAGAGCTTGAAGCTTTGGCTAATGGCGAAGGAGACGTAATGCAACGAAACATAATGCGAAGCCACCACACCCACTTGCTCACGAAAGAGCTGGGTAGTGGTGGAACTCACAGTGGTGGTTTGACACCACAGTGGGTTTTCTCCTGCGCACGGTGTGACTCTTCTCGCTTGTGAGAAGAGGAACTATGTATGGAGAGGGAGAACGGAGGAGGTTTGCTTGAAGGTGAGGTTGATCTGAAGGTGCATGCCCCCTAGCAACAAGGGAGAGAGCAAGCAGTTTTAAAGAGGAGAGGGCATGCCACATGCCATGCTGTTGGCAGGAAGAGAGGTGCGCACACCCTTCCATGCTGTTGGCAGGAGGAGAGGTGCGCTCACCATGCCCTATAGCCGCACGAGAGAAAGGAAAATACAAAATAATAAAAAATGAAAAAAAGGTGAAATTGCAATGCCACACTTAATGAAAATGTTAATTAATAGAAGTGGATTGGATGGCCAATTATTCTCACTCTCCTCCCCTCTTTATAAATGCATGCAGGTGTATATTTACAAATGCAATTATGGCTACATAAGATGCAGTGGCAGTGCTAGGAAATAACACAAGATGGCATATTTACTAGTGTATTTTTGCTGTGCAAACAACTCACGCACGTAAAACCCACTTCTACAGCATTTTAATTTCCGCAAACAGAACCTTAACTCTTCCCTGCCTCTGTTTGGACATCCAAACAACAAGTCTAGATGTCTAACTTTTCATTTTAAGATATCTGATACTATTGTCAGACATCTAGAACTGCTCTCTAGTTCCTGTTTTTGAATTCAAGCTTGGATCTTAAATTCCTAGGTCCTTAAACCCAATTCCAACCCCATAGGAACCTAAATTAAGGTACCCTAATCCTAGTACATCACCCTAGACCTCCCTAAAAACCTAATTAAGTCCTCACTAAACCTAATTGACTTGGATGTTAGTCAATTCCATCAACCTATTCAATTGGACTCATTGAGTCTAATTGGGCCATTATTTCAGCACACACTGTCCAATTGGACTCAATGAGAGTCCAATTGACCTAGACCTACCTTAATTGAGTCATTTTACTCTCAATTAGGTTTTCACACATCTAATTAAACTTGTATCAAGTTTAATTGTATTTTGCCTTAATGAATTAGGGTTTACAACCCTAATTTGAGACCTACCTTAACCTAAACCCACTAGAACCTAGCCTGATCAACCTAGCCGCCTAGGTTTCGACCCACACACACCATCCACATGAAAATACTTAGCCTAGAGTTCTCTAGAACTCTCTGCCATGTGTTGTTGCCTTGGTTGCTAAAAATAGCAAGCTAGATGCATTCAATTTTTAGATCCACCAAATGTGGATCTAAAAACCACCAATCCATCCTCTCTCTCACTCTCCCACGAGCTCCCACCATAGGCCTCTCTAGAGAGTTCCACACTTCTCTAGAGAGGCTCCCTTGGGTCTACTTAAAGGACCTTTGGGTGGCCATTTACACTCATCTAGCCTTCCATCTAGTTTTAGCTTCATTCCACCTGCATTACTCCACCTCCTTCTCCATGAGCACACCATGGCATCCCGATCACCTCCACACCAGTCCTAGATCACCTCCAACCTCTCTCCAAGGGCCGACCTAAGCACCATTGGCTACCCCTCCTTTTCCTCTCAACCAAGTCTAAGGCTATCGTAGCCACCTCCGAATGCCCTTATGTCCGTTAGTTAAGTAGAATAGTTCTTCGTAGATTTACCACTTTACTATTGCTTAGTAGTGTAGATCCATATTCTCCCCCAATGATGCATGCATAATCCCCCTATAGGTTCATGTATGCAGTCGTTTTCTGTTAGCTAGTTTATTGCTTTCAAGCTTTCCTGTACAAGCTTTCCACGAGCTTCACTCCGTAGCCACCATGATGCAATCAATGAAATTATCTTTTATATATCTCTATGTCTATGTGTGAAAATCACCATCAGCTGATTGCCATATTTCTTTGTGATTAAAGTTGTATACACGAAATTTGTATTCTTTTGCAATTAAGCATGTCGTGCATCAATACGAATTATTGTAAACTGGCATGCATTTCTGAATAAGTAGAGTGAGCTCGATCGAATTCAAATCAGCATTTTCTAAATGCCTCATAGAGACGAATGATCGGGACTCAATTCTCGCTATTTTATAAATTATTTTTGACGAGCATTTTCGTGCACTATACTATGACGAGATCTCTATTTTCCAAACACGTGCAAGAACTACCTCCTGTCAGGCCACACGACAAATCGCATGAAGCTTCGATTTCAGATAGCCACAGATCAAGAGGATAGAAGGAGTGAACGGCTGGGATGGCTCATGTTCTTGTGATGAATAGTGCACCAAGAGGTGCACCGTTCACGCAGGCTTCTAATGGTGTAATTGTAGACAAAGATCTCAGGTGAAAAGATGTGAAATTTGTAGCTAGGCCCATAAGTGGTATAGAAGCATGTCAGAGCAATCCACGAAGTGTTACAATCAGGTCCTTATGGCCTACAAATGGGTCCTTGGAGGTTTTAAAATGGATAAAATGTTAAGAATAAATGACCTAAATGTGAATATCTAAATGCAAGGTCCTATTGATGTCCAAATGCTACCAAATTTCTATTTAAGCTTAATTGAACATATTAGAAGTTAATTTCACTTTTGATTTGATCTTTTGAACTCAATTGTGTATTCAATTTGCAATTAGATCATCATTTTGTATTTATTAAAAGAATACCTCAATAAATGACTTAATTATGCATTTCTAACACATATTTGGTATTTTAGATCTTTTCTGTTAATTCTCACACTTAACCCTTTCTTTGTGTTAATTTAATAGTGTTTAACCTAGTTTCTAGCTTAACTTGGGCATTTTAGCTATGATGAGCCACACCTCTTCACAGACCTAGCTTGTTAGCCTCCTCTTCAGGGGTTGGGTTTCCCGACTGGTCTTCAGGTGGCTCTATGGGAGCCTTGTCCACGATCAAATTGTCAACTTTTTGATGATTACACTTGGATAGGAATTGGTTCATAGACTAGTTGCATAACTCCTCCACTGAAGTTTTCATGCCCTCTAAGAGAGACTGCACAGCCGCCAGGGTATACTTATCGATCTCCTTTGAGA
This sequence comes from Thalassia testudinum, assembly GCA_037157565.1. NCBI lineage: Eukaryota > Viridiplantae > Streptophyta > Magnoliopsida > Alismatales > Hydrocharitaceae > Thalassia > Thalassia testudinum. Next base: position 44,761,933 of record JAZHRO010000067.1, on the reverse strand, counting down.
TTAGGTCCCGATTCTCCTCCATGGACGGATTAGAGGCGAAGAACACCATCACCGTCTCAGGATCAAGTTCCGACTGTGCAGTGCTCTCCAACTCCAGGACCTTCTTGCCCCTATCCTACGAGAGCTACTAGGCCTTGGCGAGGTCGAGTCTTAGACTTTCCACAACCGCCTCCGCCTTCTCATGGCTTGCCTTTAGGTTGGCAAGCTCAGTGATGGATGTGCCCAATCAGTGGCACTTTTATTGAAGAGCTGCCTCGCACCCCTGCTTGGGCGAGGAGTACTCAACCTTGAGCACTTGCACTTCCACCTTCAGTGAGAGTACGTTGGTACAGGAGGTTTGCAAGTGCTCAGATAAGTCCCACAACACCACAAGATCCTTCTTGTGGATCTTGAAGAGACTTTCCTCCAACTTCCCACCTATGTACCTGACTCTTCTCAGGCTTTGCAAGCCTTCTTTAGCTGTTTCTGTAGCCGGGTCACTTGGCTGGCCACATCTTATTGTTAGTGGAGCTTCCTGGTAGCCTCCTCAGTGACCTTCTCTGCCCTCTTATGGGTGACTGTGGCCTCTGCAAGCAGACGGGTAAAATTCCTTTGCTTAGCCTTAGCAAACACGACCCATTTGGCAATCATGTCGGTCACCTCGGTGGAGATGACTGGTTCAACAATGTCTGACGGAACATTGCCACGTAGGACAAAGAAAGTCCCAAGAGCCTCAACCTGTTAGAGAGCACCGACGGAGGCATGAGACCCAAATTTTTACCTAAGGAGAAGTCAAAAAAAAAGAGAGAGAAAGGCAAGGAGATACTTACCACGTGCGAGTAGTAGAAGAACACGTGGTTAAAGTTCATTCCTCCTAGCTGGGAGGTAGCCCAAAATAAGGCAGCTATAGGTGCTAGAGCACCTGCCTCTCCAGGTTCGAGTCACCGCTTGAAGGGCCCACCTGAGCCAGTGCCACTCGGCTGGGTACAGGGCCTTCAGGGGCCCCCTCCAGTACAGATCCACTGATGGACCCAATTGTCTGGCCTATCATCCCAGAACCTCCCCGATTAGTGGGGTCCACCAGTACTCTTGCCCTTGTTGATCTTTAGTTGGAGTAAGGCTGCTCGAATAAGCTGCCACCCAAAAAACAACCGGTGGCAATCGCCTCTTGCAGCAGTTTCGCGAAGGCGCCAATAGAACCGGTGAGAGAGGTAGAAACGCTGGCACTCCCGATCTGAACCTCCTCTGTAGGGGCCTCAAATGGGGAGTCGCCCAAGATGATTGCCTTAGGTGGATCAAACGAGCAAGACGGGTCCACCAGAACATCCTCTGCCTCAACCCTGCCAGGGCTCGAAGGAGTGGTTGCTGCCGACTCTCTTGACAAAAGCTGCGCGGTGGGCCCCCTCCTCAGGCACTTAAGGGGGACCACTGTTGCCTCCTCTTCACCTGCCACCTCCTTCCTCTTCGAACGGGAAGAGTCACCCCCCTCGCCCTGCTCTATAGGCCTCTCTTCCCTACGCTGGGACCCATGGTGGGTGGAGCTGCTACCTCGACGTCTAGGGGTACCCCGGCGGGTGAACCGCTTAAGAGCTGCAACAAAAAACAAATAAGTAAAGGGTGAAGATAATATGCTTTCTAAAGCTATTTCCCCCCAACTTACGTGGTGTTGGATAGAAATCTACGACCCACCACAATGCTGGCAGAACATCATTTTGCCTGAGTTCCAAGCAGGCAATCAACCCAAATTTCATTACCTTTCCTGCGTTCACCTGCACAGACGAGTCAAGCTCCTCGGCTCTAGGCGACAAATCCCTATCAGGTTGGCCTTGCCAAGTGTAGGGGACTACTAGGTCCTTGATATTGGAAAATAAAACAAAGTGATAATCTTGCTCCCTCAAACTATCGGGGAGATCGATGATACGACATTTGGTGTGTCGGCTGTACAAAGTATATGTACCTGAGGGAGGCCTGCCCCTTTTCACTTTAAGGGGCATGAGACCAAAAATCAGGTGGAACACGCCCATCAGGGAGCTATCGTCAGGTGGAAGCAAATAACAGTAAAGGCGTTAAGGACAGGTCAACAATTGAGGCTAAGTTGCGAGGGTGCAAGATGATAATAAGTAAGGATGAAAACCAAAAACAACTTTAAATGTACCCATAGGCCATGTTCTATGGTGTATCTGCAAATAATGAACACGTCCTTTGTCCCGTCGAAGCACAAGAAGGTTTGGGACCTGCAAGCATGGAACGGAATTCCACCGAGTCTGTAGACATCCAGGAATGCCTTAATGGCAGACCAGCTACGAAAGTTAGAAGGAAAGCTATATAGTTCCTTTGTCTGAAGAGAGATGCTGGACGAGGAAAAGTTAGACTTACCCTTACCTGTGAGCCCAGACATGATTACGTCTTTGCTACTCCTTCAGATACGATGTTCCGACATACAGATCTTCTCACAAGCTCGTCAGAGAAGAAGTAGCAAAGCTGGTTCGCAAGATTATCCACCGTAGTAAAGAGGGTTGGTGGGGCATTAACTATTCCCCACCCCCTATTTATAACCCCCCTGAGGGCAATTTCCCCCCTTGAGGGGTGTGGATTTTAAAAAAAAACATCCCGCAGATAGCGGTGCAGATTTCAAAAGATCCTGCCAAAATCAAAATAAATTTGGTCATCATTACAGGCATTAAATGCCCCTATGTGCGTATCATTTCGCCATAGTAATAGCGATCACGTCGCTGGCAAGCGTGACATTTGAGGCAGTTATGCCTTATCATGATGACAATTAATGCCTGTCTTATCTCATAATGGGACAAAATCAACTCCCGTAGTGATTGGCTAGCACTCATGGAAGGTGACGCATGTGTCACATTTTTACTCAGGATGCTAGCCTCTTAAGGCTTGTAGGGGGACTCAGTCGGCGATATGCCTACATTCCCTTCATCATATGCTGAACTCTTAAGGCTGACAGGAACTCAGGCGAATGTGCCTACATTCCTTTTATCAAATGTTGAAATCTTAAAGCCAACAGGAACTCAGGCGGAACACGCCTCCATTCCCGTTACTATTGTTATAAGTTGACTTCTTAAGGCCGACAGGAACTCAGGCGAAACAGGCCTCTGTGCTCATTATTATTATTATTTGATGACCTTTTAAGGACACAAGGAACCAAGGCGAAACATGGCTACATTCCTTATATATTTTAATGGTCATGCATCGCATGAACAAAGGCGCCTTGCTCACCTAAGGTCAAAACATCCGCTTTATAACAAATGCTCACCCTGCTTGAATGACAGCCGGGAAGTCATTTGGGGGGCATCACGTACTATGAAGTTTTAAGTATATTAACTACTCTCTCAGCAGCATCCGCTAGCTGAAGAGTGGGGGCATATGATGAGTGGTAGAAAATGCCCTCGAATTTAAAACTTTGCACGAAGTCCAAAGAAGGATTTGGCTACCTGGATAACAAGCAATCAGGCGAATCTGGCTCTGCCTAACCTACCTACACTCAGACGAGTCCAGATCCACCTTAATCTAGGCGAATCTGGATAGGACTGACCCACCGAAGGACCCGGGTTGACCGGAGTCGAAGAGGTGGCAACAACATCGACAATGCCTACATCAGCACTAGTGGTGGTGTTACCAGCACTATTAATGGCCAAATAATGGATGTGTTGGAGAATCCCTGATGATCGTTGTAGAAGATTTTATGTTGTTAGAATATTTCATGTACTATAAATAGAGAAGAGAAGCCCTCGAGGGTTCTCTTCACCCAATCTGAGAGAGAGAAAACTAAAGATTTTGTAATACCACTAATCTTAGTGGAAGTTTGGGAGCACTGCCCTCCCCCTAGAGGTAGATCCCTTACGGTGAAACTGGGTCACCAATTCTTGTGTTTCTTTTTTGTGATTGCTTATGTGTTTGATTATTGAGTTGGATCCTCCTTTCGCTAAGGAGGTTGATCAATTAAATCATCCTGCATTTTTAAATTTCTCCAAAACACACACTTGATCATAGTAAAGTCATCTTGTCCATTATTCATTTAGACAGAAATGGAATCTTTAACAATATGTGATTATTGAATAAATTAAATTCTTGATTCCTAAAAGAAGTTACAGGAAATTTATCACGAGAATGCTTAGTAGAAAGATTTAATAAGTTAAACCCACCCTAGATTAGTTGTACATGATAACTTAAACATCCCCCAAGTCATTGGTTGGTCACAAATTCTAATCAAACCTATTTTCTGCAATGTTAGCCATTAGCAATATAAAGTGGATCTTCCCTTCTACGTAGGCCATGTATTGTTTTATAATGTACATATTCATGTTTTATATCATTCGCTTATTCTCGATGGTTTTAAATGGTTATCCAAGCATGTCTAGCCTTCAAAAGTTTCATTTCTTGCAAAAGAGTTCATACATCTAACTTTGAACTTTTATCATCCTTTTTGAAAAGCTTGAGCTTCAACCTATTGTCCTCTTCAACAACTAGAACATTGTATACTTTTCGAGTTTCCTCTGTAGGTGACTATATCCAGCTTATACTAGTGGAGTCCATTTTCATCCATTAATTTGTATCCTATGATCACCTTTATAAGTTTGAGCTTCTTAGACAATTTCTTATTGTGTTTTGACAAAGCAAACTTGGTAGCCTTTTGTATCTCACTTGATTTTAGGTCCTTGATGGTCTCCCATTCTCAATCATCATAGGCTACTGCAAAGAAGTGCAGAAGGATAACAACACTAAATCTTGCTTGGTTTAGTTTAATAAAGAGTGATTTGGATTGTTAAAAGGGGAAAAAAGAAAACGAAAAAGAGGAAGAGAATATAAAGAAGACATGGACCTTTCTTTTTGGCAATCACACTCATTTATTTGTTTTTGCAACTTCTCAAGAAATCGTTATTGGTGAAAATGCATTGTGGATTTATTTTGTAAAAATGAAGTATTTTGTGGATTCATTTAAATTACTTTTTTGCATATATTTTGGGCTTGTCGGACAACTTTTTATATTCAATCCTTAGCTTTCCATTTACTTTTAATCTAACTCGGTACATTTATATGTGACGATGTTCCTTTCTTATTAACAGGTTTACTCCTAGCTTAAATGTAGATGTTGCAATGATGTCATTCGAGTTAATCTACTTGGTCAACGTGTGTAGGCGTTGGTCAACATGGTAGGCTTTTGAGGGATATTGCGACTAGGATTCTTGTCACTTGATTGGCACTTGATTACTGCATTTGTCGAGAGACGGAGGCCAGAGACACGTACCTTCCACATGGGTCATGGGGAGATGACCATCACACTCAAGGATGTGGCCATTATTACTAGGTTGCCAGCAGATGGATTGCTTGTCATGGGTGCCACGAATAATCCCAATTGGGTAGCTTTATGTCAGAGGTTACTTGGAGTGGTGCCACCTGAAAGTCAATTGGCTAGTTCACGATTGCAGATGACATGGTTAGCACAACAGTTCGGAAATTTATAGACAGATGTTGATGAGGGGACATGTAGATGCCATGCCTGTGCTTACATCCTCCAAGCGCTAGGTGAGATTATATGCCCAGACAAGTTAGGATTTTATGTCTCGTTAATTACCTACCATTGCTAGATGGTCTACAGGTAAATGTGATTTGTTAATTTCTATTAATTGCAAATTATATTCCGTTTACATGAGTTATATAATGTTCATCTTTATAACCAGGTTGCAGGTCAGGGGTTCTGATTGCTTAGCATTTTTATATCAACACCTTTGCTTGGCAGTCAAGCATGGTGCGGAAGACATTGCAGGAACTTGCATGTTACTATTGATAATACTACATTTTACAATGTTAATTCTGCCAAAAGGGGGTCGGTCTTAAGGGTAAAATACACAGATAACACATCATAAATAGGAATGGGAGCATTACATGCATCACACATCAAGATTGTTTGTAGTGCATTAATAATAGCCATTTGTACAAGTGCATGCCAAAATAGGCGTTAGATGAGAGATCGGACCGCACGGATGGATTCAGAGCGACGAACGGAGTCCAACGGACTCAAAATCAACTAAATCCGACATTCGGAGCTCCCACAATTGGCCCAAGAAGTTCTGACTGTTGATCTGGTGATCAACGGTCAGAAAGCTGCCACGTGTCGACATCGTGGCACTCCACGACCGCAGCATAACTCCATCGCCTCCACCACAGGATGCATCTTGGCTGTCGATCTTCAATCGGATGGCTCCACAGTGCTCCACGCTCGTGCGCCTTGCCTCCTCCGTGCAACAATCCAGTCGCATAGCATAGCGGGTCGTGCACTGTTCGCAAAGGCAGCAGCGAGCGTTCGAAACCCTGCGTGCTGCCTAAATTGATGCTCGTGCGAATGCGGCTGATTAAGGCTGTAGATCCACGCGCGAAGGGTGACGATCGCGCTAAGCGGCGCTCCCTCAGATGTAGATGACGAACGTGCGCGATTACGCGACAGCGGTGCGTGCCCTAGCAACAATCCGCGAGCGTGCCCTTCGTGAAATGTCAGTTGTCTGATCTTTGATCGGATGGGCTACAATGCACGCACACGGATCACGCGCGAAGAAGAATGGGCACGCGCAAACGACCGCCGGGCAGGGTGCTTCACCGACATTTCGGGAAGGGCTTTAGCAACATCCGAGACGTTGCTAAAACCCCTTCATTTGGAAAGACCTTCTCCCTATTTAAACCCCTTCCAACCACCCAAGGAAGGCATTCAACACCTTTGCAAGTGTTCTACCCCACTCCTAGCCACCTTAGCACTCTTTTTTAAGCGCCGGAGTTGACGAGCTGCCGACAGAGCCAACCTCCACCACCGTGGCCGCCCTGCTGACTCCTCTCTCTCTTGCTCTCTCTCTCTCATTAGCTCAGCTTTATCTTACTTAAAGCATTCATCTATTGTTGTAATTGTAAAACTCAAAGTTGCAAGATTAAATGATGACGTTCCTTATTTAGCTAGTATCTCTATCTTGTTATCAAGTCTTCCTTAGCTTAAAGTTGCATGAATGTGCTGAGCAACAAACTCTAACCCTACTCTCTCTCCGTAACGACCCGATTCCCGAGTCCCTACGAGACACGAGAACCGGACCGACCCGACTAATCCCAAGACCTAGTCGTCCAACGAGGAAGTAACCAAAAGAGTAGTAAAATAAACCACATTCAACATGAATATAACTAACAGTAAGAAAGTACAGCAGTAAGGAAAGAAACTACTACAGTATATACCACCACAACAGTAGAACAACATTCATAATATAATTTGAATTACAGGTAAAGAAAAATACAGCGGAAACAAGAACTACTCACTATACCGGAATAAAAGAGGTACAAGAGAAAGTGGTAACTCTACTGGACCCTACTCGGCCCAGCGTCCTCTGCAGCCGCTGACCCTGGCTGCTCAACACCTGGTCCTGAAAGGTAACGAGTGTAACACGTCAGCAAAACGCTGAGTAGAGTGGCAACTAAAACTAAAGACAACAGTAGAGTGTACAGTAGCTGTTATGTTCTATTACTTTCTTTATTCACATCTTTCAATTGTCTCACTATTTCATTTATTCCTCAGATCTTTTACTTGATCTCGAATGTTCCTCGTGGGAACGATCTTGATTGCAGTCTTTTCCAAAAAGTAGAAGTAGCACGTGGTGCTCTCCTGGTCGGGAGAGTCCCCCGTGGTGATCCTACCCTCAGTCAACCACCCCAAGGTCACTGACAGACGTAACGGTGACTACGGCACGCGCGATAAACACACAGGTAGCTAACCCGTACTGGCACGCGGTCAGTCGTTTCCGTTAACGGGTGAGCCCAAAGCACAGCACGGAACCAGTCCTGGGCAAAGCCCTCTCAATAACAGGGGTCCAACCCCTCCACAGTAACCAAACCAGGGCCTTGCCCCTCCACAGTCCGCGCACCCTCGCCTGACTACCCTGGTTTGCCCCAGAGGGCCTAACAAGTCGGTGAAGGAGGCTAGCAGAACCCCGGGGCCCGTGGGGTAGCTAGTGCTCTCCTAACACTAGTAGCTCTCCTCGGTACTACGTACACGAGGGCCAGCAAGTCGGTACAGAGCGGCCGGTCCTAACCCCAGGTCCCTGGGGTGGCTGGCCCCACTCTGCACTAAACAGGTACAGGTACTTCCCTTGGTACTACGTACTCAAGAGACAGTACAAAACTACATCTCAGTTCCATTCCTTTCTCTTTCCAGGAGTTCCACTCCTAATTCCCCGTAGGGTTCCATCCTTTTAACTCAAACATCCAGGTTTCACTTTCCAGTTTCACATTCCTACAATCCATGTTCTCAACCACGTTTATTTATTCACAACAGACAGCTGCTAATTCAAATTACAGGCAGCTTTATATCTCGTTCCATTTTCCAAGACTGCAGTATTATACATTCCACTAGTTTTCCCATCCTAGGATTCATGCCATATCTTAGGATCTATCATACAATCTAGTTTTCCAGCCCTAGGATTCATGCAACACCTAGGAGCTATCATTCAATCTATTTCTCATTCCTAGGATTCATGCAATGTCCTAGGTTCTAGTTATGGTTCCATACTTTAACAGATTTCATTAATAACTTAAAGCCACTCTACCAGGTACAACGGGAGTAATGGGGGCGTGATCGGGAATCCCGCGTGCCTCCGCGACCCCCAAGACTGCAACGGAACGAGGTCCTATCACAAGGATCAAACACAAGGAGTGTCTCAAAACAGTGTATAGCTGCTGTAGACGGGTAGAGGAATTAATTCCGAAAAGAACGCAACTCGAATCGTGGAAAACGGAACCCGAACGGGCCTTAAATGGGTCGAAACGACGAAACTGTGCAAAATCAGACGTCTGGAACTTCTTCCAGACGTCTTAAAAAGTGGATCAGAGAATTACCTTGTTCTGCGTGGTTTCTCAGACGTCCAGAAGTCTGCGGGGACATCTGGCCTAGTTCCTAAACGTTCGATAGTCACCCCGGACGTCTGGAGGTCGCTCCCGCCGTCTGGTACTACAGCCAGACATCTGATTCGCGTTGGGTGGCGAATCACCGAGCCTGCGCACACCCATCTCTCTCCCTCAATACGGTCAGTCGTCAGGAAGGAAGAAGAAGACGGAAAACTCACCTTTCAGACGTCTGGACAGTCCTCCAGACGTCGACCCCGCCGTCTGGCGACCAGCACAGACGTCTGATTCTGGGAATTTTTCCAGAACCAGGGCGCGACTCGCCCTCCGCTCGCGACGTCGCACCTCGTGCGCCTGCTGCTCAGACCGCAGCAGTCCCCGCCCGCGTCGCCCCGCGCCCCCTGCGCCCTCCGAGGGCCGGCCCTAGTAGCCCCGGCGAGCTCGCCTCTCTCGCACGCAGCAACCCCTCCGCCGCCGCCGCAACAAGCTCGCGCCCGCTCTTGCGCTCACTCTCGCGCACTGGCTGAAGGAGAAGAGGGAGGAGACGGTGGTGACGGAAGTGAGGGGTGGCGTGGCCTTTTTAGGCCGCGCGAGGAGGAGAGAGAGGGAGCACGACAGAGTTGCCTGCGGAGGCAGGAGAAAGAGGGAATAAGCGAATATGCGGTCTGCGCGCTCAGTCGCGCAGACGACCCGCGCGTGTCGAAAATAACTGATTTCCAGACGTCTGGAAACGATCCCAGACGTCTGGTCAGACGTCTGGATGTGATCCCAGACGTCTGGTCCGACATCTGGGCCACCTCCCAGACGTCTTAAAAGATGTCTGGGGCACGCGTTCGTAACAATATAACAAACTTAAAGGAAGTTTCGTCCCCGAAACTTGCGCCAATTAGGGTGCGGGAAAAGACGTCCAAATAACCATAACAAACTCAAAGAGGACCGAAGCCGATTCGAAAAGACGTACTCGCGAAAAGTTTCGGGTACCGCTCCCGCATTGCCGCCTCAGGCTCCCAGGTAGCCTCCTCGTACCGCTGGCTCCTCCACAAAACCTTTACCAGGGGTACTTGCTTTCGTCTCAAATTGCGGACGGCTCGGTCTAGGATCTGCACTGGCCGCTCGGGGTAGGTCAGGTCGTCGCCCACCTCGACGCTCTCGTGACTCAGTACGTGACTGGAATCGGCTACGTACTTCCTGAGGTTGGACACGTGGAACACATTGTGCACACCAGAAAGCTGCGGGGGAAGGACAAGTCTGTAAGCAACGGGTCCAACCCTCTCCAGGACCTCAAAGGGTCCCACGAACCTCGGCGCGAGCTTCCCTCTCACCCCAAACCGCTGTAAGCCCTTCATGGGCGAAACACGAAGGAAGACGTGGTCCCCAACCTCCAACTGCACTTCTCTGCGTCTCCGATCCGCGTAGCTCTTCTGTCTGCTCCTGACAGTGCGGAGTCGTCTGTGGATCTGCTCAACTACCTCCTGACTCTGCCGGATCAACCTGGGGCCAACCTCCCACTTGGTCCCCACCTCAACCCAACTCAAGGGTGACATACACTTCCGTCCGTACAGAGCCTCGTAGGGAGCCATGCCGATGCTCGAGTGATAACTGTTGTTGTATGCAAATTTCGCCAGGGGCAGGTGCTCTTCCCAAGAGCCCCTCCAGTCCAGTACACAGGCACGCAAGAGGTCCTCAAGTGTCTGTATCGTGTGCTCAGATTGTCCATCTGTCTGGGGGTGGTAAGCCGTGCTAAACCTCAACCTCATCCCCAAGGCCTACTGAAACTCAGCCCAAAACTGGGACGTAAAGCGGGTATCCCGGTCGAATACGATCTCTCGCGGAACTCCGTGTAGTCGTACCACATCACGGATATACCTCTCTGCCAACTGTGCTGGTCCCAAAGTGACTCGGATCGGCAAGAATCGCGCCGTCTTCGTCAGTCTATCCACTATTACCCAGACTGCGTCATGTCCCCGCTGGGTAACAGGTAAGCCCACCACCAAGTCCATGGTGATGCTCTCCCACTTCCACTATGGCACTGGAAGTGGCTGAAGCGGCCCTGCAGGCCTCTGATGCTCGGCTTTCACCTGCTGGCACACTAAGCACTGCTGCACGAACTCACCCACATTCCGCTTCATCCCTCTCCACCAAAACTCACGTCTCAAGTCGTGGTACATTTTCGTGTTTTCGGGATGTATGGTGAACCTGGAACCGTGTGCCTCAGTCAGGAGCTCTCTCAACAGTTCCTCGTCGCTGGGAATGCACAACCGTCCCCTCAAGCGTAGCACCTGGTCTGTGAAAGAGAAGTCCCCAGGGTCTCCTGACAGTACTCTGTCGCGCAAAGACTGCAAGTACGGATCGGCCATCTGTCCTGTGATGATGCGGTCTATCAACTCTGGCCTGGTTTGCCGTGTAACGACCCGGTTCCCGAGTCCCTACGAGACACGAGAACCGGACCGACTCGACTAATCCCAAGACCTAGTCGTCCAACGAGGAAGTAACCAAAAGACAGTAAAATAAACCACATTCAGCATGAAAATAACTAACAGTAAAAAAGTACAGCAGTAAGGAAAGAAACTACTACAGTAGGTACCACCACAACAGCAAAACAACATTTATCATATAACAAGAACTGCAGGTAAAGAAAGTACAGCGGAAACAAAAAAGCTACTCACTAAAACAGAAACAAAAGAGGTACAAGGACTGTGGTAAACTCTACTGGACCCTACTTGGCCCAGCGTCCTCTGCAGCCGCCGACCCTGGCTGCTCAACACCTGGTCCTGAAAAAGGTAACGAGTGTAACATGTCAGCAAAACGCTGAGTAGAGTGGCAAACTAACTAAAGGCAACAGTAGAGTGTACAGTAGCTGTTATGTTCTATTACTTCCTTTATTCACATCTTTCAATTTTTCTCACTATTTCATTTATTTCTCAGATCCTTTACTTGATCTCGAATGTCCTCCTGGGAACGATCTTGATTGCAGTATTTTCCAAAAGTAGAAGTAGCACGTGGTGCTCTCCTGGCCGGGAGAGTCCCTCGTGGTGATCCTACCCTCAGTCAACCACCCCAAGGTCACTGACAGACGTAACGGTGACTACGGCACGCGCGATAAACGCACAGGTAGCTAGCCCGCACTGGCACGCGGTCAGTCGTTTCCGTTAACGGGTGCACCCAAAGCACAGCACGGAACCAGGGCAGAGCCCTCTCAGTAACAGGGGTCCAACCCCTCCACAGTAACCAAACCGGGGCCTTGCCCCTCCACAGCCCGCGCACCCTCGCCTGACTACCCTGGTTTGCCCTAGTGGGCCTAACAAGTCGGTGAAGGAGGCTAGCAGAACCCTGGGGCCCGTGGGGTAGCTAGTACTCTCCTAACACTACTAGCTCTCCTCGGTACTACGTACACGAGGGCCAACAAGTCGGTACAGAGTGGCCAGTCCTAACCCCCGGGTCCCTGGGGTGGCTCGCTCAGCTCTGCACTAAACAGGGGGACAGTCGCTCTCCTTGGTACTCCGTACTCAAGGGCCAGCTCACTTCCCCAATTCTATTCCATTCGCTTTCCAGGAGTTCTACTCCTACTTCCCCGTAGGGTTCCAGAACATCTCATGTCTTACTTTCCAGTTTCACGTTCTTACCAATCATGATCCCAATCATGTTTCTTTATTCATAACAGGCAGCTGTGAATTCAATTTACAGGCAGCTTCATATATTCCTCTCCATTTTTCCAAGACTGCATTATTATATATTCCACTAGTTTTTCCATCCTAGGATTCATGCCATATCCTAGGGTCTATCATACAATCTAGTTTTCCGGCCCTAGGATTCATGCAACACCTAGGAACTATCATTCCATATATTTCTCATTCCTAGGATTCATGCAATGTCCTAGGTTCTAGTTATGGTTCCATACTTTAACAAATTTTATTAATACTTAAAGCCACTCTACCAGGTACAACGGGAGTAATGGGGGCGTGATCGGGAATCCTGCGTGCCTCCGCGACTCTCAAGACTGCAACCGAACGAGGTCCTATCACAAGGATCAAACACAAGGAGTGTCTCAAAACAGTGTATAGCTACTGTAGATGGGTAGAGGAATTAATTCTGCAAAGAACGCAACTCGAATCGCGGAAAACGGAGCCCGAACGGGCCCTAAACGGGTCGAAAAAGACGATACTGTGCAAAAATCAGACGTCTGGAACTTCTTCCAGACGTCTTACAAAGTGGATCAGAGAATTACCAGTTCAGCGTGGTTTCCCAGACGTCCAGAAGTCTGCAGGGACGTCTGGCCTAGCTCCCAGACGTCCGGTGGTCACTCAGGACGTCTGGAGGTCACTCCCGCCGTCTGGTACAACTTCCAGACGTCCGATTCGCAAGGGATGGCGAGTCAGTGAACCTGCGCACAGCCAACTCCCTCCCTCAGTACGGTCAGTCGACAGGAAGGAAGGAGAAGGCGGTAAACTCACCTTTCAAACGTCTGTATGATCTTCCAGACGTCTACCTCGCCGTCTGGCTGTCAACCCAGACGTCTGATTCTGGAAATTTTTCCAGAATCAGGGCGCTGCTCGGCCTCCGCTCGCGATGCCGCCCGCGTCGCACCTCGCGCTCCTGCTGCTCAGACCGCAGCTGGTCCCTCTCCGCGTCGCTCCGCGCCCCCTGCACCCTCCGCCAGCCGGCCAAGCCGCTCCGGCAAGCTCGCCCTCACGGCAGAGCTCCGCCCTCGCACGCCGCACCTCCGCGCTCACTGCGGCCGTTGTTGCCGCCCTCACGTCCGCTCGCTCTCGCGCACAAGAAGGAGAAGAAGGAGGAGACTGTGGAGACGGGAGGGGAGGCGTGGCCCTTTTAAGGCCGCGCGAGGAGGAGAGAGGGGGTGGCAGGCCGCCTGCAGCCGCAGAGAGAGAGAGGGAAAAAGAGAGAGAGAGGAATCGCGGGTCTGCGCGCACAAGCGCGCAGACGACTCTCCCGTGTTTTCCAGACGTCTGGAAACGATCCTAGACGTCTGTTCAGACGTCTGGATGTAATCCCAGACGTCTTGACCGACGTCTAGGCCTCCTCCCAGACGTCTTAAAATACGTCTGGGGCACGCATTCGTTACATGCCGTGTCACCGTCACTGCCCCACAGTACCCTCGTAACTCTAGGGGTCGCCAACTGCCCACCTCCTCCAAAAGGCTCCAACTCTGTAACTGTAGACTGGCCAAGCGTGCGGGCGCCTTACGGCTCAAGGCGTCAGCCACCACATTAGCCTTTCCCGGGTGGTAGGAGATGCTGCAGTCGTAGTCCTTCAGGAGCTCCAACCAACGTCTCTGTCTCATGTTGAGCTCCTTCTGATCAAAAAGGTATCTGAGGCTCTTGTGATCTGTGAAAATTTCGAAGGTCTCACCGTATAAGTAGTGCCTCCAGGTCTTCAGCGCGAAGACGACAGCTGCCAACTCTAGGTCGTGGATAGGGTAGGTATGCTCATGGGGCTTCAGTTGCCGCGAAGCGTAAGCGACAACGTGACCCCTCTGCATTAACACACCTCCTAACCCCTGCAAGGAGGCGTCCGTGTACACAACGAACCCGCCACTACTGTCAGGGATGGTGAGCACGGGAGCCGAGGTCAATCTCTCCTTCAGCTCCAGAAAACACGCCTCACAGGCGTCTGTCCAAGCGAAAGGCACGTCCTTCCGGGTCAACTGTGTCATAGGACGCGCAATCTGCGAAAATCCTCGGATGAACCGTCTGTAGTAGCCTGCCAGTCCCAGGAAACTGCGAATCTCAGTGACTGAACGCGGTCTCTCCCACCTGAGCACTGCCTCGACCTTGGCTGGGTCCACCGCCAAGCCGTCTCCAGAAATCACATGACCTAAGAAGGTCACCTCCCTCAACCAGAACTCGCACTTGCTGTATTTGGCATACAGCCTGCGTCGCCTCAGAGTGTCCAGAACCATCCGCAAGTGCTGTCCGTGCTGCGTCCGATCTCTTGAATAGATGAGGACGTCATCTATGAAAACCACCACGAACTGGTCCAAGTACGGTCTAAACACCCGGTTCATCAGGTCCATGAAAGCAGCGGGGGCATTGGTCAACCCAAACGGCATGACCAAAAACTCGTAGTGTCCGTACCGAGTGCGGAAAGCTGTCTTGGAGACGTCGGTCTCCCTGATCCTCAACTGGTGGTATCCAGACCTCAAGTCGATCTTGGAAAACACCGTGGCACCCCGCAACTGGTCAAACAAATCGTCGATCCTCGGCAGCGTATATCTGTTCTTGATGGTGACCCTGTTCAGCTGTCGGTAGTCCACACAAAGGCGTAGGGTCCCATCCTTCTTCTTCACAAACAGTACCGGGGCTCCCCAGGGAGACGCACTAGGCCTCACGAACCCTTTCTCCAAAATGTCCTGCAACTGAGACTTGAGCTCTCGCAGCTCAAGCGGTGCCATCCTGTATGGCGCGGTGGAGATGGGGCTGGTCCCTGGTACTAGCGAGATCTCAAACTCGATCTCACGCTCGGGCGGTAGTCCTGGTAACTCGTCTGTAAACACGTCGGGGTACTTTCTGACCATCGGGATGCTCTGGAAGTCTGCCATGGGGCTGGGCTCTGCCACCACACAAGCTAGGAAGCCCTCACACCCTTGGCTCAAAAGTCTCGCCGCCCGAAGTGCCGAAATGCACCTGAAAGCTCCGTCCACTGGCTGTCCGTGAAACTCGAAAGAAGGCAACTCCGGAATGGAGAAGACGATCTTCCTCTCAAAATAGTCCACCAAGGCGTGGCAAGCGGACAGCCAATCCATCCCCAGAATCACTCCAAAGTCCTCCATCTGTATCATAATCAGGTCAGCTAGCAGGCTATGTCCCCCGACGCTGACCTCGCAATCCGTGTACACCTCCTCAGCTACAAACAGCTGACCACTCGGACCTCTGATTATGAACGGATTCTCTAACAGTGTATAATCCTGGTCCAAACTAACTGCGAAACTGGCTGCGACAAACGAGTGCGTAGCGCCGAAATCGAAAAGCGTGTAAACGAGTCTGCCAGAAACTGAAACCATACCTGCTACCACCGATCCCGATGCCCTGGCGTCCCTGTGTGTTAGGGCGTTGATACGCCCCTCAGCTCTAGGTGCGGATGAAGCAGCCACACTCTGCGTCGGACGGGTAGGTGCTGGTCGGTGCCCTCCTCGCGACTGCTGTCCTCCTCCTCGCGCCTGGGAACCGCGGCCTCCTGCGCGTCCTCCAGTGCTCTGCGCGGGAAGTATCTGCTGACCTCCTGCCCTAGATGGGCAGTCCCTCCTGATGTGGCCCGGCTGGCCACACTGGTAGCAGAGGGGAACCCGACTCCCTCCTTCAGTGGGTCCCTGCTGTCGGCTAGGCGGGGTCCAGTGCTGGCGACTGGCCCCTGTCGAGGGCCCCCAAAGGCCACTGATGGCCCTGCACAACATGACGGCTCTCCTGCGGACGCCACGTGCCTCCGTTCTCGCCGGCCCTGTGAGAAGTCTGGCTGGAAGGGCCTCTTCCGTCCGCCGTCAGTGTCTCGCGCGGACGGGTTGGTCTCCTCGTAAGTCATAGCTGCCTCTACCACCCTCGAAAACGTAGGCAGCTTCAGGGGTTTGACATACCCCCGGATTGCAGGCCGGAGCCCCTCGGTGAACCTCCAAAGGCGCTCCTCCTCAGTGGCTACCGCTGTCGCTGCAAAGCGGGACAGCTCCAAGAAACACGTGCGGTACGCGCTCACAGTCATCGTCCCTTTGCGGAGAGTGTGGAACTCCCGCCTCCTCTGGTCCTGCCACGTCTGGGGAAAGTACTGCTCGCAGAAGAGGGTGACGAACTGGTCCCACGTCGGCTCGTCCCTCTCCTGTCCCCGGACCGCCCTCCACCACCGGTGTGCCGCACTCTCCAGCTGGTATGTGGCAAAGGCCACGTGGCACTCCACCGGGGGGCGAAGGGTGTTGAAAATCTTCTCCAGCTGCTCAAGCCTGTTCTCTGCCTCGGTCGGGTCCTCATCCCCCTTGAAGGAGGGGGGCTTCAGCTTCCGGAACTGTCCGAAAAGCTCGAAGTGGTGTTGTAGGGGAGGTGCTGGTGCACCTCCAGGCGAAGGTGCCTCGGGTACAGAAGTGTCGGAGGAAGGTGGGGGTGGCAGCGGCCCATCCCCTCCCTCGTGTCCAGCGCCGTGTCCGTCGCGTGGTCCCACAGAGGACTCCCCCTTTGCAGCCCCAGGAGGAGGTGCTCGGGGCGGTGGGTGGAGCTCCTCTCGTACAATATCTCGTATCAGTCTGGCGAGGTCCTGGGCCTGGATGCCCGGGAGTGGTGGCTGGTCCACCGAGACGTCAACAACAGCACGTCCACCTCACCGACCTCGTCCTCGGCCACGCCCGCGGCCAGTCTCGCCAGTCCCGCGACGAGGCATCTCCTGAAATGGAGACGCGAAACAAAACGAAAACGTCAAAACAGACGGTATCTAACGAAACTTCTAAGAGCTCATGTCAAGAGATATGTTGCGGTGGCGACTCTAGCTATAAACATGTGAATTGGTTATTTTCCAGTCAGTTGATTCACTTCTCGGGATGACCTTGCTCTGATACCATCTTGTAACGACCCGATTCCCGAGTCCCTACGAGACACGAGAACCGTACCGACCCGACTAATCCCAAGACCTAGTCGTCCAACGAGGAAGTAACCAAAAGAGCAGTAAAATAAACCACATTCAACATGAATATAACTAACAGTAAGAAAGTACAGCAGTAAGGAAAGAAACTACTACAGTATATACCACCACAACAGTAGAACAACATTCATAATATAATTTGAATTACAGGTAAAGAAAAGTACAGCGGAAAAAAGAACTACTCACTATACCGGAATAAAAGAGGTACAAGAGAAAGTGGTAACTCTACTGGACCCTACTCGGCCCAGCGTCCTCTGCAGCCGCTGACCCTGGCTGCTCAACACCTGGTCCTGAAAGGTAACGAGTGTAACACGTCAGCAAAACGCTGAGTAGAGTGGCAACTAAAACTAAAGACAACAGTAGAGTGTACAGTAGCTGTTATGTTCTATTACTTTCTTTATTCACATCTTTCAATTGTCTCACTATTTCATTTATTCCTCAGATCTTTTACTTGATCTCGAATGTTCCTCGTGGGAACGATCTTGATTGCAGTCTTTTCCACAAAGTAGAAGTAGCACGTGGTGCTCTCCTGGCCGGGAGAGTCCCCCGTGGTGATCCTACCCTCAGTCAACCACCCCAAGGTCACTGACAGACATAACGGTGACTACGGCACGCGCGATAAACACACAGGTAGCTAACCCGTACTGGCACGCGGTCAGTCGTTTCTGTTAACGGGTGAGCCCAAAGCACAGCACGGAACCAGTCCTGGGCAGAGCCCTCTCAGTAACAGGGGTCCAACCCCTCCACAGTAACCAAACCGGGGCCTTGCCCCTCCACAGTCCGCGCACCCTCGCCTGACTACCCTGGTTTGCCCCAGAGGGCCTAACAAGTCGGTGAAGGAGGCTAGCAGAACCCCGGGGCCCGTGGGGTAGCTAGTGCTCTCCTAACACTAGTAGCTCTCCTCGGTACTACGTACACGAGGGCCAGCAAGTCGGTACAGAGCGGCCGGTCCTAACCCCAGGTCCCTGGGGTGGCTGGCCCCACTCTGCACTAAACAGGTACAGGTACTTCCCTTGGTACTACGTACCCAAGAGACAGTACGAAACTACATCTCAGTTCCATTCCTTTCTCTTTCCAGGAGTTCCACTCCTAATTCCCCGTAGGGTTCCATCCTTTTAACTCAAACATCCAGGTTTCACTTTCCAGTTTCACATTCCTACAATCCATGTTCTCAACCACGTTTATTTATTCACAACAGACAGCTGTTAATTCAAATTACAGGCAGCTTTATATCTCTTTCCATTTTCCAAGACTGCAGTATTATACATTCCACTAGTTTTCCCATCCTAGGATTCATGCCATATCCTAGGATCTATCATACAATCTAGTTTTCCAGCCCTAGGATTCATGCAACACCTAGGAGCTATCATTCAATCTATTTCTCATTCCTAGGATTCATGCAATGTCCTAGGTTCTAGTTATGGTTCCATACTTTAACAGATTTCATTAATAACTTAAAGCCACTCTACCAGGTACAACAGGAGTAATGGGGGCGTGATCGGGAATCCCGCGTGCCTCCGCGACCCCCAAGACTACAACGGAACGAGGTCCTATCACAAGGATCAAACACAAGGAGTGTCTCAAAATAGTGTATAGCTGCTGTAGACGGGTAGAGGAATTAATTTCGAAAAGAACGCAACTCGAATCGTGGAAAACGGAACCCGAACGGGCCTTAAATGGGTCGAAACGACGAAACTGTGCAAAATCAGACGTCTGGAACTTCTTCCAGACGTCTTAAAAAGTGGATCAGAGAATTACCTTGTTCTGTGTGGTTTCTCAGACGTCTAGAAGTCTGCGGGGACGTCTGGCCTAGTTCCTAAACGTCCGATAGTCACCCCGGACGTCTGGAGGTCGCTCCCGCCGTCTGGTACTACAGCCAGACATCTGATTCGCATTGGGTGGCGAATCACCGAGCCTGCGCACACCCATCTCTCTCCCTCAATACGGTCAGTCGTCAGGAAGGAAGAAGAAGACGGAAAACTCACCTTTCAGATGTCTGGACAGTCCTCCAGACGTTGACCCCGCCGTCTGGCTACCAGCACAGACGTCTGATTCTGGGAATTTTTCCAGAACCAGGGTGCGACTCGCCCTCCGCTCGCGACGCGCCTTGCCGCACCTCGTGCGCCTGCTGCTCAGACCGCAGCAGTCCCCCCCGCGTCGCCCCGCGCCCCCTGCGCCCTGCGCTGGCCGGCCCTAGTAGCCCCGGCGAGCTCACCTCTCTCGCACGCAGCACCCCCTCTGCGCTCACTGCGGCCGCCGCCGCAGCAGCAAGCTCGCGCCCGCTCTTGTGCTCACTCTCGCACACTGGCTGAAGGAGAAGAGGGAGGAGACGGTGGTGACGGAAGTGAGGGGAGGCGTGGCCTTTTAAGGCCGCGCGAGGAGGAGAGAGAGGGAGCACGGCAGAGTCGCCTGCGGAGGCAGGAGAAAGAGGGAATAAGCGAATATGCAGTCTGCGAGCTCAGGCGTGCAGACGACCCGCGCGTGTCGAAAATAACTGATTTCCAGACGTCTGGAAACGATCCCAAACGTCTGGTCAGACGTCTGGATGTGATCCCAGACGTCTGGTCTGACGTCTGGGCCACCTCCCAGACGTCTTAAAAGACGTCTGGGGCACGCGTTCGTAACACTCTCTCTCTCCTCTCTCTCTCTCTCGCTTATCTCCCGCATTTTTTCCGCAAGCAAAACCCGTTATTTCCGTGGCACTTGGTGACAGAAAAACCCGATTTTCACGCCTCCCTGTGTTCGACACTTGAACTCACATTCGTTTCTTGATTTAAAACCGACGCAACAAACACGAACTACAACAACCCTTTTAAATAAATGCGTCTCTCGTGCGTCAACTACAAATATTGGCTTGGGAGAGATTTCCACACATTGCTCCTATAGTACATCAAAGGCTAGAGTGACATGGGAGACCACTTTCATCACATTGGGTGGCGAACTTTGACATCTGCAAACATTCACAAAGTGTGGTTATACTGCATTGTGATGCCACCAACCTGCAAGCATTTGATCAGGTATATCATATTTCCCTTAAGTATTTATAGTACTAATAAAGAACCTTTAAACTAATACATTATGCTTAAAAGTCCAGGTCGTCTAAAGGTCGTATACTCAGGAGATACTGCAAGACATACCTACAAACTGCCTGACATGTCAGGGCATATGGCGTGCTCGAGTCCCATTGATCCACTTCCATGTAGTGGAACACTACTTTTCATATCCTATCATTTGTCAGTTTGATTGATGTCAGGGCATCCCAATTGAGTGTGACACAGATGCAAAGTTACATGATATTGATCTAAGGGGGAAATTTGACATCGAATTGTTAACATATTATGCACCACACATTCAACATTGGGGAGCCCACCATGAACACATAGTATAGATAGGCCCCACCGATGAGCTTGCAACAACACTGGACTACATGTCATGGTACGTCTGGATCACAAGGAGGTTTGTAGGGAGACTTGACACTTGGGTCAATTTCAATGTAAGTACTCATTTTGTATCTATGAAAAACATTTTAAAATTTTAATCATTGTATACTTTAAGTACTGTTCACATTTTGTAACCATGTAGATCTCTCAGTGGACATACATATTTTTGAAGACAGTCAACTGACTAGAGCTAGTAGAGTTTCATGAGATTGCAAGAAAGGCCAAGTTCATAAATGAGCAAACTGTGGTAGCAAAGTTTAGGCCTGATGAAGTTGATGTCCCCTGAGACCAAGGACCAGGTCGACGATGGGGTCAAGAACAAGGATGTCAGTAGGGCCAAGGCAGGGGTCGAGGACAAGGATAAGGGAGAGAACATGGATGAGGATCGACACCAGAGCCAATGGAAGAACCAATTGCACAATAAGGTACGTAGGCACAAGAAGCTCAAGAGAATGTCAAGGTACCACAACCGCCTCTCCCTGAAGGTTATGCAATGGATGATAGAGGGGTAGTTGAAAAGTAGTATGATGTGTGAGAGGGTCTGAATTCATCACATGATATCCCTTGATCATCACTACCACCTCTAGATGCATCATAGGAGACATCTTCCTTTGCGACACCAAATAAGCATGTACCATCATCTCTACCATATCCACCAAACTTTAAAGAAGTTCGCAAAGTTGTTGGATCAATGATCAATGACATTAATAATCGAGGTCAACTCAATCCCATTAATGTGCCATAGACTTTGCAATAGTACATCGGAAGGAGAAGAAATCCATAGCCTTCACAATGTTATGTCATTTATACTATTGATTGTGCGAGAAGTATTTACGTTGGTTATACGTTGATTTTATTGCTTTTGTTGATTTCGGTAGAGTGGAATTGATGCTTGGAGTAGGGTAGTTGAGCTTACGGAGGAGTATTGTTACGGTACATTATGCTTGTTCTTTTCTTTTTTTTCCATCAAATTCATTATTCCTTTGACTTATTTCTTTATTTTACAAATGAGAGACATATGAAGCTGATATATGGAACATTGGGTTGATGATCTATGATTAGTTTTGTAACAAGCTTATCAAGGATAAGATTTGTATGGGATTGGATTAGTTTTGACATTTTCTTTTCCATTTTGGTGTTGAAGCAACCTCTTGTATTTTTGTGTGGGTTATATATCCAAAATGTGTGGTCTCTTGCTAAGTGTATTTGATCATGTAGTAAGTTTTGATCTAAAGAAATTGCTTGCTATGACCCTCTTGTATTGTGCACGTTGCTTGTTGCATCATTGATTAGCTACAATTGTAAAAAAAAGTTGTAAGAAACTTGTCTTTACTTAAATGAGTTTCTTAGAAACTTGTCTATGCTAGTCATGAGTTTCTCGAAGTTGTAATTGGTTGCCATTGTTAAAAAAAAAATTGTGAGAAACTAGTCTTCACTGGTCACAAGTTTCACGAAGTTGTCATCAATCAACAGCCATTGCAAAAAAAAAATGCAAAACTTTTCTGTATTAGTAACAAGTTTCTTAGAAACTTATTTTTACCGAAGGCAAGTTTCATAAAGAGGTTCCTTCTCCAAACCCTCTTCTAACAAAGAGTACAGGTACTGTACTCAAGTTATCTTTACTAAAGACAAATTTAGTTCAAAAACATAAATAGGTAAACAAATAATTACCAAAAAAGATCCCCATTATGGTAATTAAAGATTATTAATCTATAATTACCTAAATTAAAATTTTCCTTCGAGGGAAGGAGGGGATGGGTTCCGAGAAGAAGGGTGTCATGTGAGAGGTAGGTGCTTTATATGAAGTTCATAAGGTTATCTTTTACTAAGGAAGTTAGATGGTAGACACCATTAGAATGAGAAGAGAGGAGGAATGAAGGTCATGCAATCAAACTATTTTAATTTACATTGAAGGCACACCCTCATATTTCATTTGGCATATATAGATTCGTTGTATAGTAAATATGATTCAAGGATATTTACTTCTCTTAACGTACCCATTAAGAATTCTATATTGAGATTATTATAATCACAAAGCACTTCGATAAATATCTTAGTTTTAACATAAGTGTTTTTTGTGGCTATTGATATTTTGTTTTCAATTTGAGCTATTTTCTATGAAATTAGCATTTTAAATAGAAATAATGCTACTAAGATAATTGAGTATAATTATGTATACACTAGAGAAGAATTTGAAGATCAAACTATGTATATAATAACATCTATGGAAGAATATTATAATAACTCATGGCCAAGCCCATTTACATAACTGCATAAACACTTGTCACCTTAGGTTTTGGAAGGATATGAAGTAAATAAAAATCAACCAAAAATAAGTACTATAAAAGGCAGTAGGGAGGAAGTAGATCGACCACAATTGACACTAGATGTTAATGACTTAGATGCTGAAAGGCTAACAAGACAATCATCATATAATATTATTTCCATTAATTTACAACATCCAAGTGTTGTCAATGATAGACATTCCTAAATCTCTAGTGGCTAATGTACTGACTTTTAATGGATAAACTAGAAAATTGAGACCCATATTTTGTGATGAGAATAATATTATTATCAATAAAAATTATAAAAAGAATACATAATATAATTTATTAAATAATCTAATATATGCATAGTTATTTTTATTTTAATAATTAAAATAGTAGTCTTTGTTAAATAATAGGATAATAATATATGACCTGTATAATATGTATGAGAAAAATTAGAAAAAGTACTTCTATCTAGATGAAGGCTAGCTTTTCATGGTAAGAATAATATTATTATGGATGAAAAATACAAAAAAAAAAAAAAAAAAAAAAAAAATATATATATATATATATATATATATATATATATATATATAATATAATTTATTACATCATCTAATATACACATAATCATTTTTATTTTAATAATTAAAATAGTACAATATGTACAATATGTGTATGGGAAAGATTTAAAATAAATAATGTTAGTTAAAAATTACCTAGCTAAAGCAATACAAAAAGAGAAATAAATAACAAATAACGTTAATTTTGACAAAGAGAGGTGCGAGAGGACGGGAAAGAGAGATCAAGGGCCTAGAGGAAGAATTAGGGGTGAATACTATGTTTGGCAACATTTGTTCTGGTATCGGTGGGTTTCGAAATTGAGGGGTGGATGTTGGAATAAACGAATTCCACCAAAGAGATGGAATTAATTTATTCTGTTGGTTTATTCCATTTTCCTCATCTATCTCTGTCAATTTCATCACATAAAATTCATTTATTCCTCCTACCAAACACATAAGTACTTTTAATTTTTTAATGTAATAACAAATACAACCAAATACTTAAGTAGAATAAAAATTCCTAATTCCTCATATCTTTTTACATCCTTTTTTATCTCTCTTAATTATTCCTCCTACCAAACAACACTCATAAGGATGAAATAAGGGTTCGACACATAACGATCCAAACCCTCTTTAAATAACAAACACAAGTTAAAACTAATGATTATAAATACTTTTTTAATTAGTATCCATTTTACATATAATTAAATAATATCTAATTTATTAATAAAAAAAAGTCTATAAAAAGTATGTAATTATGATTTTAGACTATAAAATATTTTTACTTTTGTAAGTACTATAACTTAAATATTACCACCTTTATTTAGAGAAGTTAAAAAGCAAAACAAAATCTTGGAATCGCTAAACAATGGAGCACTTGAATGGTGAATTTAGAGCTGCAAATATGATAATAGAAAATGACCAAATGCAAATCATATTATGCAAATTAGATATGAAAGACTCCGGTCAAGATTCGTTATCCACTTTAAATATGCTACGAAAAATAAATTAAAATATATGATTATATCTCAGTACGTTACTTGAAATGGGAACTTCTAATTATTACTTTGAAGAGAGAGAGAGAGAATTCGTGGGATGAAACCAAAGGGAGGGAAGGAGGGAGAGAGAGAGAACTCGTGGGATGAAACAAACGGCGGGAGGGGGAGGGCGAGAGAGAGAGAGAGCGGGGGCGTGCGGATGAACCTGAGGGAGGGTTCGACTTGTGGTGCCGAAACCTTGCATTAGTACATTACTAGTACGCTGACCGGTGCCGTGCAGATAGGTTATTAGATCTGATAAAATTATATTTAATCAAGTAAAGGTCAGAAAGATCATATATTAGTGAGATAATGTTAAAATATATAATTGAAAAGGAATTATCTTATGATGGTGGTTGAAATAGTGGAGGGGCAATCCAAAACGTTATGTGCCCCAAGAAAAATAAAATAATGATAAAACAGAAGATCAACCAAAAATAAGAGAAAACATGTGATAATTGAAAGAAGAAAAAAGCGAAGAGCTTAAATTCATATACTAACAAAGGTAAACATTAAAATAATTAAAGCACCCACACTACATTGTGGGAAAATATAAATCAAACTTTAAAAGATAATAAAAATCTATCAAAACATTATTAATGTAATGGATATTAAATAAATTCAAAAATAATGACCCTCGTCATGAGAAAAAAAAAAAGGAAAAATAAAGGGGTAAAGGAGTTATATTATTTATAATGTAGGAGTCGAGATTCAATTCCTAAATCACATAATCATTCTTCATATTTAAGAATATGGTCAGAATAACCATACTTTAATGAAAAAGGCGAACAGCTAACTATATCTCTTATGATTTTCCTTGGCAACCTAAAGGGAAAACATAATTTTTGGCCTACAATTTTGATAATAGTGCAACAATTGAAAACATAGCAATGTAAAGTATGAAATAATGCCAGGAGAAAATATCCAACCATGTATCTATGGCGGGGTACATAATGGAAGAAGAAAGGAGACAAACTTGCTTCTCAGAATTTGTAGATATTGTCTCATTTTGTTATAGGGCTTGTTCAACTCTTCAAATCACTTCTTTAGCTTTTTTATTTATCTACAACATAAGTAGAAATTCTTAACGGGAACTTCGCATGGGGCCACAAACTTGATCCGAAAGTGTGTGCAAGTAACATATACAATTTGTCAAATGTGTTGCTTCAATGAAAGACATGGCAAGCAGTTAAAAGGAGGAAACAAAAATGTGTTGCCATCCAACATGATACAACCATCGTGTTTCTTTTAGCATTTTAGAGATTATTGAGACCGGAAGCCCTTCTTAAAATTTTACACTAAAAACTAAATTACCAATAGTCAAACAAACTGCCTTTTACCATGGAGTTAAATATTTGGTTAATATATGGTAGGCATCCTTTGAGGTCAATGGAATTAGATCATATCCTATCTATAGAGGTGAGTGAGAAAATTCTTAGAGAACTAACAAAAGTTGTGAATTTGTAGGAAATACCAGCATCATCCATAGGCTTCCATATATGCATCAAATAGCTATAGATATATAAAACGATTGGCAATTAAAAATTTAGTATGAAGACTTTTTATATTGGTTGAAAAGAAATAGATGGTTCATAAGACAACAACATTGTTTTCTGGAATTGTTTCAAGCTTGTTACTTTTTAAGCCTATCATCTACGTTCAAATTCAAGCCTTTCACGCTAAGGGAAGTTTTTCATGCAACTTGAGCATGATTTAAAGCCTTTGTTGTGGCAAAGAACAAAGCAAAACAAAATAAAAAACCTGCTGTTGATGGAACTAGATCTGCTGGTGCTTGATTTATTGGTGTTGTTGTGTGTTGTTGGTTGTGGGGAGGAGTTGATCTAGGGGGGTTGTTGCTAGGAGTTGATTTAGGGGGGGTTGTTGCTGGGGGTTGTGGAGGCAAGGGGAGGAGAGGTCCACGGGACGGGAGGAGAGATGGTTGTTTGGGTTTGGGAAAGGGCCGAGGAAGCGAGAGCGGGGGAGGGGTAGGGATCTGTTCACCATTGACGGGCTTCTGTGGGGAGGAGGTGCGGTTATCCGCCATCCTTTGGGAGAGGGGGAGTGGCTGGTGATAGGGGTCACAAGTTGGTGAGGTGACCGGAGGGGGGGTCGAGGTGACATGGGGAAAGCAAAAGTGACGTGCCTGCTGGGGGATTAGGGTTTGGGTTGATTGTGCAGTTGAAGTCGATGTGCGAGAGGGGGGTGCAGGCAGGGGAGGTGGATTTGACGATGGAGTGATAGAGAATGGGGGATGGGGAGGAGGAGCAGTAGAGGAGGAGAGGGGAAAATAGGACGACGAACTCGACATGGTGGGAGGGCACAGCAGGCGGTGTGTCGCTGCGGGGGGCTGCTGTTGTGGAATCCTTCGATTGTACGGCCTCGGTGAGGGGTGGAGGGGAGGTCAGAGGAGCAGGAGAGAGTGGCGGCGAAGGGGTTAGAGTTTAGCTGCATGCCAAAATTGCAAGGAAGTGAAGAACATTTGCAGGGTTCGGGTTTAGTTGCCGTGTGAACAGGGAGAAACAGGGAGAGAGTGAGAGGGTGAGAGAGAGAGAGACGGAGAGAATGCAGGGGTGAGTGGGGAGGGCATGACACGTGGCAGGGAGGGGGTGTTCTTCCCCATCCCCTTTGCTATCGGGGTCATTGGCAGTGGCGTGGCAAATCGGTCTGCTTTGTCAGGGGAGGCGAAAGCAGAGGATCCTGAGGTAGGAGCAAGAGGCCAAGGCGGTGGAGTTGAGAGGAGGCAGAGAAGGGAGGGGCAAGGGAAGGTGGGGTCGAGAATTGTTACAACCCAGTTCCCAGATCCCTACAGGGCCTGAGACCGGATCACCTCGACTAATCCCAAGACCTAGTCGTCCAACGAGAAATAACCAAAAGCAGGAAATAATACCACATCCACACATGCATTATAACTAAGCAGAAGGAAAAATGAAACAGTAAAGGAAAGTAGAGCAACTGTCTCAAAATAGTACATGCCACCACAACAACAACAGTGGAAAGAATACAGAAAGTAACAAGAATAGTAAAATAGATGTCTATTACTCACTACAACAACAGAAAAATGAAAGAGCTGGAAAGAAACAACTACGGCTCGGCTTGGCTAGGTCTAACACCCTCTGCAGCCAGAAACTTGGGCTGCTCAACTCCTGGTCCTAGATAGGGTTACGAAAAGATAGAGTCAGCGAACGCTGAGTAGAGTGGTGTTTACATTATTTATGTGCAAGTAAAGTAAAACAAGCAACTAGGTTTTATTCTCATTTCTATTTATCTTATCTATGTATCTCTAGTTCATTTATTTCACAAATATCCAAGTATTTGTTAATCTTACTTGTTTCTCGTGAGAACGATCTTGATTGTAGTCTTTTCTGTGGAGTAGAAGGTACACGTGGTGCTCTCCTGGCCAGGAGAGTCCCCCTGCTGTAGTTCTATACCCAATCAACCACCTAGAGGTCATTGTCGCGACATAGCGGTGACTATAGCACATGTGATAAGCGCACGGGTAGCTACCCCGCACTAATACGCGGTCAGTTGTTTCCGCTAGTAGGTACGCCTAAGGTACAAATTGAACAGTATAGGGCCTTGCCCTCTCAGAATAGGGGTCTCGTCCCTCAGAACCAAATAGGGGTCTCACCCCTCAGAACCAAACAGGGGTCTCACCCCTCCATAGTCCGCGTACCCTCGTCCGACTGCCCCGGTTTGCCCAGCAGGCTTAACAAAGTCGGTGTAGGGTGGCTAGGTTAACCCTGGGCCCCGTAGGGTGGCTAGCTTCCTCCCTACACTAGTTGCACGCCTCGGTACCACTTACGCAAGGGCCAACAGGAGTTGGTGTAAAGTGGCGAATCCTAACCACGGGTCTCAACCAAAGGGCAGCTATCTCCGGTCTACACTAAAAGAACCACTGTGCTCCTTGGTACCACGTACACAAGGGCCAACTCACTTCTTGTCTACACACGGAGTTCCTTTCCACATCCAGGAGTTCTCCTAATTCCCCGTAGGGTTTACGTATCGTATTCGTTCCATTTATCAGTATTCAGATCTCATGGTTCATAACTTGTTCCTCATCCATATACAGGTAGCTCGTGTTTTCACAATTCAATTCTCAATTGTATACATGCAACTCGTGGTTTCACAGTTCGATTTCTCATTCATATACAGGCAACTCGTATTTTAACATGCATCTCAAGTAAACAGAGTAACTCAACCATTCTCATTTATTTCTACCCTAGGGTTCATGTTCCATCCTAAGGTTTATTCAAGTATTCTAAACATACTCTTTCATTTTGTAAATCTTAATGTTATAGTAAACCACTCTACCAGGTATCATGGGAGGAATAGGGTCTTGCACTGTGGATCTCGTCGTCCCCGTGAGCCCCGAACATGCCATCGGCTGATAACCTGTACCAGTGACTAATTTACATCAGACGAGCTCAAAATGGTAGGTACTCAACACGAACACGTAGAGAAACTCGAGTGGAAAACAACGGTACTTCGTTTGCGGAAATTCGATTTCGTTTTGGCCCTGAACGGGCCAAAAACGCAGTTACTGTCCAAAATCAGATGTCTGGGACTAGTCCCAGATGTCTTAAAAGACGTCAGATCTTACCTTGTGTCTCCTGCGGGTTCCTCAGATGTCCGGATCTCTCCGCAACTGTCTGAAGGAAGTTCCAGATGTCGGACTATGCCTCTGGTCGTCAGAAAGTGCCGTAGGACGTCTGGCGATGTGATTAGACGTCCAAAAGTGCCTGGAAAGGTGCACCGCGCGCCTTTCCAATGTCTTGCAACTGCGTATACCAAACGTAGACCCATTCTCAGCCCAACATTTCCTGTGCTACGATCTGCATGGCGGAAAGTAGCGTAGGAAACACGTACCTCGTGCGATATATGCTTTCAGACGCCTGGCTTCAGCTCCGGATGTCCTGATGCCTCTCCAGACGTCTGGTTGACCCTCCAAATGTCTGATACTGGAAAACTTCCAATATCAGGACTCCTCTATTGTAACGACCCGATTCCCTACGAGACACGAGAACCGGACCGACTCGACTAATCCCAAGACCTAGTCGTCCAACGAGGAAGTAACCAAAAGAGCAGTAAAATAAACCACATTCAACATGAATATAACTAACAGTAAGAAAGTACAGCAGTAAGGAAAGAAACTACTACAGTATATACCACCACAACAGTAGAACAACATTCATAATATAATTTGAATTACAGGTAAAGAAAAGTACAGCGGAAACAAGAACTACCCACTATACCGGAATAAAAGAGGTATAAGAGAAAGTGATAACTCTACTGGACCCTACTAGGCCCAGCGTCCTCTACAGCCGCTGACCCTGGCTGCTCAACACCTGGTCCTGAAAGGTAACGAGTGTAACACGTCAGCAAAACGCTGAGTAGAGTGGCAACTAAAACTAAAGACAACAGTAGAGTGTAGAGTAGTTGTTATGTTCTATTACTTTCTTTATTTACATCTTTCAATTGTCTCACTATTTCAATTATTTCTCAGATCCTTTACTTGATCTCGAATGTTCCTCGTGGGAACGATCTTGATTGTAGTCTTTTCCAAAAAGTAGAAGTAGCACATGGTGCTCTCCTGGCCAGGAGAGTCCCCCGTGGTGATCCTACCCTCAGTCAACCACCCCAAGGTCACGGACAGACGTAACGGTGACTACGGCACATGCGATAAACGCACGGGTAGCTAACCCGCATTGGCACGCGGTCAGTCGTTTCCGTTAACGGGTGCGCCCAAAGCACAGCACGGAACCAGTCCAGGGCAGAGCCCTCTCAGTAACAGGGGTCCAACCCCTCCACAGTAACCAAACCGGGGCCTTGCCCCTCCACAGTCCGCGCACCCTCGCCTGACTTCCCTGGTTTGCCCCAGTGGGCCTAAACAAGTCGGTGTAGGAGGCTTAGCTGAACCCCGGGGCCCGTGGGGTAGCTAGTGCCCTCCTAACACTAGTAGCTCTCCTCGGTACTACGTACACGAGGGCCAGTAAGTCGGTACAGAGCGGTCGGTCCTAACCCCGGGTCCCTGGGGTGGCTGGCCCCACTCTGCACTAAACAGGTACAGGTACTTCCCTTGGTACTACGTACCCAAGAGACAGTACACAACTACAACTTCCTTTCTTAGTTCCATTCCTTTCTCTTTCCAGGAGTTCCACTCCTAATTCCCCGTAGGGTTCCAGCTCTTTAATCTCAGAACATCTATGTTTCACTTTCCAGTTTCACGTTCTTACAATCCATGATCTCAATCACATTTATTTATTCATAACAGGCAACTGTTAATTCAATTTATAGGCAGCTTTATATTCCTTTCCATTTCTTTCCAAGACGGCAGTATTCATACATTCCACTAGTTTTCCCATCCTAGGATTCATGCCATATCCTAGGATCTATCATACAATCTAGTTTTCTAGTCCTAGGATTCATGCAACATCTAGGAGCTATCACTCGACCTATTTCTCATTCCTAGGATTCATGCAATGTCCTACGTTCTATTTATGGTTCCATAATTTAACAAATTATACTTTAAAACTTAAAAGCCACTCTACCAGGTACAACGGGAGTAATGGGGGCGTGGTCGGGAATCCCGCGTGCCTCCACGACCCCCGAGACTGCAATAGAATGGTGTCTTATCACAAGGATCAAACACAAGGAGTGTCTCAAAATAGTGTATAGCTAATGTAGACGGGTAGAGGAATTAATTCCGAAAAGAACGCAACTCGAAACGCGGAAAACAGAACCCGAACGGGCCCTAAACGGGTCGAAAACGACGAAACTGTGCAAAATCAGACGTCTGGAACTTCTTCCAGACGTCTTAAAAAGTGGATCAGAGAATTACCTTGTTCTGTGTGGTTTCTCAGACGTCCAGAAGCCCGCGGGGACGTCTGGCCTAGTTCCCAGACGTCCGATGGTCACCCTGGACGTCTGGAGGTCGCTCCCGCCATCTGGTACTACAGCCAGACGTCTGATTCGCGTTGGATGGCGAATCACCGAGCCTGCGCACACTCATCTCTCTCCCTCAGTACGGTCAGTCGACAGGAAGGAGGAAGTAGACGGAAAACTCACCTTTCAGACGTCTGGACAGTATTCCAGACGTCGTTCCCGTCGTCTGGCTACCAGCACAGACGTCTGATTCTGGAAATTTTTCCAGAACCAGGGCGCTACTCGCCCTCCGCTCGCGACGCTGTCGGCGTCGCACCTCGTGTGCCTGCTGCTCGAGCCGCTGCAGGCCTCCCGTGTCGTTCCGCTCCCGCTGCGCTCCCCGCCGGCCGGCCCTGGAAGCCCCGGCGAGCTCGCCCTCGCGGTTGAGCGCCTCTCTCGCACGCAGCACCCCTTCCGCGCTCACTGCGGCCGTCGCCGCCGCAGCACCCTCGTGCTCGCTCTCGCGCACGCTGGCTGAAGGAGAAGTGGAAGGACGCGGTGGTGACGGAAGAGCGCGTGGCCTTTTATGGCCGCGCGAGGAGGAGAGAGAAAGAGCACGGCAGAGGGAATCCGCAGCCGCAGGAGGGAATAAGCGAATATCCGCTGGCCTGTGCGCTGAGGCGCGCAGACGAAGACTCGTGCCAAAATAACTGATTTCCAGACGTCTGGAAACGGTCCCAGACGTCTGGTCCGACGTCTGGAAGTGATCCCAGACGTCCGGTCCGACGTCTGGGCCTCCTCCCAGACGTCTTAAAAGACGTCTGGGGCACGCGTTCGTAACATCTATGCAGCTTGCCCTGCTCGCGCCTCCACCCTTAGTTGATGCAGAGACACCTCCAGCAGCTTGAGAAGCTCCCCGCCGACGTCCTCCTCTTTTCCATGAACTCCTCCTTGAGCTCCTGCGGTTGTCGTCCCTCTCCTCCGCTCTCCTCTCACTCCTTCGCACTCTCTTGCTCTCGTTTTTCCCCGTTCTCCCTCGCCGGCTCCTCTCCTTCCTTGCCGCGGCTGCAGCAGAGACGGGAGGCTAGTGGGGCATGGCCGACACAAGGAGAATGTGGAGGTGGCGGTGGCTCGAGTGGAGGGGTGTGGAGTGTAGATGGAGGGTTTAAATAGGGAGGTTTTAGGGTTCGGGGTGAGGGGGTGGAGGAGAGAAAGAGACTCTGCACGTCGCCCGCGTGCATAGCGAAAAGAATGTGCGATATTTTCCTACTTTCGGTCGTCCGAACATATGTCTAGGCATCTGATTGACACTCCAGACGTCTTATCCGACTAAAAAGGGCGCTAGGTTATTTCAACATAACAAACTTAAAAGTAGTTTCATTCCCGAAAGTTGAGCTACGTAGGGTGCAGAATTAATGTAAAAATGCATAACAAACTTAAAGAGGACCGAAGTAGGTATGAAAAGATGTACCCTCAAAAAGCTCTGGGTACCACTCTCGCATCGCCGCCTCAGGCTCCCTGGTCACCTCCTCGTTCCATTGGCTTCTCCATAGAACCTTCACCAGTGGTACCTGCTTCCATCTCAGACTTCGGACGGTTCTGTCTAGTATCTGTACCGACCTCTCAGGATAGGTCAGGTCATCTCTCACATCGGCGCTCTCGTGGCTCAGAACGTGACTGGGATCGACGACGTACTTCCTGAGGTTAGACACGTGGAACACGTCATAAACTCTAGAAAGCTTGGGAGGAAGGGCAAACTGGTAAGCAACGAGTCCTACTCGCTCAAGGACCTCAAAGGGCCCTAAAAACCTCGGCGCAAGCTTCCCCTTCACCCCAAAACGTTGTAGGCCCTTCATGGGTGAAACACGGAGAGACGTGATCCCCAATCTCGAACTGCACCTCTCTATGCTTCTTGTTGGCATAGCTCTTTTGCCTGCTCTTGACAATGTTGAGTCGTCTGTGAATCTGCTCTATCACCTCTTGACTCTTCTGGATCAGCCTGGGACCATCCTCCCACTTGGTCCCCACCTTGACTCAACTCAAGGGTACAGTACACCTCCGTCCGTACAGGGCTTCGTAAGGTGCCATGTTGATGCTCGAATTATAGCTGTTATTGTATGCAAACTTTGCCAGGGGTAAATGCTCCTCCCAGGAGCCTCTCCAGTCTAGTACACAGGCACACAGGAGGTCCTCAAGTGTCTGTATCGTGCGCTCTGACCGCCCGTTGGTCTGGGGGTGGTAGGCTGTACTGAACCTCAGACGTGTCCCTAAGGCCTGCTGTTATTCTGCCCAGAACTGAGAAGTGAAACGAGTATCTCTGTTGGATACGATCTCACGAGGAACTCCGTCTAGGAGCACCACATCTCTGATGTATCGTTTCGCTAGTTGTGTTGGCCCAAAGGTGACTCGGATCGGCAGAAACCGTGCCGTCTTCGTCAACTGGTCTACGATCTCTCAAACTGCATCATGTCCCCACTAGGTAACTGGTAGACCCACCACCAAGTCCATGGTGATGCTCTCCCACTTCTATTCTGGCATAGGAAGTGGCTGCAACGGCCTTACAGGCCTCTATTGCTTGGCTTTCACCTGCTGGCATACCAAACACTGTTGAATAAACTCACTAACATCCTGCTTCATCCCTCTCCACCAGAAGTCGCGTCTCAAATCATGGTACATCTTTGTGTTCCCGGGATGTATGGTAAACTTGGACTTGTGCGCCTCAGTCAGGAGCTCTCTCAACAACTCCTCGTCCCTAGGAATGCATAGGCGTCTCCTCATACGCAGTATCTCGTCTGAGAAGGAAAAGTCTCCCCGGTCTCCTGTCAACACTTTGTCTCGTAGTGTGTGTAAGTACGGGTGGGCCATCTGCCCTGCGATGATGCTGTCTACCAGCTCTGGTCGTGCCTGCTGCGTCACTGTCATTGCCCCACAGTACCCCCGTGACTCCCGGGGTCGCCAACTGCCCACCTCCTTCATGAGTCTCCAACTTTGTGCTTGTAAGCTGGCCAAGTGGGCGGGCGCCTTCCGGCTCAAGGCGTCGGCCACCACATTGGCCTTCCCTGGGTGGTAGGAGATGCTGTAGTCATAGTCCTTCAGGAGCTCTCACTAACGTCTTTGTCTCATGTTGAGCTCCTTCTGGTCAAACAAGTACCTAAGGCTCTTGTGATCAGTGAAGATCTCGAATGTCTCACCGTAAAGGTAGTGCCTCCATGTCTTCAGTGCGAAGACAACTGCTGCTAGCTCTAAGGCATGGATAGGGTAGCTATGCTCATG
This sequence comes from Thalassia testudinum, assembly GCA_037157565.1. Lineage (NCBI taxonomy): Eukaryota > Viridiplantae > Streptophyta > Magnoliopsida > Alismatales > Hydrocharitaceae > Thalassia > Thalassia testudinum. The sequence goes on along the minus strand of JAZHRO010000067.1, from coordinate 44,726,993 downwards.
GGGCTTTAGTTGCTGCGATGCATAAGCAACAACATGACCCCGCTGCATGAGCACACCCCCTAGCCCCTACAACGGGGCATCGGTGTAAACCACGAACCCGCCACTACTGTCTGGAATGGTAAGTACAGGAGCTGAAATTAGTCTCTTCTTCAACTCCTGGAAACATGCCTCGCACTCATCGGTCTAGGCGAAGGGCATGTCCTTCCGGGTCAGCTGAGTCATAGAACGCGCAATCTAAGAGAATCCTCTGATAAACTGCCGGTAATAACCTACCAGTCCCAAAAAGCTACGTATCTCTGTCACTGTGTGTAGCCTCTCCCACGTGAGTACGGCCTCTACCTTGGTTGGATCCATAGCCAATCCAACTCCTGAAATCACGTGGGCCAAGAAAGTCACCTGTCTCAACCAAAACTCGCACTTGTTGTACTTGGCATACAACCTGCGTCGCCTCAAGGTATCCAGGACCATGCATAAATGTTGTCCATGCTGTGCCTGATCCCACGAGTAAACGAGTACATCATATCCATAAACTAGTCTAAGTGTGGCTTGAAAACACGGTTCATCATATCCATAAAGGCAGCGGGAGCATTGGTCAGCCCAAATGGCAAGACCAAGAACTCGTAATGCCTGTACCAGGTACGGAAAGCTGTTTTGGAGACGTTTGTCTCCCTGATCCTCAACTGGTGGTAACCTGACCTCAAATCTATCCTGGAGAACACTGTGTTGTCTCGCAACTGGTCGAAGAGGTCATCAATCCTTGGCAGCGGATACTTGTTCTTGATGGTGACCCAATTCAGCTGCCGGTAGTCGATGAACAGTCGAAGGGTACGGTCCTTCTTCACAAATAATATAGGGGCTCCCCACGGGGATGCACTGGGCCTTACAAAGCCCTTGTCCAACAAGTCCTGTAGCTATGATTTGAGCTCTCACAACTCAAGCGGTGCCATCCGGTACGGTGCAGTAGAAATGGGGTTGGTCCCTGATACCAGTGCGATCTCGAACTTGATCTCATGCTCAGGCGGTACTCCTGGCAGCTCCTCTAGGAAAACGTCGGGGTACTCGCAGACCACCAGGATACTTTGAAGGTCAGCCACATCTCTAGGCTCTGCCACCACATAGGCCAAGAAGGCCTCACACCCTTGGCTCAAAAGCCTTGCTGCACGAAGCGCAAAGATGCATCTGAAACCTCCGTCCACCAGCTGACCATGAAACTCAAAGGGAGGCATCTCCGGTATGGAGAAGATGATCTTCCTCCTGAAACAGCCCACTAGGGCGTGATAGGCGGCAACCAGTCCGTCCTTAGGATCACGCCAAAGTCCTCCATCTGGATCACAATCAGGACAGCGGGGAGGTTGTGTCCCCCTGTACTGACCTCACAGTCCGTGTAGACCTCCTCGGCTATGAATAACTGGCCACTTGGGCCTCTGATCACAAACGGATCCTCTGATAGTACATTGCTCTGCCTCAAACTGACGGCAAAACTCGTACCGACAAAAGAGTGGGTGGCGTCGGAATCAAAAAGTACATACACTAATCTGCCAGAAACGGTAGCCATACCTGCCACCACAGAACCCGAAGCATTGGTGTCTCTGTGTATTAGGGTGTTGATATGCCCCTCAACTCTCGGTGCAGACGAAGCAACTACACTTTGGGTCGGGCGAGCAGTAGCTGGCTGGTACCCTCCTCGTGACGGCTGTCCTCCCCCACACGCCTGGTGACCAAGACCGCCAACTTAGCCTCCGGCGCTCGGTGCAGGGAGCATCTGCTGTGCTCCGACCCTATATGGGTAGTCCCTCTTGATGTGGCCCGGCTGGCCACACTAGTAGCGGAGGGGTACACGACCTCCCCCCTCAGTAGGTCCCTGCTGGCAGCTGGACGGGGGTCCAGTGTTGGCAACTAGCTCCTGTCTGGGGCCCCCGAAGGCCATTGGTGGCCCCACAGAACGGGACGGTTCTCCCACGAGCACTGTGTGCCTCATCTTTCGATGGCCCTGAGAGTACTCTGGCTGGTAGGGCTCTTCCATCTGCCGTCAGTGTCTCGTGTGGCTGGGCTGGTCTCCTCGTAAGTCATGGCTGCCTCAACCACAGGAGAGAAAGTGGGCAGCTTCAGGGCTTTGACACACCCCCGAATCGCGGGTCAGAGCCCCTCTGTAAACCTCCACAGTCGCTCATCCTTAGTAGACACAGTTGTCGAGGCGAAACATGATAGCTCTAGGAAATGCGTGCGGTACGCGCTAACCGTCATTGTCCCTTGGAGGAGAGTGTGGAACTCCCGCCTCCTCTGGTCCTTCTAGGTCTGCGGAAAGTACTGCTTGCAGAAGAGAGCCACGAACTGGTCCCACGTTGGCTCTCTCCCTTCCTAGCCTCTAATTACCCTCCACCACCTGTGTGCTACTATTACAACCCGGTTCCCGAATCCCTACAGAACACGAGAATCGGACCGACCCGACTGATCCCAAGACCTAGTCGTCCAACGAGAAAGTAACCAAAAAGCAGTAAAATAAACCACATTCACCATGCAAGTAACTAACAGTAACAAAAGTACAGCAGTAAAGAAGTAACTACTATAGTACACACCACCACAACAGTAGAGAATTTTAAACAGGTACAGGAATATGAAGTTACAAAATAAGAGTACAAAAGTGTAACAAAATACTCACTACTACAGAAATCGAGGTACAATAAAAGTACGGCTACTGGGCTCTACATTTCACAAGCAGCTGTTATCCAATTACAGGCAATTATTATTATTCTATCTACTCATCCAAGACTGCAATTCAAGCATTCAATACAATCGTTCCAGTGTTTCTAGTCCTAGGATTTAAGCCATACCCTAGGATCTATCATTCAATCTAGTGTTTCTGATCCTAGGATTCATGCCATACCCTAGGATCTATCATTCAACCTAGTGTTTCTGATCCTAGGATTCATGCCATACCCTAGGATCTATTATTTATTCCAGATATGCATTTATGTTTGTAATTAACTAAGGGAAGCCACTCTACCCGCAAAATCGAGAGTAATGGGGACTCGATCGGCAGGTCCGCGTGCCTCCGCAACCCCCAAATCCGCAACGGAACAAGGTCCTAACACAAGGATCAACCATAAGGAACCACTCAGAACAGGATAAAAGTATTTCAATCAAGCAGAGGAACCTTTACAGAGAAGAACATAATCTTAAACGCAAAAATCGGACCTCAAATGGACCCTAAACTGGTCAAAAACGACAATCCAGACTCAAATCAAGCGTCTGGAACACCTTCCAAACGTCTTAAAAGAGGTCCAGATCCATACCTCGCTCTGCGCTTTTCCTCAGATGTCCAGGGATCCTGCTGAATCATCTGGACCTAGTTCTAGACGTCCGACTATCCGTTCGGACGTCTGGAGATGCTCTCCGCCGTCTAGTGCCTCGCCCAGACGTCTGAACCGCATGGGAGGGCGTGTCTCGTGCCTTCCCGAAGCGAATCCTGCATGTGCACGCAAAATCTCTCAACACGGCACGCAACAGAGCTTCGGTGGAATGGCTTGCATGGCCATATCCGCAAAAGGAAGAATAGGACGCAGTACGTACCTCTTAGTCGTCTGTAGCTCCCTCCAGATGTCATCCACGTCGTCTGGATGTAGGTCTAGACGTCTGATTCTGGGAAAAATCCCAGAATCACAAGCTCCTTCGTCTTCGTTCTACTGCACGCGGTCGCGCCGCGCAGCTGCTCGTCCACTGCTCTAGCTGCAGCAACACCGGGGGAAACCTCCTCCGCACAACGCTCCGCCTTGCACATGCCTGATCGGCCTCGAGCCTCTCCGGTGAGCTCCCTCACGGCTAGTGCGCTCTCCTCTCTCCCCTTCTCTCGCTGCCCCTCTCCTCTCCGACACTGCACTTGGCAGCAACTCGCTGCTCTCGCTCTCGCCCTCGTTGAATGAAGAAGGGGGATGGATGGATGTGGGGTGGCGTGAGGGAGAGGAGGGGATATTTGTAGGCATGGAGGGGGGGGAGGCCCTGCAAGTCTGTGAGGGAAGAAGAAAGAGAAGGGGGCGGCTGGGGCTCAGTCTGCGTGCGGCAGGAAAAGAAAGATTGAATGTTGGAAACACGTGCTATATACGAATAAAGCTGAAATGATGAAACCTAGTATGGCTTGGCCTGAAAAACATGAGCATGAACCCTACGGGGAATTAGGAGTAGAGCCCAGTAGTTGTACTTTTGTTGTACCTCATTTTCTGTAGTAGTGAGTATTTTGTTACACTTTTGTACTCTTGTTTTGTAACTTCATATTCCTGTACCTGTTTAAAATTCTCTACTATTGTGGTGGTGTGTACTGTAGTAGTTACTTCTTTACTGCTGTACTTTTGTTACTGTTAGTTACTTGCATGGTGAATGTGGTTTATTTTACTGCTTTTTGGTTACTTTCTCGTTGGACGACTGGGTCTTGGGATCAGTCGAGTCGGTCTGATCTCGTGTCCTGTAGGGATTCGGGAACCGGGTCATAACAGCTACGCTCTCCAGCTGGAACATGGCAAAGGCCACGCGACACTCCGCAGGAGGTCGAAGGGTGTCGAGCACCTTCTCTATCTGCTCCAGCTAGTCTTCTACCTTAGACGGGCTCTCATCCCCCTTGAAGGGGGGGCTTCAGCTTCCGGAACTGTCCGAAAAGCTCGTGGTGTATCTGCAGTGGGGGAACGGGCACTCCTCCAAGCAAGGAAGGCTTGTGCTTGGAAGTGTCAGAGTGTGGTGGGGGTGGTGGAGGATCACCCCCTCCCCCTCCTGCTCGGCCGGCGCTGCGACGGTCTCTCTATCCCATGGAGGACTCCCCCTTCATGTCCTTAGGAAGAGATGCCCGAGGAGGCTGTGGGAGCTCCTCTCGCACGATGACTCTGATCAACTGGGAGAGATCCTGAGCCTGAATGCCCGAGAGGGGAGGTGGGTCAACTGGTGCCTCAGGTCCGTTATGTCTGCCCCTTCGACCTCGTCCACGGCCATGACCACGGCCCGCCTCGGGAACTCCCCGACGAGGCATCTCCTTCAAGGAGATGCAAGAGATAGAATAAGAGTTGTCAACGATACCGAATTACATCGAGAGAAAGACTCAGAAACGAATATCAAAGCGATACGTTGTGATGGGTATCCTAGTTATATGCACGTGAGTGGTTATTCTCGGACCAATTGGTTTATTTCTCGGAACGACCTTGCTCTAATACAATCTTGTTACGACCCGGTTCCCAGATCCCTACAGGGCCCGAGATCGGCTCACCTCGACTAATCCCAAGACCTAGTTGTTCAACGAGAAATAACCAAAAGCAGGAAATAATACCACATCTACACATGCATTATAACTAAGCAGAAGGAAAAATGATACAACAAAGGAAAGTAGAGCAACTGTCTCAAAATAGTACATGCCACCACAACAATAACAACGGGAAGAAAATGGAAAGTAACAGGAACAGTAAAATAGATGTCTTTTACTCACTACGACATCGAAAAAATGAAAGAGCTGGAAAGAAACGACTACGGCTGGGCTTGGCTGGGCCCAGCACCCTCTGTAGCCAGAAGCTCGAGCTGCTCAACTCCTGGTCCAGGATAGGGTTACGAAAAGATAGAGTCAGCGAACGCTGAGTAGAGTGGTGTTTACATTATTTATGTGCAAGTAAAGTAAAACAAGCAACTAGGTTTTATTCTCATTTCTGTTTATCTTATCTATGTATTTCTGGTTCATTTATTTCACAAGGATCCGAGTATTTCTTGATCTTGCTTGTTCCTCGTGGGAACGATCTTGATTGTAGTCTTTTCCATGGAGTAGAAGGTACATGTGGTGCTCTCCTGGTTGGGAGAGTCCCCCCGTGGTAGTCCTACACCCAGTCAACCACCCCGAAGTCACTGTCACAACGTAGCGGTGACTACAGCACGTGTGATAAGCGCATGGGTAGCTACCCCACACTGACACGCGGTCAGTCATTTCCTCTAGTGAGTACGCCTAAGGTACAGCATGGAACAGTATAGGGCCTTGCCCTCTCAGAACAGGGGTCTCACCCCTCCACAGTCCGCGTACCCTCGTCCGACTGCCCCGGTTTGCCCAGCGGGCCTAACAAAGTCAGTGTTGGGTGGCTAGCTTAACCCCGGGCCCCATAGGGTGGCTAGCTTCCTCCCTACACTAGTAGCATGCCTCGGTACCACTTACGCGAGGGCCAACAGGAGTTGATGTAGAGTGGCCAATCCTAACCACGGGTCTCAATCCAAGGGCAGCTATCTCCGCTCTACACTAAAAGAACCACTGTGCTCCTTGGTACCACGTACACAAGGGCCAACTCACTTATCGTCTACACACGGAATTCCTTTTCATATCTAGGAGTTCTCCTCCTAATTTCCCGTAGGGTTCACATACTGTATTCGTTCCATTTATGAGTATTTAGATCTCATGGTTCATAACTCATTCCTCATCCATATACAGGCATCTCGTGTTTTCATAATTCAATTTTCAATCGTATACATGCAACTCGTGATTTCATAGTTTAATTTCTCATTCACATACAGGCAAATTGTATTTTAACATGCATCTCAAGTAAGCAAAGTAGCTCAACCATTCTCATTTGTTTTTACCCTAGGGTTCATGTTCCATCTTAAGGTTTATTCAAGTATTCTAAACATGCTCTTTCATTGTGTAAATCTTAATGTTATAGTAAACCACTCTGTCGGGTATCACGAGAGGAATGGGGGCCTACACCACAGATCTCGTCGTCTTCGCGGGCTCCGAACACGCCACCGGCTGGTAACCTGTACCAGCGACTAATTTACATCAGACGAGCTCAAAACGGTAGGTACTCAACACGAACACGTAAAAGAAACTTGAGTGGAAAACAGCGGTACTTCGTTTGCGAAAATCTGATTCTGTTTGAGCCTTGAACGGGCCAAAAACACGGTTACTGTCCAAAATCAGACGTCTAGGATTAGTCCTAGACATCTTAAAAGACGTCAGATCTTACCTTGTGTCTTCTGCAGGTTCCTCAGATATCCGGATCTCTCCACGACCGTCTGAAGGAAGTTCCAGATGTCTGACTATGTCTCCGGTCGTCTGAAAGTGCCGTAAGATGTCTGACGATGTGATTAGACATCCAAAAGTGCCTGGAAAGGTGCATCGCGCGCCTTTCCAATGTCCTGCACCTGCGTATACCAACAATGTCCCGCATCTGCACGGTGGAAAGTAGCGTAGGAAACACGTACCTTGTGCGATATATGCTTTCAGACGTCTGGCTTTGGCTTTGGACGTCTTGATGCCTCTCCAGTCGTTTGGTCGACCCTTCAGACGTCTGATACTGGAAAACTTCCGGTATTAGGACTCCTCTACGCAGCTCGCCCTGCTCGCGCCTCCATCCTCAGTCAATGCAGCGGTAGGAGCTTGAGAAGCTCCCCGCCGGCGTCCTCCTCTCTTCCACAAACTCCTCCTCGAGCTCCCGCAGCCATCGTCCCTCTCCCCTGCTCTCCTCTCACTCCCTCGCGCTCTCTCGCTCTCGCTCTTCCCCATTCTCCGTTGCTGGCTCCTCTCCTTCCTTGCCATGGTTGTAGCAGAGACGAGAGGCTGGTGGGGCGTGTCCGACGCAAGGAGAAGGTGGAGGTGGCAGTGGCTCGAGTGGTGGGGTGTGGAGTGTAGATGGAGGGTTTAAATAGGGAGGTTTTAGGGTTCGGGGTGAGGGGGTGGAGGAGAGAGAGAGACTTTGCACGCCGTTCGCGTGCAGAGCGGAAAGAATGTTCGATATTTTCCTACTTTCGGACGTCCGGACATATGTTTAGACGTCTAGACAGATGTTTGACTAACACTCCAGACGTCTTATTCGACTAAAAAGGGCACCGGGTCATTTCAAGAATAGGTAGGGAGTTGCCAAGCAACAACGTTGCCTTGGGAGGAGCTGATCTCGAGGTATGAGTGGGAGGTTGAGGTGGTGGAGTCGAGAGGAGGCGACGAAGGTGAGGGTGGGCATATGGAGGGAGTTGGGATCGAGGCAAGGGGATTTGAGAGAGATGAGGGGAGCAAAGGGGTGAGGGCGGATGAGACCACACATGGCAGGGGGAACCCCATTTTAGTAGAGAGTATAGACTAGTGTTTTTGGCCATGCTTTGCTGTAGAATCGATGAGGGAAAAACATAGAGAGAGAGACTTGAGAGTCCTTGTGGGTAATCGAATAGTACTAATCGTGTGAGCGACGGGATCCAAGAAGAGTATGAAAACATTCATGATCATGACCTAAAATTTTATTAACCAATATCAAAAGGTATAGCTAATATTAATGGTAAATTCTTTATTTTATAATATGGATAACTAACTAATATATTTGATGAGTATGAATTTATGAGGTGGTAAAACTTAAGCTGATTATCACCGGTGCATAAATTGCTATTTAATATTATTAAGAATGCCAATAGTTATGGTGAAAAGTGATACTTAACATTATTAGGTATGACACAAAGATTTTTATATAGTTTTAATTAGATGAGAAATTGGCATATTGCCGCAAAATTCTATTGCCCCAGTGCACGACGACAGCCTCCCTCACCGCAACACTCCAAACTCGAGATCGAGAGGTGGGGGTGTTGGGAAGAGTTCGAGAGGTGAGAAGTGGAGGGCCGGACACCTGGCTGCCGGAACGCTCATTTAGTATATAGTTATAGACTAACTAACTTTAGCTGTATGCTGCATATTTAAAAATATGTACTCTAATTAAAAAAAAGTTAATAAAAATTTCTAATAAAATTTAAATTATAATTTAACTTTTATATACATTGAATTTGATAATTAAAAGCATTCGAAACTTCAAAAATAATGATAGATATCAAATTGATTAAGGAGTTATATGTCATGGGAGATTAGGAAAAAAGAACTTATTTGAGATATATCTTTTTTATGAAAATGATTGTATCTTCGAGACTTACAAGATTTATGTCGTAAAATATCTTATTTAAGTTTAATATATTAGACGATGTGATTTAAGCATCTTTAAATATATTTGGATGAAATAATAATTGAAAAAATTATGATTAATTGTTGCGAGGAAAAATCATCTTATTATATAATTTTTAATAAATCATGGGTTACATATTCGATTTAGAAGTGTGAAAATGAATTAACTCACGAATCTATTAATAATTATTTTATATGATAGCTTTTTAATTTTATACTTCCAAATAATAAAACAACAATCATAAATAAATAAATAAAGATTGGATGTGTTTTGTGGGAACAATTTTTATATTAATGTGAAAATTCTCTGAATTTGAGGGCTGATTTAAGCCTAAAATATAGCATCTTGTTGGGATTTTGTTGGAGTTGATTTTTTTTTTTTGAAAAATGCTGGAGTTGACTTTTAGAGGAATAATCTATTATTTATATAATAATGGTGATTTCATGTTATATTTCTTTGAATCTTTTTAAAGTTCATATGTTTGTATATTTATATATTTTCTTTAAATTCATATGTTTGTATATCTATTATTTTCCTTTGATTTTTATTTTAAATTCCATATGATATCCATTCTAGATTTTGGTTGTGATTACAATAAATCATTTAATATGTATAAGTTTGTAAGGCCATCTTAATTTTTCCTTTGTAATTTTAATATAAAAATTTCTATTGTTGAAATAATGCAACCAACTTCATTATTTAGAAATTTAAAATAATTTTCATTGATCTCTGCATCAATATTTTTTTGGATCGTAAATATACGAAAGAAATCTACTTCTATCTATGCATATACTATATAGAACATATCCATTTAAATAGAGAATTTATAAATTAAAATAATTAATTATATGAAAGTTAGTTGCCCATGGATGATCCCATTATGAAATAAGTGCTTTCTCTTTAATGTTTAGATTTATGGTCCTTGATTTCAATCACGTCAAGATACAAAATTGCGGCCTTGCGGGATCAAGATACATGTAGGGGATGAGACTCTCATTTTATCTTATTATTTGTGGTTTTTTTTATAATGGTAACAGGGAATACAAATTTATATAGATATAGAAATCACAACCACTTATATTAGCATGCTACGACCTGGTTCCCGGACCCCTACAGGATCCGAGACCAGCTCGCCTTGACTAATCCCAAGACCTAGTCGTCCAACAAGAAATAACTAAAAGCAAGAAAAATAAACCACATTCACTCATGCAATATAACTAAGCAGAAGAAAAGTACGAAGCAGTAAAGAAGATAGAACAACAGTCTCAATATGTAGTACATGCCACCACAACAACAACAGAAAACATAAAGGAAACAGAGGTAATCGGAACAGTAAACTAAGTGTCCATTACTCACTACAACGGCAGGAAAGCGATAGTGCTGAAAGAACAACTATGGCTGGGCTCGGCTGGGTCCAGTACCCTTTGCAGTTGGAAACTCGGGCTGCTCAACTCCTGGTCCTGAACAGTGTTATGAAAAGACAGAGTCAGTGAACGTTGAATAGAGTGGTGTTTATATTATTTAAGTACAAGTACAGTAAAAACAACAACAGATTAAAGTCTCATTTCTATTTATCTCATTTATGTGTTTCTATTTCATCTATTTCTCAAAGTATCTAGGTATTTCTTGATCTTGCATGTTTCTCGTGGGAACGATCTTGATTGCAGTCTTTTCCGTAGAGTAGAAGGTAGACGTGGTGCTCTCCTGGCTTGGAGAGTCCCCCGTGGTAATCCTACACCCAGTCAACCACCCCGAGGTCACTGTCGAGACGTAGCGGTGACTACGACATGCTTGATAAGCGCACGGGTAGCTACCCCACACTGACACGCGGTCAGTCGTTTTCGCTAACGGGTACGCCTAAAGTACAGCACAGAACAGTATAGGGCCTTGCCCTCTCAGAACAGGGGTCTCGCCCCTCAGAACCAAACAGGGGTCTCACCCCTCCACAGTCTGCACACCCTTATTTGACTACCCTGGTTTACCTAGAGGGCCTAACAAAGTCGGTGTATGGTGGCTAACTGAATCCCGGGTCCCGTGGGGTGGTTAGCTCCATCCCTACACTAGTAGCTCGCCTCGGTACCGCGTACGTGATGGCCAACAGGAGTCGGTGTAGAGTGGCCAATCCTAACCCCGGGTCTCAACCCAAGGGAGGCTAGCTCCGCTCTACACTAAAAAGGGATAGTTGCTCTTCTTGGTACCGCGTACACAAGGGCCAGCACACTTCCCGTTTACATTCCAGATTTCCTTTCATTCACAGGAGTTCTACTCCTAATTCCTCGTAGGGTTCATGCTCGTATTCAACTCGTTTATCCAGGCTCAGATCTCATGTTTCATAATTCGTTCCTCATCCATATACAGGCAGCTCGTGTTTTCATAATTCAATTCTCAAAAGCGTGCAACTTGTGGTTTCATAGGCAATTTCTTAATTACATACAAGCAGCTCGCATTTTATGCATCTCGTAATTTTATTAAAGGCATTTGCTAACAATGTATTTTAACCATACAATTAAGTAAACAATGCAGCTCAAACAGGCTCATTCATTTCTACCCTAGGGTTCATTCCATATCTTAGAGTTCAATCTGACTATTCCAACCAAGTATATTCTTATTTAAATATTAACTAAGTTAAACCACTCTACCGGGTATCACGGGAGGAATGGGGGCCTGTGCTACAGATCTCGTCATCTCCGCGGGTCCCGAAAAAGCCACTGGATGGTAACCTGTACTAGCGACCAATGTACATTAGACAAGCTCAAAACAATATGTACTCAACACAAATACGTAGAGGAATTCGAGTGGAAAACAACGGTACTTCATTTGCGGAAATCCACTTCCGTTTGGGCCTTAAACAAGCCAAAAATGTGATTTTTAATCAAAATCAGATGTCTGGGACTAATCCTAGACGTCTTAAAAGACGTCAAAAACTCACCTTGCGTTTCCTGTTGCTGATCAGACGTCCAGACCTCCTTTGTGACCGTTTGGGGATAGTTCCAGATGTCGGACAAGGTCTCTGGTTGTCTGGAAGCACCTCCGGATGTTTGGTGATGTGATCAGACATCCAAAAGTGCTTGGGAAAGCGTACCCCGCACCTTCCCAAAGCCTACCCTACGTACAAAAACACGGGCACGGTTTCAACCCAACAATTCCTGCGCTGAGATCTTCTGCATGGCGGAAATCAGTGCAGGAACATACATGCCTCACGCGATACGTGCTCTCAAACGTTCGGCCTTAGCTCCGGACGTCCAGGTGCCGTGCCAATCGTCTGGACTTCACTCCAGACGTCTGATACTGGAAAACTTCCAGTATTAAAACCTCCTCGCAGCTCACTCCGCTCGCATCTCCGCCCACGGCAGCAGCTCCAGCCACTGCAGGAGCTTGAGCAGCTCCTCACCAGTGTCCTCCTCGCGCATGTGCCTGCCGTCGGCCGTGCGAGCTCCGCCGATCTCCCGAAGGTCCTTCGACCTTCCACGCTCTCTTCCTTCCTCTCTTTCACTCTCCCCCTCTCGCCACTCTCGTCTGTCCTTGCCATTGCGGCACAGGAGGTGTTGGAGGTGGTGGTGACTGGTGGTGAGGGGATAAGGAGGGGAGGGGTTTAAATAGGAGGGGAAATAGGGTTTGTGGGGTGTGGGTGTGGGGAGAGAGAAACCTCTGCGTGCCGCCCGCGCGTAGAGCGCGAGGCACAGTGCAAAAAATCTCACTTTCAGACGTCCGGGCACGTGTCCAGACGTCTGGATGGATGTCTGACTGAAACTCCAGACGTCTTAAATGGCTAAAAGTGTAACAGGTCATTATATAACATAATACCTCTAGTCTTTTTGCCCACCTCATGCATGATCGGAGAGGAGAGGATATCAAGGAACCTCAATCCTTAATTGATATAGGCAACAATCGGACTCTTGGTGTGTGGAGTTGGATTGATAGGTGAAACGGGAAGATGGAAGTCAAAGATGGAATAAAAAAAAAGTTGAAGATGGGAAGCACCATAGCCCCACGGTAGTGAACGATATAGAATGTGGGTTGACACGTGGTGGAAGAAGGTGGATAACACCTATAATTTAACTTTTATTTACATTAAATTTGATGATTAATAATAATATAAATTATGAAAATATTGTCAAAATTTCAAAAAACTGTAGCGAGAGTCACACATGTTTTTCCTCAATCATCAACCATACAATTGTTTTTAGAGTAAAAATATATAATGGTGAGACCTTATGTGAGATTTGTTTTCCAGGGAAAAGTGAAAATTTTTTCGTAAAATTTATTTTGAAGGGAGGGGATTTTTTTGTGAAAAATTTTTTTGACGTTAAGGGTAAAATTTATAATGGTAAAAATGGCCTATTTTTAAGAAGCTAAATTAATTACTCGGATTAAGACACTACAACAATTTCTATTTTTGCTGTCGATTTTCCCTTTTAACAGAGGCCAAAAAGCGACGGCGTAAGTGCTGTCGCTGTTTTTTTTTCCCATCGGTTACAAGGAATATCCAACGTCGAAATATCGTTCACCCAGCAGACGGATTTGATCTTTTGCCATCATTTTATAATCGACGTTAATGTGATTTCCCATCGCTTATTAAAAAATCGACGACATTTTTACGATATTATTTCCTGCGTTAATGCGTCGCTTTTTTAGTTTTGACGTCGTTTAAAATAAAACGCCGTCGCTTATACAAGTGACGGTAAAAATAGTTTTGCCGTCGCTTTCTCAAATAAGCGATGACAAAAATATTTCATTTGCTACAAAAACTTAAATTTTTTGCCGTCAACGTCAAAAATATTTTTCCCGTCGTTTTATGTAATAAGCGACGGGAAACAGTTACCTTTATTAAAAAAATTACCTTTTAACACCGTCTGTTATTGTAAAAACTGACAGGAAAGGTAGGATTTTTTTTTTTAAAATTCTGAAGCATGCACTTATGCCTGTGGAGTAAATCACGAAGCCTTAAATGCGAGCAATCCCATGGTTGTTTTAGTTGAAAGAAAGGAGCAATGGCTGGCACTTCATCTTAATATATCGTACCAGTAAAAGTTTAAGTAGGGACATGAATGGGAGCACACTAATTCCAAATTTTCCCATGAATGAGTCCTTACACATGAGTCAAATTCCTCTACTTGTGTTGATGACAGGAAGAAGTTTAGGCTACACAGATAGTCACAAACAAGGATACGAAAAGCCAAGGATCTAGTGAGAACATTTTGTGAATTAATTGTAGTATGTGTTCCTCCCCTTTAAACCTCGTTTGTTAAATAGAAACTAAGAATTAGAAAAGCTCAGGGCACTCTGAGTGTATGGGCCAACCTGGATTGGTTTCACTAGTCTAATCATGAAACCAATCCCTTATCCTGAGTGAATACACTGTAGTTTCATTTTCAGCATCAATCAGGCCAAAATCCCAAGTTCTGAAAACTTCTCAAAGATAAGAAGACGAACTTGAGTATGATAAGCAAACCTTTTCAGAATAATATGGATATAAAAGTTAGGCCCTAGCAACAGTATTCAATCTATAATTCTAACTCTAACTTAAGGAAATAAAAGAAGGAATATATTATAATTAGCATGGAGAGAAGAATAAAGAAGACTGCAGGCAATTGACATGGACATTACACACTGAAAGACACTAGAGATAATCAGGTAAAAGACACTAGAGATAATTGGGTTCAGGTAATGAACCAATCCTCCAAAGTTCATGCACTCGCCTCCAATAATAGAGTACTCACAGGAGTCATGCAATGCTAAGGGAAATTAGGAAATTAAATAAGATCCCAAGAATAGGTGAAAGCTTAACAATTTAGCTTGGGGATTCATAAGACTAAGTTGGAAAAATATACAACATAATAGCTAAGCCTGCATAATCTACCAACCAACAACATAAAAAAGGAAAAACCAAAAAAAATAAAAGGGGCAGAAACCACAAAACATGGCACATGGGCACCTTCGCTCTCATTGTTTCTACATCTGCTTTCAAAATCCTATTGTTAACAGTAGCTTTATTGAATTTCTGGTTTATTTCCGTGAGATGCTTAAGCAAAGCTGAATTTTCAACTCTCAACTATGAAACCTTCATAGGATAAATAGATGAAAGTTAGCAAAGTTAGCTATTAGTAGACAACCAAATTACAAGATAAAGATGATGGGGCCAAACTTGAGCTTCAAGATCACTTAGATGTGCTTATTTCCATCTCCTAGATCGCTGTGCTGACTCTTGATTTGAAAGCATCCTATATAATAGCAAAAAATTCATAAAAAAATATCCTATGAATACACATAGATAAGAACTTCATTGGAATAAGAAACTAGATCCATAGATAGATGCAGCTTCCAGCATCTAGAATACACGTAGTTTTCAGATATGAATTTGTTTGGATAGTGAACATCTAAGTACTCATATAATCTTCAAGAAAAATAAAGACATATATAGAACTTGAGCATGTATTTTCGACTGAAATGAGCATGCAGTTCACCTATCAAACAAATCAAAGCAGCTAATGACCCCTACTAAGACCCAAAACCCCCCATTTCATGCATCTAAGAACTTCATCACACCTAAAAAAAAAAAATGATCAATGGACGCAAACACTTCGGCAGGCAGTTAGTGTACATCTGATTTCACAAGAAATTAGTAAAGGTGCTCATGCTCCCATGGAAAAAACACATTATTTTTACGATTGAGAATTTCCTTGATGGAATTAGAATTCTGGAAAAATAACCCAATTCCTCCCCAAGTAACAATGATTTTTGGGATCTAAAAGCATCCAATAAAAAATTAGATTTTTATAGTCGTGTTAGCAAGATAAGAAAAACAAAATTGTACCAGCTTCTGAAGAAAAAGGAAAAATCACAAAATTAGCTTACATTTCATTTCCAAATTATCGAAACATGGCATTACATAGAAGAAACTGACCAATACATCCCCAACAACAAGGAAAAGATAGTGTTTTTGCAGAAACGTTGGGAACCAACAAATCCACAAACCAAAACACAAGCAGATGAAATCACAAGACATTCCCATGGGAACCCAAATCCCCACCCCATTCATGCAAAAACCAAAAGGGCACAGAACAAAACACAAACCAAGGCACCATTTTCCCCAACTAATTAAAAGTTATACTTCCTAAGAATACACTGTCTTCCCACTACAGCATACTAGGAGATGGTACGCCATAGTATAGGATCTCTTACATGCATATCACAAGCTATGCATATCATACATTTTCTACAATAGAATAGGACTTTAAAACAGTTTAAAGAATAGCATGTTAAACTAAAATAGTTTAAAGAATAGCATGTCAAACCAAGCAACTTACCTTGTTGATTAAGTTCCATCTGCCATTACGTGGAAACGTATCTTCTTCATTTCCCAATTTCAATTGTAGAAAAATTGAGAAATACCATAATACTTAGGATGAATTGTCAAAGTTATAGACTATGATTGAAAGAATATAACCATATATGCAGAGAAAATTGAAGTTAACCTTTGGAGGCTACAACACACGAGCCTCATCTGGAGTGAATTGATTGCTAATTATAATTCCATAGGCACGCAACATTGGTTCGGAGTCATAATTACTATTTTTCAGGGCCTGGGATCAACAAACCATTTAAACTAAAAGTAAGAAAAATTTAAAGCAATTCAGTTCATAACTCCTGAATAGGTTTATTGTAATGCAAAACATAGATCGCTGAGAGCTCTCATTCTCTCTTGAGGTTTTTGCCTTGATTTCTCAACAAGAGCAGATCGTTGGAATGTTGAGAGTGCTTTGGTATATCTTTGCAGAGAAACAAGTGAGCATAGCTACAATTAAGAAAAGGTGTTAACAAAAACAGCCGTCCAAACCCTAGCCCAAGTCAAATCCTAAACCCTAGCCCAACCCAACCACCCTAACCCCTGCCCAACTCAAGCCCTAAAACCCTAGCCCAAGCACCCTATACACAACCTAATACCAAATCTAAACAACATATATTAAACCCAATCCAACACAAACTAAACATCATCCAACCCAAACCCCAACCTTAAGCTAAACCCCATGCAACCTCATAGCCATCATCTAATTCCATCCCAATCCTGTGCATTATCCTACCCAAATCCTAACAAAACCTGACCATAACCTAATAAAACCCCAACCAACAAATATATTGAATATTAATGAATTTTAAAAAATTTTGACAAAGTTTCTTCTTAAATATTTCATTTCTCACAAAAAAGTACATTTCTAAACATCACACCACCTAATAAAAGTGGGCACACCCCACTGTAAAAGTGTAACAAATAAAATGCATAAATGGATATGAAAACACATAAAACACAATATGTGGGCACACCCCACATCTATTAAAATCCTAAATTGCCATTCAAAACACAAATAAAGAGGGCACACCTCACCTTCAATTTAACAAAAACACATAAAACACAATATGTCGACACACCCCACATCTAACATGATCCTAAAATATCATGAAAATGTATCTCTGAAGCATCCAAGAGTGATTGTTGTCAACTACCTGCAATTTCAATAACAAAAAATTAATTAAATACCTTCCTATTATGGTTTTAATAACTTAAGTACTTAATTTAAAATTTATGAGAAGGAAATTAAGGAAGAGGAGATGGAGATGGTAGGAAGGAGGGGATGATGGGGAGGAGGCAGTTGGGAAGAGGAGGAGAGGGATTACGGAGGGGATAATGGGGAGGGTGATAATTGGGAAGAGGAGGAGGAGAGGGAATAGATAATGGAGAGGAGGAAGGGAAGAAGGGGTAGATTGTCGGAGTAGGAGGTAGGGAGGAGGATGTGGAGTAGGAGGCTAGGAGGAAGGGTGGAGGAGGTGCGAAGGAAGAGGAGGAGGAGAAGGAAGAGGTAGGGAGGAAGAGGTGGAAGGGAAGAGGGGGGGAGGGGAGGAGGACTTGCAGGAGGAGGAAAGACAGGTAGGAGGTGTAGAGGAATAGGAGGAGGAGGGGGAGGAGTTGAGGAGGACGAGGGGTAGGGGCTGGATCGTAGGAGGAGGAAGGGAGGTGGAGGGGGAGGAGTTGAGGAGGACGAGGGGTTGGGGCCGGATCGTAGGAGGAGGAGGAGGAGGAGGAGGAGGAGGAGGAGGAAGAGAGGTGGTGACGGCTATAGGAGGAGGATGAGGAGGAGGAGAGGCGGAGGGGTTGGGAAGGGGGACGGGGGCGTTGGCGGATGAGGAGGAGGGGGAGGAATTGGGGAGGAGGAGGAGGGGGAGGGGGCGGATCGCTGGAGGAGGAGAGGCAGTGGCCTTAGGAGGAGGATAAGGTGGAGGAGCGATGAAGGGGGCGGGGAGGACGATGGTCAAGGAGGAGGAGAGGCGGAGGGGGCAGGGAGGAGGAACGGAGGAGGAGGTTCTCACCTGAGATGGTGAGGAAAGGCAGCAAGGAGGAGGGGGCTCACCAAGAGGAGGAGAGGCGGCCAGGAGGAGGTGGAAGGGTAGTTGCTCATGAGGAGGGGGTAGATGCGAGGAGGAAGATGAACAGTATGGGGGGATTGGGTTCTGCTTGCACGTAGATGACCTGACATTTGTCGTCGGTTTAATTAATAAGTGACGGCAAATGTCGCCTCAAAAGATTTCACCACCCGCCCAAACGCGTTACTTTTTTAACAAAGGACATTTGCCGTCGCTTTATTAACCAAACGACAACAAATATATATATTAAATCCGCCGCCTCTCTTCTTTGTTAGCGAAAGGGGGCATATTTACACCGCCCCTTCGCCGTCGCTCAATAAGAGAAGCGATGACAAATCCTATGTTTGCCGTCGCTTGTTGAACCGACGGTAAGTAACCAATGGTATAACTTATTTTTCTAGTAGTGAGAAAGGAGGGATTTTTTTTTATGATCATATTTTGATCATGAGAGGAGAGGTTTTGCATTTTTTTTTATAGCTAGATGACATTAAATATTAACACAAATTAATATTTACGACTTTTGTTTTCACACGAAGTTACTAAATATTGGAAGTTGAATCATAAAAAGAACATCTTTGTTGTGAATTAAGTCACAAACCCCATTTATGGTTGAGTGGATGACGTGTGTGTGAGAGGGATTCGTCTGAGAGAGAGCGAGAGGGAGAGCGAGAGGGAGAGGGAGAGGGAGAGAGATGTGGGAGTGTAGTTTGGTGTGGGTGTGAGAGAGAATTGAGGAAGAGAGAGGGGGGAGATGGGGAAATGGCATTAGGAGAGGAAATGCATGGGGTGGGGTGATGTGTCCAATTGTTGTGGCATGCATCTTTCTTTAGACCTAGTTTGGCATAGGCTTAGAGTTTAAGATTGGATACAATTTAGCAAGTCTTAAGGTGGGATGGTGGATAGGTAAGTGAAGGGTTAGGGGAGATGGATGCGATAGTTGAGTTGATATATTATTAATGATTTTTGTTTTTATTTATATTGGTTGTGAGTTAGTGGGAGGTAGATGTGATGATTGTGAGAGAGTTAGTGAGAGTATATATGATTGGTGAGGGATAGATGTGATAGATGGTGGTAGATGTGATGAGTCGAAATTAAAGCCTTTGCACACCTTTACATTGTTTATGTACTATAGCATTTATGATCGACACGTAAGATTAAAATTCAATTTAAACCCATGCCAAATAGGACCTGAGTGTATTAGATGATATAGATTTTCTTTTTATTTATAAAAAAAAGAAATGGAGGCAATTAGCTCTTCCTTCGGTGGAAAAAAAAAACACGATGGAGAGAGAGAGATATGACATTTGTGATTTGTTTTTTTAATAATAACTAGGATGGGTGCTATGGGGGAGGTACTCATGTGGTGGTTGAAACTTGAAAATTAAAATTATCAAAATATACAATTGAAAATGATCAGCATGTTTTTTCTCTCAATGGATACCTATTTAAACTAGTTTCCCACCAGTTGAAAATAAAAAAATATATGTTGAAAATTGAGAACACACCTATGAAAAAGTAGCTTTTCACTTAAATAGTAACTTTTCACCTATAAAATGTGATTTATATTAGTGGAAAATTAAAATACATCAATTAAAATAACATTCTCTCACTCCACGCATTGCAAAACGCATTACAAGCATGCATTTCTTTACATTTTCACATTAATTAATAGGGTTGCCATTATACCATATATTAGAGGAGCCCAATATGCATTATGTACAATCTCGTGGCTCTAAGTTAATCCATTTCATGTTCCAGTTTGTTGGGCATTGCATGTAATTGGATAAGCAGCATCAAAGATCATAAGAATCAATGATGTTCAACATAGATACCCAACTAATTAGAAAGTAAAAACCAAGAAAAAAAAAAGACATGTGATATTTAGCTAAGTAAAGGTCACAAAACTTATATATTGGTGAGATGATGTTTAGCCACAAAAGGCTATTGACCTCATGAAAAATAAAATAATACCGATAGAGCGGACAATCAACCAACGAAAGTAGAAGAGATTATTCCCACATACATTATCATGAAATCAGAAACAACACAAGAGAAAACTCAAAAAAATAGAGTAACCATATATGTCCACCTTCTTACTTTTTTTGACAGTCCTCTCTCTATGGGATTCCTAAGCAAAGAACTACACCTTAAACAATGTCCTTACCTTCCACAAAAATCTGCATCCTTGAAAGACGTCTTCATCCCTCCTAAGCAGAAAGGGAAGAGCGAGGCCTTCACCATAAACTCAGTGTCTTCCCAATGCCAGTGAGTTCTGGTTGGGAAATCTAAGGTGGAGCTTATAATGGGTACGCATCGAGGTTCTCGCCTGGTTCAACTGGAACTCATTGTGCTGGGGGCCATGGCTCCTCTGCTATCTCGATTTCGAGGTCTTGAGGCCCTCGAAACGAGGCCACTTTCTTCACCTAAATCGAGTTAGAAGGCTCGATTTTGGGCTCAGATGGACTAGGATACCTAAAATCGATTTTAGGCCCATTCTATCACAATCTCTGGATGCCAGGGTTTGAGACCTTGGAGGAAGAGATTGCTCCTCTTAATTCATCTAAGGAATCTAGGGGGTTGCTCCCCAGGCCCCTTGGGGAGTGTAAGGGTCTTTATTTATTTTTAGGGTAGAACCACATCAACCCTTTGGGTTGGTTGTTCCCTCTCCCTATGACCCTCACCCTCCTTCTGACGCATGCTAGGGCATGCTATTCTTGATCAGCTCGGTACCACTCACCTCCTTAGTTGAATTAACTAAAAACTCATGTCTATTTTTTCCTTCCCTTGGGTCGAGTTGTTCCTCCCTTCCTTCGGTTGGTCGGGTTGGTTGGCTCGCTTATGCTACCTGACTAGGGTAGCACTCACTCATCTTATTTTCTTAACTCATAATGTTGAAATAAATGCATATAGGAAGTAAATAAATAAAAACATATACATTTCCAACATTTTCGTATAGATCAAAAATATTAAATCAGGCAAATCAAACATGATTTGGCAAGATTCATAATAAAATAAAGAATAAATAACATTCAATGGCACAAATAAACAAAATGAAAATAGATTAGATTTTACTTCGATCAAAGCACCCATTAAGGACTTCCCTTAGAGAAGTATCACCCCCACAATATTAGTGCATCGGGGTCCGACGAACTCCTCCTAGGATACAATGATCCACCTCCAAGATTTGACGCACTTCGATCTCGGATGTCCTCTAAAACCACCTCAGGAGAATGAAGTCGAGATAATTTGGTTTCCAACCAAATACCCGATTGATCTACCAATTGAATGGTTTAATCAACCAAAAACTTTTCGTGGATCTCTCGATCTCGTGCAAGATCGACAAAAGTGATTAAAGATTTTTCTACCAATCTCACGTTAAACGAACGCACCAAGAAAGAGAGATAAGAATGAAAGAGAGAGATGGAGAGAGTGGATAGACCTTTTCTGCTCTTGTTGTGTGTCAAATGAGAACCCCCTCGTGGCCCTTATATAGAGCCCATGACCAGACATTTAAGGAAATTCCTGTTTTATGGAAATATGATAATTGATCGACCAATTAAGTTTATTGATCGACCAAAATAAATTGGTCGATCAAACTTCACTAATTGGTTGACCAAACCAATTGATCGACCAAACTAGATTCATTGATCGACCAAAATAATTGGTTGAGCAATTTTACATTTTGATCGACCAATCTAGGTCAAAATCGTGAGATTAAAAATTCGTAGCAAAAGGAGTCTAAGTTCCAAGTTTCAAATTGATTCACCCGAGCTTGAAACTGAGCTGGGGCGGGGCGCGCGTGCGTGTGTGGTCCCCAGCCCTACCTCTCACTCTTTACTACATAAGCCATGGGAGGTAGAAGCCTTTTACACCCACCAAGAGGTTTGTTCACTTCCAGTATGAGACTAAAAACCTCTCCCAAATCTCACTGATTTCAACATGATTTCTATGTCACCATATAACAATTGCATCCCAATTGATGTAATTAGCCTCTCAAATCCAACAATCCCCCACAAATTTATCGTTGAAATTCAACGATAAATTCCTCGACTACTATACTCTGCTTTTAGTAAAGGTATCTTCCAGTTTGAATCATTACCTGAGTCATTCACCTTCACCACCATAGAAAGAAGGTGAAACTAGTCTTAAACTCTTGACCTTTGATGTGGGGTGTATAGTGGTGACAACAGAATGAAGTTCTTGGTGATAATCTTCAGGGTTAGTGCTCTTAAAGGCCATACACCCTTTCCCGTTTCATGAGTGTAATCAGGAAAGATCCTATTCCCTTACCTGTGACCCATAGTAACATTCACATAGGTGGCGTTCTCCAAGGATGCACTGCTCACATCCTACCATAAAGGCTTGAACCCATTCAGAGCCTTTGCTCTTCCTAAATTTGTAGCTTAAGGCACTCAGGCTTCCAGGGATTGGACTCAGTTGCAAAAGCATCTAACAATGAGTGCCAACCAGTTCCCCATACAGCTTGTTGTTACCACATTGAACCTATTTTGTGGAATCTCCACTTAGTTAAGTTGGGTTGCTGCAGCGGGTGAACTCCTAATGGGTCTCAATCCCATCACAAGCCTAGACTTAAGGACTAAAGATCTATCAAGTCCTTTAGTAAACGGATTTGCTATATTATCCTTAGATCCTATAAATTCCATAGCAATCACTCCTTGAGACATAAAATCCCTTACAGACTTGAGTCTGATCTGGATATGTCTCCTTGTTTTCTGATTAAACTTTGAAATCTTAATCTTTGTTATAACAGTTAGGCAATCACAATGCAAAGATATCGTAGGAATTGACTTACCCACCATAGGGATTTCTGTAAGAAGTCCCTTTAGCCATGCAGCCTCAATTCCAGTGGTGTCCAAATGAAATGACCCGCTGCTCTTTTGGGTTGTTTAAGACGTCTGGATGACCCGTCAGACGTCTGTCCAGATGTTTGAATGGAGGGTCGGACGTCTGAAAGTAGAAGAATCGTACCTTATTTTTCTTTTCCCACGTGCACGCAGCATGCGCACACCTCCTCCTTCCTCACCCAAACCCTAACCCTTTCCTATTTAAACCCCCCTCATCGACGCCACTCTCCCTATCTCCACCAGCCACCACCTCCATCCTTCCCTCCTGCCGGCTGCTGCCTTCCTCCTTTCCTTCTAGTGCTACGAGAGGAGAGGAAGAAGAGAGAGATGGGATGCAGAGGAGGAGGTGAGGGGAGCGAAAGCGTAAGAGGAGCTCGTGAGGGAGCATGAGAGCGTAGGAGGAGCTCACAAAGGTGGGATTCGCGACCTCCTGAAGCTACTGGTGTCGCAGCTGCGAGTAGCGCAGAGGGGTTCCACGCAAAGAAGAAGGCTCACAGTGGTTCTGCGTACTGGATATTTTCCAGTATCAGACGTCCGAAGCACATCTTAGACGTCTGGAATAGCAGGAGGACGTCCGGAGCTGAAGTCAGATATTTGCAAGCACGCTCAGTGCTAAGGTACATGCTTTTATACAGTTTACGACCATGCAGGCCTCATCGCAGAGATTGTCCGGCCATTCTGAGGTCTGCACGGACGTACGTAGGGAGCAGAGCGTTGGAAAGGAGTGGGGTGCACCCTTCGAGGTACTTTTGGACGTTTGGACATGTCGCCAGACGTCTGACCGTACCTCCAGATGACCGAAAGGAGAGTTCGATGTCTGGAACTCACCTTAGACGATCGTGGAAGGGTCCAGACGTCCGAGGTAGCTACAAGAAGCCCAGGGTAAGTATTAACGTCTTTTAAGACGTCTGGGACTAGACCCAGTCGTCTGATTTTGTATAGTGTGAGTATTTTTGGCCTGTTTAGGGCCCAATCGAAATTGGATTTCCGCAAACGAACTACCGTTGTTTTTCGCTTGAGTTTCTCTACGAGTTTGTGTCACTTGTATACGATTTTGGACTCGTTTGATGCAGTTGGTTAATTGTATAGGTCTCCAACTAGTTGAGTACGTGGGAGCCGCGGAGGCGACGGGATCTGCGATCTGAGCCCCCATTCCTCTCGTATTTGCCGGTTGAGTGGTTGACATTAATATCAAGATTTGAATAAATGAATTGCATGTTTAGAATAACTTGAATGAACCTTAGGATGCGAATGAACCCTAGGGCAGGAACAAATGAGTGTGGTTTGAACTATATTGTATACTTGAGATACATATAAAACAATAGGATGAGAATGAACCCTAGGGCAGGAACAAGTGAGTATGTTTGAGCTACATTGTTTACTTGAGATGCGTGTACAAATTTAAATGCTAGAAAATGTATTGGTTATTTTAATGTGATGCCTTGTCAGTTGAAAAATCACGAGCTGCTTATTTTAAGAATGAAACCGGTAATGTAAATAGAGAAATTTGAATGATTGGAATATGAAACGAAAGGAATATCAACATGAACCCTACGGGGAATTAGGAGGAGAGCTCCTGTAGACGGGAAGTGAGATGGCCCTTGTGTACACAGTACGAAGGAGAGCCACTGTCCCTTTTGTGTAAAGGGGTACTAGCCACCCGTTGGGTTGAGCCCCAGGGTCAGGCCTAGACACTCTACACCGACTCTGTTTGGCCCTCGTGTACGTGGTATTGAGGTGAGCTACTTAGTGTTGGGAGGGAGCTATCCGCCCTAGGGGGCCCAAGGTTAGGACTAGCCACCCTACATCGACTCTTGTTAGGCCCACTGCTCAAACCGGGATAGTCGGACGAGGGTACGCGGACTGTGGAGGGGCGAGACCCCTATCCTATTCTGTTCTGAGAGGGTGAGACCCTGTACTATTCCGTGCTGTACCTTTAGGCGTACCTGCTAACAGAAACGACTGACCACGTGCCAATGCAGGATAGCTACCTACGTGTTTATCACGCGTGCCGTAGTCACCGCTACGTCGCGACTGTGACATCGAGGTGGTTGATTGGGTGTAGGACTACCACGGGGAACTCTCCCGGCCAGGAAAGCACCACGTGCACCTCCTACATCATGGAAAAGGCTGCAGTCAAGATTGTTCCCGTGAGGAACAGGTCAGATCAAGAAAT
The DNA here is from genome assembly GCA_037157565.1 of Thalassia testudinum. Classification (NCBI taxonomy): domain Eukaryota; kingdom Viridiplantae; phylum Streptophyta; class Magnoliopsida; order Alismatales; family Hydrocharitaceae; genus Thalassia; species Thalassia testudinum. The sequence goes on along the minus strand of JAZHRO010000067.1, from coordinate 44,701,593 downwards.
GATTTAAGTGAATAAAGGAACAACAAATTAGATGTAGTTGGTTGAACTAAATGAAAATGGATAATTACTTAATTGCGTTGCTTGTTTTAAATACATGTAATTGGCTAAATTACCACTCTACTCAGCGTTCGCTGACTCCAGAAATTTTATAACCTTATTCAGGCTAGGGAGTCGAGTAGCTAGCACCACTGGCTGCAAAGGAAGCTGGGCCCAATCGAGCCTAGCCTTAGCTACGTTTTCTTTCTGTTACCCTAGCTTCTGTTGTTATAGCGAGTATTTTGTTCTATGTAATATTGTTTCAGTTACTTTTCCGCTGCACTTTTCTCTGTCGTAGTTGTGATGGTCTATAATATTGATAGACTTTTTGCTCTGCTTCTTTTACTATCTCTTGTTTTCTTTCTGCTTAGTTACATTGCATGTGTGGATGTGAATTATTTCCTACTTTTGGTTATTTCTCGTTGGATGACTAGGTCTTGGGATTCGTCGAGGAGGGTCGGTCTCGGGTCCTGTAGGGATTTGGGATCAGGTCGTAACACCAAAGCACATAGCTCAGCCTTAAAGGTAGATCGGGGTAAAATGGTCTATTTTGCAGACCGTCAGGAGACTGCACCGCCTCCAACGGAAAAAGCATACCCTGTAACACCATTACTCCCGGAATCCTCCATTTGATCGATCCAACTTGCATCACTATATCCTTCTAAAATTGATGGATATTTACCATAATGCAAATTAAGGGAAACAGTTCCCTTTAAGTACCTAAGTACTCGGTCTAAGGCATCCCAATGAGTATGGTCAGGACAACTTGTGTATCTACTCAACTTAGACACGAAAAAAGAAATATCCGGTCTAGTACAGTTAGCCAAATACATCAAGCTTTTTATAATCTATGAATATCTTAGTTGTGAAACAGGCGTTCCACTTTTGTTCTTATAGCGAGTTTTTGATGAATCAAAAGGAGTGCTTACAGCTTTGCAATCTTCATAGACAAATTTCTCAAGAACCTTCTCAACATAATGAGATTGAGAAATAGCTATCCCCTCTATTGACCGAATCAGTTTGAGGCCCAGGATCACATTTACAACACCCATATCCTTCATCTCAAACTTACTACACAAGAATAACTTAGTTTCATTCACAATTCTAATGTCTAATCCAAATAATAATATATCATCTACATGTAGGCATAGGATAATACACATACCACCCTTAATCATAGAATAGACACACCTATCAGATTTGTGACCTTCAAAGCCAAAAGATTTATAGTCTTATCAAACTTTTCATGCCATTGCTTGGGTGCTTGTTTCAACCCATAGAGAGATTTAATAAGTTTGCAAACCTTTTTCTCATTCCCAGGAGCTACAAATCCCTCATGCTGGTCCATATAGATCTCTTCTTCAAGATCGTCATGAAGAAGGGCGATCTTCACATCCATTTGGTGGATAGTGAGATTATAAATGGAAGCAAATGCAATAAGCATTCGAATAGTAGTTATCCTAGTTACTGGAGAATAGGGATCGAAATAATCGATTCCTTCCATTTGCTTGAACCCCTTAGTAACAAGTCTAGCTTTGTATTTTTCAATAGATTTGTCAGGCTTGAGTTTTCTCTTAAACACCCACTTGCACTCAATAGGAGAACACCCTGGAGGTAAATCAACCAACTCCCAAATGCCATTAGAGATGATGGAGTTCATCTCATTCTTAATGGCATCTTTCCAATGCTTAGCTTTAGAAGAAATCATAGCATCACAATTAGTGGGGGGATCGCCCTCGATTTGGTAAGTAATAAAATCACTTCCAAAATCCTTGGTAATTCTTGGTCTTTTACTTCTCTTAGGTTCAAACTCTTCTACTTGATTGGGTTCAGAATGAGAAGGGCTAGCCCCTACATTAGACATCCTTTCCACTTGATCAGGAATAGAACCAGATGTGGTGGCTAGATCATCTGAAGTCACATTTTGAGGTAATCCAGTTTTCATAGGGAAGATGTCCTCAAAAAAAGTAGCATCGCAAAGTTTAATAATAGTGTTGACATCTATGCCTGAAATCTCAGATTTTATAACAAAAAATCTATAGGCATAGTTATTATCAACATAACCCAGAAAGACTGTGTCTACTGTCTTAGGTATAAGCTTCTTCCTCTTGTGTTCTGGGACAACCGCTTTTGCACGGCAGCCCCACCCTTTAAGATATTTCAAACTTGGTTTCTTGTTTCTCCAAATCTCAAATGGACTACTTTTCTTATGCTTGAGGGGAACTCTATTCTGAATATGGCATGCCGTGTTCAAAGCTTCCTCCCACATGTAAGTAGGTAATCTTGAGCTTTGCAAGAGAACGTTAACCATGTTAATTAGGGTCCTATTTTTTTGCTTTACTATCACATTAGATTGAGGGGAATATGTGGCCGTTACTTCATGAATTATACCAAGAGCTTGGCACTGTTCATCAAATAAATTGAACGTATATTCCCCTCCTCTATCTGACCTTAGTCTCTTAAAAGTTCTCTCAGTTTATGTTTCTGCTTCTTTCTTAAAGATGAGGAGTTTATTTAATGCCTCATCCTTAAACTTAAGCAAATACACATAGCATTATCTACTACTATCATCTATAAAGGTGATAAAATGCTTTTTATTGTCCATAGTCAACACACCGTTAAACTCGTAGATATCCGTGTGCACCAAATCTAGAACCTCAGTATCTCTAGTAATAGAGTGAAAATGATTCCTAGTTTGTTTAGCCTACACACATATCTCGCATTTCTTAGTTTTATTTATGATGTGTTTAGGAATCATATTTAATTTCATCATTCTTTTTAAAGAATTGAAATTTACATGACCCAATGTATAATGCCATATGTCATAAGATTCAATATTATTGCAAATAGATTGAATCGAATGAAAACTAACATTATTTAGAGCATTTTTAGATGATACATCCACATCATATCTCACTCTAAATAATAGATCAAAATCTGCCAAATACCCCTTTCCATAAAATACTTCATGTCTCAACATAACAACTTTATTACATTTAAAGTTTAACTCAAAACCCTCTCTAACTAGCAAGGAACTGGAAAGAACATTCTTTTTCACAGCAGGAATGTGCAACACCCTGCGCAGTGTCCAGATTTGCCCCGAGGAAAACTTCAAGTCCACGCGTCCAAATCTCAGCACCGTGGCTGCAGAGTTGTTCCCCATCTTCATAGTCATGCTGCTACAGGTCTGATAGGAATAAAAGAACGATCTATCGGTACAAATATGCAAGGTTCGAAATGTTGATTTCGACGACGGCCCGATAAAATTCTGAGTATGCATTTCGTGGGCATGCCGAGGGCACGCAATGGAAATGCCCATTTTTCGATGGCCACGTCGTGGAAATGTTGAGGGCACGCCATGGAAATGCCGAGGGCATGCCGACAAAAAATCACATAAATAATCAAAATGATATCATTTTCAGAAAATAATGATTGTGTAACAATAAAGGTATTTCATAATGACTGTGTGTGTGTCCTTGGACCCTTACATTTCTCAATATCGACCTTTTATGCCCATAGGATTCCAGAAATCGGCCTGTGGCAGCAGCACCTTTGCCCAGCAGCATTAGACTCGGCACCACTATTGACATGCCTCGACATACCCTCGAAATCATCGGTATGCCATCGAAATCGTCAGCATGCCGTTGGCACATTTGTAAATCGATACTTTAATAATCTCGGCATGGCTCCCTCCCCAAAATAGCCTTGTTGACGGTATGCCGGCGGCATGCTATCAGCATTTAAATCACTGCAAATATGCACATTTGCTCTAGTATCCATGAGCTATTCAGTAAGATCGTGTATAACATAGAGTTCGGGTTTTATTGAGACATACCCATCGCTAGCCCCAGCCTCCTCGGTGATCTCATTCACCTGAAGATTCCCATCTGTGGTCTTCTGCTAAGCTTTGTTAGAAGAACACTCCTTTCAATGCCTAACCTGCCCACAGTGCCAGCATGGTTTGTTCTTGAATTTCTTCTGGATCTTAGATTTGGCCTTCGTTTTGTTTTTGTTCTTATTTTTATTTTCCTTGGCTTTAAATGTCATGACATTCACATTAGACTCCACAAACATTACTAGTTTCTGTTTCCTATGCTCTTCCTCAATGGCAATGGCTATCATCAAGTCATCAACAGAAATCTTTCCCTTCCTATGCTTGAGAGTCATCCCGAAGTCTTCCCAAGATTTAGGGAATTTCTCAATGATAGACATAACTTGAAACTTCTCAGGAAGCTTCATTTCAGCCTCCGCTAAACCATGGAGCAATAATAGAAATTTGTGTGCCTGCTCTGATATTGATTTACCCTCAGCCATTTGGAATTTAAGGAATTTTACAACAGAGTATTTTTCAATACCAAGATCCTTAGTATTATACTTCTTATCCAACTCATCCCATAGCACTTCGCAATGGACATGGATGTGTTGTACACATCAAACAACACATTAGATAATGCCAATAAGATGCAACCATGACAAATACGGTTGCACTCATTCCACACATCCACCGCCTTTTGGCCTTCAGGAGTGGGTTTTTCTTTATCCAAAATCGGACAATCGGTTTCCAACACCGAGATCAAACAAATGGTGGTTAACCAAATTCTCATGCGTTGTTGCCAACGCTTGAAATTTTGCCCACCAAATTTCTCAGGCATACTAGATAAGACTACACGTGATTTAAAGTCATTTCGGACATCCCAAATATTTTACATCTAAGCGATACATTTTCTAAGATTGTTGAAATAAACGCATATAGGAAATAAATAAGTAAAAACATTTGCATTTCCAACATTTTCGCATAAATCAAAAATATTAAATCAAGCAAGTTAAACATGATTTGGTAAGATCCAGAATAAAATAAAGAACAAATAACATGCAATAACACAAATAAACAAAATGAGAAGGGATTAGATTTTACTTCGATTGAAGCGCCCATTAAAGTCTTCTCTTAGAGAAGGTATTGCCTCTCATAATACCGGTGCTTTGGGATCTAACGAACTCCTCCCAGGGTAGGACTATCCACCTCCAAGATTCAGGACACTCCGATCTTGGACGTCCTCGAAAACCACCTTAGGAGAACGAAGCCGAAGCAATTTGGTTTCCAACTAAATTCCCGATTAATCTACCAACTGAATGGTTTGATCAACGAAAAACTTCTCGTGATTTCTCAATCTCCTTGTGCAAGATCAACAAAAGTGATTAGAGATTTTTCTACCAATTTCACGTCGAACAAGCACATCAAGAAAGAGAGACATGAACGAGAGAGAGAGAGGGAGAGAGTGGAGAGACCATTTTTTGCTCTTGTTGTTTCTCAAATGAGAGCCCACGACCAGACGTTTAGGGAAATTCCCATTTTATGGAAGCACGATAATTGATTGATCAATTAAGTTCATTGATCGACCAAAATAAATTGGTTGATCAAACTGCACTAATTGGTCGACCAAATTATTTGATCGACCAAACTAGATTCATTAATCGACCAAAATAATTGGTCGACCAATTTTACATTTTGATCGACCAATATAGGTCAAAATCGTGAGATTAAAAATTCGTAGCAAAAGGAATCAAAGTTCCAAGTTCCAAATTGATTCTCCCCCGAGCCCGAGCCCGAGCCGGAGCTGGGGCGGGGCGCACACGTGTGCATGCGTGGACCCCAGCCCTACCTCTCACTCTTTGCTATGTAAGTCATAGGAGGCAAAAGTCTTTTACACCCACCAAGAGGTTTGTCCACTTCCAGTATGAGACTAAAAACCTCTCCCAAATCCATTTTCAACATGAATTCCTATGTCACCATGTAACAATTGTATCCCAATTGATGCAATTAGTCTCTCAAATGGAACACATAACTCATTAGGTCATGAACTCATAACTCCATAATTGGGGGTGGGGGTGTGCCCCTTGACCCCCCTAATACTTAACTTATAAGGCATAAGGTATATTGATCGACTCGGTTGTGCTCCTCAACTAGGGGATCACTCACTCACCTTTGTTGCTTAACTTTGATATAGATATAAGCAAGATAAAGATGGTAAGGTGCTTAATCGGTGCACGACCTATTGATCGGCTCACTTGTGCATCGGGTGCTTCAATCACCACACCAGCTCTTGAAGGAGCAGGTCGCTGCAGGTAGCTTGCTCACCTAAAACCCTTGGAATGGGTGTCCCTCACTTAACGGGCCTACCCTTCGGGGTTCATTAAGCATAAGGGAGAGTCTTAGGTTACTTTCGAGTTGCTTGCCTAAGCATTTGGGGTAGCTTGGGCTTCGTACAACTCAGAGCTCCCTGTCTTAACTCATTATTCCAAAATAAGATTAAGGGAATGGCATCTCATTCGAGATGCCTTAAAGCCTCGTGCACGTGGGTGCACGTCTCCTGCTCGTATAATGAGCGTTGTCGCTCCGCTCAACCTCAACTTTAGGTTGAGTTTTCGCTGCGCTCGATGTTCCAATCATGTTACCCGGTCGGGGTATCACTCCTTACATTCGTTGCGCTCATTATTCTCACCTGTTCGGTATTGTTGTCTCCTTGTAGCTACTAGCTTATGTTCCCTCACCTTATCGCTTTCGGGATCCTGCCAATACCTCAGGCTCGGCCGCTGAACGCGTCCTCGAAGGAACTGGTTTTACAGGTCCCTCTCAAGCCTCAACCGTCCTTTAGGTTACGGCTTGAGCCTCTCCCATAAAACAAGGAAGGAAGAATACTGTCTTGATTAGAGTTATGTCCTATAGTAAGGTACTATGTGACATAACTTATGTATCATATCTCTATAAGGGTTATGATAAACCCTTATGTCTTATTGTATCCCTAATGGGTATTATACTGGAATGCCCATTAGGGCTTGCTTGCTGCCTTCCTTGTTTTATTGTTTCCTCCCTGGAGGTCGAGGGTTCGGGGTTTGGGTTGGGTTTGGTTCGGTCCATCTATGAATTGACCTCTTAATTGCATTCCTGCTTTTAGTGTTGTCGATCTCTGACTCGACTTAGAAGCAAGGCTTGTTGATGCCCATGGGATTGCATAGCAATCATAGGTCCTAATTTGACTAAATTAAGATAATAACCTTGGTCACATCCTGTAAATAGATCATACATTGCATGCATTGCACTCATACTTGCATTTGTACATCCTTATTCTAATTATGTCTTATTATGGTCCTTTGAGTAATACCATCAATTTATACATGTAGGATCAAAATCAGGGAGCAAAATTGGAGCTCAAAGAGGCAGGACGACCATATCAACAGGATAGGAGCAAAGCAACTGGCAGGAGGAGCAGAGCAATGAACCCATGCAAGCTTATGCCAACCTATCCATGCCCAATTAATCCACCTTCACAAATCCATGAACACACACACACTACTCACACACTTGTGCACACACATTAATTGTGAAATTGCATGTACTTATAATCTCATATACATTTTTACACATGCGTAATACTTGTGCACATTTTCTATTACAATTATTTATATGTGTGCATATTGTTATTTACATATATGTGGACCTAGTAATAACTATTTGTATTGGTATGTAATTTATTTACTTTAGGCCCACTACATTTGCACACTACAGCCCACACAATTACGAAGCCCAAACACCGACTAATCCAAACCCACCTAACCCCACTTACTCAGCCTTTACCACCAGTTAGAACACACTTAACCCCCACCTAATCCCACCACATGGGACGCCCACTTTTCCCTATCCATTGGCTTGACCAAGCCTTGACTTGCACCCTCACTTGCTTTTGCACCTTAGGATAGACCCTTCTATTCTTAGGTTGTGTCCTAAAGTAGCCCTCCTAAACCTACACCAAAGGGACACCACACACAACCCACCACTCTATAGAACACCCTCCCATATGAGTGCACGCACCCACCCCCTCCACCCTCCACTACATTCCACTCCCACGCAAAGAACTCCTCTCCTCAAGAGCTCCATAGCTAAGCTCTCAAACCTTGGCCAAAGGCTAGCTTGTGCCCACTTGGACTTGGTTTTCTAGGTGAAGAGGTAGGCCAAGTGCCAATGATCCTCTTCCTCTTCCAATAGGCCTTGTGCCCCCATTGGAAGAACACCTATCTTCTCATCTTACTCTATTTTTACTTTCTTTGTTCATATAGTTATTTTCTTTCCTTGCACTTTGCTTATTTTCATTTTCTTGCTAGTAGAATAGATTTCACTTTCAAGCTTCTTACTACTTGCTTTTCTTGTGCTTTATTTACTTTTCAAGTTGCACACACTCTCACTTACTTGCACCATCCATGCCACCACCATCACCACCACTTCATCGCCTCACTAGCACTTAGTTCACTCCATCACTCACACTCACACGCCCACCATCACCACCCTTAAGACAACTCCTACTCCTACTTCTACCACATTAGCCATGGCCGTCCCATCCCCCTTCCATAGAGCCCACAACATAGACTCCATAGAAAACACCACAATAGAGCAAACCTTCATCACCTCCAAGTATAGGATCTTCATCTCCATCTCCCTAACCTTTGCCATGGTTATCACCACCAACATTAGAACCAATGAGCACCTAATCACCCACATTATCGAGCCTCTCCGCATCAACCACCTTAGGGAGATCGAATACTTCATCCTCCATTAGCCATCTCCATTTTCCAAGTGTTGGAGTAAAAGTGCTTGTAATTATCTATCTTTTGTGTGCTTTGGATAAGTGGATCTTTCCACCCTAGTGTAATGGAGTTGATCTTCTTCATATGTGTGCCTTATGTTGTAGTACTTGGAGTTGATCTTTTCTATATGTGTGTTTTATTTTGTAATATGTTGTAGTGCGTGTTGTGAAATAAAGTTTAAAGTTGTTATTCACTTGTGTGTTTTGTATTACTTTTCTAAGAAAAGAAAATAAAAAAAAAAGATTATAGTTGTTAAAGTTCTCTTGTCTTTGTTTGGTTGGTGATTGTAAATATGTCTTTCTCATTTTTATTTCTGTAAAACAAAAAGACCAATATATATATATATATATATATATATCAAAGAAAAAAAGAGAAAAAATGCCTTCTTGTATAGTTATGGTCACTCTCCTCACCCCTACTAATCACCTGTGTAGCCATTTTCCGCATCTAACATGAAACCTCACTTGCACATATTATCTAGTAACCATAGTTACCATTCCCGACAACATCTTGCAAGCATAGTAGTTATCTTTACATTTTGTTATCAAGTAAAAACAAATAAAAAAAAAGGTTTACTAACAAGCCTTAGATTTAGTTTTGCTATTCACAAGACAACCAAAAAAAATGGAAAAAAGAAACGACACAAAAATAGAATAAAGGAACTCTCTTAAGGCAAAACAAGGTCCAAGTTCTTTCTAAGCCTCCTCGTAGGATCGACCAGAACTCCATCAAGTTAAACCATTTCGAGTTCTGTTAAAAAAGTTTAAGTGTATTAGTGCTAAGGGCAAAACAAGTTACAACGACGTGTTTTCGTAAACGCGTAAAATAAAAAACCCAATTTGAACATCGCCCTCTAGCATCTCTTACATGGATGGTGCCATTGAAGTAGTAGTACCCAACTGGAGTTGGGTTCTTCTGGGGCACGGGGCAGGGAGCGGAGGAGACCTTCCTCGATGCTCCAAGGAGGCCGCAATCGTCGTCAAACTTCTGCTGCTGCTCGACCACTAACTCATTGCCGAGGTTCATGTGACTGGCGGTGGGGTCTTCTGTTGATGGGGAGGGAGAAGAGCGAGGGAGGAGGTCGAGAGCTGCCATGGGAGGAGGATGAGGAGGTGGTGGGGATGAGGAGGGGAGGGGAAAGGGATGAAGGGAGAGCACCCTTGGGTGGGTTGGGGAGAGGCGAGGGGAAGGTGAGGGAGTGACACGTAAGTTGGGTAGGGAGTAGAGGAGAGCTTCCTCTTTGCATCAAGGAGGCCATAGCCGCCGCCGAGCTTCTGTTGTTGCTCAACCACCAACTTGTCGGCGAGGTTCATGTGATTGGTAGCATGGTCTTCTGTTGATGGGGAGGAGGAAGAGTGGGGGATGGGGCTGACGGCCACCATGGTAGGAGAAGGAGAAGGAGGTGGTGGGGATGAGGATGGGAGGGGAAGGGGATGAAGGGAGGGAAAGTTGGTAGGAGGGGGCAGGGGCATCGGGGGGTGTGGCACCTACGATTGCGGTCAGGCTTAAGCTTGAGGCAGGTGGTCTCGAGGGTGAAATGGGAGTTGAGGGCGTGGGAGAGTTGTTGGGAGAAGGTGGAGCGGAGGAGGAGGGTATCGATGTGGGGATTCCACGGGGGAGGTTGGTGTGGTTCAGTGGACACGTGGGGGCGAGGAGGTCTCAGCACCTTCTTTTAGTTTATACTAGTGTGTTTGGTTCACGCTTCGCTGTAGGAAAGAAAATAGTCGCCTTCTTTTTCTTAAAGACTAAATACATCATATTGCATCTTTGAACATTGTATATAGGCAAGGTAGGTGCATTTAATTCTAAGACAACATCATAAAAAAAATTAATTGGGAAATAGAAATTATTGCAAGAAAGATTAGAAAGGTTGAATGATGATAGATATTATATATCAAAAAAAGTGTAAGAGTACTTTTAGTAAACAACATTCATTTGATGGTGCAATTGTGTTCACTCGCTTTGGATGGTTGATTCTACAATTTAACCCTTGGATATTGTTGAAATGTGAAGTGAGTGCAATGCAATTGAAAACGAAATATGATACAAAAGGGGGAGAGAAGCAAGACGTGCTAATCTTACACCAAGTTGTGTGTCGTTATTTTTGCATTATAATTTAAAAGAAAAATGATTGAGAGGCCTCTCACACGAGAATGGTCTTTGATCTTGAGAGAAAAAATCACTACTCTTTGCTAAATTTATGTTAATCCAGTGCCAGAGATTTTTTAATGTAATTTTTTGAATCATTTTTTTATTTCCATTTTTTTGGACACTTTTAGTAGAATTAAGTTAAAGATTTCTTCCTTATGTATACTAGACTTCATTAAAATTTTCGTGATTGTTTCCATTTTAGGATCTATGGCACATTGGTTCTTTTTTTTCATGTTCACTTGATTTTGAAGAACCTATCTTTGAGAAAGTAAATCTAAATTCTATATAAAATTAATGGTTGAAGATGAATTTCATAAGAAATAGCTTTAACTCAATTGATTGGTAATTAGGGTCATAGTTATTATTACGAATGATTTAAATTGATTTCATTTTGTTTAATATTTTTTTTATCAAAAGAAAGGATGCCTACCGATACCAGTAGACATGCATAATTTTATTTACTTAATCAAAATTTATCTACAAAGGTTGCCACAATCTAATAATTGACGTCACCTTACTACATACATTCTCCAATCACACCGTTCCCCCATTAAATAAGGCATCGTTCCTCGTCTTCCACACAACCCACATTGAAGCAGCCATGGCAACGTGTCGCCTGAACTTAGAAACAAAGTCACACCACAAAGTTTCCCACGTTGGGGTAGGGCATCCACAACACCTACACCACACCTCATTAGTGAAGAGACAACTACGAAACAAATGCCTGGTGTCATCCTCAACATATCCACGCAGAGGACATGGGATGGCATCTGCACACAAGACATGTCTCCTCAGTGCTCCAATAATTAGGCCTTCACGCCTTGTTAGCCAAAGGAAGACCTACACCTTCAAGAGAACTTTCAGCTTCCAGATACCCGCACAAAAATGACCATGCTCATCCTCTTCCCAGCTGTCCACCATCTACTCGTATGCTTTCCACGAAGAGAATACCCCATGCTTCCACGGAACCTGTCCAGCTCTTCCCTTGGTTGGAATGCCGCCAAAGTCTGAAGAAGACGCTGGTTCTCCTCCGTGGATGTCACCTCATAACGTCCTCTTGAAGGGCCAACATCCCACATGCCATGATCTTCCTGCCAGTAATCCGCAACCTTTGCCTCCTTATCACACGCTGAACTGAAGGCCCATGGAAAAAGGTCTTGCCATCTCCCATGGTCGGAGCAAAGTGATCCTGCTGTGCCAGAACAACCTTCAACACAGAAGACCAAAAAGGGGATGCTTGGTGTGGAGACAAAACATCATTAGGACCACCACTACAACCATAAGAATCTCGAATGGCCTCTTGCCAAAGACCCATATCGCCTCTCAGGATGACAACGCCCCACTTAAGGAGCAAAAGAATCTCCAAACTCCCTAAGAGCTTTGATGCCCAAACTCCCTTCTTTTTAGGCATACACACCTTCTTCCACTTAACAGGCTACATAAATCTCCCACTGTGTAATGGTCCCTTCCAGAAAATCTCTTCCTTACCATGTCCAATTTTGTTTATGATAGAATCAGGAGGCCTAAACATGGATAAGAAAAACACTGGAATCGTAGACAACACAGAATTAAGGAGGATGAGTCTACCTCCTTTAGATAAGAACCTCCCACTCCAGGCGGCCATCTTCTTAGACATTCTTTCAAGCATGAACATCCAATCCTTTTTCCTCATCTATTTGGCCTGCAAAGGCAAACCCAAATAACAAATGGGCAAGGTAACCACTGACGTGCTCAGAATCTACGACAAGTCCTCCTTGATGCCACACGCTGACCCAAAACACACCAATGACGACTTCGCCCCATTCACCTTCAGCCCCGTGATCTCACCAAAAATATCTACCAAGTGCTTCACACACTCTGCCTCTCAGACCTCGCCCTTGATAAAAAACACAGTGTCATCCACGAATTGGAAGACTGGTGTTAGTGCTCTATTCGATATCAAAGTGTAGCCGTGAAGTAGCCCCCCTGCAGTGGCTTTGATTGCAAATCTGGCCAGAGTGTCAACAGCAAGAATGAACACAAGCAGAGCAAGCGAGCAACCCTCCTTAACCCCCTTCTGGGGCTGAATCCATTTTCCTGTAGAACACCCATTGATGAGTGGAGAAAAAGATGACGTGGTAATACATCTGTTAATCCACCCAACCCACATCTCTGGGAAGCCTTGTCGCCTCGAAATCTCCCACAGATACGTCCAAGACAGGGAGTCGTAGGCTTTGGAAAAGTCGACTTTCCAAAGAAAAGCCTGCTTCTTTCTTACCCACCCTGCCACTATCTCCTATGCCAACACAAAGGACTCCTGCAAAGACCTTCCCTATAAGAAAGCGACTTGCATCGGGCTAATGATACTAGAGAGAACCTCCCTCGTGTGGTTGGCCAACACCTTCCCCATGATGAGGTAGACCGAGTTGGATAAAGCAATCGGCTTGAAGACTGACATCTCCTCCACCCCTCCTTCGACAGTAGAAAAAGGAATGACCTGTTCAGTCTTTCCATGCCAAAGTTCCCCACCTGGAACTCCCGCATGACATCCATGACATTATCTCGAACCACCTGCCAAAACTCTCTATAAAAAAGGACTGGGAAGCCATCCGTCCTGGGGACCCTTCGACCTTCAGCCCTCTCATCGCCCTCACAACCTCCTCGTCTGTAAAGGTCCTATATAGTTGTTGACCATCATCCTCACTCACCCTTGGCATATCCGACATGGTCATCCTCTACCCTCCCATAGGATCTGCACGAGTAACATCATAAAAATAGTAGTTGGCAATATCACAAACATCAACCATCGAAGTCACAACCTGCTCCTTGTAGCATAAGAACAATACTAGGCTGTATTACCTCCTCGCACTTGCCACGGCATGGAAGAACTTCATATTGGAATCCCCTTCCTTAAGCCAAAGTTGACGAGACTTTTGATGCCAGTCCACCTCTCTCTGTAAGTCTTCTCTAGCAACATTTCCCAAGAGATCTTTACACTGTTGGATGTCCTCCGTCGTCAACATCCCTCTATCTTCTTTGTCATCCAGCACCTTCACCCCCTCCAAGGCTGTCTGCCTCCTTTGGGCCCGTGTGCAGGCAAGCGTCTTCTGATACTCAAAAAGCATAAAACGCAGCCCCCTCAACTTGTGGGCTAACCTCTGCATCCCCAACCCATCAATCACCTGAGATCGCCACCAAGATCCGACCATGTCTCTGAAGCCCTCCTCCGAAATCCACGACCTCTAAAATATGTGTTAGGCCTGGAACCTTCCTTGCTCTCCCACACTAGGGGAGTGTGGTTAATGAATGGTCTTTCAAAAGCACAGATATATGCAAGCTGAAACAACCCCATCAACCCAATACTGTAGAGAAAATGGTCAATCCATGACATCAGCCCACTCCCATTCCTCCATGTGTACATCGCCCCAGGCTTGGGAAAGTTGATTCATTCCAAATCAGATATCGTGTTCTGGAATCCAAAGGAAGACGTATCCACTCAGCCATCCAATTTGTCATCCGTGGAAGAGGTGACATTAAAATCACCCCTGATAAGCCACAGTCCACCCTACATCCTCATGGATGTGTCGCCCAGCTCCTCCCACAAACCTGGCCTGTCGCTCAAGGCACATGGCTCATAAGCACATGTCACACACAACGTGGTACCATCTAAACACTTGGTGAACCTACAAGAAAGCGTGTACCTTCCTTCATGCACGTCAACAAGCTCTAACGTCTGTCTCCTCCACCAGATGCAAAAACGACCCGATCTCTCCACTACCTTGACCACACGCAACTTCGCTTCCCCATTCTCACCCAACGGCTGCCAAGCGGACTCCTCTACATTGTCAATTTGTGCCTCCTGCAGTAAAGCGCAATTAATTCCCCACTCCTTCAAATACCTCCCAAGTGACCCCCTCCTAGTGCGGTCCCGAAGAGCCCACACACTCCATGTCAAGACTTTTAACATGAAGAACGGACGCCCCCAGACATCCCCTCTCTGCATATTGCACTGATTGCCAACACCACTTGTTGGATATCCACATGTTGCTGCTATGCAGGTCCCCCACTCCAGATAAAGCTCCTGAGAGTGTGCAGGTTGCACCTCCCACTGGCACTTGTCTTCCCACGAGCATGCTCTGATGAACCTTCATTATACCTCACCCCCTCTTGAGTTGCAAAGGTGAAAATGGTCTCGTTCCTAGCCGGGTCATCCTGTGCTCCCCTTCCAACAGAAGATGAAGTCGGCCTGACCAAATCCCTATGTACCATCATGGTGCCTCCCATATCAGTGTCTTCCTTTTAACTGCCCATGTCCCCCACCAATCCCTCACCATCTACAGCTGCTACATTGATCTCCATCCACCGTTTCTTCTGGCCTGACCCCACAGGCTCTTCCACTTTCCTTTATTGCATGTCAACAGCCTCTTCCACCTCCCTGTCCATCCGTGTGTGTTCCTCCTCCTTACCCACACCATCAACCATCTGCACACTGATTCGTAGAAGCCATGAGGAGTCGCCACACCTCAACATGACTCGTTCATGGAAGGGCCTACCGTGCTTTAAATAGACACTGGCTTGCACCACACTATCATCACCATCCACCAGCCCAACCACAACACCCTCTTTCAAAGAAGCAAAGCTTGCCACAATGTAGGAGACCATTGCATGCGATCGGAAATGGAGGGGGATGCCTCTTATCAACACCGTGCTGTCTCTAGAAAATAAACGTTGGGGGGGGGGGGGGGGGTGGCGTTCACCAAGAGCCCCACCAAACGAGGACACCTTCCTCCACAAAATCGATCCACCATCGAAGCATGTAGTGCGAAACTTCAGACCTTCCACATCGTAGTCACCCAGACCTTCCACATCACAGTCACCCAGACCAAACAACAAGAACCTCGATGGGTTCAACCACGACAACTTCCACATAGAAGAAGAGAGAGGAAGAGTCCTTACAATCATACGCAGGTCTTCAATAGATGGAGAGCCTTCCATGATCTCTCTAATGAGTGCTCCATGCAACAACAACTTGGTTGCTTGCACCTCTGGTGAGATAGGCACTTCAACGTCGAGAGATGGCGGCGTTGGTGGTGGCGGGAGTTGTCTCCCCTCGTTATTTAGGCGATTCCTACGTTGTCAGGGGGGGCCCTCCTCCATGTGGTCCTACCCTACCTCCTCGCGGCCCTCTCTTCCCTGTCGCCGGTGCAACCCAGAACCAAGGTTCGCACCCTCGACATCCCTCATCGGTGCACCCTCCGTGTCTACCCTTCTGTCTCCAACCTGCCTTCGGTTCGTCACCCACTTGTGGCCCAAGCCCCTGTACGCCAAGCACACCACCGCGTTATGGCATTGGGCCGCGAAGGGCCCCCTCTCGCGACACCTAAAGCATACAAGGGCCACGTCTCTCTCCTTCCGCCATGGCTCACGGTCTCTCCATCCACCACGCCCTCCACGATACGAGAACTCTCTCTCTTGAAGACGCTAGCAATCACCTCCACCTCGCGAAGCAGACCACCGTCGGTCACTGCCGTGTCGCCTACAAGTCGCCAGACGCCATCTGTGCATGGCAGTGTCGCGCGATGAAGTTGGTGGTGCCTTCCCCAGTCACGGTCGAGGATGAAGAAGATTGGAAGGGTAGTGCATGGTCGCACCACTGTCAGTGGAGCCTTAGGTCGCCTCCTCTCGCTCTCACTCGCTCCCGCTTACCCCTAACCTAGCTTTAATGTTTTGAGTAATTTAATCTCATCTTCCAACAATACACGATATAATAATGTGGGCCTTACATAAAAAAGCATGATTTTTTTTTTCATTCTTTTGTGAGTTAGCATAGGATACGATGGAGATAGACTTTGGTGACATAATAAACTACACATATATAATTTATTCATGCATCCATCGGATCCACGCCTTGTTAGAATCATAATAAGAACCTACATATATTATTATTACATAATTATATGTTAAATATATACACACATTTAGACATCACATTTATGATCATTAAAGTGGTCTAATTATATAAATTGATCATTCACATCTTATTAGGATATGAGATTTAATACATAAAAATATTAAGGGAAATACAATTTCGTGATGAGCGGAATTATCATTTCATATTAAGCGGTTATGGTCCCTGGAGGGGTGAGGGCGAAGTGGGCATTCGATTTTCTGCATCCCATCGCAAAAAAGTTATAAATAGAGCCTATGATAGAACCCAATGGGTAAGCTCTCATTCAGTTCTCTTCCACTCTCCCTCTCTGAACCCTCTGGAAGTACTATTGCCACTGCCTCTCATTGGAGAAGCAAGCTCACAGCTCCAGAGGATCTCCGTGATCTCAACGCTTCCACTACGATGGATTCAGGTATTCCTTCATCGTTTCCTTTTCGATTTTCATTTTGGTTGATGGTATGGGGAATAAATTGTTCTTGGGATTATAAAAAATCATTTGATTTTTATTTTTATTCGGATTAATCCCATCAAGTGGTATCAGAGCCTTTCTATTCGTCATATCATTATCTTAATGATTTGATTTTGAAGAAAAATAATGATCAAGTGGGGATGTTTATGATCGATTTAGATTTGGGGAGTTGAAGTCCACCTCGATTACTATTCTGTTTGTGGATCGATCGGTGAAGGTATCAAGAGGGGTTGTTGATAATGTCTTTGTGAAAGTCTATGGATCCTGTTTTCCAGTGGACTTTTTTATTCTTGATATGGAGGATCCTGCTGATCTACGCGATGCACCTATTATTCTAGGTCGCCCATTTTGGCGACCGCTCCTGCGAACATCGATTGTGCATTCGGATGCATGGAAATTGCCCTAGGGAACAAGAGATTGAGACTTGATATATTCAGGGCATCCAATAATTTTGATTGTGATCTAATCGAGGATGAGTATGAGGATGATGATCTGGAATATTGTGGAAACATTGGGCTTCTCTACATTGACCCAATGTCTTATTCATCCTCATTGATTCCTACCCAGGGACTGAGAGTACTACTCTGCATGTTTCACCTTTCCCCTTAGCTGATTGCTTGGGGTGTGTATCTGATTCCGGTACCCCAGACTTAGTATATCCTAGTACATCTGGAGGACTTTATGATTCTGACTCACTACTGCATTTGTAGACCAGTATAGTTGGTACTGACTCGGTCCGTATGAGAGGTATTCTGACGAGATTTATGATCCATTGTTACCCTCTCCAGCATTACATGATCATCTTGTTGCTGCAACCACTACTACCCTTCTTGCAGTAGTTGAGTCTAATGGCTCTGAGCATAATGATAATCAGGTATACCTCCTTAATCCTTCCCCGTGCGTCTCAGTTTCCACAATTTCCATTATGTTAAAATTGTTGAGTGAGTTCAAAAAAATGTGCGAGTTGTTAATGTGAATCGGTGTAGCCATATGAATATATATATATTTTTTCGATTTTGTTGTGATTTTTTTTTTGGATTTTTGATTTTTTGAAAATAAAAATCTACTCGAATTAGATACTAGAAAAAAATAGCAGAAAAGATTTGACTCAAATCAACTTTACAGATATCATATAATGGTTTCACATCTAGTTGAATGTTTGAAATAAGATAAATACTAGAATTACTAGAACTAAATATATTAAAAATTAACTAAGAAAACTAATGAGAAAAATTATCTATAGAAAAAGGGTACCAAGGAGTAATTCTTGGTGGCCTTTGAAAGGTATGGCGGAGCAACAATAGTCCACCAAGGGTGGCCTTGGTGGAAGGTGGAGGAGGAAGGAAAGTGATAGAAAGTTCGGAGGATGATGGTCTACATAGGAGGAAGGTCTGATGGATGTTTGGAGAGAGAAAGAGAGGATGCCGAGTCTACGTTGGAGGGTGGGTCTTTATGGGGGATTGGATTGTTTTTTGTTGGAGAAATTCGGTGGAGGGGATAAAGGGGTTGAGGGACAGAGTTCGGTGGTGGAGGATGATCGGGGGAAATATTCGGTGGGTTTTTTTATTACGAGTGAAATTGTTGGAAGGGGGAAAGGGAATATGGGATGGGATTTCGGTGGGTTTTTCTTTTTTTATGAGAGAGATAGTCAAGTCCTTGGGGGTTCGGTTGTTGTGGGGAGTTTGGTGAGGAAAATAGGATTTAAAAATAGATTCTGTAGAAAAAGGTATGTGTGTACGGGATTGCGTCCGTGGGTGTGTTTTCGTGAATATGTGTGGGTATGCGTTGGGTGTGTGTTCATGGGAATAGGTGGTGGTTGGGAAATTGTTGTATGGAAATATAGGTGGGATACGTAGGGTTTGTGCATGGGATGGGTTACGGCTTACGTAAGAGATAACCTAATGAAGTCGGTGGGATTGCGTACTTGAGTGGGATGTGTTGTGTGGGATTTTTCTTTCGGATACAATAGTGATGTGTGTGCATGTATGTGCATATGTGGGTGTGGTTAAGTAACGTAGGTGGGTATGTATGTGTATATGGGTTTAGGGGGTCTCTAAATAAGTTTCCTAGGATATCTAAGGTTTAGGGTAGGGTCAAGGATGGTGTGGATAGAAATATAGATAGTGGTATTCATATTTTAGGTTGTAAGGCAAAGATGTTTTAATGGAAGTGGTTTTGGGTTTAGGAAGGTTGGCCTAGGATTTCTAAGGGAAGGAATAAGGCTATCCTCCTCTTTCCTCTATTTGGATTAGTCTTCTTCGTTCTTTCTTACCTCTTCTATGCTTCATTCCACTTTATTTCGTATCCTAACTTTATTTGAATCTTCATATTACCCAAGAATAGCAACAAAAATATTAAATAACAAGATAATCTTATCTTATTCTATGAACAATAATACAAAATGATGCAATGCATGATATGCATTATATGAATGCAATATTTACAAATTAAACTAGGTTTCTAACATTATTTAGTTTTAATAAGATTTATGATTGCTGCGCAATCACCTACGGCTCTTTAGTTAGGTTTAGCGACCAACTAGGATAGCAGGATGCGTGGCTTGCGGTTTGGGAGTAGTTTCCTTTTCGATCAGTGGGTGAGTCATTGGTTATCTATAGTCCAGTATATATAGCGCTTGTATGTGTTCGCCCTACACGACGTAGCTGCCACCCCTTTCTGCAATGATCCCAGGGTGACAGATAATGGTGACTTGATGGATATAAACCATATTCCCGGCTAGGAGGGTGGCTTATACCGATCTTATGCCATAGGAAGTTACACGAGATCATCTCGTGCCCCGAGATGTTGATTGATGGATTGTGCATCATAATAATGTGGGCTAAATGCATAAACCGAATTGGATAAATAATAATTCATAAATGAATAAATTGCTGATACAGTGCCCTCTTTCTTTTACTCTTGTTACTATTGTTATTTGTTGTAGTTGTTCTACTCTACTCAATTATTATTGACGTGTTTCTCAGGTTTCGTACTTAGGTGTTGTTGAGCAGTAAGTGTAGTGGTTGTTGTCAGTTCGTCTACTGCAAAATCTGGTCCTACTTGAGGAGACGGCCTGTTCTGAGCCAACAGCTCTTTAATTTTGTTCCTTTCCGCTGTTAGATTTTTAATTTCTATCTTTTGGTGATTGTACGAGCAGTTGCGCACTCTTTACTTTTATACTTTTTGTGGTGAATTTTATCATATTGTCAGCACTTTATTTATTTTTGTTTAATGCATTATGAATGAATGTATGGCAATTGATGTTCTATGACTATGTGTTGGGTGATTGCGATCTTATGGTTGGTTGTGCTGGTTGTTAGCATACGGCGACTCGAGTTTCATCGATTGGCGGGACTTAGGTCGTCACATTATCCTCAGCATAAGTCTCTTATAAGCCATGTTAAGTGCAATTAACACTTAACATGTCTCAAGCACAAGGCATACTCAAGCTCTTCAAATTTTTTTCTAAGTGTTGGCTAACACTTAGCCTTCACAACATGAGCATAGCACAAACACAACAAAGTTCAACTAAAAAGATCAAATCCCACGTGGCACATCCTCATTGAACTGAATCTATGATCCAGATGGCCTGGATCACAGTTGCATATGAGCGTGCCACGTGGTACCATCACCACCCTCCACTTGGTGCCCAAAGGCCACCACCCAGGGCCATTGGATCATCATCAAAGGGTATAGCATGATCAAGGTAATGGTTGTCACGCTCTAGGGTGTCCTAGTTGCTCGACGAGGCATCTGGCATGATTGCTTAAATACCACAAAAGGTGGTTGTAAATCTCTGATGTGGGACTATGTAGTCCTACCCTCCTTTAGCACTCAACAGCAGCGACAACAACTCTTGATTCTCCTTCGATTCTTCCTCGATTCAGTCACGTTCTTTATCAATTAAAGCTCTAGATCTCTAGATCTTCATCACAGCCTCTAATTTGCTCACTCAATTGCTTGTTTGGAGCCTTTAATCTGCTTCAATTATGTCTCCAAGCATGGCTACCTGCCATGTTTAATAGCTACAACAGCACAAAGATACACCTACCATGCCTTTGACTTAATCTCTCTCTCTCTTCGATCCTACAGTAATCACTTAGTGCCTAAACATTCCAGAGTAGCAAAGAAGCATAGAAGAATGATTCTCTACCTTCAAACCACCTGGAAACTTCATTTCCAGAACACAGACCAACAGGGGAGAGATTTGAAACTTTAAATTGGCTCAACTAACACTTCAGATGTTCTAATCCTATTCTAGATATTTTCAAGAGGTCAAAATACACCTAATTGACTAAATGAAACCTTTAAAACTCATTAGAAACTCGAGGATGTACATAAACTGTTCTTTAGAACCCAATACACACAAATCACCACAACTATATCAAATGAAAGCAAAACTTCACAAAATCAGATCCAATTAACTTCTAATGCTTCTAGGACAAAAACAGGGCTCCTAAACGTAAGTTTAGAAGCTTTAAGTTATATCATGGTGTTTGCAGTTGACCAAAGAAACTCTAAATTTGACTCTTAGCTATACAACTTCTTAAACTCAATTATCTGCTTAGATCGACTCCAAATCAACTTAGAAACTCAATGGAATAAAAAAAAAAAGGATTTTGACTTATTTCTTTCGGTTCTCAAGTTCATCGACTGAGTTCTTTAGGAGCTTTGTTTGGTGAGAAAATCAAAGATCTAATGAACTAACTGAGGGCATTTCTAAACTCAGAATGTTCTCATGATGCTTAAGGACCTAATCCTAAAATTAGAAAATGAAGGAATGACGCTATTTAGCTTTGCCAAAGTTGAGGAAGATGAACCTACTCAGGGAGTTTAAGTCAATAAAATTATAGATTAATGTGTGGAAATTGATCAGCAAGACCTACTCAAGTATTCTCAAATCATTATACTTAGCTTTGAACTCTTTCTCTCTTGATCAGAGTCGCTAGAGCTCATTGGAGCTTTGGTGACTACGGTTATGTTCGTTAGAACTCATACTTCAATGAAACAACTCAAGACATAAATCAGAAGCTTCCTGAGAACATTAGGAGTTTCAAGAAACTTCAATTTGCACATTCAAAGCTTAGATTAGATATGCAAACTCAAGATGCTCAGAAGTGAAGTCTGAGTTTGTTTGAACTCCAGAAAAGAGGATTTACTCAATTGAGTGAGGTGAATCACTCAGCGAGTTAAAGTGAAGGTGATGATGTGATCTAATTAGATGGAGAAACTCTCTTGACCTCCGCCATTGACAACGAAGCTTAAGAGTTGAGAGTGGAATTGGGCATTTAATAATCAAGGACTAATTAAGGGAATAAAGATATGGAATGAAGTTGTGGAAGGTTCAAGAAGGTGGAAATGAAGTGGATTCGATGGGATAAGCCTGGATTTGACCTTGTCAACATCGGAGAAGAAAAGAGGAAGATAAGAAATTGCACTATCTAATCTACCTAATTGGCTACACTAAACTATTCTAAACTAAGAGCTAAGGCTAAGCTACAGTTTACCTAGACGAAAGAAGGTAGAGGGCACAGGAGAGGTCTTGCTAAATTGGAGGAAATTAGAGTTGTTGAGGAAGCCACTCCGACGAGAAAGGGAAGGCAGTATAGAGAGAGAATGAGTGTTCCTATGCCCTGTTATAGTGGCAGAGAGGAAGAGGAGGTGAGCAGTGCTGTCGGAGTTGCTTCGAACGAGAGATGAGAGGTTGCTGGAGTGTAGAAGGAATAGCCTATTGATCAGCCTCAATTGGAGAAGAAAGAAGGAGACCGATCCTTGTAATCGGAGGGTACCATGGGTATTTATAGTTGGAAAGGAAGGCTAAGAGGGAAGAACCTGATAAGGATAGGGTTTAGGTGCATGGTAACCATCATCGTTGGAGACGACGACAGTGAACTTACCTCGAGAAGGAATTAGGATTTCAGGTTCATCCAGACTGTTGGATTGGGAAGGTTTGTTGAGGCTTAGCTCCATGGCCATGGAAAAGGTGTTCCAATGTTAGATGGGCGATCGTCGGGTGATCTCCTCACCGACCATCATCGACTGTTCACGAGGAAGAGAAAGCAAGAAGTTTACTGAAGGACTTGAAAGCAATATTTGAAGGACCTAAGTGTATTATAAAGGACTTATATGCAATGAAACCTAGGGACTAACATGCAAACTATTAATTTAAATAAGTAAATTTATTTATTTATTTATCAACTTTTTATATAAGTTAATATAAATGTTAAATAATATATATGCCTTCAAATGACATTTTTGTCCCTTTTAGCATTATTTAATTTAAGGATTTATGTAAATACTTATATTATTAACTTAGGCTATATGAGAAATAATAAGCTTAGTTATAAATACTTATAAATACCTAAATAGTTATGTATAAGTCCTAATTAATAAATAAATGTAGATAAATGCTTATTATGCAATAATTAAGGTATTTTAACATATAAGTAAGGTCCTTGTGTATTATTAGCTTAATATATAACAACCTTATTTTAATGTTATTTAGTAGTTAATTAACTAGGTAAACTAGCTAATTTTAATGATTTAGGAGCTATGATGAGTCCCTCATCAAGTGTCCAAATAATTTTCTTCCTCTTCCTTACAACTTTGGATCTTTGTTTTCCTGCTTCTTCCTCTCTTGATCCTGAGTATTTGATTTCTGCATATAGTAAAGCACAAAATTAGGCTCAAAATTACCATTTTACCCTTAGCATGCAAATATACAATTATGTAGAAGATGGCCTAAATCTAATACAACTAATACCCGGGGAGTATGGGCAGCTCAGTCGGTGGTTGGCCCAACTTGTGAAACTTTGCCAAATGAGGGGTGCCCCATTCGAGTCCCACTCAGTCTGGCTGTTGGGGCTTGCGCTAGGGTGATGGGCTCTCCACCTCCCTTAGGGAGGTTTTTTTAAGCCTTCTAAAAAAAAAAGAAACAACTAATACCCAAAACTAACAAAACTAAGCATGTCTTATGTAAATCAGCTCACTCATCAACTAGTAGCCGCTAGCTATCATATTTCTTCAAGTCTTCAACTCGCAACGATGAACTCTTCTCAGTTCACAAGGTAACAGTGTGATATCTCGTGAATTCACCCATTATGACCCAAGCACTTGATTTATTCAATTGCTTGGCTCCCAATAGGGTTAACTTGAACTTACAAACTAATTGGAACTCTTTAGGTTTCATTTGAACCCTAGAATCCAATAACCTTGTTTAGACTCTTATTAGAGTCATTGGCTTTATTAATTTCGAATTAGACCTTTACTTAGCCGATTGAGTTAGACTTTTAGCCTTCATTTAGAGAGCTCTTAAGTCCTTCATAACTCAATATTACAAGGGATTTTGGGTTTGAAAAAAAATCTCTTTAAAGGCCTCAGATTTAGAGTGGACTTACCCTTCTAAACAACTTCTAAAATTAAGGCTTAATTAGGGTTCAAAATGGGACTGGGTATTGATACTGAACTAGTTAGATCCAGTATTGATACTAAGCTTTAGTACCAATACATGACTATTGATGCATTAGTGATTTGGTGCCTATTGGCCCTAAGTAGGTATCAACTTAGCTGGTATCGGTACTAACCACTACTAGAAAAATGGGTTATGCCGTCGGTTCATTTCCGTCGATTAATAAAATCGACGATGATATTATATTTGCCATCACTTATTACAATAAGTGACGGCGAAGGCCTGTATTCGACCAGCCATGGGTTGAACAGAAGTGATTAGGCAGGCTGTTGTCATTAGTATTCGTCGTCACTATAATAAGCGACAACAAATATATTTTTGCTGTTGGTTTATTTCATGAACGACGGGAAAACTATCAAAACCGTCAGTTTCTATAATAAGCGACAGCAAAGGATTGTTATAAATCCATTTCCACCATGATTTGTCTTTCTAGACGTCCAACATAATGTCAGACGTTCGACCTGTCATCTGGACAACTTATCTAAAACCCTGTTTCGATCTTGTGAAAACAGGAAAAAAATCATCTTAGTATTAGACGTCTGACACTTTTTCTAGACATCTTACAATGGAAGATTTACTGTCGATTATAGGAAAAAGCGACGGCGAAAGGTCATTACAATATCTGCCCAAACTATTGGTAAAGATCAAGTTATACTTCATTTACCGTCGATTGATTACATAAGCAACGGTAAAAATTTGGTTATATTTTATACCCAGGGTGGATTTATTTGATCTTTCACCGTCGATTTTCTGAATAAGTGACGGGGAAAATATTTTTACCGTCAGTTAATAGAGTAAGTGACGCTAATAATTTAGGGTTTTGGAGGGATTCCAAAATTTTGGGCATGCTGGTCGAGTAATTGAATTGACCCTTTGCCGTCGGTTTGGAGTATAACCGATGGCGTAGGGTCTTTCATCTATCGCACGCGGACCCATGCCCCTCCTACTATTCATCTTCTCCCCCAAACACGTCGCCACCCTCCTCTTCAACACGACAGTGCCCCTCCTGCCGCCACTCCTCCTCCACCTCCTCAGGTAGCGAAACCCTCCTCCTCCGAAACCCTCCTTCTCCTCTAAAACCCTCCTCCTCTGATCCTGATCCCACCGATGGTCGTCCTCCTCCTCCCCAACAACCTCCCGGTGCCCTAGTCCTCCCCGAAACCCTCCCGCCATCGTCCTTCTCCTCCCAGACCCCCTCGCACTGGCCTCCAGTTCCCAAACACCTTGTTGCCGCCACCCCCTCCTCCACAACCCCCTCCCGCCACCCCCTCCTCCTCCTCGACCTCCTCCTCCTCCTCCCCCTCCTGCCATCCTCCTTTTCCTTCCCAACAGACTACAGTTGCCGCCCTCCTCCTCCTCGACGCCCTTCAGCTGCCCCCCTCCTCCTCCCCCTCCAACCGCCCGACTCCTCTGATCTACCCTATCCCCCTCCCTCCTCCTCCTCCTGACTTCTCCCTTCCGTTGGTGACCCTCTCCCCCTCCTCCTCCCTACCCCCCTCCTAACCACACACCTCCTCCTCCTTGCTCCCTCCCCGTTGAGTCCTCCTCCTATTGCTACCCTACCCTCCCTCCTCTCCTCCTACCTATCCTCCTCCTCCCATTCTACATAATAATTAATTAATGTATTATCTAATTAATTATGTTATTTAAATTACAGGGTATTGTTTTCGAGCATTGTCGGAGACTGTGATACTTGGAGGTATAATTTTATCATGTATAATTTACTTTTATGATATTTTAGGTATATGTTAGATGTGGGGATGTGCCTAAATATTATTTATGTTTCAATGAATGAATGTGGGGTGCGCCCACTTGTTTATATGTGATGCATTTTTAATGTGGGGTGTGCCTACTTTGATTATATGTATTATTTTGATGTGCATGTTATTAGAAAAACTTCAAAATATAACACTTCGGACTCTAGATATATTTTAGGAAAATCACAAAGATGAAGGATTTAAAAATCAATTAAAAGCATAAATTTTTCATATATTGAGGCTATCCTCTGGTCGCATAATTTCACAAACCAAAGAGTGTGATAATTTAGATTTGAGCAAGACAAGTTAGTTTTCTTAAGTATACATTCCTAAGTTAGGCATACATTCCTAAGTTTTTCTTTAGTCTATTCATGCCATTTCTTTAGTCCATTCATGCGATAAATGTAGTTATCAGGGTCTTTAAAGTCTATTAATTTATTGTTCTGAAGCTACGTCATCACTTATGTAGTTTTTTTTTATTTATTGTACATTTCTTTTTAGCATGATACTAAAAATAATTTTATTTCTTATCAGATAATTGCTTATGTTTATGTAAATTTCTTTACAATTATTAATATTATTTTAGATGCACACACTTGCTAAAGAAGAAATATACACGTGAGGTCAAACATTAGGTATTCTAACCCCTAGGGTAAAAGTCTTTTGAGTCAAAATATGTCCAAATTACCTGCCCGTCGAGACTTATGATCATATTATACGGATAATGTAGGAAGTGTATGTATACCTCACTTACATGCATGATGTGTTATCTTTGTAGCATGCCATAAGACTCGATCGACTTTAGTTCGGTAAAGTACCGAACTAAAGAAGGTCCTTAAAGATTTGACCACAAGTTAGTTTTGCTCATTACATGTAACCTTCTGTGGTGAAATTTCGGTTGCTTCTTCCTACTCTTCTTTAGTATGCCAATTAATTTTATCTAGTTTCCTGCGGTGCTTTTAATTGGGTGTTAAAGGAAATGTAGCTAAGGTTAGTATTGGGGGGTATACTGGAGAAGTGTGGGGAGATACTGCCGAAATTTCACTGTAGTAAGGTTACATATAATGAACAAACCTAAGTTGTGATCAAATTTTTGAGGATGGGCTATAAAGTGAAAATCTTAATCAAGATACACATCATTCAGTCATTTCCCTTCCTAATAAGTGATTTGTTTACATTAAATTCTATATTACAATGGATAAATCTTGGATTAGATTGCGGGGTTTAGATTACACCAGATATAAGGATGGAGTAATTTCATTCCTAGATTGGGCTTTTGATGACGATAGGAAGATATTCAGGCGAGGAGGTTAATTTGAGAATTTCTTCTGTCCATGTAGAAGATGTTTGAATGGTTCATTGCATGATCGTAATACTATGCTCAAGCACTACATTTGTAATGGGTGGTGGCAGCATTACACTACTTGGGTAGCTCATGGAGAGGAGTTGATTGAGAAAGTCATAAACAATGAGAACACTGTTGATGAAGAGATCGATGAGGAAATTAGTGATAGCGGAGGTGAAGAAATACAAGACATGTTGAACGAGATGAGAGCAAGAGAGGATATAAATGTAGATGAGGAAGATCCGTTTAGTTGTGATCCGTTCTATGATGTTGTTAAGGCGGCTGAGGATCCTATTGCTCCCGGTGTTACGAAAATGTCTAAGTTGTCATTTTTGTTGAAGATGTTTCAACTGAAGGTTATGAACAGAGCTAGTGTTAAATTCATGTTAAAAATACTTCAGTTTATTGCTGAGCTGTTGAATAACCCTAATGGTTTTCTAGCTTCATGGTATGAGGCAAGGAAAATATTCATAAGCTTGGTTTAGACTATCAGAAGATCGATGTATGCTCGAATGACTGCATTCTTTTCATAAATGAATTCGCAAACTTGAGTAACTGTCCTGAATGTGGACTTCAGAGATATAAGGAATGTCAAAATAAAAGCAAGAGGAAACAACCCCAGAAGGTTCTTCATTACTTCCCACTGACACCTAGGCTTTAGCACCTTTTTATATCAACTAAAACTGTACGGTAGATGACATGACATTGGGATTGTAAATTTCAAGATGGAAGAATACGTCATCCTACTGATTCAGAGGAGTGGAAGAGATTTGATGAAAGAAACAATTTATTCGCTTCAGAAGCAAGGAACGTACGATTGGGTCTTGTAAGCGATGGATTCAATCTATTTAAGAGTATATACTCGTTGTACTCTATATGGCCAGTGGTAATGGTCACTTATAACTTACCTCCCTGGTTGTGTATGAGATCGTCATGCATGATGCTGACCCTATTAATCCCCGATCCAAAACAACCAGGAAATGTAATAGATGTTTATCTCTAGCCATTAATCAATGAATTGAAATAGTTGTGGTTCACCGACGTAAAGACGTATGATACAGAAAAGAAAGAATTTTACAATATGCATGCAGCATTGTTGTGGACCATAAACGACTTCCCGGTGTACGCAAATTTGTCAGGTTGGAGTACTAAAGGAAAGCTTGCTTGCCTAGTCTGTATGGAAGACACTCATCACCTACAACTGCCGAAAAGTAAGAAATTCTGTTACTTAGGACATCGCAGATTTCTATCTATTGAATATAGATGAACATCACAGATCAGGAGTAAATTTGATGGTAGGACGTATCTATATTTAAAGAAAACTCCAGAAAGTAAACTTAGTACAGATTCTATTAGGTTGCCGAGTCAGGTTATAATGGAGAGATTACAAGAAACGGGTGAGATACGTTGGGTCGACCATTCAAATAGGATTAAATGGCCTCGAGATATTCTGGATTTCGAAAGAAAAATATTTTCTTTTTAGAGCTGCCATGCTGGAATGATCTTAGAATATGTCATAATTTAGATGTTATGCACATCGAAAAGAATGTGATAGATAACATCTTAGTCAGGTTAAATTTGACTGATGATCCAAAGGACACGGTGAAAACAAGAAAAGACACGAAGACTTTGGGGACACGTCCGGAGCTACATATTCATGAGGATGATGGCTACTTCCCACCTACTATTACAGCTTGAATAAAGACCAGAAGAGTAGACTGCTTTCCTTCTTAAAGGAAATTCGGGTGCCAGATGGATTTTCCTCGTAGCTTTCTCGTTGTGTGAATGAAGCACAGAAAAGATATCTAGCTTGAAAAGTCATAACTCACACGTTTATATGCAAGTATTGTTTCCACTGGCGATACAGGGAATACTGCCAGAGCCAGTTGTTGATTCATTCACAGAGATGAGCAGGTTTTTCAAAGCTGTTTGTTCGAAAATGCTACAGAATGATATGCTAGAATATTGGGATAAACAAATAGTCATTACTCACTGTAAGATGGAACAGATTCTTCCCCCAGCCTTCTTTGATGTAATGGTTCATCTCACGCTGCATCTTGCAAATGAAGTGAGAATAGGTGGACCTATATAATTCAGATTGATGATACTGTGGAGAGGTTTTTGAAAAAGCTTAAAGATTATGTTTTGAACAAGGCAAAGCTGGAAGGGTCAATTGTAGAAGGCTATCTCGTGGAGGAGTGTATTAATTTTACGTCCATGTACATGAATGAACCAGACAACCGCTTTAATAAATTTCAAATGAATTATGAGGGGGAATACAGTGATAATGATGAAGAATGTTTGTCAATTTTTGATATCAAAGGAAGGTCGATTCTTCATACAAAGTACAAGGCTAATTCAGAAAATGACAGACGTTATGCGTATCTATATATTTTAAAACAAATTTTTGATATTTATCCATTTTACGAGGAATTCAAACAATTACCTCTTTCTAGCACAAACGAATTTTGCTTCTTAGATTGGTTTAAAGATCGAGTTCATTAATTGAAAGAGGATAAGGACCCACGTTGAGTACCAAATTTTGATGTAATTGCTGATTTACCATTACATTATGCACATTACCACTCTGAGTATATAATAAATGGGTTCAAATTCAGAATAAAAAAAATTGATGATAGGAAGGTTACACAACAGATCAGAGTTGTTGATTCAGATCTGTCCACTGGTTCAGATGGATGCTATGGTAAAATCAAAGAAATTGTGGAGATAAGCTTTAGATATGATCATAGAGTTGTCCTATTTAATGTCATTGGTTTGATGTTTTTAAAGAAGGCACCGGTTTCAAAATTGATAAGAAACACAATTTCTTGAGTTTAAATCCTAATAGTCAAATTCTTTAGTCTGATGAACCATTTACATTGTCATGTCAAGTGGCACAAGTTTTTATGTTCCCGATAATTGCCAAAGGGGATGGGTTATACCCATAAGAATAGTACCGCACAACTATTTTGACGCACAGTCTGAAGCATACCAAGAATTAACAGAAGGTCATTTATTTGCAATAGATGTTGATGTTTAAGATTAGTAACAATTTCTTTGCTTTATTTCATTTCAGTTTAAATGAATTTTTTTACGTTTAGCAAACTTTTTTCATTAATGATTTATATATTAATTATTTTTAACTATATTAATTATTGTATTTTTTACTTGTTACAGATGAAGTTTTTTAAGAAAAAATCCAAAAGAAAGGATCCTCCTGAGACATAGCCCTCTACGCCACCCCCCCCCCCCCCCCCAGCAGGCTCAGCCACCCCCCTCACAGCAGGTTCAGCCACCCCCCCAGTCACGTTTCGTACGACTTGGGGAGATGACATGTTTACTACAGGCAAGGGGGAAGGGAAAGGGGAAAGAGATTGCTCAGACTTTCCCAGATCGAGTAGAGGATGATCCAGATTATGGAGGATCAGATGATGTTGAGGGGGAGGAGGGAGAGGAGGAAGGCGAGGAGACGTAGGATGAGAGGGTGGGGAGTACGTCCCAAGTTCATGTCGATCACTCACCGGTGGACGTAGGTTTGGGTAAGAAATCATATTTATTTAAGAAGTAAACTACATTTCTTCATAAATATATAATGAATATGATTAATGTTTATGCAAGTAGATTAAGAAGAGGGCAGGGGAAGATAAAAAATCTAGACCTCCAGCATATCCTCGAAGGCGTGAGATTAACAATTTGGCTCCGATCCACAGGAGAGGCAGAGGATTACCCAGGCTTTATCAATCGAGTGGGCACAATTGTTAAGTCCATTGTGCTCATTTCCTACTTCGATTGGAGGAAGGTACCCACAGAACTGAAGAGGTAGTTCATTCGTCAGTTGGAGGTAATTTTATTTACAAAAGTTATTTCTTTCATAATTTTATCTTAAATTTATTTTAAAGTAACATTGACATATATATTTTTAAAATTAATGTAGCAAAGTTACTATTGGGGTGACGACCCCAATGCCTCTCGATATATCCTTAAACATGCCGCCAAAATCCACAGGAATTGGAGGACGAAGACCAAGAGGAACGTAAGAATTTTTAAACATTTTCATTTTTATTATATACATAATTTCTTATATTATTTCTAACCATTTATATTTGGTATTTAGTGGTTGTCGAACAAGAGTTCACCCGAAGAGGAAATGGGTGAAGCTCCTCCTGATGTCATGCCTGACGATTGGAAGAAGGCATGCGAGCATTGGATGAATCCAAAGACGGAGGTTAGTAAATGATTAAAAATTATTCTATTAATTTCATATATCTTAAATTCATAAAAAATATTATTATGTATGTCTATAAGAGAAAGCAAAAAGAAATAAAGCAATAGGGCTAAAGCTCCACCACAGACCCATTGCTTGGGTCGAAGGAGCATCGAGACAGTCAGGAGCCGTTATGTAAGTATTGAAATTAGTTTTCAATTAAATATTACTTAATTTTTAATTTATTTGAACTTAATTGTATCATTTTTATTTTTTCAATCTGCTACACATGATGGGATGAAAATGATGAGAATGGAAATCTACGAGGTCACCCAAAGTTAGTGAGCAGTTGAGGGTCCTTGTAAGTGGATTCATAAGTCATATCAGGAGAAACACGTAAGCTTCCTTAACTCAAACAATTTATAACTTTGTATATATATTACAATAATATTTTTTAATACATTTAGGATCAAATGGTACAATTGGTACATTCCCTCACTAACGAGACCTCCAACAGTGTCCAGTAGCCTTTGGATCCAGAGGAGGCATTTAGGAGAGTGATGCCACTGGACCATAGTGGTTTTGTTCGTAGTGCGGGGTGGGCATACTCGTTAACGACCTGATATCGGAGGAAAGGTGTCGTCTCATCTAGTGTTGTCGATCAGTTACATCAAACGATTGACACACTACAGAGACGAGATAAGGAGAGGGAAAAGAGAGAGGTAGAGATGAAGAACAAGATGAATGCGATGGATGATAAGCTTCAGCAGCTTATAGCCCTTATTCAGAATAAGGGTCAGTCAAAGCATCCATATTCTATGAATCCCAGCAGCTACAGACGAGACGACGATGACTCCATAGGTGGTGGAGGTGGCATTGGGGTAGCTGCATTTTAATTTTTATCCATTTTCTTTTCTTATGTAAATATTTTCTTTTTAAACTTTTAATGTATTACATTTTATATTAATGAAATATAAATTTCTGTTCATTTGCATTACTTATTTTTCTATAAAAGCATGACTTTTAAGTACGTTTAGTAGGTAGTTTCCATCCGCCGGTAATTAAAAAAAATACCCATGCATTTGCCGTTGACGGCAAAAATATTTTTACCGTCACATATGCCGTCGCTCACTTAAATATGCGACGGCATATAAGCTACAGTAATAAAATTTTTGTTGTCACTTATTTAAATAAGCGACAGTAAAAAATGTAGCAAGGTAAATCAAAATGTAGGTTTATGCCGTCGGTGATAAATATAAGAGATGGTAATACTATTTTTATCGTCGGTTAGATAAGCGACGGTAAAGTGGCTTAAACGACGGGGTAAAGACAAAAAGGGCGCGTAAATGTGGGAAGAAGCAACTTACATATACTGTTGATTTTTATATAATCGATGGCAAAAATAGTTGCCGTTGGTTATTAAACGATGTCGAAAAGTTTAATTCATCTGATGGTCATACATTATTTCCACGTCGGATTATCCTTGTAACTAATGGCAAATCTAAACAGCGACGGTATTAATGGCGTCGCTTATTGCCGTCGGTTTTGAACCGAAGGCAAAAATCGTTTATGTTGTATTGAACCTTTATTACTGGTACATACTTGCTGTTACACCAGTGATTTTGCTGCAAATGGCCCAATTCGAACCCAAATGGGATTCTTAAGCCCTCAAACAACCCAAAATATATTCTATAAGTTCCTTCCCATGCAAGGATTATCTAGAATATAGAAACCCCATTGAAACCCTAATTAGATAATCAACACATTGAAACCACAAGAATACACCTTATCTCCATGAAGATCAAATAAACTATAAGGACTAGTTATATGGAGAATGAAATGGAAACCTTGAGTCCATTAGAACATTATCCAAACTTAGAGGTTGGTTACCAGGTCCTAAACCTCACAAAGCTAAACAAATGACAAGTTCAAGATGGGTCATGCACAACAGCTACTCCAAACACATAACTGGAGAAGAAGGATTGTTCTGAAAGTTCACACTAGAGGGGGGTGAAAAGTGCAGGAAATAAAATGTTGGACAATTTGCGAAATAAAATTCAATCCACAAAACATTCACCACAATTGCACAAGTATTTTTAAGTTGAAACCCAATCCGGGTAAAAATCACAACCTAAGTCTCTCAACTTAGGATTTCCAGATCTATTGAGTAGATCAAATCCACTAAACGTATCACTTAAAATGAGAGTAGCACAATCTCAATACAACAATACTACTTTGACTGAGGGTAGTGTACCTCAACCCTTCTTCTTCACGAAGAGACGGGAATTCGCCATGTGAATACCCAATCGAAATATAAAACAAAATAATAGGAACCTATAGAGCCCAAAAGTATAAATCAAAGCTAAGCTCCTATAGGCTTAAAGATCTTCCCTGAGACAGAAGTGAATAGGTGTGAGTGCGTAGCGATTCAGTGCTCTTAGATGTATAGTATGAGTTATGGAGAGCAAATGACAAAGCTTCTCTTCTTTTATCTTTCACAAAATGTGTATATGGTGGAAAGAATTATCTGAAGGGTTATTTTTTGCAAAGGAGAGGTTCCCCTTTATTTATAAAGGCCTTAGGAAGGTTTAAGAAGGCTTGGGAGAAGGTTCCTAGTCGTTAGAGACAAATCCCATAAGATTGTGTCGAAATCCAAAACAAATTAGGTTATAATTAAGTCTAACAGCAAGATTAGATGATTGATTATTTGGTCAGACGTCTAATAGGGACATATTAGACATCTGACAGGATTTTTGGACGTCTAAATCTGTAAGATGGATTTCCCAAAATTTCTCAGATCCAAACAGAGATTTAGTGTCAAAGGGTCGGATGTTTGATTTCTCATTATAAGACGTTTGGGTGTGGTATTGGACGTCTGAAACTAAGATAGTTTGTTCCTGGATGTGATCAGATCCAAACATGGATCTAGAGTTTAGCCATCAAATGTTTATAGGATGTCTAGATATGTTATTGGATGCATGGAACTAAGGGTAACCCTCGAGAATTGATTTCTCGAGAAGCTAACTAAGATCTTAGGTCTGACAAATCAAGATTTGGGTCAGAGTTGACCTAACGTCTACTTATTAGTCATTTAGAGAGGGTTTTGGATGTCTAGGAATAATAATAAAATATTAGTTAAGGGTTTCAAAAAGATTTTGTTCTGACAAAGCCCAACAACCTTATATTTGGATGTTGAATAATGTCTTTAGGCGTTTGAAACTAACTATTGATGTCTGGAATGAAGATGGGTCGACTGAAGCCTATATGTTCAGTATGTTAAGGCTTTATACACGAATATTGGACGTCCGATATGGTGATCAAACAACTTAAGTTGACAAATCAGATGTCTAATGCTTATGTTAAGACGTTTGATACTAAGGTGTGTTTTTTATTTGAAATTGGATTTTGGTTCTATGTTTTTTCCTAAGTGTCCTAAGGTTGAGTAATTGTGCCAAGGACCTAGGATATGATATTTTGGGCTCCTTAACATGATTCTAAGGAAATAAAAATAAAAGATGAAATTTAAATACATTGAATAGAAAAAACTCTATCCTATTTTTCTTGCTCTTTCTCCTTCTTCAAGTTTTGAGTCCAAAGCTTCCATCTTTACACTCTTTGATGCTTTTGTCCTTCCATCAAGTTCCTTTACACTTGCTCCTCTTTGCGTTAATCCTAAAATCTCAACCTCAAACACAAATGTCAAATAACAAGTATTTTGTTGTTATCAAAATCAATGATGGTGGTGCATTTGCACCAACATGTTCCTCAACCTCAACCGCAAAGAAGGTGGCACAGTCACCTTTGGGAATAACCATAAGGGTCGTATTATTGGAACTGGCCAAATTGGTAACTCCAAAACCTCTTTTGATAATGTTCATTTAGTTAAAGATTTAAAACATAATTTATTTAGTGTAAGTCAAATCTATGACAAAGGATAGAAATTTAACTTTAGCTCTTAAGGATTTAAAATCATTGATAAGAAAACAAAAGAAACTCTTTTCAAAGGAATTAAGTTTAAAGATATCTATACTATGGACTTAGACAAATGTAACACTTATGAGTGCTTGGTTACATCGGATGATGAATCAATACGATGTCACAGAAGACTGGGACATGTTCATATAAGAAACATCTTGTAAAACATGACTGAGTCAAAGGATTACCTAAAATTGCTTTTAAGAAGAAGAATGTTTGCGAATCTTGTGAACCAGGCAAACTACATAAAGTCTCTTTCAAGACTAAAAGTGTGGCCAGCACTTCTTGACCTCTAGAGTTACTTCATCTCAACCTCTTCAAACCAACCAAGTCCGAAAGCTTAAGCAGGTGTAGGTACCGTCTAGTCATTATTAATGACTTTTCTAGATTTACTTGGGTATTATTTTTAAGAACCAAAGATTCAACATTCGAGGAATTTAGCAAGATAGCTAAGAGAATTCATACTA
The DNA here is from genome assembly GCA_037157565.1 of Thalassia testudinum. Classification (NCBI taxonomy): domain Eukaryota; kingdom Viridiplantae; phylum Streptophyta; class Magnoliopsida; order Alismatales; family Hydrocharitaceae; genus Thalassia; species Thalassia testudinum. The sequence continues at coordinate 44,665,155 of JAZHRO010000067.1, read as the reverse complement.
AAAAGGGTTATACAATATTTAAAATTAGAAGTGTTCATGGAGGAGAATTTGAGAATCGGTCCTTACTTGAATATTGCTCAAACCATGGAATCAAGCAAGAAGCAACGTCTCAAAATGTAATAGCAAGGAAAAATAGAACCTTACAAGAGTGTACCTGCACAATACTGTGCGAGTCAAAGTTTCCTTGTTATTTTTGGGCTGAGGTGGTAAACACTGCTTGCTATATCCAAAATAAGGTTTTGATTAGACCTATTCTGAATAAGACACTTTTGAGTTGTATTATGATAGATCACCGAAGATTTCTTACTTTAAAGTATTTGGTTGCAAATGTTTCATTTTGAATAAAAAATAAAACTTTGATAAGTTTGATGGCGAAAGTGATGAAGGAATTTTTCTAGAATACTTCACAGGAAGTAAAGCTTATAGAGTTTATAATAAGAAGAATTCAACTATTGAGGAAACCTTACATGTATCATTTGACAAATCTATTTGAAAGGCATTCTTCAAGCAACGATGATAATGTACCCGTAGAAGATCCATCCAACATTTTTAATGACCCGAATCGATGATCAAATTATTTAATCGGATACTAGATCTCGAAACGAATTTGTTGCCACCAACGTCCATGCAAATTAAAAATGCGTAATCAAAATAGAACCTACATGTTTCTTCTTGTTGTGATCTGGACCTTGGATTGATGATCCCAAGTACCATTAGTTTTCTAGTGTCATAAGGATTCTGATAGTATATTTCATGCGATGATTGGATCTCGGATACGTAAAAAGGGTGCAAAGCGCATGCAAACCCACATGCAATCCACCTTGGGAATCGTACTATGTAAATGACCTCCATTTTGAAATCCATAAATTTGATCAAATTTTTTATTATTTGACCCAATTATGAGAGTGCTCGTAGTTGTGAAAAATTAACAAAAAAAAAAAAAGATTTCTTAGACAAATGAAATCCTACTCCTATTAATTAAAGCCTCTTCCCTAAACCTAAACCCTCTCCTATGTTCCTCTTTTTCCGCACTTATAAAACATACGTAGCCCCCTCTTCCCTCTCCCCACGACAAGTGCAGCCACCCCCACTTGATTTTTCCCTCCCTCCTACGTATAAGAGGGAGAGTGAGGGAGAGAGTGAGAGCAAGAGGGAGGAAGAACGCATTAAGTTAAGTTGACACTGGTTGAAAATGAAAATGCATCGGTGGAAAATGATTTTTTATTTGAAAAATGATTTTTCACCTATGGAAAATGATTTTTAACTTCAAAAGTAATTTTTCACCTATGAAAAATGATTTCCACTGATGGAAAATCAAAACACATAATTTGAAACCATCACGTATAATTGTCCACCACGTTCTCACTTTGTACATTGTAAAATACATTGTAGTATACGTTTCTTTATGTTTTCAATTTTCAAATCTATTTTAAGTAACCAGAAAGCCACTTGAAGTAATCTTGTAAACATAATAAGTAATCCATTTTAAGCCTCATCTCGGAAACAACCATCTAGAAATGCCAAAACATCCACTAAGATCATTATTTGAAACACCAAAATTCTTATCAATCATTTCAGAAACGACCATTCTTATAAGCTACTAAAAAGTAACATTCATATTACAACATATTTTTAAACTATAGCTATATCTTAAGAATAGACATTCCCATTAAATGTCTATAATCAAATATTAACAAATAAAAAAATAAACAAAAGGAATTAATTTTTTTATCCTTCTCTAATGTGAGATTGTAAATTAATCTTGTTAATAAGTAAATCATATATTTTCAAAATATTTTGGTTAAAAAAGACGAATGATTTAATTAGATGGATTGATTTGACAAATTTAATTTTGTGAGTTTTTTTGAAACAGATTTAATTTTGTGAGTTGAATCTCATTAATTGTATAAAAGCTTAAATCATGTCTTTAAAATACAATTTTGACATAAAATCTAAAGTTAAAAATATGATTCTATCTTAATTAACGAATTTTCTTTTTTTGCTATAGGTAATTAATGATATTTTTTTTTATTAAATCATCCGTACAAAATTTTTTTTGTCAGAAGCACCATCTCCCATCATTGGCGGCGTTTCAAACCGAGTCTTGTACCCCCACAATTTGTAGCTTCCCCGACCCACATGCACCCGATTCGAAAATGGGGTCCACGGCTATGCGCCCCCTTTGGTAAAAAAAGCTCCAGACGTGACTTTGCCTGCTGTTTTTTTTGGTCAATCGCTTCCGTTAATCTTCGCAAGCCTAGAGTAACAGCGGAGAGTAACGGAGGACGGGAGGAGAGAAGAGAAAGAGGAAAGGGAAGTGGAAAGAGTCAAGGCGGAGAAGCGTACCTGGAGGAGAGTCACGCAATGTATTCCTTAACTTAGGCTCAGGGTCCATTTACTTCTGTAGATATTCTACGTTTTTACTGGATATCTTATATTTACGAGTAAAAATAAGTAAACTTCTGACTTACCTTAAATTTAAATTTTCTCAAATCTGGGTATAGATGAGGGATGAATTTTCCCGTATCCTAATACCTTGCTACCTTTCCTACTACACCTTATACTCTTTCCGTATTTACCTTCCTCATCTCTCTTACCTTAATTAAAAAAAAAAAAAATTACTAACCAACGTAACCACCAATCAAGAAATATAATTATCTTTTCACAACTTACACCTCATTTCATCCATCATTTCCAAGTAAACACACTGAATTTCCATCTCCAACTTATTTCAACCTTATCCCTTATTCACATAAGCATCTCAACATAATTATTTCATATTACACGAAAACACTAACTCAAGATATCCCATATTTACAAATATTTATCCCATAAAATACATACCGTAGCGTAAATTAACCTTTAAGGAATAAGATACATTTGAATCCTAAAGCATTTGTTGAGATAGCGAACCATTACATTTTCGCATGATTCGGTCTATTCTAATGATTCATTTCGGATTATAACCATTAAATTCAAAGCGGTCTTCATGGCTTCCTCATCTTGATCAGGATCACATAGCCAAGTTTCTAAGGTTTACGTCAAATTGAAATTCTAGCTTCACGTCAGAGATCGAATGAAACTTGGCCAATAGATGGTGTTTCCATTATCCTGTACCCCCATACAATGTCAGGCAATTCACCTACCTATTTTCCTTTGGGATTATCATCGAGACTGGCCACTCCTTGTTAATTTTGACGCAAATGCAAAGTCCCGTGTGCCCGAGAGCATTTTGTTTTGTCACTCTAGGGCAAAATCTTACAACTACACCAGAGGGTGCAATGCTTCTCAACCTCAGTGGGTCGTCTCAAATCTCACCTTCACGGACTTGCGCGGAAGGGAATCTCCAAATGTCAAAGTACGTAACATCCATACACGTAAAAGCTATGTGTTTGTCATGTAGGCTTCCAACTAAACAGAAGAAACGGGCATAACCTTCAGATACACATGAAAAGTGCTTCAAATGAATTTCACTTCAATTATTACCGGTTGCCCCCAAACAACATGTGGAACAAATTAAGCTCATCAAAAGTTTAGAAACAGAAATATGCCAAAAATCAAACCGTTGCAACCTATAGCTAGCGAAAATACACCTCTCCAGGAGCCAGCCCTCTGAAAACCACCATGGTACAGAAGAAACCCGGCTGCGAAATCGGCCACCTATCCTCTCTCCCAAGGAAGCCAGCCCTCCTAAGAAACTCTCCCATGCAAAATCGGTCTTCTTTGTTTGAGATAGTAAGGATTACATAGAGCCCGTAGACACTTTTTTCCGTACTATCCTCTTCCTTCGCACCTTGGAAGATGACGTCTCCGAATCACCGGCGCCCTGCTTGATGCCAAGAAGTCTAAGGCCAGAGACGATAGCGTTCTTGGATATAAACCACTTCGGAGTTGACTGGTTGGCAGCTTCAATAGTAGGTCTGTTGTATGCCCTCAAGACGTTCTCTGACTGGACTAGCGGATCCACGTCGATGCCTAGCCAAGCAAGACGTGACGTTTCTCCAACTTTAACGTTCAGAACCCTGCAACCATATAAAGTACACAATGTTAACAATGACTGCAGGCATACTTTTGGAAGAATCAACACTGCGAAGATGAATCAGTCGTCGTTACCTTCAAATATGAAAGTGGCGATTATTTCAAAGAAATACACAAGAATGACTTTCATGACATGAAAAAGGAAAGTCTTTCTTCCAACCTTGCATTGGCATCACAATGCAGCTGATAGGGATGCAACAGAAGCAGTCTTGAAAGAGGGAATAATTTTGGATGATGTGCATGGGTCAACTGTAATTTATATGAACAGTTCTTTTTTTTGGAAGAGAATTTATACGAACAATTATGTCATGTTTCCACGTTCCAATTCAACATTTTCCATCTTTCATTGGGATCCAAAATGAATGACTCTTTGTACCAAGAGTATGTGAATCCAATCATAAGAACAATAGGTCTTTCTCCATCAATTCCAATAAAGGATGTAAACGGACTTGAGCCACATGTAACAGGAATGTACTAAACGACATGCCATTTCCTTTCTCGAATATCCTTGCTTGAAATTTTCATATCTGCATATAACTGATTTTTCTTTTTTTGAAAAGTCCAATGATAGCTATCAAACACTTTGCAATGTCGGACACTTCACAATGGCAATTGTGGAAGGAAAGAATTCTCTCTTGAGAATAAGAAATCCTAGTCTCTTTTATATGAGAGACTTGGTAAATTACAACAACATCCATCAATAAAATAAAATAGCATGACAACTCTACAAAACCTATGTGCTCACACTCCCCCTTAAGTTGGGAGGTAGATATCTTCTAACTCCAACTTATCACATAAAACTACACGTCTCTTCTACTTCAAGGCTTTGGTGAAGATGTCAACAAGTTGCATCTTTGAAGTAACGTGAGTAGTAATCCTCCCTTTGATGACCACATTATGCCTAAAGTGGCAGCTAACTTCAATATGCTTAATTTTCTCATGGAGCACAGGATTAAAAGTTATATAAGTGGTAGACTTGTTATCGCAGTACAGTGAAACAGGTGCCTGTATGGATATACCAATGTTACTCAGGAAGCCCACTAGTTACATGATCTCACATGTTGCATGAGCCATTGCATGATACTCTGCCTCCGCATTGGATCTAGCAACTACCGCTTACTTCTTGCTTCGCCATAACACTAGATTCTTACCAAGGAAGATTGCATACCCTGATGTAGATCTCCAACCATCAATGGCTCTAGGGTAGTCTGCATCTAAGTAGGCAACCACATCAAGAGACCCATGATCTTTATAATGAAGTACTTTTCCTAGACTTGCTTTTAGGCATCTCAATATGAGACACACATCACGTCAGTGGTTGTACTTCGACTTCTTCATATACCGACTAAATCGGCTGACTGCAAAGCTGAAATCCGAGTGAGTTACCGTCAAGTAAAGAAGCTTCCCAACTGTACTTTTATAGCATGTAACATCCTCAAACAATGAGTCAACCTCCAATAATGTGGCCTTCTCCATTTATACAAGTACCCCATATGGCTTGACCCCTAAGAGCCCTACCTCCTCCAAAATCTGTAAGGTGTACTTTATTTGGGAGAGTGACAAACCAGATGCCTGTCTTACTACCTCAATCCTAAGAAAGTATCTTAGGTCTTTAAGGTCCTTTGTCACAAACGTGGTACATAGGAACTCCTTTGTCTGCCATATGAAGCCTTTGTCACTGTTAGTCAATACCATATCCACACAGACTGACAAAATGATCACCTTTTATGCCTCTACACCTCTATCCTTTTTGATAAAAATGGAATGATCAAAGGAAGATTGACTAAACTTGATCTTTTGTACCTCTGTGCTCAACCTTTCAAACCATGCTCTGAGGCTTTAATTTAGGCCATAAATAGCTTTCTTCAATCTGCATACACACTCCCCTTGAATCACAGAACCTGATGGTTGACGCATGTATAACTCCTCTATAAGATCTCCATACAAGAAGGCATTCTTGATGTCTAACTGACAAAAAGGCCAGCTATTGTTTACTACGACAGACAATGGAATACAAATAGAAGAGACTCGTACCACAGGAGAGGTCTCAAGATAATCAACACTATAAGTCTGCATGAATCCATAGCTACCAATCTCATCTTTAAGCAATCCACTGACACATCTACTAAGTATTTGATGGTGTAAACCCATTTGCAATCAACAATGGTAGCACCTGGCGAACATGGCACTAACTTCCACGTGCCACACGAAGTCAAGGCAGTCATCTCATTTATGGTAGCTCCCAGTGAGGATCCCAGGATGCTTCAACATAATCTTTGGGCAATATGGTACCGGTAAGTATCGAGGCAAAGTGCTACACATCCTACTACAAGTGATCCATAGTCATGTAATTGGACATGGGATGCAATGTACACGATCTACTAGAGTTCCAAAGTGCAATTAGCCTATCGTCAACATCGTCCTAAGTAACTGGAGGTGTTTCTCGTGCTGGATGATCTTCTGTAGGATCTGGCATAGTGGGTAGTGGGGTATCCCTCTTGTGATACGCCTGCATCTTTCAAGAAGCAAGATCACTGTTGACACCTTCTTCAGAGAAATAGGGGGCTTTCTCAAAAAAGATTGCATTTGCAATCACAATATATCTCCTGTGCATTAGATCATAGCATATGTATCTTTTCTAAGTACATATCCCAAAAAGACACTTCATACTCGAGGGGAGAACTGATCTTATGCCCTATAAGGCCTAAACAAAACACATGGAGCCAATATACAAAGTGGTAAAGTGAATGATTTATATGACTTAGGGTGCAACAATCGATAAGTTATCCCTCCACGAAGTACTGAGGATGGCACTCGGTTGATAAGATATGTAGTTGTCAGGACCGCATCTCTTCGAAACTACTTTGGAACCTTCATGTATACCATGAGTGTCCTCGCAAATATCTAGTGACGGAGCTTGTACTATGCAACCCCATTCTGTTGTGAAGCATGCGCACATGATGTTCGACGCAAAGTCCCTCTACCAGTGAAGAAAGCCTAAAGATCCACCTATATAACCTCCAATGCATTGTCACTTCTAAACACCTATAAACTTGGAATATCAGGTCTGTATCTCTACATGAACAAGAGTATCTTTGAGCAGTTCATCAAGAATACCCAAGTAGATCTACTGTAGTCGTCAATAAACACTACAAGATATCGGTGACCCCCAACACTAGTGACATGAGTGGGCCCCCAAATGTCACAATGTACATGACTGAAGGGAGAGGTACTAATCCCTTCTGTACGTCAAGGGAATATGCTCTAATGATGCTTCCTAAATTAGCAAGCCTCACAGTCAAAGGCAGTGCTGGATGGTAGTTCAGGGAACATCTGGCATATCTTCCTACAGATGGGTGACCGGGCCACTGGTGCCATAATAGAGGATCTAGCAAGATAGAAACAGCGCATGCAAACTGTGATGAGATATCAAGAAAGTACAGGCCATCTTTCTCGATTCCACCACCAATGATATCATTTGTCTGCTTATCTTGGAAGTAACCGTGCTTATCATCAAATATAACATGACATCAAAGATATTTGCAAATGCTATTCACAAACAAGAGGTTCATAGGGAACTTTAGAGTACAGTATACATCTGGAAACTATAATCTGAAGCATATTTGAACATCACCAACTGCAGTAATGGAAGAAAGAGTGTCATTTGCTACCTTCACCAACTTCGTATGTCCAGATTTCATATAATTCTTCAAGAGGGTAATATCACCCGTGAGATATATAGAAGCTCCTAAATCTATAACCCACTGCCCAGATGCCACACTGGGCACAGTCTCCTATATCTTGTTGCCAACTGCGATGGCTACACCACAACACAAAAGCTTCTTGTGCAATCATACATATGCAACCCAATCTCGAATTGACGATATAATAGTCAGGAGGAAGATTGGCAGGTTATGGGAGACAATCTCAAGCACAAAGGAAAGGGCACCACTCACTTCCATCATTGTTTCTCTGACAGGATCAACACCAACAACAGCACACTGGATAATCAGACAGCGAGATCACCATACAAACTTGAACCAACAGCCAACAAGCAGCCACCAACATGCACTGGATAATCAGCAACATCAAGCCACACCCTAGATCTGAACCAAGTTCACTGCAGCCAGAAGATATGATAAGCATGCTGCACCAACTCTGGAACCACGCTGCCACAGATCTGGATCACACAGTAACAGCCCCAATAGAGGCGATGGGTCATGCTCCAGCAGATCTACTCACGCAGCAGTAGCCAGCAGCCATGGGTGATGGGGCCTTCCAGTGGCAAAATCAAATTCAAATTAGTCGTAGAACAGATAATACATATGATACATGGACGATGATCCTTCAAGCCATGATTGTGCACAAGAGAAAAGAAAAGGGATTTTTACGTAAATACTAAAATATTTTAAAAATACTTAAATACCAATTCACTATATTTACAGATATGACAATAAAAAAGTAGTGTTGTTTTAGTAATTGACACTCTGTTAGACATAACCATTAAACTTAACAATTTTAGACAAAAATGTAGTAAAAAATTATTTTTTAGTCATCAATTTTTTTTAATCCTCAAAAATTGTCCTCAAATTTTATATTTTTATTTTCACCCCTCCCTCCCCCCGTCCTATCACTAATTCACCTCCCTTCCTCACCTCTACCCCCACTCTCCAACCACCTCCCCCGCCCCCTCTCTCTAACCACCACCTCCTCCTCCCAAGGCACCGACGCCTTGGGAGGAGGTGGTCGTTAGAGAGGGGGTGGAGGAGGTTGTTGGAGATTGGAGTGTGGGGGTGGAGGAGGTGGTTAGAGGTGAGAAGGAAGGGAGGTGAACTAACGAGGGGAGGGAAGGAGGAAAGGGGTGAAAATTAAAAAGTAAAATTTGAAGACTAAAACAAATTTTGAGGACTAGAAAAATTGACTAAAAAATAAATTTTGACTAAAAAATAATTTTTTATTACATTTTAGTTTAAAATTGTTAAGTTTAATAGTTATGGCTAACAGAGTGGAAAATACGAAAACAACACTATTTTTTTAATGGCATATTTGTAAATATAGTAAATTGAATGGCATTTAAGTAATTTCAAAATATTTTAGTGGCATTTACATAAAAATCCTAAAAAATAGTGGAATACTAGATTGCCGACTTACGATCATTGCTCTGATACCATGTGGAAGGAAAGAGTTGTCTCTCTCAGTGATTTAAATGCCGACGGCATGCCGCCGACATGCCGTCGACAAGGTCATTTCCGAGCAAGGGTCGTGCTGACATGGATAAAATGTCGATTTACAGAGATATCGTCGGCATGTCGTCGGCATTGTCAGCATGCCCTCGGCACGGTCGACATGCCCTCGGCATGATCGGCATGCTGGCGAAATCGGTGCCCATGCCGAGGTTGCTGTTGATTTTTTTAATTACTTTTGCTATTTTTGTCGGTATGCATCGGCATGCCCATCGAAAGACGGGCATTTCTATGGCATGCCCTCGGCATACCCACGAAATGCACACTTGAAATTTCATCGGCACGGCATCAAAATCGACATTTCAAACCTTAGTCTCTCTTGAGAATAAGAAACACTAGTTTCTTTTATATGAGAGAGATCTGAGTAAATTACAAATCAAGAAAATAAAATAGCACAACTCTTTACAAAAAAGAAATATGTGCTCACAGCATTATGATGCATTGGTACCTGGCATTGTTATACTAGATGGCAAAGTACAACATACTTCTAAAACTAACAAGAAGACAACTGTTGGTGGCACAAGCACGCACCTCCTGATGTCAAAGTAGATATACCATCCAGATCAAGGAAAGGTATTAGGCAAAGTATCCTAAATCTTTACTTCTACAATGATTAATTGCCACTCCAAATATCAACCACTAGTCAAAGCTTGGCATCTTTTGCATGGAACAATATCAAATGAAATCGGGTTATATCGACCTATGATGAAATATAATGCACACGAGAAAAATAATATTATAAAATTGTGCCTGATGTTTTATTTCATCAGAATTAAGCAAGACGTTCTAAGCCATGGCCAAAAGTTAGATTTTCCCATTTAAAAAGCAAATGGAATTTGTTTGTATCTCATGGGTAAAGAAAATGGAACAAATATTGTAAATGACAGGAAATTGTAGGATTTATATGATGTGTGGTAACTGCTGTAATATGACAGCAAAGAAATGATTATACCTTAATGCTGTGCTGAAGAACAATACCACCCCAAGGACATCGAAGTAATTGTACATAGCTCTGTCAAACCCGCATAAGAGTTGGTATCGCAGATTTGCATAAAGGCCTAAGAAAGCACCATAGCCAAGAGCATTGGTACTCACAGTTGGAACTGTGACTGATAATCTGTCAAGAGAGCAAAATCTTATAAGAACACGAACAAAAAACTTAGAAAAGAAGCATGTAGTCTGTTGATCATCTGACGAAAGATCTTTATTTTGAAAAAGTTCTGATGAAAGATGTTGGATGTACTTCAATACCTCTCAGATTTCTTTGATGACAAAACCTTGGTTATACCACCTTGGGCCATCCCAGCAGTCAATCCAACCAAACAAAGCTCAGCTGCCTTGTAGAAGAAAGACTGAAGTCTTTTTGCCATATTGAATTCCCTTAGAGGGTAGCTCCTCTCAAAAAGATTATTAGGAAGCTTCTGCAAAGTGTTTTGCAAGTCAAAGCGGAAAGTGTTTCCATAGGAACGACATGGAGCTAATGACCAAACAACTATTGCATTGCAAACTGATACAGTCAGAACATTTAGTAGTGCAAGATCCCATTCTTTCTTTATCCTGAAATTGGAAAAATGTAGTTACACAGAGGCACTTGTTTTCGTGTTTCAAACAAGAGGAATGCATATAGGTGTTTCCTTTGAACTCCATACAAGACATCTACCTGTCTTTGCGGGTATTCAACTCCCACCAGACTGAACAACCTATTGTTGTTGCCTGTTCAAGGAGAAGTTTATACAAGAAAGATGGATCGGCTAGCATCCTAAAAGACAAACAAATCTTGTCAAATAAGAATATAAAGCTATTAAATAATCAAAGCAGGTCTCTATAAGGTGATATTCCACATAAGTTTGGCCTTGTCAAAATTCCTTTTGGAAAATTGTTGCTTTCCAAATTACTAGAAATCATATATACAGCATAAAAATAATGCCACAACCAAACCCTAAAAAAGCCAGTCCTCGTGTGTGTGTGTGTGTGTGTGTGTGTGTGTGTGTGTGTGTGAAAAGTGAGTCCTTGTAAATATTTATTACGTGAAAAAGTACTTTATCATGTGTATCAAAGCTTCTTGGCAAGTTCAACGAATTAAGCAAGTCTTCTGCATAAGAACTCCAAAGTTAAAATAGCCCAAAATTTGAGATCTTAAAAATGGTTAAAAAAATGGTTGAAGGTCCTTTTCACAGGAAATCCCGTAGGAGGAAAGTGGAACTATGATTTATCAGAATAAAGAAATGCAGCTAACCAAGAATTACATAAATACAAACTGACAATGTACCTGCCAATAAACGCCCTGGACATAGACTGAGGAAGAGAACGGGATATAGCTCGAGCTGTAGTTGGCCGAGCAATGATTTCTAAGAATCGCACCATTTGTGCAGAGCTCACCAAGCCCTGAATTTTAAAGTAGGTGATCAAGCCTAAAGGAATATCAGAACATAGTATTATGTCGAGGGTGTCAAGGTCAGCTTTACCATTTCATAAGCTTGGCAGAGCCCAGCAGGTAAGTTTACCATGGTCTTGTACCACTCTTGCAACACAGCATCCACAAATTTTCTGTCAAACAGCTGTACAGAAAAACAGCTACAGTTATTGTGTATGCAAGTTCCACATATAAATGCCATTCTACCAGTAAAGGTTCACTAACCTCTTGAAGAATAAATCTTCTTCGAAATAAACCATCATCATCACCTTCATCAAAATCATCAAAATCACCAAAATAGTCATCATCATCACCCCCATCATCACCCCCATCACCCCCTCCATGAAAAATCTTCTTTCCAATGTCTCCACCACCTCCACCAGTAGCTAACTGCATGGTAATAGAGTATACTCAATTACTCCTGTTATTAAGCATTGCTAATAACCTTGACATGGTAAGCAACAACAAAGTAGCATCCTTTAGTCACGTAAATGACCTTAACACAAATGTAAATAGAAACTTTTAGCATTACAAGTAGGCTATTAAAGGAAAATCAACCACCAACAACAAACGGTGAAAAAGAGGCAAACAGAAAGTACAATTTAAAACCAAAGTTGTTGACACATCAATATCTAGTTTAAGGTTCTTTTGATGGGGGATGAGTTTGCATGTGCGTTTGTTTTTGAGTTCGGGGACATTTGGTTTGAAGCTTAAGCTTAACTTTTTCGTAAGAATGTTAGTCAACATTTACACATTTCAGACTCTTTTCAAGGAAAAACTGAACCCAAAAAATGGCATTGGAAACAAGGAACAAGGAAGAACCCAATATCAGCAATTTTGGAAAACAAAATGCTTGGCATCAAAAGAATATAAAAGAAAGAAAAATAGGAGTTAAGTCTTACCAACTCTTAGTTTCAATCCCACTTGCTAACAAATCAAGTAGAATCTCATCCTTGACAAAAAAACCATATTTTGAAAAAAGAAAAGATTGCATAACATAAATCCGAATCTCTCATTGCAACTAAAAATGTATGCAATAAAATATCAGTAATGATCAACTGATGAGAAAGTTATACCAAACACGAGTTCCTAAAGTTCAATTTTCAGGACATATTTGTTCAGTTTATTTGCCAGATTGCATCAAGAAGTTGAAAGTACAATCCAAAACCCACATATCACCAAAATATGACCAATCAACTCCATATGTGATATCCTCCTGATACATTTATCAGTGGCAACATCTATATGGTTTTGATGTAGAATAAGCATGGGAATGGTGCATGGGCAATTTGACCAGCAGTCAGTTCCCTCCCTATTTTGATAACAATCTTTGTCAGTTCTCTTCTTGTTCTTCTAATGGCCCTTTAACATCTTTACTTTCACCCCCAATTTGCCTCTCAATCAAAGTGGCTACAGAAATTCTAATTGAAACTTTATATTCTCCCCTTGTTCCTTTTTTTCTGAAAGGGATATATACTCCGCTCTCAAAAAAAAACTTTATATGCTTTATTTGTCCTATGACATAATTCAAAAGATTGTCCACTCCTTTTCGAAAAAAAAAGATCCTATGCCTTTTTTCTGAGAAAGAAAAAAGATCCTATGCTGCAACATCTACAAATAATCTCAGTTCTTTTTTTTTTTCAAAAACATGGCACCCTTTATCCGTTCTGCTATCTCCTTACTGTACTTGTCCCATTCTCTTCTTTTGTTTTTTTCTTTTTATTGAAAGAATTTGTTTCTATCTTTGCTTTTTTGAAATGAAAACAATCAAATAGAAAAAATAAAGGACAGAACATAAAGGGTGAGAATACCATTTTATTGGTCCCCAAACACTCACTTCTTATATTTTTCTAGAGAAGATTGAAAGAGGCAACCTTCATAAAAGAAGACCAAGGTCTTGATGTAGGTTTCAGATTTAACTATTTTTATGCAACTTAAGGGTTTACTAGTAAATTTTCAGAGTTTATTTTCTGTTCAATGGAAAGAATGATTCATTCTTCAAAAGAAATCCCTAACCTCTCTTGTATAGAAAGGGGATATGGGTAAATTACATGAAAAGTCCACTAAGAAATAAAAAGTAACAACTAAGGCAACATAAACAACAAGAAAATAAAATAAATAACTCAACATCTAGCACTCCTCCTCAGGTTGGAGCATAGATGCCCTTTAAGCCGAACATATCATAGAGGAAGCCATGTCACTTTCTAGGAAATGCCTTGGTGAAGATGTCAGCCAACTGGAACTCAGACAAGATGTAAGGTGTAGATATCTTGCCCTCCATCACATCATTACGTATGAAGTGGCAGTCCACTTCAATGTACTTTGTCCTCTCATGGAAAGTAGGATTTGAGGCAATATAGTTGGCTGACTTATTATCACAATACATAGGACTTTTCACCAATACACCCAGATTACTAAGAAAAGTAGTAATCAAAATCACTTCACAAGTAGTATAAGCCATTGCTCTATACTCAACCTCAACACTAGAGCACACCATGACAATTTATTTTTTGTTACGCCAAGAAACAATATTCCCCTCAAGAAAGATCGCAAATCCAGTGGACCTCCTATCATCACAAGAACCAGCATAATCCACATCAAAAGAGGATAACTTAAGATGACCATTTTTCCTGTAGTAGAGGCCTTTGCTAGGAGACCCCTTTAGATACTTCAGAATGAGGCAGGCATCATTCTAGTAGCTATATTGGGGGCCTATCCATATACTAAGTTACAAACTAGCCTAACTCACAGTAAAACTAATATCTAGATGAGTGATAGTCAGCTTTAATAGCTTCCCAACAGCACTCTTGTACTTGTGAACATCCTCAAACTTAGCATCTCCAAAGTGACTATATCTACGTTTTTGCTCTATAGGAATAGTAGAAGGCTTGGCACCAAGCAACCCAACATCCTCCAGAATCTCAAGTGTATATTTTCTCCGAGATAATGCCATCCTGTGTCTGTCTTTAATCACCTCAATTCCCAAAAAATATTGCAGTTCGCCCAGGTCGTTAGTTACAAAGGACTTTCGCAAGAAGTCCTTGACATCCTAAATTCCAGTAGTGTAAGAATCATGTCATCCACATAAACCGCAAGTATCGCAGTGCCAGACTCTATCCTCTTAATAAATATAAAATGATCAAATGTAGACCTTTAAAAACTAATCTTCATAACCTCAATGCTAAGTCTGTCAAACCATGCTCAAGGGCTCTATTTAAGGCCATAGATAGCCTTCTTCAATTTGCAAACAAATATCTCTTATGAGTGGCTACTCATCATAGCTAAAAAGCTGAAGTTAAGCTAGACACTAGGTTAAACAACATCAAATTAACAGATAAAATGGGTTAAGTGTGGGAATCAAAGAAGACCTAAAACCTTGATTCTATGTTAAAATTGCATAATTAGGTCATAAAACGAGATATTCTGAAGATAAAGGTCAAATGGTGATCCAAGCGTTAATTGAACACATAAACAAATTTAGAAGTCCAAATCAAAAGTACAATTAATTTCTTCAATGTTCAATTGAGCACATATAAAAATTTAAAGGCATTTGGACATCATTAAGGCCTTGAAACATAGAGTTTACACTTAGGTCCTTCATGCATCACATTCTCTTCTTTAGAATCTTTTTTGGACCTACTTGAAAGCCCGCAGGGACCCCTCTGAAAGCCTGCAGGGTCCGTCATGTTACAATTCCCTTCACTTATGGGCCTGCATACAATTTTTCTACCCCTTCGTGAAGGGGTTTTCCCTGCAAATTTTCCAACATGTCGCTGCCACCTGCTGTTCTTTGCACGCATTGTAGCGCGTGAAGAACAAGGCAGATCTCGGTTGTCCGTTCTATCGTGATTTTGATCTGCACTTGATTTGAATCGAAGCTTCACGTAAAGTGGCACGTGCGCTCACCCTTCTCCCTAGATCCCATCCGACGATCGATTTTTGAGTTGGCTCACCGCGCGCCCCTCTCCTCTCATCCTTGCCGCTGGTTGCTTCATCGACTATCTTCACCCACGCAGTGATTTGAACCACTGGGTTTGCTACTTAAGCACCTCAGTGGTCGCGCACGCAGAGGATCACTCTCTCCTACATCTCTTAGCAATCATTCGTCCACTCCAGTCTCTCCTCCCCACCAATTCTCTGATTTCACAGCCATCGGCTGTGAAATCACCGACTTCTTCTCGACCTCCTCGTTGCTAAGGACCACGTAGCACTTGAGGACGACCCTGGAGCCTCATTAGCAAACTCTTTCCTCCGCTGGAGTCATCTCCCTCCCTTCGTCCTCCTTAGCCATCGGCTAAGGACCCATAGGTCACATTCTTCCTGTTAGAGTAGATTTACCATTCTGCAATTTAGTTGTAGCTGTAGTTAAGTAGGTTAGAAGTAGAATTGAAGTAATTTGTGGTGTTTAATTTCACCGTTCTGATAGTTTAGCTGTAGCAGTAGATTTAGATTAGATTTTCCCCCTCACCTCCTCTGATCATTCTAGATCAGAGGGGATGGTTTCACACAGTCCATGATCATGAATTTTCTCCCTCTCCATGTTTTCCATATCGCTTCTGATTCCCACGATTTGTTTCTCGCAATTCACCCATTCATTAAACCTAATTTCAGATCTGATTAGTTCCTAACCTCAGATCTGAAATTAGTGTTAAGAATCACATTACGGGCTTCCCATTCATCCCATTTTGCTCACAAAAGCCCCAGATTGCGCTAAAATGTGAATCAGTTTGCCGAATTGTTCATGAATCCAGAATTTAAAGATTTTTACTCAAGTAGGTTTTGAACGCCTTGATCTGGCAAGAATTTGGATTTTTTTATCACTGTTTGGCTGGGAATCTGAGATGATTCTGGTGTTAGAATTCATCTCAGAAGAGCCATAATCTGATTTATTATTCTTGAGGATTCCAACGTGTGGATGCCTTGTAGAGCCAATGAAGATCAACCATGTTGATTAAGGCTTTATTAGGGATTCTAATTTCATTATTATTATTATTTTTTAGAGTGATTCTCTCTTAAGGGATTCTCAATATCCCTTAAGATGTGCAACTGGGATTCAGTTCTTGAATTTTTGTATTGATCCTAACTCTTTCTACATGTTGTCAATAGCATCAGAAAGAGTTAGATTAACAGTTTTTATGAATTGATTGGGTGTGATATTTATGACAAGGATCTTGGATTTTATGCTGAACATCTGAGCATGTTTTCTTTTATGTGGATTTAGACCCTTGTCAGAAGTTGGTTTAATGATTTGTATCTTTGTGTTTTTGAATCCCAGAATTAAAGTGCTGCCATAGCAGCTACATTTTCTCTTCTAATTCCAGTTAGTGTTCCTTGATTAGCTCTTTTCAATCCTTGATCAGGTTGTCCTGAACCTAATCTGGGATAGAAATGGTTAAATCAGGAGACACAAATTTCGATTCAGTTTTGTTTCTGCAGCAGACTTAACATAATTTCAGATGGACTAACTGCAGCAGCAGTTAAGCCGTCTGGAATCAGGTCTGGCTTGCTGCAGGGCTGGTGCTTAGAGGCTCTTGCTGCTGCTGTTCCTGTTGTCCTAATTTTGTAGCAGAAATTTCTAATCTAAAACCCTGTAGACTATGGGCTTAGATTTCAGTTTTGAAAATAGCTGACATGTTAGTCATGTTGTATTCCTTGTATACAAGCTTTCTTATATTGTAATTGATTTTTAATCCTTTGAATGCTTGTTATCTTTCAGCTAGTTATCTTTAAGCCTAATGGTCCAAGCACATGAATTAAATGAGATCTAAACTGAAGTACGTGCTAAAATGGTTAAATTCTTTCATATTTCATACTAAATGTATTTAAGGCAGTCAATGCCTTTCTAGATTCCTTTAAGTTCCATCCTAAGCCTTTAGGACTCGTTAGAAATCTTTTGAAAGGCTTAGGATGGATGAGATTGGGGAATTCAATAAAAATCAGTAAAACAATTCTAAAAAAAAAATAAAATAAAACTGTCTAGTTGAAGATCAGATAATTTCTATCTGCATACCAAATTTCATGGTATGCCAAACCCTCGACTTGGCATAATTTTCTAGTAGACGATTTGGTATACCATGAGCTTTAATAAAAGAACCTATTTACTCAAAACACCAAAAATGTCCTCCGTCTCATCTGCTTCTTCCATTTTCATCTCTTATCTTTATAACATATATAAAAATCATAAAAAGTGAAAAACTCCAAAAATACCGAAAAGTACTTTGTATATTAAATATATTCTTGTAAATATAAGCTTTATACTAAGTTACATATGTAAATAACATATGTATATAAATTGTACAAATAACTTATGTATATATTGCATACTATAAATTGAGTATTTAAGTTAGATTATGCTGTATATATCTTAATTATATAACTATTTATTAATTAAACTAACTTATATGTACTCTTAGACTATATAAATCAATAAACAGTATAAATAACAATATTAAGTTATAATACTGTACATATGTATTTATATGTAGATTATAAATAAATTAAACCTTGTACCTTAATTTAATTCTTTATACATAATAAATAATTAATTTTTTAAGTTAATAGTTAAGTTATTAGATTAAATTAAATAAATTAGTAATTTAGAGTTAGAATTAAGTTAACTGATATTGTATATTTAGACTAATGTACTTTAAGTAATTTAAGCTAATTGAAGTATATTTATATCTTATTATATTATTTAAACTTAATTTATAAATAAAACAATTCAAAATCTGCTATTTAAAAGTAAATAGAATGGAAACCAAACCTGTAAAATACAATAGAAATGTCTATAAAATATTTATACATGTATACTAACTCTGTATGAGGTCAATTAGATGATATAATAACTAATTTATATGTAATTAAAGAATTAAACATAAAAATTAGTATGTGTAAACTATATACTTTAGTTAATTTATTTATATAGTAAATATAATTAAAATTTCAAATCAAGTGTACAATTGTATAGTATTATGCAAATACTTTATTTTCTCATAATTTATTTTTATTTTATAATAAATTATGGCCCTCGAATTGAGGGCCAAAGTTCCTAATTTCACGCAGCTGCAACTCAATTCCAGCGCAGATGCGGCGCTCAGACAGCTCAACATCGGTCGCTGGCGAGCACCTCTAGCACTTTATATTGATTTTGTTAACTTAAGACGCAGTCGTCACGGGTGCTGAGCACTCGAAACAAGTGAACCTTACATTAATTGATTTGAGCATGAGTACTTGAGGGGGCCGGGGGCCTGGGTGTGTGTGTTCGGGCTGTGAAGCCCACTAATCTGAGCATGAAAATACATAATTAAGCGGCCTAATGACAAATTAGGATGCGCTTAGTAGAGGTCTGGTCCCGCCCTTTGGGTGTTGTGTATCCCTTGAAAAACGTGCCCGTAAATTAAACAAATTTTTGATTAATTAAGATGGGTAATGACAGTGGTTAATCACCTATGAATGTTATGCCTTAGTATAGCTAAGACTTAACGCAAAATAAGACTAAGAAGAAGAAAGGCGGAAGAGGAGTAAAGTGGAAAGAGAGAGAGGGTATAAATACGTATAGTGAAGAAAGAGAGCGAGAGTACAGATACAAAGTAAAGACAGATTGAAACTGTATTAAATAATTATAATATATATATATACGTAATACAGCCATTTACTTTTATATGTATAACTTCATACCTTTACTAACAGAAAAAGATGTCGCTGTATGTGAAATAAATGTCGTTATAGACCCTGGTTGTCCTTGTGTTTAGTTTTTCTGGGGTCTAGCAACGCTTATATCTGTTGCTGTAGCTATTATATGTGTTATTGTAGATGTCAGTATAGTAAGTTAAATTAGTATGCTATGTAATCTTAGTTGGTGGTGTATATTTATGTAAGTATTAGTAATATAACTTATAAATAGATAGTTTAGAGTATAGTGATGAAGTGTTTAATGCTTGTTTATAATTAATTTTTGCAAGCATTTTAATTGATTCTTTGTACACAATTAAACAAAGTATTCATTCATTCATTCTTTGTTGGACATAAAATTTCTTTTTAGAATTAAAGGATAATTTTAGACTTAAAGAGTGATGTAAATAAATAACTGCCTGTGAACGACCTGGAATAAAACTAGTAAAAATTAGTTAATTAAATAATAATGGTCGTAATGATGGTTGGTATTTCCTACAATTCACTACAACGATACTTGTGATATTCTCATCACCATAACCAATCCATCAAAATTACTCCATCACACCACCACCATTACAATTATTATTAACCCCTTCAACCCAATAATCTGGAGGTTGACACATATAAACTTCTTTATTAAGGTCACCATATAAAAAGGTATTTTTAATATTAAGCTAATAAAGAGGTCAATCAAAATTCATTGCAATAGACAAATAAGTCTTGATAGAGTTAACTCTCGTCACCAGAGAAAAAGCCTTAAAAAAGTCCACCCCATAGGTTTAGGTGAAGCCTTTGGCAACTAGCCTAGTCTTGAACCTGCCAACTATCCCATCTGCATGATACTTCACGGTATAGACCCATTTGCAATCCACCACCTTCGCCCCCTAAGGAGCATGAACAATGTCCCATGTGCCCCAAGCATGAAGAGCTTCCATCTCTGCATCCATAGCAGCCACCCACTGCGGATCTTGAGCTGCCTTATGATATATGATCTGGGTAGAATAATATTACTGGGTAACTGTGAGAACTGCTACACAGAAGAATCCAAGCGGACGGTAGAAGTATAATGAGACGTAAGATACAATGTGCAAGAGTTAACCAATTTCCTTAAAGCAATAGGCCGATCATCATCATCGCCGTTGTGGTCCTCCGCCTCAAGAGAAGAAGCATTCGGAGTAACGTCGGTTGGGCATTGGGCACCTGATGGACCAATACTTGCATCAATATCAGGAGTAACAAAAATAGGAAGGGATGTAGATATATTTGGTGATAGATCCCTTCTGTAGTACACATGGGGCTGAAACTAAGCCTCACGACCCTTAGAAGAGAAGCAGGAAACTCTTTTAAAGAAGGTAACATTAGTACAAATACGATATTGTCTGCTAGCTTTGTCAAATCATATATAACCCTTCAGGGTACGAGAAGTCTTTCAGTTTGGTGGGTTCTGTTGCGACGAGACTAGATTCTAAACTTTCTGGGCTTCATTCATTTTTGAAAAGCTATTGGAAGCAAGTATGTGAATAGCATAGTAGAAAGAGAAATGAGGCCTTGGCTAAAATTGAGAGATTCAATCATGCTAAAGACAACAAAAGCATCATGGTGGAAAACCAAGTGACTAGGACTAAACTTCTATCCACTATCCATGAAGAAGATGGAAAATAGGAGGTCGAACGGAGATAGAAATCGAGACAGAAATGGCTTAAAGAGGAGCATTCTAACATGCATTTCTTTCATCTGGCTGCTTCTGGTAGGCGAAGGAAGAACCATATTAATAGGGTGGTGGCCAATAAGATTAAATTTCAGGGTAGGAATAACATTGGTTGTGCCTTATCTTTTCAAGATGAGGCCAGGAAGGCTGTATGGAGCTTAAATGCAAAGGGCTCCCTTGAATCGGATGGTTTCTCAATCTATTTTTATAAGGAATTATGGTTAATGTTGAAGGAGGATGTTATGGCCATAATGAATGATTTTGTTGCAGGAAATTTGGGTTTCAAACTTAATAGATTTTTCATGTTTCTCCTTCCTTAGGAGGAGGAAGCAATGGCTGTTGAGGATTTTAAGCATGTTGGCTTCTCAAATGTTATTTACTTTATCATGGCTAAGGTTTTAGTGAACAGGTTGCGAGGGCTGCTTTAGGACATTATATCACTTGTTTAAACTGCTTTCAGTCCAGGGAGAAATATCCTTGATGGATTTGTGGATTAAACTACTTTAGGACATTACTTCAAAAATTTTGGCTTTTAGGAGAAGAAAGAAAAGGAAGGCTTTTCTTTGAAAGGTTAATTTCAGCAAGGCTTATTCTTTGGCAAAAAGGGGCTTTCCTTCTACTTGGATAGAATGGATGAAGAGATATGTAATGACCGTCTTTATTTTTATTATTATTTTTTGAAAGGACCTCTTTCCCTATCTTGGTTAATGGAAATCCGTCAGATGGATAGGTGCAACCATGAAGGGGGGTTTAACAAGAGTGCCCTTTAGCTCTAATGTTTTTTGTTCTGGCAATGGATGCTTTGGCGAGGGTCACCTTTAGAGTCTACTCAACAAACCTTTTCTGTGGTTTCTCCCCAACGACCAATGTTGTTTCTGCTATCCCGATCCTCCAATATGCAAATGACACTGTCTTTTTTATTAAACGTTCTTTACCATGAAGCTAGAAGGTTGAGATACCTACTTGAGCTTTTTAGGGATGATTCAGGTCTCGATTTCTCTAAATCAACATTGTACCTTTTCAGATGGACACTGATGAAGCTCAAACTTGTAGCCTCTCTCATGACCTCAAAGGGTTAGTTACCTTTGACCTGCCTCTATCTTCCACTATCCAACAGATCGATTACGCTCCAGGAGTGGACGCCATTGATTAAGAGAATGGACAAGAAGCTTTCGGGATGGGCATCTCAAATTCTTTTGAGAGGAGGACATTTGGTGTTATTCAAATCAATCCTAATGTCCATGCTTCTTATTTCCTATTGGTGTTTCAGTTGTCACAAAAGTTGAGAAAGCACCTGACCAATCTTACGAGGGAATTTTCCTGGACGAATTATGAGTCCAATGGTAGGGGAGCAAGGTTGACTGATTAGGAGGAGATTTGTAAGCCTGTCAAGTAAGGGGGTTTAGGCGTGTGGAGAAAATAGCATTTGTTGTTCATTTCATAAGCAAATCCTTAACCCTCTTTTGTATAGAGAGAGGGCTTAGGTATAAAAGAAAAACAATAAAACATAATAAAACATTTACCAAAATAAGAGAGTTAAAAATAGTACGACAATCAAACTTAACTAATTTGACCCTAAAATATCTAATCTAATTTATTCTTTAACACTCCCCCCAAGTTAGAGCATGTAACGCCCAACTTATTACACGAAATAAAAGTAAACACCCCCCCTCCCAATGTGGACATCAGGAGGAGCAGGCAGTACATCGGAGGACCAGGTGGCGACTATAGCAGAAGTAGTAGCAACTGCAATAGTAGGCAGGCAATGGGGGACGATCCCAAGCAAGTGAGAGTTGATCTCAAGTAGGTAGTTGTAGCAAAGTAGCAGTCACAATAGAACAGGAGACGATCCCAAGCAGGTGAAACACAATCTCAAGTAGGCATCTGTAATAGAGTAGTAGATGTAGTAGTACGTGAGACGATCCGAAGTAGGGGAGATGATCTTAAGTACTAGACTGTTGTAGCAGGAGTAGCAACAGTAAGAAATGCGTGTTTTCGTGCATAGAAGTGTGCAGTATGCACGTAGAAATATGTGTTGCACTTATATCATGTGCACATGCAGAGTAGCACACAAGATGGTGATGCTGATTAAGGAAGAGAGGATTCAGTCATGGCAAAAGGGAAAGCCACATCAGTAGCAGCAGCAACCACATGGAGGGGTCGCTCGTGGTGGCTATTGCCCCCTCTTTACACATGTGCAAAGAGGCTGTGTGCGTGTGGAGAGGGGCAATAGTAGCACTCGTGGTTTCTCTCTTTCTTGTAGGATTTAGGGTTTCTTTCCCAACAGGATCAAACCCACTCTAATACCATGTTGAAATGAATAAGCGAAATAAAATAAACAAAAAATATCAAAGCATCACAGAATAACAATTGGGTTTACGTGGAAACCCCTCTCACGAAGAGAGGGGAGAAGTGCCTCTATGGGAATATTCTTCTCAAGAATAAACGAGGGCTACAACGACCTTTATATAGGCCACTATACATCTCTCTTTCCCACTCCACTATATAGGACTAAACATTATCCACTATAACAATTCTCTCTCAACACTCTCCCTCAAGTTGGAGCATGGAATGCTCAATTTGTACAACATAAATCCTTACTCTTGCAAACAGAACACAACACTCCAATGGTGCAACTGGACCAAAGCTCTCCTCCAGGCAAACGACGGCAGTTGCATCCTTATTCTTGTTTGTAGGCGGGTGTGTTGATGACGACCAATGGATGAGGTCGGAGTCAGGTAGATGAATTGCTGAAGTTAGCTCTGATTGGTCTCTCTCCAAGAGACCTCAACTGGTGTTGGTACCTTCCACATTAGAGATCTCAGAAGTGGGTCTCTTCTTTAGAGACCTCAAGCATGGGCCTCTCCCACAAGAAAACTCGTAATGAGACTCTTCCTTAGAGACCTTGAGACTAGTCTCTCCTATATGGGAACTCGAAGTGGGCCTCTCCCTTGGCGACCTCGAGACTAACCTCTCACATACATTCTCTCTATAGATTTCTCTCGTATAAGGATAAGGAAAGTGTTCCTCTCATATAAGGACCAAATAGTGAGTTTCTCTCTTGTAGAGACCTTAAAGAATGAGTCTCCCTCATACTGGGGTTAAAATAGGCTCTCACTCACAGTCCTCCTTTATAGAGAAGAAAAAATAACTAGAGAAGAGCTTCTCTTCTTTTCTCTTCAAGTTCGTCAATTTTTTTAAATCATTTTTTTCTTCTTTTCTTTTTTTTATTAACTCATCATTTTCCCCTTCTTATTTTATCCCCTTTTCCTTTTTTGGCTATTTTCTCTCTACTATTTTTCTTTCTCTACCCCCTTTTTTTATCATTGTTCTTTTTTCTCTATCTCTTTTCTTTTCTTTTAAAAACTAATGGGCACACCATCATACAGAAAATAAAAGAAAAGAAAGGGTGAAAGTGAAAAAAAGCCTAAAGATATTAGGGTTCAATTGATCCTTGAGAAAAAAATTTTGTCGCATCATGCAATGGAACCCATCATCATCTTCATGGCGAGATCTGTAGAATGTTCTCCCCTGCCTTCTCCTTCGTAGTCAGGTACACCCTCACCTTCACGTGCCCCCCTCCCCCCCACCACCTCGACCAGAGCTTCTCGTTGATGTTGCTTCAATGCTGACAACGATGGGTCGTGGTCAAATCTATGCATAGAAGTGCAGGGTTAGGTCATTATCAAATATGCGGGCAATCAGTCAGCTATTCCCGGTGGTCCCGATCCACCGCCTAGACGAGAGGGACATGGTCAGGGCTTCCTTTCCTCTACACTACGAGTGAGAGGAGAGGCAATGGGGGAGCCCCTTGAGACAGTGTACCTGATCGGCGACTTCCACGAGCACCTCTTGAAGCTCCGATCCCTCTGGTTAAACCTCGAGGTGTGCATGGGTGGGCCCTCCTTCCACAACACCCTCATGTTCTTCCCCAACGACTACTGTAACCAGGGTCCTGGCACCAAAGGCATGCTCGACTTCCTCTGACCCAATCCTTTGCTTCATCGACTACACGAACTCCTTCCACGTGGGTCCTTGCTAGAGATGTGTATGTAGAAAGAAGCAAACCTGAAGATTAGGGTTTCCCTCTCGAGATCAAAGGCACAAATAAAAAGGAACCTTAATATCAAGAATAATCGACCAAAAAATCCAAAATTGATTTGCTCCGATACCATGTTGAGAAAATAATATTTGTTCATTTCATAAGCAAATCCTCAGCCCTCTTTATATAGAGAGAAGGCTTAGATATAAAAAGAAAAACAATAAAACATAATAAGACACTTATCAAAATAAGAGAGCTAAAAATAGCACAACAAGCAAACCCAGCTAATTGGGTCCTAAAATATCTAACCTAATTTATTCTTTAACAAGGTGTAAAGGATCTTTAGACAATGAGTGATAGCCTTCTTGCCAAAATGGTGGCTAACATAATGGGACCTAATGCTGACACGTTTAATACGATTTTCTTTAATTGCTATGGGAGATTTTTGAATTGGGAGCAAAGGACCTCACCTCCAAGAGGGGCATCCTCCTTCCTTATGGGAGTTGCGAGTGTCTTCCCTAAATTGCAACAGCATATCTCGCCTTATCTTGCAGTAGGTGATCATTTTCATTTCTAAACTAATGATTGGATAGGTCAAGGATCTTTGAAATCTCTTTCCAAGGCTTTATGCATTGGTTGATAACAAGGAGGCATGGGTCATTAATTGCTAGGATAATAGTTGGAGGCCTACCTTTGTTGGAAATCTTTCTGACCAAAGATCATAGGAGCTTGTGACGTTGGTGGATATTCTTGAAGCGAATCATCTTGAGGGTGATAATAATGAATTCTTATGGGACAGTAGGAAATTTTTTGTTCAAGAAGCTTATGTTAGGCTGCAAGGAGTGATGCAATTACCAAACATTGATTTCCTGGACTGTAAATTGTATAGTCAACAACCTACCCACTTAAAATCAAGATTTTTACCTGTCATATGCGGAGGGGCCGACTAATGTCATGGAGCTGAAGGTCAAGATGGGTACCCGATGTTAGTCACTTCTTGTACCCTTTGTCAATCTGGTCAAGACATCAAGCATTTGTTTTTGAGTGTAGCTTCTCTCAACAAGTTTGGTACTATTTTAATTTTGGGTAGATTAATCACACTAATGAACATGAATTCTAGAGCTCCTTCAAGCGTGGACGGCAACATTAGAGCCTTAATATTTTCCGCACGAAGAAAGAGAAGGCAAAGATTTTGGTTATTCTCTGGGGCATTTGACTTGGAAGAAATGCAGCAATTTTCAAAAGAGAACACTCGTACTTAGAAAATTTTGTTACTTGCATTTCTTCATTATTTTCTTTTTGGGAAAAATTCTTGTAATATGTTTGTCTTTTGTTGATTTTAATCAATGGAGCTAGGTGGTTATCTTCCATAACTTTTCCAAAAAACAAACTACATAAATGACTCCAATAGGTAGGCATAACCATCCCCAACCATATTTTTCACCCATGCATGCCCCCCGTTGTAGATTACATTACCCTTCAACGAGGAGATCGAAGGCCTACGAGGATTTTAATGGCCCATGCACTACTTATTCTAGAATGATAATGTAAATCTCCCCAAGATTCAGAAAGATTGGAAACAACCAACGAAGGTGGAAGAAACTTCTATGCTTCGTGCACAAGTCCCATCTCCTCCTTGCTACTTTTTAACTAATCTTTCCTTTCTAAACAAACAAACAAAAATCCTAACCCTAAGCAATATCTTCATCTTCCATATAACCAATAAATCCAAACCCATAAGTAGATCATCACCGCTTCTTCTGCCACTTGAGATCTGCGAAGAATCATGGAGTTTATTATTATTGAAACTCAAATAGAAATATTACAATTGGTCTCTTTATACGAAGAGTTTATACAACCTTCTACAATAGAAAAAATATATTTCTAATCATAGCAAATCTCCAACATAACAAACTTTCCTAAAATGATAACTCTAAAACTAGAAACTAAAATAAGGAAACAAGATAACTTAGGCAAGGTGGACTTTCTTGTCCACTACTCCATGTGGGATCTCATAATCTCCAACATGGAGCTTCACGAGATCTCCCACTCCCCCCTCCCAAGTTGGATATCTCCAACTTGCCAAAGAATACCAAGTAGTAGCACACGTGTAGGCCTTAATGCACGAACGGTCTCCAATCTTCAAACTAGACGAACAATAGTTGGGGAGCGTTCCCAAGCATATGATGGTCACCCTGTCTCCAAGAGAATCTCCCCCCTTGGAGAAAAATAAAAAACTGGACTGACTTCCTTCGGTGGCTCTAACTCGTTATTTCTGTTTCCCCACCATTGGTCATCATCCTATTTGGGGATGACACGACCCAAAGTTGTGGCTTCTTCCTTCGAGTCAAGCACTAGTGACGTAGTCATGACATGGGAACTTTTGCAGTAGTTGCCACAATACCAACAGAAGACAAAGGCCACAGCAGAAGAAGCGATCATATATGGGAAACGTTCCTAGGCAGTAATAGAGGAGGCCTCGCTCAGTTTTTTTGTCAAAAAGGGGGAAGGGTGGTTATTCAGTTGATAACCACCCAGCAAATATATTAATCAAAAGTCAAGCAAAGTGGCAAGATATTACATAGAGGTTACCTAGAAATTCGACCTCGCTCCTTAGTTAGCAGCAACATGGGGACTCCATGATCCCTTAAACTAGTACGAAAGCTAAATATCTTGGCTTCAGAGGTCACTATCTAATCTCCCTCTACCATGAGTCATAGATAGGAGATTTTCCTACATAGGGATCGATGTGGAGAAAATTAAGCACTCTCGGTTCAAAAAACCTGATCACGCGTGGGCCTTAGACCATGCAGGAGGTGTTGGTGGTGGAGAGGCACACGCAGGAAGGGAGTACAAGGCCTTACGTGACCCTCTTTTTTTTTTTGAAAAAGGAAAGGATAGTTATCCAAACTGATAACTACCCAAATGTATTAAAAGAAAAAGCCTTTCAGTTTACACTATGTCCAAAGAACATCCACAAAGACCTCTCACTCACAGAGACTCACTCCAAAGCCTAATCAAAGCAAAAATAGACTCCACGAAATTTTCCACATAAGGCCTCTGCCCCCTGAAGACAACCTCATTTCTTCCTAACTAGACACCTTAGAGAACCGCCAGCGGCCTAACCCTCTACTTCGTTCGAAAGACATTTTGCCCAGTGTTGCCACTTCCGCCTCTATATCCGCTCTAAAACTCATCAAAAGACCAACAATTCCACTATCCTGCTCCCACACGGCCCCAAATCTGTGATACAAACAGGCAAGAGAAGAAAAGATGGTCAACATCCTCATCATCTCCTCCACACAAAGGGCAAGCCTTAATCTCCACAGGAGCCCATCTAGCCCTCCACACCCTTGTCATGAGCCTTCACCTCCTAAGTAGCCAAACAAAAATGTTGACCTTTAAAGGGCAAGCCACCTTCCAAACCTGTCTGCAATCTCTCACCAGGTCCAGATCACCAGTGGGTCCCCCGCCGGACAATCTCCTATAAGCAGCCCTCACTGCGAAATCTCCATCCCAACTAAACATATCATTTCCCGATGCCGGATGGAAGCCTTCCAACTCTTCAAGCAACCTCTGGAAGTCCTGGATTCTCGCATCTGAAAGATTTCCTACAAAAGACGGGCACCACCCACCTCCCCAAACTTTTGCCATAAACGCCTCCCTGCCCAAGGAAAGAGCGAAAAGTCTCGGAAATCTTCTAGAAAGTGCGCCTTAACCTGTTTAATCATCCTGCCAGAACCTGAAAACCTCCCCCGTCCCCACCACCAGTACGAAACAATTCTGTACTTTATGAGCCACCGCCGACAGACCTTTCAGGAAATGAGAAGCGTCCCTTGGTGGGGACAAGAGGTCCCAACGCAGAGGGACACCATAAGTGGACCTGAAAACCTTCCACACCAAATCTCCCCCGTTCTCCAACAGACCCCCAACCCATTTCGCCAGTAGGCTATCATTAGATCTACCCAACTCCCTCACCTTAAGTCCCCCTTCCTCCATTGGCTTGCAAACCTCCTCCCACGCCACCAACCTGGCACCAGGCCCATTCGACCCCTGGTTGGACCAGAAAAAATTCCTCATAAGCCCCAATATTCTCTTGACCTGCTGGGGCAGCTTCAGGATAGAGATGAAATATGAAGGCATCGCCGCTAGAACCGCCTTGAGCAAAACCAACCTTCCTCCCCTTGACAGCAGCCTAGACGCCCATCCCGCCAACCTCCCCTCCAGCCTCCCTAGCAAGGAAGCCCAATCCTGCACCAAGATGCTCCCGTCTGTCAATGAAAGGCCCAAGTACCTGATCGGTAGTTTCTCTTGCTCCATGCCAAGACCCATGCTGCACTCCCTCGCCTCCGCCTCCGTCAAGTTGAAAGGGACAAACCTTGATTTTGATAGATTAATCTACAGCCCGGAAGCCTCACCAAACAATAGAAGCAAAATTCGCATCCTCTTGGCTTCCACCTCCCTACCCTCAATAAAGAATATCGTATCATCTGCATACTGCAGCAGCGGAATGCTCGTCCCATCTCCCAAGGAGAAACCTCTCACTAAGTTCCTTTCACAAGATTTTTTCGCCACCCTCGCTAGTGCATCTGTCGCTAGAACAAAAAGCATCAGAGCCAACGGGCATCCCTGCCTAACCCCTCTTCTCGGCTGGATCCAACCCCCTGCCAGGTTTCCATTGATAAGAACTGAAAAAGACGTCGCGGTGACATATCTTTTCATCCACTCGATCCACAGGAGTTGAAATCCCCTCTTCACCAAAGACGCCCAAAGGAAGGACCACTGCACTGGGTCATATGCCTTGCTTAAATCAACCTTCCACATGAAGAAGGCCTTCCTCTTGCTCCTCTTCAGTAAGACAGGATCTCCGAAGCCACCACATACCCCTCTAAGATGTTCCTGCCTAGAACAAAAGCCGTCTGCACCTGATCCACAATCCTCGCCAAGGTCTTCCTCAATCTATTCGCCAAGATCTTAGCCACAATCAGGTAAATAGCATTCGAAAGAGCTATTGGCCTGTACTCCTGAATCTCCTCTGCTCCATCCCTCTTCGGCAATAAGAACAAGTAAAATTTGTTCAATCTGTTGAAGCCTAAGTTTCCTTCTCTGAACTCCTGCAACACCTACACTACATCATCCTTTACTACCGACCAGAACTCCTTATAGAAGGAGACGGGAAAACCATCCAGACTTGGACAATCGTCAGCATTCAGTCCCCAAACCACCTTATGAATCTCATCCTCCTCAAATGGCCCAATCAAATTCTCTGCTTCCACATCCCTAATCCGCGGCACCTCGGATCCCAACCACCTCCATCTTCCCCCCTGCCTCCTCCCGGTGAACTCCCTGAAGTACCTCGCAGCCGCCCCGCCCACCGCCTCCCTGCCTACGAACTCCTCCCCGTCCACTATCAGTCTATCGATCCAGTTCTTCCTCCTCCTCCCAGATGCCGCCATATGAAAGTACCGAGTGTTAGAGTCACCCTCCCTAAGCCACTTCTGCCTGGATCTCACCTTCCACTCCACCTCCACCTTCCGATCCTCTTCTTGCACCACCTGCAAGCACTTGCTCTGCTCACCCTGTCCACTTCGCAGAGGAGGCCAACATCCTCAACCAAATCCAGCCTCTCAATCTCACTGAGAGCTTCATCTCTCCTCTTCCCACACTCCTCTTTGATCTGCTTCTTATAGACCTTGAGGAAGGACCTCAACTCCTGTAGCTTAGCTTCCAACCTAGCAGCCACCAAGCCTTCTGCATGAGTAGATCTCCATCTCTCTTCCACCAACCTCCTAAATCTCTCTTCAAGAAGCCAAGCTCTGTCAAACTTAAAATACGTACCATGCCTCCAACTCTCATTTGTCACCCAAAGCAAGGGGGTATGGTTCGAGAACGGCCGCTCCAGAGGTTTGATCTCCGCCATCGCTGTCGAGACCAAGAACCTGTCAATCCGAGACCGCTGCCCACCAGAGCTCCTCCAGGTGAAGTGGCAGGAAGAGGGTGGCATGTCAACCAACTCCTGTGCAGCAACAAAACCCGCAAAAGCCTCCGAGCCTTGGTCCACCCCTCCACAGCCATCCGGTTTATCTTCCACCAGCAGAGTGACATTAAAATCACCTCCAATCAACCACGGGATCCCCTGATGAGCCGTCGCGACTTGATCTAATTCATCCCACATAGCCTGCCTCCGCATACCATCATTCGGACCGTAGATCGAAGAGAAGAGCAGGCAGAGGTTGTCCCGACGCCTCTATAACTTGACTGTGACAACATGGGAACCGACTGTCGAGTCCAACAAGGAGAAGGCATCTCCTTTCCACCCAACAACAACCCCACCTACTCTTCCAACCGCATCTAGGGCTATGAACTCCCTAATGCCACCACCCCCCACCTCCCTCCACAGCCTCTGGTCATAGCTCCCCCATTTGGTCTCCTGGAGAAACACCACCTTGGGTCCCCACCTCTGAATATAACCACACAGCACTGCTCGCCTGGAGGGGTCATTCAACCCCCTTACATTCCACACGTGGACCTTAGTCATGGAAAAGTTCAGGAAACTCCACCTTTCGTCGTGCGCCTGAAACCCACCTCCTCAGCCACCCGATCAACCTCCTTGTCCTCCAACTCCACAGGCCGACCCAACTGCCCCCGCCGTACCTGCTCCCCGTCCAAAGGGTCCTCTTCCCCAGCTCGCACTACCCTCTCTTCATCCACACCCAACTCCACCCGAACCTCCTCAACCACTACCTCCCCTCCAACCCCAGCCCCTCGCTGGCTACCAACATCACCACTAGCCATCACCGCTGCCCTAGCACTCCCCGTGCTACCCCCACCTCCCATCGAGTCCTCAGCCGACCTTCCACCTCGCCCTGTAATCGACAAGGTGCTATTAGCCACCACCTCCGCCAACACCTCCCTTCGATGTTGGTCGCTCCCCACCTCGCTCTCGCCTCCAGCCGTCGCAGTCGAAGAGGACAGCGCTCCACCTCCGATAAGTCCACCTCGGCTTGTACGAGAGCCGCTGCATGAGAAGCTTCCTCGGCTTCCACCTCTGCAGGCACAGCACCTTCCCATTCACGTCACCCGTCGCCACTCGATCGGCCCGACGAAGATCGGATCGAGGGCTCACCTCCAGGTCCATTCGATCGCTGCCACCGTTCGGGGTCCACCCTAAACCCTTGCGGGTGAAGGAGCTCGATTCAAAAGCCCCTCCGAACTCGCCTTTCCCCGAGCCCGAATCCGGCTCCGACCTAGATTCGTCAAGAGGGTGCGCTATTAAAAGCTACTCATCAGCCAAGCCCTTCGTCTTTAGCATCGCGGATTTCTCTAGACCTTTCGCAGCAGATCTCGCGACTTCGCCGACTCCATCGCCCGCTCGTCTGCCACACTGACTACGCCACGAGAATCTCAACAATCGCGTAATCAACTCCGCATCCCCTCGCCTTCCCAAAAACGGCCGGACTTCGACCTGCCCGTGAGCCAGCTCCGACACCACGCTTCGCCACCGCACCACCAACCATCGCCTCAGCAAAAGACCTACGTCTCCCAACCTTCGGCGAGACCCGAACCAACCAAGAAGAGCTCCCCCATCTCAAGACCACCTTCTCCACGATCCGCACCTCGGGCTTCATCTCCACCCAAGCACCAAACCTCAACAGGTCCTCCAATCTCAGGCCAAGACCATCGCAACTCCGGAGCCTTGCGAACGGAGTGACCACTGCCGCCACCACCTCCACCGTACAGAGGAAGAGAGGAGCCCCCTCAATCACCACCCTCTGCCTTGCGTTAACCGGTGGGCGCTATGCCACAACCCAGTCCGACCTCACCGGCCACCTCCACCTCACCACTCCTCGGCCACACAACATCTCCCTGAACGCCAAACGCCGCAGCAGTACCGGTCCAAGCCCCGAGAGCACCAAGCTTCCGCTCCCGAGAGTCGCAACTCTGAAAGCACCCCTTCCAATCCCCAAGAACGAGGAAACCGCCCCCCTCAGGTCCCTCAGCCCCACCTCCCCTTTTAGCACCACCGCTACCAAGGGCGCCACTAAACTCCCCTCAAAGGCCCTGATCTCCTCCGACCACGATGCTTCAACCTCCACGAGAAGCGCCCCCTCCGGTGGAGGCAGCAACTCCTTCGCTCTCCCGACGGAAACCCTAGTGGCAGATTCCCAGAGGTGGCACCTTGCTCGCCTGTGCCCAAGTCCTCCGCACCGCAGACATCTCAACGGATCCCTACAGCCCTTCGCGAAGTGCCTCCTCCTGAGGCACTTGAAGCAGCGAAGCTTCGGCGCCTCTCCCCTTCGCGACCTCCTCTTCACCGTCGTCCAACCAGGCTCCTTGCCCTCCCCACCCTCTCGCGCTCCCCCTCATTCTCTCCTTCCGTGACCGTCTTTCAATCAACAAGGAGAAAAGATACGGCCAAGGCCTTGCCTTGGCTTTCCATGGTGACCCACAAGCGACGCAAGTTCTCACCCATGTATAGGAGAGGCAACATGGCCTCTTAGGTATGAAGGACGTGTGGTTCAAGATCGAACCTACTATGATACCATGTGAAAGCATAAAGAGAGAGAAGCGTGCACAGTAGAGTAGGGAAGATCCTCTGTTATGGCACCAACGTAGAGTCTCCAACAAGATCTTATAAGCCTTTTTCACAAAAAAGATGCACTTGCACCAAATTAGAATCATACACATCTGCCTTAGGCCAAAAACCATCTAAATCAAAAACCAACAAAATCAACTAGCCTTGCAGGTATCATCAATGATTGTACGAAAATTTGTAGAGCGAAGGTCCCCCTGAAGATTAAATTCTTCCTTTGGTTGTTGAGGAGGAAGAGGGTGGTTATCTATGAGCATACAAGAGGATGGGTGCCTCAAGATGATGCTACATGTGTCTTCTACGGAGATATAGTAAAGGACACTAGTCATCTCTTTCTTCGCTTGTTCTTTTGCTAACTTGTTGAAAGGCCACTACAGATTGCCCAGTTGATTATAGCTTTGAGTCAAGCTTCTGGTCCAACTTGCAAGACCCCTTTATGGATGCCTAAGCGAATGACGATAAGGCCTTCACTTTGCTTTGGTGCATTTGGCTTCAATGGAATGGCATTACCTTCTGTAAGAAGGGTTTTATAGAGTTATATATCTCTTTTCTACTCTTTGTACTTACTAGTGTAATTAACTCCTTTTCAATGCATCCAGGGGTTAACATTTCTTGCTAGCCCCTTTTTTCCGTTTCAAAAAAAAAAAAAAACAAAAACAAAAACAAAAAATAAACTAGCTTGCCTCATAAAGGGTGTCCTTAACTCATGGAGCCCAGATGCCAAAATTTCCCTTAATAAGTCCCTCCTAGATTTGTTCAAGTTCTAAGCTAAGCTTAAAAAACAACCCGGTCAAGTAAGGGCTGGCCCACTGGTTCATGATTTTAGATTGATTTTGTAAAGATATTATAATTGTCTACTTAAACAAGCTAAAGTTTACGTGAAAAACCACTTCTTATAAATTGAACAAAACAAATAAGAGAAAGAAAAGCATATTTAACCAACAAACAAGAAAATATTGATCTTTAAATTATAATAGGCAATCGATATCCATATACAACTAATACAAGTCAAAGTTGTAATTTTTTTACATCATCTAAAAACATGAGATTGGTATTTCCATTATTTTGTCATTACTAGAAATAATCTTATCCATTATTTTGTCATTATGAAGTGTGGGGGAAGGTTTTGGCGGGAAGGGATGGGGTTTTGTGGGGCAGCGAAAAGTGTAGATGAGGATTTCAGATAGGGGTGGTTCAAGAATTTTTGAACCCTAAATCTAAATTGGGCCAAGTTCAAAACATCAAACCCAAGACCAACCCATGGCTAACTGAGCCAAACTTTGGGTCAGGTTGAATCAGGCTGAAGACAGCTGGCCCAGGAGTGGGCTAGGCGAGCAATGGACATAGCTTATTGGTTCAGTCTCCATTCCTCAACTAAGTTGTGCTTCTTAGCAATCAAGCCAACAAGTCTATAAACAAAATCAACAAGGATTCCATTGCCTATCTAATCATTGAGCCAAAACCTGAAGGGTCTTCTATTGACAAGCACGCATTCAAAAAGGTATTCATCCTATGTATGACCATGAAAGGCTCCTTTAAAATGTTGAGCCACCCTTCGGGATTACAACCCTATCAACCTAATTACATGATAAACCAAAGTAATCTCATAGAATTGCCCACCCCATATCACTACCATTTCGCACAACCTTGAAGATCCACTTTCTTGACAATGCATCATTAAATTTTGCCAATAGAAGAACACCAAGGCCATCTTGATCAAGTGGCCTACGTGCATCCTCCCACAAGACCAGGTGTAAAGAATTGACCTTCCTGTTGTGTCCCTTTCCAGAACCTCTTCCTAATCACATCAATTTTCTTCATAATTTTTTTTTGTGATTTTAACATAGATAAGTAGAAAATCAGAATAGCCATGAGGTTTGACTTTAGGAGAGCTAGATGACTCCCCTTTAGACAACAGCCTTACCTCCACCTTGCTAGTCTATTCTCCACTCTATTGATTAAAAGGAGCCAATTGCCAACCATTATTTGCTTTTGCTTTAACGGCAAGCCCAAGTAAGTGAATGGCAAGGCATCGGGCACCATGGTAAGCACATGCAAGCATCTGGCAC
This sequence comes from Thalassia testudinum, assembly GCA_037157565.1. Lineage (NCBI taxonomy): Eukaryota > Viridiplantae > Streptophyta > Magnoliopsida > Alismatales > Hydrocharitaceae > Thalassia > Thalassia testudinum. The sequence continues at coordinate 44,629,375 of JAZHRO010000067.1, read as the reverse complement.
CTTTCTCATCTCTTATACAAAATGTACAGGAATTGACTTTGCATGGTTGATCTTTAGGTCGAAAAAGGCACCAAAACTCTGAACCATCACAGCCAAATTCTCAACTTCTCTAGTGAAAACTTAACAAAGAAAATGGTGTCATAAGTATGCTGCAAAATAGGCATGAAAGGCCCATTGCCATTTTGCACGCTGTAAAGAAACCGTCATGCATGCTTGGAAAGCCATCACAACCAATACATCAACCATAACCAAAAAAGTAAGCTTGCAAGCAGGCACCCCTGCTGAGCTCCCTTCTAAGGTTGCACACTTTGTTTACACACGCTAGTACAACAAAGGATGTAATGGTGATGCAGCACTTTATTTAACCAATCCACAAGTTTAGGAATCACCTCCTCCTCAAGATCTACCCAAGATATCATAAACCTTTGGAAATTTGACCATCCATAGGAAGCCCTTTCTCTTCCATCTATGACAACATTGTTAAATAGCAACCATCTTGTAGACCATAACAAAAAACTCCTACAAAGATCTATCCTTAAGAAAGGTCGACTTGATCGGGCCAATTGAGTTCGGAAGCCCCACATGCAACCTATTAGCCAAGACCTGCACCACTATAGGTAAGCTATGTTGGACAAAGTGATTGGACGAAACTAATCAATTCATTCAGCTTCTTTAGCAGGAGGATCATGTAGAATCTATTTAGCCTCTCAAAATCCCTATTACCAATAGCAAATTCCTGAAATTCCCACAAAACCCTTGTTCTCAACACCCCAAAACTCTTTAAAGAAAAGAATCTAGAAACCATCTAGACTACGCAAGCCCTTAGATTTCAGTTTTCATAGCATTCCAAATCTCTTATTTTGTGATTTTCTTAAGCAGGTCCCGGCCTACATCAACATCAACCATCAAGAACAAGGTAGCCAATGGAGGACCACTCCCAACACCTAGGTCTTCACTACTGCATTAACTCCTAAAAATGTGATCTCTAGGCCTGTATTACCTGTTGCCATCCTATGGTGCCATCACCAGCATAATGTGCTCTAGAAGATTCATCTTTTGCCTGGTACTCATAGCCAAGTGAAAAAACTGGAGGTTGGCATCATCCTCCTTCAACCATAATTGTCCAAATCTTTACCTATAATCCAATTCCTTTTTTAAATCCTCATGCTGAATTATTTCTTGGCAATGCTTCCTATCCCCCACCTCATTCGTGCGAGAAAGGCCTGCTGTCCTCCAACCTATCAAAAGTTGAAACACCCTGGAAAAACCCCAATCTTGCGTATTTCCTTCTTTGACTGATTTCCTTCTTGTACCCCATGCAGTAAGTTCAGATGCACAAGCTTTGTTGCAAAAGTATGTGTTGCCAAGTCACAAGGCTAGATCTCCCATTTCTGGCGAACCTCCTTAAAATCCAGCTCCAACAACCACAAAATACAAGGCATATGATACACCCTCGTTTGAGTTCAAGGAGTAAAGGTTTGGACAGAAAAAGGTCTCTCATGAGACATAATCATCAGGAAGTCAATATGGAACATTCAGTCAGATAGGTCCTGCATGATACATACTCGGCAGTCAGATAGTACATGGATGCATATACAATTTTGCATTTTAAATAATTAAATAAAAATAATTATTTTACTAATTACCAAGGGAAGACATGTCACCGATATGCCAGTATCAACACTCCAAGAGATATCAACAACTCATGCCATATCCTTTTCCTTAATATCGGTCAATATGTCACCAATATCAAGGGATATTAGTGACATATCGTTAAAATTGAACTCCCTAAGTATAAAATTTTCAACATATCGGTGATATATCACTGACATGTTGCTAGCATGTCTTTCCTATCAAAAAAAATATTTTCTTATATGTATAAGTGATTCCTAATTTACAAAGATTTTGAGGAGTTGTCATCGTGAGGCAATGTTGTAGGCAATGAGCCTATGGACAACAACATGACATATATTTAAAATCGCATACCTCAAATCTAATTTGATTGATAATGGTGATACAAAGTAGAAGTAGAAGCCTATACATCAAGTCTCAATATCCTTCTCCTTGATGCGATTTGTGGAAATCATAACAAACAAAGACTACAAATATCCATGGTGTTGCAACCTATCCAAATACTCTTCCTCCAAAAAACGAACGAAGGAAACATCCTAAGGCCACAACTATATTGATGGCATATTGGAAATTTAGAGGTTGTAACCTAGTGTCATGGTTATCTATTTCTACATTGAGATCTTCAATATTGGGGATTCTTCTTTAATATGGAAGGATATGAAAAAGGTGAAAGTACATATACCATATGAACTTTAAAATTGTATATGATTGTTTTGTATCTTTTCTTTTGAATGCTATTAGTCTATCGATATGTCAGTAACTATGGTAGTAACACGTTTTTATTATGTTTTCATTCAAAATATATGATTTTGGTCTTCTAAGCATTTCTTCATGTATGTAATAGTTATTTAAATGTTAATTTTTATCAAATTTGTGACATTTTAGGATATTTTAAACCTTTTTAAGCAATTTTCCCAAAATTCACCAATATCAACGATATATCCTCAACATATCCCCTTTTTGACTTTTTGATATAACATCGATATCGACATTTAAAATCTTACTAATTACACAAAACATTAGAAAACTAAAACAAAAATAAGACTACTAAAACACAAATGTAGGTACCAAAATCACCTTCCAAGACAAACTTAAGTAATGCTACTACAACATAAGGTCCTAAAATGAAGCATAAATAAAATGTTTCCAACAAGATAACATGACATTGCAAGGAAAATACAGCTCCATAAACTCCAAGAGCTTCATCTTGAACATCCAAAATGACAAGGTCCATAGAGATTCATTTTGAATATTAAAATCCATGAGAGCTTCATCTTGAACATCCAAAATGACAAGGTCCATAGAGATTCATTTTGAATATTAAAATCCATGAGAGCTTCATTCTAAATCTATTACGAAATGGGTGGAATATTCGATTGAGCGCTTGCCACTTACACTGCTTAGCGCAAATACTCAACATAGCCACATAATGGACCGTTGGAATATATGCACTTTACTCCTTAAACTGCTTAGGGCTACTCGGTAGGAGAGGCAGTCTAGGCAACCATTTCCTAAACATTGATGAGGCATAACTTCCTCCATTTGAAAGATTTGGTTAGCTCAAATGGACACAAAAATCTATAAAGCTTGGACTTCACACCAAAAGAGTTTCCCCAGGTAAAACCTACACCTGAAATCAAAATATCTTAGCTCCAACTTAGCAACAAGACTAACAAAAGCCTTTATGCTTTTGTCCCTATTACCTTTTGGCCTATTATCCACAGACAAAATAGCATTGAAATTGCCTTCTAGCAGCCATGGTCACCTGTCCACAAATAGAGATGCTTTCATTAACTCCTCCAAAAGAGACGCCCTCGGTTCATCATTTCAGAGGCCATAAATTGCAGAAATGATGAATTTAAGTACCATATTCACCTTGACAAGTACCTAGAAAGCATCCACTCGAAATTTGTAACAAATTTAGCTCAAAAACCCTCCCTGTCCACGACAACACCTACAAAACCTATTAGTTGAATCAATATGTAGAAAGCCTTAATAAGATGAGCTTCATAGCTCCTTCCCTACAACATTAAGAGCCTCGAGCTTTTTTTTGTAACATCAGAACTTCTACCCTCCACTCTGAAGTATATCCATGCAATACCGATCATCTCAAGGAGTCTTAGAATACCTAACATTCCACGACAATGCTCCAACCATCAATACCTATGTTGACCCTACAATCTAATGCTATAGCATGCATGCATATGCCAACAATCAAATGCCACCCAATCTCAACCCGATCAAGTAGCAGAGTTACCTTCACCCTCTCGAGCATAATCCTTAGCTCTTGGCACAATCTTCAATAAACCAACCTTTATTGCAGATAAAATACTACCCTCCATCGAGATGTGGGAGCATTAAAAGGCATAGAGACACTAAAACCAACAGTTGTAGACCCACCAGGGCCCCAATAGATGCCACCCTACCGATAGCCAACAAAATCATGTTTTGTGTTCCTCCCTGTAGTCTCCACCATCGTCATCAAAGTATACCTCCACCAACAAGGAGGGAAAGACAAGAGTCTCTCGATGGCACGGTGGTCAATGATCAAGAACCATCTTCTCCCTTCCCTACGGTGGTGGCTGAAGGTTTCATCTTGAAAGAGTGTAAAAGCAATCATGATTCGATTTCAACAGAAGGTCGGTTTCTTGATATTGATTTAGATCCAATCGTGGGCATATCAACCTCTACGTTTGTTCAACATAAAGAGACTCGAAGACGCTTCCATTTCCATCCTATTTTGGAGGAAGATATGGGTCCTCTTACAGATGTTCTCTCCACTGCACCATTGGTGGTGGAGGTTGAGGCCGATAGTGGTTCAATTCTTGACCCAAATGTATCGGAAGTGGTGGGTGATGGAGAGACTTTTGATTGTGCATTGACAAGTTAGAAATCTTCCGGAAGTGGTGGTTTTCGTTTATGGAAACCAATTTTTCAAACACAGATTGGTGTATCGCACTAAAAAGCACTGATTGCGGGCTCAGAAGGAGAGGGAGAGCGAAGAAGCTTCTATCAAATGATTATTTTTTTTAATATTTGTTGGGGATTTATTCTAGGTGTAGGGATTGGTTTTTGAATGTGAGAAGTCTTCTTGGCATTTTTGTCGGATGTGATATCCTAGTGGGTGGTTGTATTACGGTGTGTCCAATTTGGACAATGTTGTCTGATCTAGGAGTGGTCAATCCTATTGTGTGTGGGCGAGTCTTTTGTTGGTGGGCCCTATGCTTCTTTTTTGTATGTGATCTTATTGTAATCATCTTTGTTTTAATTTTTAATAGATTTTGGATGGTTACTGAATGCCAATAGCCTTCCGAGTTTTCTTCAAAAAAAAAAAAAAAAAACAAGTCTCACCCTCCCTTTCCAAAGTTGTACCATTTCTCTTTCCTTCACAAATGCCATCACTCTCAACCTACAATCATTAGTCCCTAGCAACCGCATCTCCGAATGACTAACATGGGAGTTCTACTGGGATCCCTGAAAAGAATTAGAATTTCTTCATTAAAAGATATAGGGGACAAATGCAACAATACAAATGGCATAGGCCAAATAGCGTTTGATCTATCGAGCTTACTAAAGCAGGACCCAGTGATACATCACCAACTGCAAAACTTCTGCCTATGTCAACAACTAAGACTGCTATTGCTCTCCCTACAACCTTCCTATAGCCCCCATCAACACCATATTTGAAGGTCCTTCTCTATCACTTCCCAACAACCTATAGTCTATTGCATTATCACCCCTATAGCTATTGTCAGCATGCATGGTTGTCGTTGTCGTTCTCCTCCCAGTACCTACCCAACTCCCTAGTTGTCAACTTCACCAATGGAACCTCCAACCTAAGCACACAAGTGGATTCACCAATTTCAACACAATTACTTGAAACTAGGAAGCTTTAAGTAGGATTCTAGCAGGTTATATTAAGTGGCATAAATGAGGTACCCGAGACATCTCGATAATTAAATGATCCACCATAACATGAATAGCAAAGGTTCAAAAAACAAAAGAAGCTAGGTCAAACATGAATTGGATATCCTCTTGAAGATGCAAGAAGTTCTAAAGTTGGTAAAAGAAGAAATGCAAATCATAAAAGAACAAGTATAACAATCAATAGATAGGTACAACCGACGTGCCTAAGGAGATTATCCCTATTTTTGTCAACCCACCCCTAGCAGCACCATGCACTCCCTATTTTTGTCAATCCACCCCTAGCAACACCATCCACTTTGAGTGGCATAATGATTTTGAATTTCTTGATTTGGTGTTTCACTAAGAGAGGTTTCTATAACCACAACCTCCATTACTAACTATGCCAATCAATGAGGTGATCAACAAAGAGGTTCTCCAACTAGCCCTACATCATGAAACACTTCTACAGGGTGAGACATCCCTACCCACCTAGAATGGATTGGGGGCTTAGCAAATAAACCACCGGGCTAGCCTAAGCCTAACCCAAGCTTCAACCTATTCCTTAATTGAGCAGGCTTGGTTTTATTTTGGTTGACATGGCCCGAGATGCCCATATGTTCTTTGCAGCACGACACCAATTGCCGTAGATTCATATAGCAATTTCACCAAATTCGTTAGTTAACACCATTTTTGTTTTCTGTCATGTGGAATTGGGTTTCCCATTCTACTTAGAGTGGCCATTGATCTAGAGATAACACATGCAGTGGACTCCTTACCTCAGTTTGTGATTTCAATGCCTAATATCTTCTTCAGTGCTGATTTTGAAGAGAAAACAGAGGTAAATTTACACGCCACATTGGAATACCTTTTACCCCTTGGAATCAATAATGACCAAGTAATATTGCCACCTCTATACAATATCATTGACATATGGTGAGGACATTCTTCTTGTGTTTGGCATTGTCCTTTAAGAGCTGATGCTACACCTTTTTTTTTTTTTTTTTTGGAAAGAAAAGGATGTTTACTGGATGTTGGTAACCATTCAGGAAGTTTTATTAAAATAAAAGGAACAGACTTTCAGGGAGTTTAGCCAAAAATCAGAAAAAGAAGATGCCTCTCGAACAACATTTTCCAGCCACACTCTCCTTTTGGAACACAACACCATTTCTCTGCAACCACAAAATCCACAGAGTAGCCACCACTTTGATCCACCCTGCTGTGTCTGCATGCACGTAGCTCCTAAATCAGTTCCACAAGTTGTCCATAGATGAAAAATTGCACCATGTATATTGCTCATCCTCCAAACATCTTTTGAAAGAGAACACTATGTAAACAAGTGATTAGAGTCTTCCACATCACTGTTGCAGACCGGGCAAGAAGCATCGATGGCTGGAAACCACCGCTTTCTTACAGAATTCGTGATCAGCCTCTCTTCGCAATACCCACAAGAACAACTTGATTTTAAGGGGAATCTTCAGCTTCCAAAACAGGGCACAATCAACAATATTATCATCCAAATCAGTGCCACCTTCGGTAATACAGCTGTAGGCTTTGGATACCATAAAATCTCTCCTTGTCTAGATCGGCTTATCATCTTCATCTCTGAGTTTCAGATCTGAAATCACCTACAGCAGTCCCTGACATACAGAAAAAGTCCCTTTCAGTAATCCCTGTGGCAAGATAATACTCCAACAACCGGTGTTGTAATCCCAAACATCCTTTACATGAGCATCTCTATTAACAGCCAGGTGGAAATTCTTGGGAAACAAGAGAATAAAACACCATACTCAATCCAGTCATCTCGTCAAAATTTAAAAAGAACCCCTCTTCCTAGAACTGGCTTGAAAAACTGCTTATATTCAACCATAACTTGCACAACCGATCTCCAAAAAGCAGCGTCCCCCTTCCTACAAACAGCCCGCTCGCAAATATCCTAAGAAGAACCATAGGAATCAATGATGAGCCTATTCCACATGGATTCCCCACCTTCAAAAATCCTTGTCGCCCATTTCAGTAGTGTTAAACTCCTTAACTTTGCATACACCGAAACCACCTTGCTTCGTAGGCTTACAAAACCTTGCTCCATTTAATGGCTTATAAGAACCTCCCCTCATGATCCGGACCCCTTCCAAAAGAATATCTTTCGGATACCATCCAACCTAGAGAGAATCTTCTTTGCTACACCCTACTTCTTGAGATAGAAAAATTGAAGATGTCATCCCTAACCTCCACAAGATCCCAATTAGCTTGAAAAACTTGCGAGCACAAATTTTCCGTAACGGAGAAGAGTTGATGTAGGTACAATGCATATTTAATCATTTTTATGCAATATGAGAGTTTAGTAGTAAAATACCATAGTTTATATTTAATTATGGACTTAAAGCCAATTTTACTATGCAATTGGGGCTGCTATTTGTTAGAAATTTTGGCTTCTTGTGTAACTAGTGGGACTAGAATTTGCTATAATTTCCCTTTGTTATATAGCAACCTTGCCAATCATTTAATGATTAGTTTAGGACTTCTTGTGAGAAAGAACAATATGAAGTGGAAACATGGAGAAGCATTAAAGAAATTTATTGTTAGCAACATTTTAGGTGGGCAAAGCCTTAATCAAGGAAAAACAAGGACCATGTGTATGTTTAGGCAAGAAAAACTAAGGCTATGTTTGGATGGGTGTTTGTGTTTAGCTTGGGATAAAGGTTAGTAAGTGTTAAGTTATGGACGTGGTAGAATAAGTGGTGGGTTAGTGGTGGGAAAGATGTGTCAGGTAAGTTAACATGTTGTAAGTTGTATTTTTTATTTGTATTTGAAGTAGAGATATATAGAGAGTGTAGCATATTTATTTTTATATGTGATGTTCAATAATTTTTTATTATTGTTTTGTTAGAAAGTGGAGCAAATGGTGATGGGATATAACATGAGTAGATATGTTGAAAGTAGGGATGTAAGATGACTTTCTTGTAAATCCCATTAAACACATGCTAGTATTCATGCACTATTCATCTTAACCCACCACATAGAACAAAACCTTCATGTCCAAGAAATGTTAAGTTCGAAAGATGGTGGGTGTGGTGATTGGATAGATTATAGTGGATCTGATATGGTACATAAGTTTTTTTGTTTTTTTGTGAAAAGGGGAAGGGTAGTTATCCGCGTTATAACCACCCAGATTCATTAATAAAAAAAAAGTTACAAGACCATCACCGGGGATACAAAGCAAACTCCCAAAACACTGACTGAGAGGATATGGAGCAAACAACATTTTCAACATATGGAATATCTCCCCTAAAAACAACTCCATTTCTTCCCAACCATACACCCCATAGCATTGTCCGGACCTTCGCCCACTCCTTCCTTGATCTAATAATATGGTACATGAGTTAATGTGATTTAAGTAAAAAGATGTTTGCAATGTTAGAAATTAAAGAGAGTGGTGATTGGATGCAATAGGTGAGTTGAAATACAGTAAGTAGGGACTTGAAACAGCACCTGTCATAGACCATATCTATTTCACCTGCAACCATTCATCCTAAAGACAAATCGCCCTAGAAGGCTCCATAGAGCAAATGGGATTTTTTTTGGTAGGATGATAGTGAGACTTAATGAGTTCTAATCAAGAAGGGAAACGAAATCGGGATGCACAAGGAAGAAAACAAAAGAAACAAGGAGGAGACTCTCTAATGGTTCAAAAAAGAGAAAAGAAAAGCATATTAGTTTCTGACAACAAATGATGACTAGCAAATACTAGTGCAGAAATAAGAAGAGAGTACATATCGGGCAAAGCCCTAAAACTGCAGCATTGTTAATACTCAATTCTTAAAACATTGTTCTGGCACCGCAAGAGGAATAAAACTATAAAATGTCAGACAGTTGAAGACATGATTGAGATGGTTTCAAGAACAGGAGAGAATCAAAATGGACCTCACAAGACAAGCATGGAGTAAAAGAAGGAGCAGCTCCAAAGCAAGGACAAAGCATGGTTTGGGTTAAAGAAACAAAGTAAAAACCCTGATTGTGTCTTAATGCTGATCCTATCGCATAACAACCAATCAACATTGATTTTTCAAATCAGTAGTTCTGAGAATCAATGCCTTGATAGTAAAAAAACCAAGAAGAAAATTAACATTATATAATATAAAAAACAATAATCTTTTAAAAAGGTAAGGAAAAAAATTAATATAAAAAATTTCAGGTCCACATCTTCATGTTGCTTTCCCCCGATTAATGCGGGCCTAATTAGTAGTGTAAACTTGCATAAACAGGTCCACCTCCATAAGCCACAGTGAAAAACAATAATAGACTCCTAAAGTAAAACAGGTCCATAACACGTGGACTCCCCACCCAATGGCATGCAGCCATCTGTGATGTTCTCTTCACATAGAGAGAGTTCAAAAAAAGGACTAACTAATAGAGGTAACACGTCCCTGATCCTTTCACCTGTTTCTTCCATCTGGTCCTTATTTCTTCAGCAAGCTCGTTACATCTATCAATTTGAAAATGAAGAATCTCATCCTCTCAAAAGGGAATCAAACAAAAAAAAAAGAAAGGGAGAACCAATAAGGGGAAACCTTCTCAAGCACTTGCACTTTCAAGCCACGGTATTTGCACCCAACACTATATCATAGTTCATAGAAGCTCCAATACCACACCTTTTGATGAGGGAAGAAATTACCCTCACAAAATAAGCCCAATCAGCTTATGATTAAATCAACGAAACTCGCTCAGACTCGATCCGCACGAAAATGCGAAGAGACGCAAAACCATGGTCAAGCAATCAACTCCCATTACTCTCCATAACTCCCCATTATATCACATAACTCTAGCAGTTACACATCTCCAAAAATGTAACTGCCAACATTTGTATTTTATAAATTAACTCCTACCTACATGATAGGGAAAAGACACCAAAGGAGGGGCAACTCAAAGGCTCTACAACCGACTACTTCATGTATTATTCCCATATATAATGGATATTGAGAGTTAGATCCCCCCTCCATACGTGCACCCATTCGAGGTGGAACTGGGCCAACAACTTCCTATCTTTATGTGATTGCATGCTTATTTTTATTTATTCATGACTATTCCATGTTTCTCACATCTACAAATTTTTTGATGGCCAATGGTGGACTCAACAACAACCTCTTGCCCAGAGCTCCGGTCAGCTGACCTCCCCACCCAACCTCCCTCTAGCCGATGCTCCTCCTAGCCAACACGTTTTGGTCAAGTTCATCATTGGTCGGTTGTCCATCAGACCCGCCTAAAGAAGGGTAATGACCCCTTCATCATTTGGTCGTTTGAAAGACCGTCTGAAGTCAAGCGTCACCTGATTCATGCCTTGCCCAACCAACGACCCATGTGAAGATTTTTACGTTCCTAGGTGTTCAAAGGTCTCTTGAGGCCTCTAAAGCCACTAATGACTCGTGCATCCACACCCAGTATGAAGAAGCTCTGCCAAAAGCCCTCTCCTTGCCAGCTGGCACGCCATGCTATTTTTCCTCATTGTGTGAACAAAGGCGTCAGCTGCCCTACGTCTTCAGCAGGCTGGATTTTCTTACAAAAAACAAAGGGGAAGAACATGATATTCGCTGGTGACTTGTTAAGCCTATGCATGTGGTTGTTGCTCAATGGCATGCACTATGGAGTGGACTCCCATGCAAAACATCTTTCACCAAATAAGATTCCCTCCTACTTCTGCCATCACAATATTTCTCCTACTAGATAGAAGATAGCTCCCCTCCTAAGGCCCATTAAATGGCTCCATTTAAGCCTATGCAATTATCAAAGTGGAAAAATTACTTTCATCCCCACGAAAGCAAGCGATCCACATTCCACCTCTTTACATTCGTTGACGTCATTTTCATATGACGTTTGTCCACAATTTTCCACATTAACATGTAGGAGGGGTAGACGTCACAATGGCTAGTATGTGATGCGAGTGGGGGCACCATCCGAAGGAAAAAGAAAAAAAGAGATTCTACGAGGCTAACAATCCCACCAACAGCCTTGTGCTACTCCAACTATCTTACCTCCCATTTCAAGATAAGTTAATTTTTTCCTATTTCATAAAATGGCTACTTGTATTTTCAAATTTTATATTATCTTTATGTCACTCATCTCCCCACCCGCCTGTAAACTAGTATACATCGAGACTGAAAAATCCCCTCGTGTTCCTGAAAAGCATACCCCACCCGTACAGGATAGGCAGCCAGTGAATACCCCAACCAGAGCAAACCCTGGGCCCCATGTAAGTGTCGACTCCTTTGCGAGGAACCTTGGCATCCTACTGTAGGCTACCTCTTCAATACCTAGGGAGAGCCTGGATAGTGCAGTCTTCCTAGCACGAACAATTGGTCGAGATCGAGTTATAAGTCGTGAGACAAGCTCCCTCATTTTCATTACGACTTACATTTTTTACTTATCGCCTGTTTTTCAGGAGGCAATTCACGAACCCCTCGACCCAAAAAATAAAAAAATAAAGAGGCGAGCGGGTTTAAAAGAGCACCTACCCCTAGCATTACCAAGTGATAATTATTGGGGGCAAGGGTAACCGCCACGCGAGGACAAAAAAAAAAGATGGCAATTCTACTCTTGCAATCAATTCAGTCAGACTACGAGAGTGGGGACAAATGATGAGGGCAATTTGATTAGATTAACACGAAATAAGCCCAATCGGCTTGTGATTAGATTAACGAAACTCGCTCAAACTCGATCCACACGAAAATGCAGAGAGACATGAGACCACGATCAAGTAGTGAACTACCATTACTTTCCATAACTCCCCATTATATCCTATAACTCTAGCAGTTACACATCTCCAAAAAACGTAACCACCAACTAGGGGTGGGCGTTATTCGAGTCAACCTAAATAACCCATCCAAATCATGAAAAATGGGTTAAATGGTTTGGGTTATTTAGGTTATGGATCGGGTTATGAGTATTTGGTTGACTCATGGATCCAGTAGTTCCAACCCAACCACCCAAACCCAAACTTTCCAACCCACCCACCCAACCCAAACCATTATCTAATGCTATATATAATAAAACATAGAAAACTCTAAACCCTTATCACCCTTCCATGAGTCCCTCCCCTACTCAAAGTCTCCAACGCACACACCACCTACTATAGGCTACAGTTGTGCCTGTGTGCACCGGCACCCCTCCCCCGACTCCTCCCCTTCCCACTCCAACACGCACCTACGACTGCAAGCTGCTAACCCACCCACTCGACTGCCTGTAGATGTGTGCACCCTTCCCTTAAGTCCCCTCCCCTCCCCCTCTCTACCCAGTCCCTCCGCCGTTCCACCTCCTCCCTCCACTAAGTCCACACCCCTTCCCCCTCCAATATCAGTGCCCACCTCTCCGTCACCCTCAACAACCACTGCACCTGCTTCAATGGCCTACAAGGCACCTTCAATTGCTCCATCTCCAATGCTTATGAGGCTACAAGTCGACAACGCCCTCTCAACATTAATAGTAGGAGACGGTAAGCAATTCTTATTTCTTGTAGATGTCGTATCTAAGTTATTTTATTTAACCATCTAAGAAAGAATTGAATCCAAAAAATTATTTCAGCCATCCTTATATATAATTTTTATGCATATATTCCTACAAATAATCTAACCATCAAGTTATTTTAGAAGTTCATTTTAGAAGATATAGGATAGATGCAACATCCTAGTGGATTTCTTTTAAAAAATAAGGCTGCATCTTGGTGGGTTTTTTTTAAATGTCTGCATCGAGAAAAGGTCTTCTCTTGCATAAAAAAAAAGCATGTGCAAAATTTGGGTTTCACTCAACCCAAATCAACCCAAACTGACATGAACCGACTTGAATCAAACCCAAACCTGACCTAATTTGGGTGGGTCATGGGTCGGTATTTTTGTCAATCCAAATCAAACACGACCCAAACCAAACAACCTAAATCCACCCAAACCGATCGAATGCACATCCCTACCGCCAACATTTGTATTTTATAAACTGGCTCCTACCTACATGATAAGGGAGAGACACCGAAGGAAGGGCAACTCAAAGGCTCTACAACCCACTGAGGCCACTACTTTAGGTATTATTCTCACATATAGTGGATATTGAGAGTTAGATCCCCTCCCCAGACATACACTCATTCGAGGTGGAATTGGGTCAATAACTTCCTGTCTCTATGTGATTATGTGCTCATTTTTATTTATTCATGACTATGCTATGTTTCTCGCATCTACAAATTTTTTGATGGCCATTGGGGGCCTCAACGGTGACCTCTGAGGCTCATCACCTTCCCTACATTTTCGAAGTTGACCAACTCTCTCCTCGATCAACAAACCACAGCTCTCCAAAGGGTAACCATAGAACAATTGAGTTATGGCAAAAACTACCGACAAAGTCACCTTCACAACACTCACATCACACCCTTGGCAACCAAGACCACTAATCCAATCCAATCGTTCCAACCAATTTCAAATCCCTCCACCCCCCAACAATGCCAACAATCCTGACTCCAGCTAAACCCCACCATCCCTCCATACCCCAAAAGGAAAGTTTTGATTGGTCCCTCAACATGCCTGGGGACGGTCACACATAGATTCCGCAATAAAAGAGCATCAATCGCATCGAAGCCAGCGCTCTCAACAAGCTCAGGTGACGTTGATTAGAGTTCTTCCTCTCTTGCCCTCGCTGTTGCCTTCGACTAATTGTAGCATAGCATAGCATGCAATTGAACACACACTCAACAAGCATTCAATCACTCCATGGAACTAACTCAAAGGGGGGAAAGGAGAGAAAGAAAGAAACTAATACTAATGCTAATTCTGCACAAGTAAATAGCTAAAAACGGAAAAATGGGATAACCTCGGGGCTGGACTTGCGGGTTTCGGTGGAGAGGTCGAGCTTGGTCCTCTCGACGGTGACGGTGCCGGCGGAGCCGTACGAGCTGAACTCACGCTTCTTCGCACAGGTGATGGCCGTGGTGCAGTCAGGGCAGACCGCGTCGGCCGCCAGGAAGCACCGCTCCAGGGACTCCCTCGGGTCGGCCGAGGGCGGGGCGGCCGAGGAGGCCTTCACGACCCTCACGGCGCAGCGGTTGCTACGCCTGATGAAGAGGTCGGGGAGGTGGAGGGGGACGAGGAGGGAAGGGCGGCAGCGCCGAAGGTCGGTCGGAGGGGGCATGTGGAGGGCCGCGAGGTGGGAGGAGTATGAGGAGGAGGCCATTTTTGGGTGGTAGTGATAGTGGTGGTGGTGGGCGGTGGCGGCTCTTCTCTTGGCTTTCCTTCTTCCCTCGCGCCTTGCGGGGGGAAGGAAGGGTGAGGGAGAGAGGAGGGGTGTTTTGGATGTTGGTTTATCTAATCTTCTTGTGCTATTTGGCCTCTTCTCGCTGCTTCGAGGTGAGGTGTGGCACTTTGCTTTGGGAGCCTTTTTGGTTTTTGTGGGGGAGGGGGGTGGGAACGAACGTTTGGGTCTTTTAATCTTGACTTATAACAATTTCAGGAGCATCCTCCTTCTGAAGGACATTGGGATGAATTTATGGTAGGATCACGTGAGAAAATATCCACACTTATTTCTTTAAATACATCACGTGTTAACTTATATTTCTTTAAATACAAAAGCATCGTAATCTCAAGTTTATCTCACAATCTCACCACTTACAAAATTAATCCCTCAAAATCAATTCTTCAAAACAAATAATACCTTATGTACAGTTTAGTAAGAGGAATCATTAGGGGAAATAAAAATTAAACATAAGAAGGAAGAAGTAAGGAGGATGGAGGAATTAAGGAATTTTATTTTAATGAGGTGTTTAGTTGGATTTATTATCTTGTCAAAGGAATTGAGGGATTTTATTTCACTTGAAGTGTTTGTTTGGTAAAATAAGTTGGTAGAATAAAAAGAAGATTAGTTGAAAAGAAGGAATAGGCGAAATTAACTAATTCCCCTAATGAAATTGGTTAAACTTGAAATTACATCCTTAATTTTGGAATCATATAATTCCAAAATTACAGATGCTAAACCTTGGTGTTAATTTCACGTACCAAACATCACCTTAGGCATATCACGGGGGATTGTTGGATTGCTTGTCATGCATGTAGGTTCTACATGGACTGAGAGACTTGAATGAATATGCATAGAGTTGTGTAGAAAATTTTACCTCAACTTACTAAGGATGTGTGAACTCAACTCGATAAATTAATAAGCTACTCGAGTCATAATTTAGGCCCAATAATTTTTTTGAGCAGATGACACTCCTGCAATCCTTCTAATTACTATGAATTAAGGTTCACTAGTGTGATCATGAATCTAGTGTACCTCATGATTTTTTTTTTTTTTGAGAAAGAGAAGAATTAATACTTAAAGGTAGCAATCCAAGATATAATTAATTAAGAAAAATAATTACAGAGCAGAAAGCCATTGCCCTGCCAAGACAGCCACCTCACTACAAATATTTTCCACCCACCCACACCCCTCGTTAAATAAAACATCATTCCTAGTCTTCCATATCCCCCAAAGAATAGCAGCCATGGTAGCTTGGGGCCTGAAGGAATAAAAAAAATAACTCCAAAGATCATCCCAACCCGGAAGAGGACAATAACAAATTTGGAGCCAAACTTCATTTGTCACGAGGCAAGAGCTGGAAAGATGTTTGGTATCATCATCTGCAAAATCGCATAACGGGCACAAGATACAACTTCTCACGGCTCTAGTAACTAGACCATCTCTTCATGCAAGCCACAGAAAAATCTGAATTTTTAGGGGCACTTTTATCTACCACAAAGACAAGCACACATGCGAATGGTTGTCATCAATAGAAGCAAGCATCGAACGTTCATAAGCCATTTTTGGTGCATACAACCCATTCCGTCAAGTGAAACCATCCACCCCACTACAAGGTCTAAAAGCCTGCAACGCTTCAATCATACGACCAAATTCTTATCGAGTGCGGCCAACATATTACGAAGAAGGAGTAGGAGGAGACCGCATATCACCATTTGAATCCCAATAATTAGCCACGGTGCAGGCCTTGTCAGGAGCCAGACCATAAGAACGCAGGAGCAAGGAATCAAAGGAGCCCAAACAGGTCAAATTATCTTTCTAGAACTTGAAGTCCCCACCACTTCCAAGTACTAGAGAGAATAAATCCCGCCGCTCTTCCATAGTCTTTGTGATCGAAGACCAAAAGGGGGACGCACTAACGGGTGAAGCCGACTAGAAGATGAGTTTGAGGTGTCATAGGAGTCTTTGATAATCTCTTGCCACAAGCTAGTGTCACCTCATTTAAGAAGCAAAGAGTCACCAAACTCTTGTAGGGACCGAACACCCATTCCACCCCTCTTTTTTGAAGTACACACATGATGCCATTTGACAAGTTGAAGGAACTGGCCCACATGCGAGGCTCCCTTTTGAAAGAAACATTTTCTAATTACCTTCAATTGCTTCAGAACTATCCTAGACGACCTGAACATGGACAAATAAAAGACAGGAATGGTCGAAATAACAGTGTTAAGTAGAACAAGTCTACCTCCTTTAGAAAGAAATCTACCATACCAGCCTGCAAGTCACAGAGATTTCCTCATATAAAGACACCCAATAGGCATTTTTCATCTTTTTCCCACGTAGAGGAAGGCCCAAGTAACGAACAAGCAAACTGCACAAAGGGGTGTGGAGAATCTCAGAGAGCAAGTCCTTGATCTGATTTGCCAAACCAAAGCAAATTAGAGAGGACTTGGACCCATTTATCTTACGTCTATAAATGTCACCAAAAATATCAATGACATATTTAACACATTCAGCCTCCCTACAACCCCTTTCAATAAAACAGATCGTGTTGTCTACATATTGGAGAATAGGAGTTAAAACACGCTGGGAGGAGAGGGTGTAACCATGCATAAGACCTCCCAAGCAGGCTTCGAAAGAAAAATGAGCCAGCATATCTACTGCAAGAATAAATAGAAGAGGGGCAACGAGACACCCCTGGCAGACTCCTTTTTCTGGCTGAATCTAGTGCCTAGATGACCTGCCATTAATGAGTGGAGAGAAAGAAGTTGTGATACAATGCTTCATCCACTGTACCCAAGTCTCAGGGAAGCCTCTTCTCCAGAGAATCTCCTAGAGGTATTGCTAAGAAATAGAGTCGTACGCTTTTGAGAAGTCTACCTTCCACATAAAGGCCTTTGTTTTCCGTTGTAACCAGCCAGACACCATTTCCTGTGCCAAAATGAATGACTCCTGCAAGGATCACCCTTTAAGGAAAGCCGATTGAACCAGACTAACCAAATTACCAACAAAATCTCTTAGGCGGTTAGCAAGAATTTTCCAAATCAACAAATAAATAGAATTCGAAAGTGTTATAGGTCGAAACTCAGAAAGTGATTCTGCACCTTGTTTTTTGGGGAGGTGAAAAGGGAAGGATTTGTTGAGCTTCTCGAACCAGAATTACCCTGCTGAAATTTATCAATTACCTGTAAAACATCAGCTTTCACCACCGACCAAAACTCCTTATAGAACAAGATTTGGAAGCCATCTGGCCCAAGTGACCCTTCTACTTTGAGCCCCTTCAAGGCTACCAACACCTCCGACTCCTCAATGGGTCTAGTCAACAAGATACCCTCTTCCTCCCCAAGCCTGACCATATTAGAGGAGGTTAAACGCCAGCCACCTCTTTGTCCTTCATGGGTAATATCAAAGAAGTAATGATTGGCTTCAATGCGGATCTCTTACGATGTATTAAACACAACATCACTAGATCTTAAGGAAGAGATGAGATTAAATCTCCTCTGAGAGGTTGCAGCGACATGGAAAAATTTCGTGTTCACATTGACCTCCTTTAGCCAAAGCTGACGAGATTTTTCTCTCTAATCCATTTCCCTCTGAAGATCCTCCTTGACAATCATCGTGCTCAACTCTTTTCTAAGTTGGATGTCACTTTCCAAAAGGGAACCACACTCCTCCTTAAGATCCAACTCACGCAACCCTTCAATGGCATCCAATCTTCTCTGAGATCGTATAGCAACAATAGTCTTCTTATATTCTGTAAGCATCAGCCGAAGGCCCTTCAGCTTGGACACTAACTGTTGAGTAGTCATCCCATCAGCCTACTTGGCTACCCACCATGAAGCAACCATCTCATGGAAGCCAATTTCCAACAACCATGATTTATGAAACTTGAAGTAGGAACTGTGATGAGCACCGTCCTCACTGTCCTAAACAATCGAAGTACGATCAAAGAAAGGATGCCTAAGTGCAGACACACTTGCCAATTGAAAAATACCCATAAGCTCAACATTACACAAAAAACAATCCAGGTGAGACATTAGCCCATTACCATTCCTCCATGTGTAAGCCACTCCAGATGTTGGTAGATCAACCAACTCCAAATTCGTCACCAAGGATTGAAACCCGAAAGTTGAGGAGTCCACCCTACCATCAGGCCTATCTTTCGAAGAGAAAGTGGCATTAAAATCGCCACCCATCAACCATGCCCCATCATGTACAAACTCAACCACCTGAGTCAATTCACTCCAAAGAGATAGCCTATTAGCTACTAAACATGGTCCATAAACGCAGGAGATAAATATAGAAGTATCGTCATTAGCCCTTTGAAATTTGCACGTGACAGTGAACCTCCCCATGTGAGCATCTTCCAATTTTAATATGACTTTATTCCACCATACACACTGACCATTGACCCTACCATCAGCATGAACACATTTAATATCTATGGAGCCATCACGTGTGAATGCCTGCCACATACCCTCATCTCCTTGGTCAATGTGCATTTGTTGTAAAAGAGCACAATCAATCTTCCATTTCTAGAGAGAACAAAGTAGCGACTCATGTGACGACCCGAGTCCTACTAAGCAACGAAACTTGGGTAGCCGTGTGCTAATAACTAGCATGAACTACCACAAGATCGCAGTCACTCAACACAAAGTCATAAAACATCAATAGCCAACATTCATTCCTAATGTATTAAAATACAATGTTGACAATATAATAAAAAAATTCACCATAGAAAGTAGAAATGTAAAGAGAGTCTCATACAATCACCAAAACATTGAAAATAAAAACCTAACAGCGGAAAGAAACTACTATGAGCCACTAGCTTAGTACGAACCGTCTCCTCAGGTAGGACCCGGTTCCGCAGAAGATTGACTGACAGTAGTCGCTGCACTCGACTGTTCAGTAACACCTAAGTACAGAACCCGAGACAAAACGTCAGTGAAAATTGAGTAGAACAACTAGGCAGGTAGCAACAGTAACAACAGTATAGGAAAAGGGCACTATATCAAAATTTTGTTCGTCTACAATTTATTTCTTATCTAGTCTCATTTATGTAATTTGCCCATTTTCTTACGGTTCTCAATCCATTGATCGATATCTCCGGCACGAGATGATCTCGTGCAACTTCCTATGATGCAAGACCAGTATAAGCTACCCTTATGGCCGAAAGGACGACTTATACTCATTAAGTCACCACTCTCCATCACCTTGGGGTAATTACGAAAAGAGGTGACAGCTACATCATGTAGCGTGAACATGTACAAGTGCTATATACGCTGAACCACAAACAGCCAATGACCCACCCACCGATCGAGAAAGAGCCACTCTGAATCTCGAGCCACGCATCCCGTTATCCCAGTTGGCCATTAAGCCTAACCAAAGAGTCGTAAGGAGGACAACTCCCTAAACCAACCCCTGAAATTAGTCTGAAAGACCAAAGCTATAGCCAAAATCCGGCGAGTAGCAAGGCTAAAACCAGTTATCTATCGTTTAATTCCCAACTAATTAGTTGTATCACATTTATTTTAGATAACTGTATCTTTTGTTTTTGTTACATCCCATCCTATTTAATAGTTCCACATCCTTAAACCTAGGATGAATAAGTATTCATATCACCTTTAATATTATCAGTTTACGGAAAATTTCCATGTTATGACGGTAAATCCATATTATTTATCAATTAACAAATACAATGAAACTGGTTTCACATAAATCAGAGTCCGTTTCATGTATACGACAGGGGTATATGTGATCATTAATTCATAGTTCTTTTCATATAAATCCAAGTATTTCTTATTACAGTGCCCAAACTAGGAAAAACTCCAAATGGTTCCAAACTCAGCAAGAAGGAGAATCATACACCAACTAAGGCGATACACGCAAAGAACCGTACAAGACAAGTTCATAGATACCCGAAAACTAAACCGAATTAAGGGAAGGGCATACTACTCTACCTAATATCATCGGAGGGTCACGATGACTCTGAACCATGTGCACAGGGCCTGGGCTTGTCTCCACGCCTGCCTCGGGATCCGCGCATGCATCGGGGATAAGACTTGGTTCACACAGACCAGAAATAGGGTCGAAGACTCCTAGTCACGTTTGTGACTTTTCACTAAAGGAACTGAACTCAAAAGTGAAAATAAATTATACCAACACGTAGTATGTGATGAGAACCTCGTCACAAACCCTAAACTAGCACCATTTAACCCTAATATGTAAAAAAAAAGCTCCTACATAACTCTAGAAAGGCTTGGCTTAGAGAGATTCTGAGTTTGCAAAGAAAATAGAAACTAAGGGGTAAAAATGCAATTTCACCAATCCGATCTGAAAATAGGGTAACTCAGGGTCCAAACATAGGTCAAAATAACCTAATAAGAAGAAAAGTGGGATGAGATGACTCAATAAGGGCTACAGGAACTCCAAGGAATTAAATGACATCCTGTAACCTTAAAAACAAACCCACTTCAATTCACGTGGTTCGAGGTAAGGTAAAAATCAACTAAACCCTCTAAAATTCATAGAAAAATAATCTCTAGGGTTTAAGACTTTCAATTTGGCCTTAGGAATACATTTTGACCTACATTGAGAACCATGCCCAATTAACAACTTAATTTGGGTTTTTACGTAAATTGGTCGGTCAGACAAGGTTTAATCTAGAAATAAAATTCACCATCAGAATCCTTAGGTCTTAATTAGTCATGTATAGAAACTTGGGCCTAAGAAGAAACCTTCTTGACCAACTTTACACTTTGGTCCTCATATATTTACTTTTTGGCCCTCAACTTTTGAACCCTCACATTTTGGCCCCTAACTCTCCTTCGTTCTTTGCGTTTAGGTCCCTCCTGCAAAACCTGAGCAGCACCATGCTCCGGCGACCTTGCACGGAGCATGGCGCCGCGCAGGGTGAAGGAGGGGCCCTGGTAAGTCAATGGGGGGTACCCTGCGTCGTCAGCCACCGCAGGGACACCCCCCTGAGTGCTGCGACCGCCCATACCGCCTGTGCGAACGCACGGACGGTATGGGTCTCCACTTCCGGCATCCTCCGGCGAGGGAGACACGTCATCTCCCTCCGCCTTCCTCTCTGATTTTGCCCCTATAAATACCCCCGTCGCTCCGCCGTTCTGAGGGAGCTCGGATCTGACGGAGACACCCCCTCAATTCCTCCCTTCCCACTCCGACAGACGCCCCCTTGCTCCGGCGGCCTCTCCTCCTCCTCCTCGTCGCCCTGCCGCACTACCAGCAGCAGGGTTACCTTCCCTCGATCTTTCCGCGCCACGCCGCACCCAGCTGGCGCCTCTCCGGCCCTCTCCTCGCCGCCGCCCCTTCCTCTGGGCAATTTCTTCTCCGGCGACAGTCGATACGACTGTCGCCGGAGAAGAAATTGCCCATCGCCTGCGCCAACCCCTCTTCGTCCAACTTAGTAGGTAAACTTCTCCTCTTCCTCCCCTCTTTCTTTTCCATACTGAAAGCCCTTACTGTCGCCACCGATTTCCCACCGATCACCCTCACCTTCTCCACCTCCGGCCAAACTCCGGCGAACCGCTCCCATCGCTCCAGCACCCCACACGGCTCGCCGACCTGTGCATAACCTCCGCCTCCTCACCCTGATCCTCTTCCGCCCCTCCATTTCCCACCAAACGCCCTCTGCAGATCCACCAAACACACCCACTTCTCCGCCCGCAGTTTGACCTAGGGAGACCCTTTTGCTCCACCACGCCCATTGCAGACCCTCCGACCACCTTCGCCGTGCCACGGCGAAGGTTCTCCGCATATCTGATTAGGCCGAGAGGCCATGCTTCTGTGAACAGGTGTTGCGCCCGCCATTGCCATTGCTGAGCAGCGAAGCTCCTTCAACCTGCTGCTCCAGGCAACACCACGCCTAGGTCAGACTCCCAGGCTTCGCGGGGTAGCTTTGCGAAGTGTCAAGCTGCAGTTCGGGCGAAGCCCTCACCCGAAGCCCTCGCGCGAAGTTCGGCTGCCGCTGCTTCCTCTGCGCAGGCGCTCACATTGGGGTGGGACATTTAGTCCCACCTCGGAAGGCTTCGAAGAGGAGCGCCGATATAAGTTGAAAAAGTGCTGTAGGCTTATCGCCTCAGCACACGGGGTGAGGTCCCTCTCACACCGCTTCACCCAGCCCGTCCGCGAGCTCATCACGCGGATCCGGCCGACCCGACCCGACTTGACTGGCACTCCTCGCCCACCACCGCACGCCAGTGGGCCTGGACCCGGGCGCGACTCGTACCCGATTACCCGGTTGCTCTGGGAGAGCTGTCCTAAGAGCGAATTCAGAGAGAGAGAGACGCGGGGAGAGGGTAGAGTAGGTTTTGCCCTCTGATGCTGAACTCTTGAGCGTGCAGGCACAGGTGAAGAAGAAGAAGGGCTGCGGAAGAAAAAGAACTGAAGCGGCACTGTAGCATCCGCGGGTTAAGTCGTCTGATTGGAAAATCAGATGACGTCCTGAAGACAGGTGAAGACAAAGAAGAAAAGAAGAGAGAAGGAGCAGCCAAGTGAAGAAACAGAAAGCAGAAGAAGAGAAGTAAGAAGCAAGAAGCAAGAAAAGAAGAAGAAGAAGATCTAAAGAAAAAGAAAGAAAACAAGGAAGAACAGAAGACAGAAGAAGAAGAGCACGGGGGGGAGATCTGAAGAAAGCAGAAGAAGAAGAACAGGAAGAACAAATGCCAAAGAGGAGAGAAGACAAAGAGGAAGAAAGAAGAGAAAAAGAAGAAGCCAAACTTTCATCTCTCTCTCGCTCTCTCTCTTTATTTTTGTAATAAAATAGAACTTGTATATCTCTAGAATACGACTTGCTTCCTGAGTTCGACCTCGGGAACTCTTTTATTTTCCGAGTAAAAAAATATATCTGTAATAATGGCAATAACTAGCTGTACTACAACGCTATTTCTATAACAAAAGCTAGTCACAACGTCGTTATCAGTATGCATCACTATGATTCTAACGGTACCTTATTTGTCGAAATCCGAGGTCGGAAAAACCTTGAACCGGATGAAACAATGCAAGGGGGTTACGGAACCATCCGATTCAAGTGAACCGACCATTGGCTCACACAAGCCGCACATGAGACACACGTTGCTGCTCTATTGGTCTGCGCGGTGTCCCCCGGATCGTGCCACAAGCGCTTGTGCCGCTGGATCGTGACACACGCCAGTGATCTGTTACATCGCGCAACGCTGCTCTCATGCGATCAAGCGAAATCGCACCAACCAGTCTACTATGCATCACTCCCACGTGCTGCGTCACCACCAGGCGTCGTGCGCCTGCTGCATGCCGGCACTACCGCCGCGACAATTGCGGTGGGAAGCTCGGGTTTTGTAGGTTCGCACCCAGATCCCTGAGAAAAATTTTTAACTTTTATGAAGCCTCTCTTAATTAAAAGGCTTAGAGAGAAGATAACAACCCAAGAACCTAAAGGGGTCCTTTTATAGGCCCAAGGTTTGTTGGGATTGGGTTTAATGGGTGAAATATCCAAAATATCCCTATGTTGGGTCCACCTTACATATAAGTTATTGTTGACTTATTTTGGTCATAACTTGAGCTATACACCTCATATTTATGCGAAACAAGCATCACCGAAAAGCTTGTGACTATAGGAATCCAACAGTATCATATATTGCACCTCTTTGACAATGTTTAGCTCTTTTTGACAATTTAAGGAGGTAGTAACACTAGCATCGAACTACAATTAGATTTCTTGGTTCGAATTGACCCGAACCATCTTGAAATGACTCTAAATCTGAATTTGGGACGTTACAACTCATGCCTTGTACGATCTTGTAACCCACGGACACTCCAAGATATGACTTTTGTCATGATGCCATATGGGCCCCCTTCTTCATGGTCGTAGTATGTTTGACCTTCAGTACTTTGGCCGCATAGCTCTCATCCACCTGTAGCCCTTTCTTAGCTGATCAGCCACGCGAATTGCAACCCCCCTTTGAAGTCACATCCCTCCCAGTACTTGAAGATGAGCCAACATTATAAAGACCTAACTCCAGAGAGGTCGTAGCGGAGTTGAAAACAAAACCCGCCTCCTCGTGATCTTGGTGAGGTATCATGGCACCCACATGATCACCCATTTCGTTCCCTCCAACCTCCAAAGGATGAACCATCAGTGCGCTAGCATTCTTAGTAGGAGCAACAACCTCACGCGCCTCAGAACTGCTTGCTTCCACCATGGAAACAGCGGGCGCCCCCAATGGCTCCTACAATGGCACCTTGCTCTTCTTCTGCCCAAAAATAGAGCTCTGCTCTCTGTTTGAATCAACAACACGCCATTGCATCTCCCCAGCTCCCCCATCGCCACCATCTTGGGTAGCCTCGATTGCCTGCTACGGACGACCAGCAGATACCTCGACATTCAGCAACCAAGAACTGCCACCACAACGGAGAACAACTTGCTCTAGAAACGAACCACCATGGCGAAGATCAACCTCCACACGCATCAATCTACCATCACCCTCCTCAAACCCAATCACTGCACCTTCTCTCAATGAAGAAAAATTGGATACCACCTGTTGTACCACAGCCGTCAAACGCAAATGAAGAGGTAGCCCTACGATTTCAACCAGCCCCTGACGAAGAAGAACCCACTGAGGGGGACGGTCAGGCAGTACCCCATCAAAAGGGGAGACCATCCGCCATAGCACAGACAAATCACCATAGACAGAGGTTCGGAATCTAAGCTTTGCAACATCGGCATCACTCAAACCAAACAGGAGGAACCTCGAGGCATTCAAGACAGAGATTTTCCACATAGAAGACGATGAGTAGTGGGAACTCACCAGCCGACAAAGACCTTCAAGAGAAGCATGTCCCACCATGACCTCCCTTCAACGAGAGTGGTCCGCAGCATCACCTCCACTGCCAACACCTTCGGCGACAGAGGAACCTCAACGTCGAAGGCCGGCGGTGGAGGGTCTCGAAAAGTGGCTATACCTCTGGGAGTCTGACAAGTAGGGTTGGGCATCGGCCCACCATGTCACCACCTAATGCAAGTAGAGCGACGACGTCCAAGCCCACCACACGCAAGGCAGACGACGCCATTGCGACAATCAGCAACCAAGTGCCCCCTTTCCCTACACCTATAACAAACACCATCCCTTCTTTTCTCCCCAAAGAACGCCCCTCAAGACCCACCACCCACAGCTCTTCCCCGTGGGACCCAAGCAGACCACCGTCAACCATCAAACCAGGCGCGCGGCCCACCACCCATTGCTCCTTACCGGCCGCCACCACGCCTCCCACTCTCCATCGACGATGGAAGCTTGGTCAGACTTTTTAGATATTCCCTTAACAGTGAAAATTGGCAAACTATTCAAATGATATTTAGGTAGCATTTACCATATGTGATGTGTTACCAGTGTATTGTGTGCTTGCTCGAAGATACAATGGTGATTAAAATTCTATCTCACTAAAGGTGGATATGTCCCACAAAAAACAAAGCAATTTATTTGTACCATAGAAACATGCTGAGCCATAACTATCCTTACCAACATAAATCGGTACAATACCAACATTTACATATACATGGTTTAACATCACATATGCATGGAGTTGTAGATGCATTCTTGACATTAATATGTACATCCTAACTCTATCAAGGACTCATCGTAACATTTAGATGCTATTCTTGTATCTTTTGATACATATCAGTACTAAATACCCAAAAAAAAAGGAGGCTCAAACATGGCAGATACATCACACACAAACACACAAAAAAAATATTATGCTATAAGTCTAATTTATCTCAAACCAACAAAAACATACTTAATGAGTCATCCATTACTCTCTCGAAAGTGTGTAGTAACATATTGAGATACTCTTGATACAAAAACAACCTTGATGAAGCTAGTAATACACTCCATTGAGTTCTCAATACAACTTAAGTAAACCACATCATTATAACACAAGTAGAAATGGGAGTCCCAACACTTGCAACATCAAGACCTAGGCCTGGACACTCTTAAAAATCTCTTATAGCTTGTCCAACCTCTCTCCAAACTACAGAATGTGGCCCTTCAAATACAGTAAGTAGGAATGTTCTTGTACCATCCTAAAAATAGGTCACAAATAGGGTATGAGCCTAATGGCTTAGTAGGGAGCAAAAAGTAAGCAAATCTGTGTAGTTTAAAAACAAAAGATGGTAACAAGTTTTGGATAATCTTTTTCTTATCATATGTTTTTCACTTTGTTCCTCTCATTTAAAGTTCTAGTATTCTTAATTTACTCACATTCTTATGACCAACTTAGCTTGCTATACTTGTATATACCATGCAATCCTATCCATCTATACCACCTAAAGTTATGGACATACTTGGATCATATCTCATTTTTTGGTGAAGAAATGCAAAATCATTACCCAACAACAAGGGTATTTGGAAGTGGTCTCGAATGATACCATGATACATGTAAACTCTCCTTGCACAGGGGAGAGTCTATACACATCCACCTTCAAAGCTACTCACAAATCACTATAATGGTGCCTTGACGAATAAACTACATAACTAATCTACACTTGACAACAGGCAATATTGGTACACTCAATAGTAATCTCTATTATTATGATGTATACCACCTTAAGGTTTACTTATAATAAGTTAGGATGAAGGGAGCTACTCTCGACCAAATTCTGATCTTAAGTCTAGCCTCGACCAAAGCTTTGCTTCAAGTAGAGGTAGTCAACCTTGACTTTTCTCGTTGGTCGATCTCATGCATTTAGTGATGGTAACATCATCATTTGCCATAATTAGCTTGAATTAGTCAGAATCAAGAGATAAATGCTCATGAATGATCGCCTGAGGACAACAATTCCACTTAGATCTATTTTGAGGAGAGAACATTAAATAGGGTTAAATCTGCGGTTTTAACAACACATAATGAATGCAGAGTAAACATAGGGTCACTCAGGGATTAATTAAAGGTCAATTGAGTATTAAAAACCAAGAAGTGGGTCTACACTAACAGAAATAGGGTGTTACTCGTTTCGAGAACTAAAATTGTACACAAAACCCTAATTATTAGCCTCGTTTGAATTAGAAAGGTTCTAGTTAGGATAAAATTCATCTAAACCTTTTAAAATTTATAAAAAAATATTCTAAGAAGTTTAGTACCCTTGTTTTGACCATCTGAACCTATTTTGACCTAAAATAGGGTTTCGGATGGGATTTTATCTTAATTTGGGCTTCTGTGCAAATTACCCAGTCAAATATGATCAAAACTCAAATCCAAGTTCGCCATTGGATTCCTTGGGTCAAAATTAGGTTAGTATCAAAATTTGGGTCTAATCAGAGTCCATCCTGACCCAGTTTGCAATTTAGTCCCTAAAATCTCTATTTCTCACCGTCAACCCCCTAACTTTTAGATTTATTACATTCAAGTCCCTAACTTTCTCGTCATTCTTTCATCTATACCCCTTCCGCCATGCATGTGAACAAAAGCTCCAAACCCTTGAAGCACCGACTTCAGTCAAGGATTTTTCCTCGATTTGTCGGCCAAATCCCTCCAAATTTGAAGGGATCACTGATTAGAAGCTTCACAATCATTTGAGCCTCATCAAGGATCCTAAATCGCACCATAGAGCTCAGGCAAAGCTCCAGAAATCCATGAGAAATCCCAAGCCAAATCGCGACGATTCTCCTTGATTGAGGCATTGTCTTGCTCTATAAATACTCTCCTAGTTCCCAGCATGAATTTTAGCTAGGTTTTAAGGCCAAAAACCCTCTTCTACCCTACTTCCGGCCGTCTCCGATCTACACTCTGGCGGCTCTTTCACTCTCCCTCGTTTGAACCTCCAATGGTCAAATTGGAGGTACCAAGGTCCTCCTCTCTTCTTCGTGACCAGAACCCATCAAAGTTCGACCGCCCCGAGCCCCTTCATCGTTGTTCTCATCACCAGAGATTTCATCCCCTCCGACGTCGACCAGTCAAAGCTGGCACGAATCCTGTCTCTGTTCATCCATAAATAGGTCTATTCTCTCCCCTCCCTCTCTAGCATCTGCCTAACCCATTACCCTCCTAATTCGACTGACGTTCACCCCTTTCTCCTCTGTCTTCCCCAGCTTCGGCAAGCTTGCACCAGTGCTACGCCACATCAATCACCTCATAACCACCTCCAAGAGCCTCTCTGTAACCTCACGAACAAAAGCCTTCAACAAATTGAGGGTTTTGATTCGTTGTTCACTCGGCTGGATGCACCCACCTTCACCATCGCTGTTCATCACCGTCCGACCACCCTAGAGCTCTAATCACCATGTCGACTCCGCTGCTACGTTCCTCGCCTCATGGCGATCCCCCTGAGCTATTTTAATTGGGGTCTAGAACCCATTCTCGTGGATTTCAGGTTTCGTCGGAGTTTCATTGTCACCATTAGTTCTCCACCTCCATCCACTGCACCCCATCCACCTCCGTCCACTGCACCCCATCCACCTTCGACCTTGCTTCAACCACCAGTAGCTGCGGATTGAGGTTATGAAGCTCTCAAGAACTTCAATTGACCGAAAGCAATGAAGCATAGTAGGGTTAAGGAAGCTTGCAGCTTCATACAAAGGAAGCTTCTTAGTTTTAGTCCCACATCGTGTGGGAATGATCCGAGAGCAACAAATAAATTGAATTCGTGCATTGGGCCTGTTGCCTCAACACGAGGGGTGAGATCCCTCTCACTCCTTAGTCTCCACTCCTTACCTTACATGGCCGATAAGCCTGGACCCAACCCGATAACTCGAATAGCAACTCGATTAGAGAAATTCTTAGGAGGGTGGGGGTGGTTTTGCCTCAGGATGCGTGCCCGTGTGCCTCGAAATGCATGCCTATGTGCTCAACACTTAGCAAGAATTTGAGAGGTTGACTCTATGCTAGTGCCTTGTTCCTTGTGCTGCTTGGAGACACTTAAGTCGTCTGAGGTCCGCTCCTGACGTCCGACTTAGACTTGGTTTCGATCACTGTAGAGATATTAGTTCTGTGTTGACGTGGCAAGTGGTTCAAGACCACTATAATGATATTGAATTAGGTTGAAACATTGGATATGTGCTTAATTGGTGGGATTAATTAGTTATCTAAATCACCATTTTTAGAGCCTTTATATTCTTTTTATCCCTTATTTCTTGAGATACAAATTGAGCTATTATTGGATATATTCTGATTGATTGATTCTCATTTATTGTGCTCATTATTTCCAATTACGATTAGTGTGTGAATTCTAATTTGCTTCTTGCGAATGACCTCGGACTCACTTGTATTTTCAAGTTTATAAATTTTAAATGTTGTTGTGATTTTTGTCACTATACTACGACGCTATACTTTAAACGACGACTCTCACACTATCAACACTTTGTGTAATCCCTAATGTTTTCGTTAACCTAAATTGAGGTAATTAAGCATTAAAAACAACTTTTAGATGTCTTAAGTAAGGAGGATTAAGGAATAGAGGTCAATGGAAAAGAGAAATCAAGAAAATCAATTAAACAAATGCAATTTATACAAGTTTGGGCAACCAAAGGTAGGCAAGAGATATTTAGAACTACATTAAATGAGGATGGAATTCGAGTCTATCCATCTTCTTGATTTAGGCGACCAAGATTTCATTTAGGTGCCCAAATTTGGTAGATTGTGTGATTAACTAACAAGAATTCACACAGAAATTTACATCGTTAATTCTAAACAATCGGGGGCCAATCTTTTAGGCTAAGATGAGGGCTATATAAGCCCTTGGTGCTGCGCTAAAATTGCACACATTTACGTAGGAATTCAACTGCGAATTCAGTCCAAAAGCCTAAATAAAGTTGTAGGATGTTGAAGCTACGGGTTACTATGCTATCGTATTTGGTTTTGAAAACCTGTCGTTGTAGTTTGAAAGCGAAGAACTTGTGTTCAACAAATAAAATTTATACTGGAATAGAAATCCCGGGTCGAACTAAGGGAGGCGGACGTTTGATTAAAAATACGCGTTTGTTTTATTTGTCACGAAGAAGAATAGTTGATTGAAAACTATCCATCTATTTATAATAAATAGAAGAGAGAGAGAGAATATTACAAAAAAAAGCAAAAAGGGATGTAGAATGAACATGAATTTCATTATCAAAGAGGTTGTTCGTTACACAACTCATTACGATTAGAAAGTGGAAAATGATTATACTAGAAAGTAGTAAATCTACTCTAGAAAGCATTAAAAAGAATGGAGAGAGAGAATCCTTCTCGACGATCTCTTGGAGGACGAGCCGGACGAGACGACGCTTGGAAGACAGAAAACGGAGCAGGAAGAAGGAGGACGAAGCGGGAAGAACAGGAACGGGGCAGCACGTCGTCGTTATCGCGGGATCCGCTTCCGAAATGGGGGCGAAATTTTGACTTTATCTCTTGAGAAGCATCCCGGGTGTGGGACAAGCTTCTCTTGAGCTTTGGAGAGGGAGCGAAGGGAAGGAAGGGATGAGAATTTCGCATGGAGGGGGTCTCCTTTTATAGTTGCAAGGAGTGAGGGCAATTTGGTCTTTTTAAGTTGAAAATCATTAATGTAGGACCTTTAGTGATAGATAAATCCGTCGCTAAAGGTCCGAACGTGGGCGTAGTGGCGATGCGCGCGCGCCCACTCATCTCCTCAAGCCGCAATGCTCATTCACATCCT
The DNA here is from genome assembly GCA_037157565.1 of Thalassia testudinum. Taxonomy (NCBI): domain Eukaryota; kingdom Viridiplantae; phylum Streptophyta; class Magnoliopsida; order Alismatales; family Hydrocharitaceae; genus Thalassia; species Thalassia testudinum. The sequence continues at coordinate 44,597,937 of JAZHRO010000067.1, read as the reverse complement.
TCAAATCTCGGTCGTTCGATCGTGAGATCGAAGGGCTGAGAGAGATTCTCGTCGCGCCTCCTCAGCGCGTGCCTACGCGTCCGATGGCGCATGGGCTTGATTGGGCGCTCGTGGCCGCTGGATCATCATCGGGTAGTCGATTGCACGCGCGCCTCCGCTCCAATTGATGCGTGGCGAGGCTCGAACGCGCGCTTGTGCTTTGCGTTAGAGCGCTCACCAATGCGCTGTGGGCGTGTTTGTGTCGAGCGCTTAACTTAAGCGCGGGTGCATCGCAGCCGTTGGATCTTGATCCAACGGCGGGGAAGTGTTGGTGCGGGGGCCTTCAGCGGATGCGTGCGGTCGGTTGGGCAGTCGAGATGGCGCCACGTGGCGCCATCTTGGCCGTCCATCTTCTGGATGATGTAGATGGTGCCACGGTTGTCATATTGAGTCGATTTTCACGCCGTTAGGCTGCGATTGTCAATCCGAATCCATCTATGAGGTCAGATTTGGCGTTTGAAATGTGGATTAACACCATCTTGGCTCTTGATCTTCTAGAGTTCCTCGATCTCTATATGATGCTACGGATATCCGATTAAGGCGATCTTGGAGTTATTGAACTCCAATTGTCACCCTGATCAAATCCGTACGGTTAGATCTTTAATCCGAGGCCCCGATAAATAGTCGCCCTATCTCTGAACATAAAAAGATACAATTAACCTCCATTTTATTCAGACTAATCTAAATGCAAGATGATGCATGCTATGCAATATTTATAGTATGTAATGCAATTCTATGCTTAAGAACATGCATAAATAGACATTTTATGTAATATAAACATGTTTACATTATAGGATCTCAAATACAAGCACATACACTAGAAGGGGGGTTGAATAGTGTGGATCAAAAAAAAATTGCAAATAAAAATCAAATCACAAAGACATGCATGGGATATATAGCGATTCTCCTCCCTAAGTACTTCACTACCTAAGTTTTCCAACTTAGGATTTTTAAACCCAATTCCCTCACCCTTAGAGAATCAATTTTACTAAACAAGAGGTAATTAATGGGTTGCTTCAACCTAATTACAAAATAAAATAAGTGAGTACAATGAAGCATAGGTGTAAGATAAGTGTTGGAGCAAATGCACCTTAGTCCTTGATTTTTTTGATAACAAAACTTTTGTATTTACACAAATTGTATTTAAGTTATGAGTTTTTAAGTTAATGCAATTAGTTAAGAGGTTTTGGAGAAAGCTCAAGCTCAGGTCCATGGTGGAGATGAAGGAGCTTGATAGTGAAAAGAAGCATCAAGGAGCATTGAAGGAGGGCGCATGGAGTTAAGCACCAAAAGCTTGAAGAGTTATTGTAGAATAGGACTTAGAATATTTTGATGTAATCATTATATTTGTTTGTTGTTTTATTTCTTAGAATATTGTTAAAGAGTCATAGAGAACCATTAGGATGCATAGGGAACCAAACCATGTTGAAATAAATGCATGTAGGAAATAAATAAATAAAAATAAATGTATTTCTAATATTTTTGCATAAATTAAAAATATTAAATCAAGTAAGTCAAACATGATTTGGCAAGATCTAGAATAAAATAAAGAATGAATAACATGCAATAGCACAAATAAACAAAACGAAGAAAGGTTAGAGATTACTTCGATTGAAGTGCTTAGTAAGGACTTCCCTTAGAGAAGGTATCACCTCCACAATACCGGTGCGTTAGGATCTAACAAACTCCTCCTAGGATACAAAGATCCACCTCCAAGATTCAACATACTCTGATATTGGACGTCCTCGAAAACCACCTTAGGAGAACGAAGCCGAGACAATTTAGTTCCCAACCAAATTCCCGATTGATCTAACAATTTAATGGTTTGATCAACCAAAAACTTCTCGTGGATCTCTCAATCTCCTTGTGCAAGATCAACAAAAGTGATTGGAGATTTTTCTACCAATCTCACATCGAACAAACACACCAAGAAAGTGAGACAAGAACAAGAGGGAGAGGGAGAGAGTGGAGAGAGCTTTTCTACTCTTGTTGTGTGTCAAATGAGAGCCCCCTCGTGGCCCTTATATAGAACCCATGACCAGACATTTAATGAAATTCCCATTTTATGGAAATACGGTAATTGATTGACCAATTAAGCCCATTGACCGACCAAAATAAATTGATTGATCAAACTTAACTTTTGGTTTACCAAACCAATTGATCAATCAAAATTAATTCATTGATCAACCAAAATAATTGGTCGATCAATTTCACTATTTGATCGACCAATCCAGGTCAAATCATGAGATTAAAAATCCGTAGCAAAAGAGTCCAAGTTCCAAGTTCCAAATTGATTCTTACCAAAGCCTGAGCCCGAGCCGGGGCGGGGCGAGGTGCACGAACGTGCGTGCGTGTTCCTTAGCCTCACCTCTTACTCTTTGCTACATAAGCCATGGGAGGCAGAAGCCTTTTACACTCACCAAAAGGTTTGTCCACTTTCAGTATGGGACTAAAAACCTCTCCCAAATCTCACTGATTTCAACATGAATTCCCACGTCACCATATAATAATTGCATCCTAATTGATGCAATTAGGCTCTTAAATCCAACAAACCCAACATTTAAAACACTTAGGCAAACCTTAGAAAGATAAGTTAACATAAAGCTTTACCAGACGTCTTATATATGTGTCAAACATCTAAGAATATTGCTTATGTTAGGCTCCAAACTGGCAAAATGATTAAACCACCTAAATGAGCTACCTGACCCATAATAGATGTCCGATAGCTTTTCCAAATGTCTAAGGGCTTGATTTTTGTTCTCTTAAGCCCCCTAAATTACGTCTTGCGTAGACACTCTTATCAGACATTTAATGGATAACCCTTTGAATTTGAATTTTTTCTAAATCTTTTGTGTCAGACCAAATCCCACTTTCACGCTCAACCAAAGATTTGGTTATCAGCATAGATTTCAATATAAGACATTTGACATAACCACCAGACGTCTTAGGCCTTGAACAAAGCCAAGACTGAAATTTATTCAAAGTGTCCAACATATAGGATTAGATGTCTGGCATGACTACCAGATGGCTTAGGCTCGAATCCAGCACTTGTTAAAATGGTTCATCTTTGCAATCCAAATGTCTTGCCTTTCAGATGGTGGATGGTCCTCTTCTAGACATCTAATAATCAGTCTAGACATCTTGTATGGGCAATCCAGAACTTGATTGTCTTGCACTCAACTTAATTACAACCAAATCTTCCTAGATTTGACCGCAACGGCTGTAAGGCCTCTCCCAAGCATTCTAAAGCCTTTCTGTCACATCCATAAATAGACTAGAGGCTCTCCTTTGTAACACAGACATGAGAAACAATTCTTTCCACCATTATAGACTTTCAGAGAAGATCAAAGAGAGATTTTACCTAGTTGCTCTCCAAGCCCTTCGAGTCAAATTTGAGAGCACCGATTACATTGCGCCATCACGCCCATCTACTTCCTCATTAGGGAAGTCTTCTTACACCTATAAGAGCTTAGTTTTAATCTTTATTTGGTCTTTTCTATTTTCATTTTGTTTGGGTATTCACGTGGCAAATTCTTGTCCCCTCGTAAGACAAAATACTCTTTATGAAGAAGAGCGATTTGAGGTACACTACCCTCAGTCCAAAGTGGTGTGGTTGTAATTAAGGTTGTGTGACTCATATTTAAGTGGTACATTTGGTGGATTTGATTGACTAAGTTGATTGAGAAAATCTTAAGTCTGGATGACTTAGGTGGTGATTTTTACTCTTGGGGTTTCCACCTGAAAATTCTTTGTCTCATTGTGGTAAATGTTTTTGTATGATTGATTTTTATTTTTCAATTGTGTATCACTTTATTTTCCGCACTATTCACCTCCCCTCTAATGTAATTTCAATAAAAAATAAAATCATACAACAATAACAAAAGCCTCCCCAACAAAATTAGAGATGTTACCACTTTGAGAGCCTTAAGTATTAGGCATGTGTAGAGTGCACGATGAAAGCTTGAGTAAAGCAGAGAAAGTGCAGAGCAACGAGCTTCTTAATTTGGGAGAAAATGGTGTAGAGAAGCTTTTTGGAGCACCAGAGATGATTGTGGCTTTTGTTGTATCGAGAATGAAGCTAAGAAGGTCTATTTATCAAGTTATGATCAGTAGGTTTCGAAGTATCTGTTGGACACAAATAATGATTGATTAATGCCTAAGATCCACATTTTTAGGTAGCCAGATTTGACCCAACGGATAATTGGTACCTGTACTAAACAAGGTGTATTGATACTAAGTACAACCAAACTTATTTATAACTGAAGAGAAACTCAATTTGTAACTCACAGGTACCGATACCTAGCATAAGTATTAGTACTTGTTGCTTACAAATTTAATTTTTCAAAGAGGTACTTTTCAAGCACCACAAAATGCAATATTTGTAACTATCATGTACTAGTACTTGTTACTTACATGAATGCTAAAAGACTAAGCAACCCAAATCTGTAACCTATATGTACCAGAATTGAGTCTTAGTATCAATACTTGTGAGGTACAGGTTTGGTTTGTAGTTAAGATAAAATGAAGTCAAAACTTGTATCTCACATGTACTGGTACTAAGCTTTAGTATCGGTACTTGTGGGACTTTTAACAAGTACCTTAAGTAAATTTTTACTAAGTGTTGAAAAAATACTGAAGTATTAATTCAAAAAACTTGGTTCGATGAATTAATATATTTTATAACATTTTAAAGAAGCCATGAGTCTTTTAACAAAGATTTTAGACTTTGAAAATAGATTTTAGAGCAATCAATCTTCACAGCAATTGAAATGTGTTTGCCCTAATTTATCTCTAGATTATTTTTGTGAGAGATAATTTGATTTTGTTTGTTAGAAGGCTTACACTTTATTAAAGAAAAAGAAATGCAAATAGAGTCTTCTTTTTGAATCTTCTTCCCACGATCTAGTTCATTTGAGTTGATTTCAACTTTGGGCTCTATCATTCTTGTCATTGGGCTTCATTTCTTCTTTGCATCCTCTATCATCTTTTTTCTCATCATCTATACTTTGCAACAATACTTATTTGAAACTATTAAATAGGGGGTGTTTTGTTAATGCCAAAACTTAGGATAATGTCAAACATAATTCCAACAATCTCTCCCTTTTTAATGTTGACAAAATCACTTTTTAAATAGATATATTTTGGAGATCTTGAAAATTTATATTTCATAAAATTTGAAAAAAAAATGGAAGAGAAACCTCCCCCTTAATATGTGCTCCCCTTAAAAATGTCTATTTGCTCTAGTTATGTATTTATCTCTCCCTTTTTGTCAAGCATCAAAAGCAAATAGCAAATAAAAGTAGAATAAGATGAATTAAATGTGACCATAACATAACATCACAATCCATAACCATAGTCAAAGACATAGTCAACATGAAGTTCAATATTACAAGCCATAAAAATAAGATGTAAGCATCACACAATAAAATACTAGAACGGCTAAAGCTAAGAATCGTGTCGATTTGTGAGATCGTTTCTTGTGGTTTGAATGACGAATCGACGTGTTGATTTAGTTGTCATCAGCATTCTCATCTTCATCATCATCTACATGAGCATCACCTTAACCATCATCATTTCCACCTTCATCCATAGCTTGACCGCTTACATTCTGATATGGGATGTTGTCATCATTCTCATCATTGATGTTATCTCCACTTTGAGGGATTAGCTCATCTCCCTCTTCCGGTGGCTTATGAGGATTTTGAAAGGATTTCTTGCGATGTTCTCCAAAAGTCCCAAGAGCCTGTGGTTGAGATCTACTATGTTGTCTTGGCCACGAAGGAGGTACATACTTATTTGGTGGCAGGAAACATGAAGATTGTGAAGTTCACGCTCAAGATGACGAATACCATAAGTGACATTAGATGCAAAATGATTGAGATGATTAAGAGAACTAAATATTTGGGGCATTGGGTCTTCATTAGGGGTATTTGAGATATCTACCCAAGGATCTTCTGGTTGTGGGTAAGGAAAGTTCATTGGAACAAAGGTAAAGGAAGACCCTTCCCCATGATGTGAATAGGATTGAGCATTAGGATCAACTTCCTCTTGTGTTTGTCGCTTATCAACCCCATCATCATCGGAACTTATTTCAAAAATAGATTTAACACCAAATTTCTTAAGTGTGGACCACTTAAAGTACACAATTTTACGAAGAGGAATAAAGTGGGATAAATCAACACTACACTTATGGAGTATGTGCGACATAAGAATATCAAGAGGCAAAGTAGATGCATAGTAATGAGGGTGAAGGAAATAGATGAAAATCATATTCCAATTGATTTGTACATCCTTTATGACAACATGAATTAAGGGTAAGATATTTATCGGGACTTTGTGAAATCTGAAGTATTTTGTTCTTAGATTCCATGCAAGAATATGGAAAATGACTCTAGAAAGGAGAGTCATGTTTTGTGCAACAAGAGGCTTTCTGATATTTTGAGGTTCAACCAGTGTTCCATGAATTTCTGATGTTTGAAACATTATCTTGACTTAAGTGAAAGTATAACATCATTTGGACACTTAGTAATAGAAGACAAAAACTTGGGAGAAATCATGACTCTTTTGTCAAACACATTTGAGGTTAAAACTAGATGACCATGGTTTTCAATCTCTTGCAAATTTGCAGAAAACAAATAGTGGACATTGGGATAGACTTCGGGAATGACTTGTCAGAGATATGGGAAAGTTTTTGAAATTGAAAAAGATTAATGAGTCTATCAAGATGAATACCAAAGTCCTTCCTTTCAGTAGGGCAACAATGATGAAGCTTTAATCCCTTGAGTAGTCGAACTTCTCACGTGCATCGTCATTGTCACAATATTTGTGTAAAATGTTTGATGGAGTCTTGGACTTGGATTTTGGTGCCATGAATGAAGCCCTAAAACAAGGATGAAGATTACAATTAACAAGCAAAGCAACACACAAAATTGACTAGCGATAATATGGCAAGACTAGACGAGTACTTGTAATAATGATAAGTACTAGTACCAGTTGCTCCCAATTGAGATCGATCCATAGCAAGCAAGTACTGATACTAAGCATTGGTACCAGTAACAATGGGTACCATCAGAGATTGACTATGGAGGCTGAGGGGTTGATATGAAGAGGAAGAAAATGACCTCAAGAAAAGAATAGAGAAGAAGAAATGATAATAGAAGGAATGTAGAGTTGAAAAGAAGAAGAAAAATCATCTCGAAGTGTGGTTGATCTCCTTGAAACATCAAGTGAAGATCCTTGCTTAGAGACAAGTGTTGGGCCCTCTTTTAGTTTTCATAGTGGCTAGGGTTTCAAATGGGGAAGAAGGCAAAGGGTTGTCTTCTTTAACAGTGTAAGTGGGTCATGCGATTTGCACATGACTTACTTAAATGAGTGGTTCAATATGTACATTCTAACTTAGGTTGTTACGAACGCGCGCTCCAGACGTCTTTTAAGACGTCTGGGAGGTGGCCCAGACGTCGGACCAGACATCTGGAATCACCTCCAGACGTCGGACCGGACGTCTGGGATCATTTCCAGACGTCTGGAAATCGGTTATTTTGGCACGATTGTTTCGTCTGCGCGCCTGAGCACGCAGACTTGCGTACGCTCTCTCTCCCTCTCTTTTTCCCTCTCTCCTGCGGCCGCAGACCCGCCCTCTGTTGCGCTCTCTCTCCTCCTCGCGCGACCTTAAAAGGCCACGCCCTCTCCCTCACTCCCGTCACCTCCGCCTCCTTCCTCTTCTCCTTCCAGCCAGTGCGCGAGAGCGAGCGCGAGGGTGCAGCGGCAGCGACAGCCGCGGTGAGCGTGGGAGGAGGTGCTGCGCGTGGGAGAGGCGCTCGGCCGTGAGGGCGAGCTCACCGGGGCTGCTAGGGCCGGTCGGCGGGGGGCGCAGCGGGCGCGGAGCGACGCGGGGGGGGGACTGCTGCGGCTCAAGCAGCAGGCGCACGAGGCGTGGCGCAGCCAGGCGTCGCAAGCGGAGGGCGAGTCGCGCCCTGGTTCTGGAAACTTTTCCAGAATCAGACGTCTAGGCTTCTAGCCAGACGGCGGGGGCGACGTCTGGAAGACCGTCCAGACGTCTGAAAGGTGAATTTTTCCGTCTTTCTTCCTTCCTTTCGACTGACCGTACTGAGAGAGAGAGATGGGTACGCGCAGGCTCGGTGATTCGCCATCCAACGCGAATTAGACGTCTGGCTGTAGTACCAGACGACGGGAGCGACATCCAGATGTCTGGGATGACCATCGGACGTCTGGGAACTAGGCCAGACGCCCCCGCAGGCTTCTGGACGTCTGAGAGACCACGCAGAGGAAGGAGTTCCAGACGTCTGATTTTGCACTGTTTCGTCATTTTCGACCTGTTTAGGGCCCGTTCGGGTTCCGTTTTCCACGTTTCGAGTTGCGTTCTTTTCGGAATTAAATCCTCTACCCGTCTACAGTAGCTATACACTGTTTTGAGACACTCCTTATGTTGATCCTTGTGATAGGACCCCGTTCCGTTGTAGTCTCGGGGGTTGCGGAGGCACGCGGGATTCCCGACCACGCCCCCAGTACTCCCGTTGTACCTGGTAGAGTGGCTTTTAAGTATAATCTGTTAAATTATGGAACCATAAATAGAACCTAGGACATTGCATGAATCCTAGGAATGAGAAATAGATTGAATGATAGATCCTAGGTGTTGCATGAATCCTAGGGCTGGAAAACTAGATTGTATGATAGATCCTAGGATATGGCATGAATCCTAGGACGGGAAAACTAGTGGAATGTATGAATACTGCAGTCTTGGAAAAATGGAAAGGGACAAAAAGCTGCCTGTAATTTGAATTAACAGCTGCCTGTTATGAATAAATAAACGTGATTGAGAACATGGATTATAAGAACGTGAAACTGGAAAGTGAAACCTAGATGTTCTGAGTTAAAAGAGCTGGAACCCTATGGGGAATTAGGAGTGAAACTCCTGGAAAGACAAAGGAATGGAACTGAGAAAGAAAGATGTAGTTGTGTGCTGTCTCTTGGGTACGTAGTACCAAGGGAAGTACCTGTACCTGTTTAGTGCAGAGTGGGGCCAGCCACCCCAGGGACCCGGGGTTAGGACTGGCCGCTTTGTACCGACTTGCTGGCCCTCGTGTACGTAGTACCGAGGAGAGCTACTAGTGTAGGGAGGGCACTAGCTACCCCACGGGCCCTGGGGTTCTGCTAGCCTCCTACACCGACTTGTTAGGCCCACTGGGGCAAACCAGCGTAGTCAGGCGAGGGTGCGCGGACTGTGGAGGGGCAAGGCCCCTGTTTGGTTACTGTGGAGGGGTTGGACCCCTGTTACTGAGAGGGCTCTGCCCTGGACTGGTTCCGTGCTGTGCTTTGGGCACACCCGTTAACGGAAACGACTGACCGCGTGCCAGTGCGGGTTAGCTACCTGTGCGTTTATTGCGCGTGCCGTAGTCACCGTTACGTCTGTCTGTGACCTTGGGGTGGTTGACTGAGGGTAGGATCACCACGGGGGACTCTCCCGACCAGGAGAGCACCACGTGCTACTTCTACTTTTTGGAAAAGACTGCAATCAAGATCGTTCCCACGAGGAACATTCGAGATTAAGTAAAGGATCTGAGAAATAAATGAAATCGTGAGACAACTGAAAGACGTAAATAAAGAAAGTAACAGAACATAACAGCTACTGTACACTCTACTGTTTTCTTTAGTTTTAGTTGCCACTCTACTCAGCGTTTTGCTGACGTGTTACACTCGTTACCTTTCAGGACCAGGTGTTGAGCAGTCAGGGTCAGTGGCTGCAGAGGACGCTGGGCCGAGTAGGGTCCAGTAGAGTTACCACTGTTCTCTTGTACCTCTTTTTGTTCCATTATAGTGAGTAGTTCTTATTTCCGCTGTACTTTTCTTTACCTGCAGTTCATATTATGTTATGAATGTTGTTCTACTATTGTGGTGGTATATACTGTAGTGGTTTCTTTCCTTACTGCTGTATTTTCTTACTGTTAATTATATTCATGCTGAATGTGGTTTATTTTACTGCTCTTTTGGTTACTTCCTCGTTGGATGACTATGTCTTGAGATTAGTCGAGTCGGTCCAGTTCTCGTGTCTCGTAGGGACTCGGGAATCGGGTCGTTACATAGGTGAATAATGAAAATCTCACATTTTTATCAACATGATCATCAAATCACATTGCAAATGGACCCCTAAGCATATTTGATGTATGGAAAAATTTTATTCTACCCCCTTAAAAATTTTGTAAAGGTGGGAAAATTACATTTTTGCCCCTTTTGTTTTATATTAATTCAAATAGTCAAGCAACCAGGTATTCAATTTAATTAACTACTTCTTTAAGTGAACAAAGCTATAATTTTCTTCTAATGAAATAGAATCTCTAAGTTTCGAGCGGTTTTGTAAATATGTCTACTAATTAGTGTTGGTATCAATAAACTCTAGGTTGATGGCACCATTGTCTTTAATTCACATCTATGTGTTTAGTATGAGAATAATGTATTGGATTTTTAGAGGGATTTATAGTGCTTGTATTATCATACAAAATTTTTGAATAAGAAAATCTTAAACCAAAGTCGAGGAAGGTCTATCTCATCCACAAGACATGAGAACAAGCAACTGAAGTAGCTATATACTTATATTTGGTTGTATATAGTGGCGCATAGGTTTATTTCTTGGAAAATCAAGAATAAAGGGATTCATCGATAAAATGACAAGTACCACTAGTGTTTTTCGATATGTCTAACTCCCTACATAATCTGCATCAGTATAGAAGAGAAGCTCTAAGGTTTGTGCTTTTGGATAAAAGAGACCAAGCGCGCTTGTGCAATTTAAGTACCTAAATATTCTCTTTACTGCATTGAAGTGAGATTCCTTAGGTTCAAATTGAAATCTTACATACAAGCATGTAACAAAAAGAATATATGGTTTAGAGGTAGTAAGATATAAAAGTGAACCTAGCCACTATACCTCGGAATTTCTTTTCATCTACTCTCTTGCTCGAAACATCATCACCGAGAGAAGTAGATAGAGGAATTAGTCTCTTTTCCATTGGCATTTTCAAAGTCAAACTTCTTGAGGATTTCAAGTATATACTTTGTTTGACTTATGAAAATTTCTGTGTCTAATTGTTGATTTGAAGACCCAAGAAAAACTTAAGTTCATCCATCATACTCATTTCAAACTCAGTTTTTATGGTCTCATTAAAGTGTTGACATAGGGACCCCTTTGTTGATCCAAAAATGATGTCATTAACGTAGATTTGGACCAACAAGATGTCATTTCCTTCTTTCTTTACAAAAAGACTAGAATCTATGATTCCAATCTGATGGTAACACCATCATTCGTTATAACTAACCTGAATTAGTCAAGATCCAAATGTTAAATGCTCTTAAATGATCCTCTGAGGATTGTAATTCTGTACTAAACTGATTTGAGAGGAAGACAAGAAAACAAGGTTAATTCTGTTATTTTTACATCTCATCATTAATGCAGATTAACTAAGGGGTTAATTAAAGTTCAAATGAACTTGAAAGACTAAGTAGTGGGCTCATATTGACTAAATCAGGGTTTCACGCATTTCGATGATTAAAATATCACTAAAAACCCTAATTATCAGCCTCACTCAAATTGAAGAGGTTTTAGTAGAAATAAATTCAATCTAAACTTCCTAATAATCATTGAAAAATATTCTAAGAGGTTTGGCACCTTCATTTTGACCATCTGAGCCCATTTTGACCAAGAATAGAGATTCAGACGGGAATTTGCCCTGATTTGGGCTCCTATGCAATTTACTTAGTCAAATGTGGTCGAAACCCAAATCCAAGTTCACCATTAGATTCCTTGGGTCCAAATTAGGTTAACATCAGGATTTGGGCCCAATCAGAGTCTATCTTGACCTAGTTTGCATTTGAATCCCTAGATCTCTATTCTCTACACCTAAACCCCTGGTTGTTACACTTTCCTTACAATTAGGCCACTACCTTCTCATCCCTACCACCATCATCTTCCTTGCAATTGAGAAGGAAGCCTGCAGAGTTCTTGAAGCCCAAACAAGCTTCATTTAATTTGGCAACTTGATTGAAGAAACATCCATAAAAATCACCAAACCTGGCGAAATTGATCCCAAGATCAATCCTGATCCAATCAGCATCTTCGTGAGCTTCATCTTGGTCAAAATTTCCTTCGGCAAGCTTGAGAACATCAAGCTCAGAAGGTGGCAATGCCACCTTCCAATTAGGAGTCTCTTGGTAAGTCTAAGAGAGGAACCACATCTATATAAAGGAGTCATTGCCTATGTGCTCAATTCGTCTTGTTTTTGGTGCGCAACTCCTCTCTTCTTCTTCCTTCGTCGCCATTGACAACAACCTGGAGCTTCTTTAAACACCTTCTTTGGTCGCTCCTACACACAATGGGAGAAGGCTTCTCCTCATCACGTTGTCACCGAACTGCTAGACACAGAACTTGACCCAATTACCCCTTTGTTGGCTCCATCTCACCTTCTTCATCCGCAGCTCCGGCGTACCTTTGGCAAGCTTCCTCGAGCCTCCATTCTTCCAATAGGTTTAGGTCTTCTACTATCCTCTCCCATAGTTAGGTTTAGGTCGATCTTTAGCTCCGTTCTTCCTCTCCTCCTTCTCCGACTCTAGCAACCACCACCATGGCCACCTTCATCGTCGGACAACCTCCGCCCTCCTCTGCCTAAATTAAACACGGTGAAAGCCTCGCCTCCCCTCCATGACACTTTCGCCCAACTTAATTCACCCTTATTGCGCCTCCGTCACCCTCCTCGGCTCTATTTGCTAGAACTTTGCCAATCTCCACCGTTCGGTCACCGTACATCACAACGCACCAAATCACCACAACCACCAGCTCTGCCTCGCCACAGCGGAGGCTCCCACATATCTAATTTGGGCCGTGAGGCCATTTTCTTCTTGCAGGGTCACCACTGTTGTTGTCGTCTTCTTCATCTTCGACCACCGTCATCTGGCAACCAACCACCTCGCCACCACCGTCAATAGCTGCGGATCAGCATCAGCAACCTTCCCAAGCCTCCAATTTGGAAGACCAATAGCAGCTGGACCTTCAATTGAACCAAGCAACACATGTAGCTGTAGCAAAGGACAAGAAGCTCAACATAGTCCCACATCGTGGGCTTTTGAATTTTATTTCGCGTCATATAGTTTCACACTCGTTACCCGATGCCTTTGAAACATTGGGGTCAGGTCCCTACCCCTCTCGAGCCTTACACGTGCCCTTGCCTGCGCTTACACTATGCGGGTCTGGGTTTAACTGGGTTTGGTCTGGACTGGTCCAGTATGGTCTGGAAGAGAGAGAGAAGGATTTGTGAGAGAGTAGGGGGGTGTGCATTGTGGGTATTTGCCCAAAGACTTAGGCAAGTTTGAGGAGATTTGGCCTGAGACTTTAAGTCATCTATGGCTTTGTTGAGACGTCTAATTTGGCTATTTGGTTAAGTGCTCGAGAGAAGAGAAGTTTGATCTGATTGAGAATTGATCCTATGTGTTCACTAATTAATTGGTGGTTTCAACCATCACTTTTTGGGCTTTTTCATTATATTTTTGCTTATTGAACTTGAGATACAATTTGCTTATTGAATATATTTTTAATTGATTTTTCAATGCATATCATTACTTGTTACTTGATCATTATGCTCATTTTTATATCTTTCGATTAGTGGTTGAATTACAATTGTTTGCCCCCTGCGAATGACCTTGGAACTCACATTTTTTGAGCACTATAAATTTAAATGTTGATTTGGTTTTCGTTGCTATACTACGACGCGATTCTCCTCTGAAAGCAACGACTAATTCGAACCAACACAATCTGATATCTGTGCTGAAGAAGGAAGGACTTAAGTCTTTCATACCAGGCCCTGGGAGCTTGTTTAAGTCTGTATAGCACTTTATTTAGTTTGTATACATGCTTTGAGTATGCTGAGTTCTTGAACCTGGGAGGTTGATGGACATAAACCTCTTCCTTAATATATCCCTTAAGGAAGGCACTCTTGATGTGGTGCCTCGAATCCGATGACCCGCGACACTACTCAACTTGTAGATTACCTGTATCTGTAGTTCGTACCTATACTTGCACCTGTATTTGTACTCCCATTCAAATTGTATGATACATCCAAAAAATAAAATCAAACGAAGGTGAAATAGAGAGGAAGGAAACTAGAATGTAAAACCATCCAAAATACCCACATATGGCATCAACCACAACATCAAACCACCACATCATATATATACGAACAACCCATACTAGTTTATGTTGTTATAAGAGTTAGGTGGTTACATGTCATCAATGGACCACATTCACCACAAAAGAAAAAGAGTCGCTCATCATCAAAAAGAGAGAAAAGAAGGGAGTGACTAATTTCTCACTAACAAAAAGAAACAAAAAATTGTCAGTTGTCCATCCACCATCATGCCATGCCTCTCTACTCTAATAGATCCACTAAGTCCATCATGGCTCCAACTAGCTCCTTTATGCACATGTGGAGCAGCTCCTCTTGTCCCCTACCCATAAAGTAAGCCCCCTCCTCTCGAGGTACTGATAAGAGGATCTTGGGTAGCTCTGGGCACTCCTGCATTAGTCGGTGTGCCGTTGCACTGCCCTGATTTGTGGTCACCTAGGGATTGACGCGCTCGGCATCCTGTCTTGAAAATGGAACACAATGTATGTATGAGCCAAGTGGCTTAGCAAGGCTTTAGCTAATATAACTTATCATACTAGTGGCACCTACAAGTGATACATACATACATATATATATTGATATGTGTAACATCTACCCTTTGTTATGAATACTAACACAACTCATAGATTTTCCTATATGTTGACCCCTTAGTCAATTTCGGAAATCATTGTTCCTCACAGGGATTCGACGTAGATTTTACATGCGCACTTTCTTATTTAAGGTTTGAGGTTTGGGCTAGCTTGGCCTTTGATAGCTTATGCCCCTAGACCTAGGTCTAGAAGTCACCCAAGATAGCCATGGCTAGTCACATTATCGTACCTAGCAAGTTATTGCTAAACTCTTACCCCTTGCTAATTCCTCGTAGAGATGTCACCAAACTCTCTATATGGTTTCCCTTTAAGTGATTCATTGAGTCACCTTTCACATTCGAGGAGTTAGCCCGTATTCTACCTGTACGACTCATCGGCCATTCTGTCCCATGGTACTAGAGGTCCAACCTCCCATCAATCGATCCATGTTGATCTCATGATTAATTTTGATGTTTTCCCTCCTAGAGGGTAGTTTGGTCATCTGATCTCATGCATTTATTGGATGACTCCCTGTAGAGACATTATTAATGGCCCCTAATGGACTTCCTTTTGGATACTTACTCTTAAGCCCCTATATGGTTACTCCCACAATTTTCACACAGTTTGGATCCATGATCAAGACCAACACCCACCATATATAATAATATTAGACATCTGGCATCCCTGTCAGATGTCTAATTTCACCTCATCAGACATTTGACGTCAAAATCAAACATCACTTTTTGATGTGCCAGAATAGGCTTTCTTGAGCCTTGCTTATCAGAAAACTACCCCCTAAATTAGACATCTGGACATATCATTAGACGTCATATATGTCAAATAAGGTTCTTGCTTATTTGGCCGAACATCTCTTGGGTCTACCTTTGAAAATACCTAAATATCCTGACCATCAGACATTTAGGCTTTTGTTTGGACATTGAGAGTCCTCTTCAGACATCTGACAACCTTGTCAAACTTTTAATGGCCCACACTTCAAGGCCAGGAGTGTACATGCTATAGGGGTCACCTGATTTTATCATCAGACATCCCTCATGTGCAGTATCAGATGCTTGGTGGTCTCATTCAACATCTGAAACTGTAACCACCAAAGTCCTAGAGATGAACCCACCTCCGTTGGATGGCTAACCAGATGATTAGATGCTAGGCGCCATGAAATCAGATGTCTGATTCAATAATTAGACGATGCTTGATGCATGTCTATGCATCCTATTCATGCTATGCTTAACTCATCCCATATCTGATCACTTAGAATGCTTGTGGATGTCATAACAATGAAATCTAAACATCTCTAAACATAGACTCAACCACCACAAATCGCCACTCTAAACTCTAAATCGACAACATGCAACCCCTCATTTTGTGGTTAGTGGGTGATCACCACCACCACCATCACAACATCACTATCATCAGGGTAGGGTCCACAATCCCACCCTAACATTCCCATTGAAATGCATTTCTAAACCCCTAAATCAAAAGGTAGTTGCCCTACTTGAAGATTAGGGAGTGTTGCTACTACTATCTCTCTTCTCCTTCTCCTTTAACTTGCAGCTTCCTTGCTGTAGTAGTCATCACTTGACCAACATCCTTAGATATTAGTTCCTTAGAAGGAATGGGATCTCATTGTGATGTCTCGATTTAGGGTATGTTATAAATATCTACATGCATGCATATTAGGTTTTACGAATGCATAATTGAGCCTACTTATTACATTTCTACTAATTGAGGCTCTCTTTTGTGTAGACTAAGTGGGTCAGGTCAAGTCAAGTTGATTCAAATTGCATGAACGGAGAGGAGAAGAAACCCTGTCACCAGTTATCTTGAAACCCTAACCTTAATCCTAGTCAAAACCTACCTAATTTAGCCAGCACATTACGCCCAACTGATGGCGTTAAACTTAGTGCTTAATGGGAGGCAACCCGTCATTTGAAAACTCGAGACCCTTACCCATTTCTGAGCTGAATGCAAATTGCACTTTAGGGTTCATCCCTTAGAATAGTTGACTCCACCTCTGATATTTATATTGGAGCTTGAAATCGTCCGCAATAGTCATCCCGATCCGTTCACCCACCAATCCGAACTTGTTCTAAAGTACGAACTAAGCTGAACTTGAACCTATCTAATTTACAATGAGGACATTGCAAATCTTAGGCATGGGGGAGGGGTATTAAAGTGCAAAATGATGTGAAATTCAATTCTATTAAGGGGGTTTTGTAACAAAAAAAGGAAAAAAAAAAGAAAAACAAATGTTGAGATAACTTGAAAATTTATTTTGAGGAGGAAAAAGAAGGGAAAAACATAGAAAAAGGAGCATGAAAGAAAAAATTGTATTTTATCCTAGTAATTGAGGATGGAACTTACCTAAGTTCTAGGCTAGATAGGATGATGAATTAAGTCCTGAAGTGCGAAAGAAAAGGAGATTAATGAGGGATACCAACTTTAGGCCTCTTGGGTCAGATTTGGGCTTAAACACTCACGTATTTGTTAAGATCTAGAATATTCCTCAAGAGGTTGAGGGAGTTGCGAGGCTAATGTATTAAGTCTAAGGCTTAGGGAATATTCAGTCCCTTTGTTTGTCCTTTGATTTGCGAGACTTGATAACCTAGGCACCCAAACTTCACACACCAGTTAGGTTCCATATGCTTAAAGAAAATTGTCATAAGTGTTCTATTATGAAAAAAAATGCTTTCTCGAAAATTTGACTTAGGAGCGGTTCGAAAACATAAGTTGATTTGGATGAGTTCCTACCATGGAGAGGAGTAGAATACTTCCCTCGAAGTTGCATTATAACATATCGTCTCCTTGACGCTTGTCTCCTAGGATATCTAAATATCCTACTGGGAGCACGTAAGCACCTTGTGCTGGTTCAGGTGCCATGGGTAGCATTATCCTAAAATGTCAATTGCCAAGACTTGGATTTAGCTACAGAATGCCATGGGCGGCACTATCACAAAGTGTCGAATGCCAAAGTTCTGGGGGTTGCCATGGGCGGTGCTATCACGTAGCATTGAAAGCTAGGGACCCTTCGAGGATTGATGATGTGGAGGAGGAATTTGATACAGACCGTATCTAGGGCCAATTTGATGTTGGGTTTAGAGAAATCTAAAAACAAAAGAGAGAAAACTCTAAAAAATGCATATCTCTCTCTTCTCAAAAGTGCACTAGCAAATTGAACCTGGACCTTGCTGCATGTACGCACGATATTTTAACCGCTGGGGTGAATGAACCTCTGGTCAAATTCTGGGGCCTTAGAAACCTTCACTACGGACCCAAGGCTGAGATTGGTTAGGTCTGGATCTTGGCTGGTACTTGAGTACCTCTAGGCCTAGAGTTGGTATTTCAATCTGATTTCTATAGAGATGGCACATGTAGGCATCTTGACAGTAAGATCTAGTATGTTCCATAAGATTTTGCTAGGGACTAGAAAAAGTTAAGTATGGAGGTATGATGGTAGCACCATCATTGGTGTTAATAAGCCTAATTTAGCCTAACTACAGTAAAAAATACTCCTTAATATTCATCAAAAGACTATAACTCTGTTTTGAACTGAATACGAGAAGATAGGAAATCCTGTTAATACTGCTATTTTAACATCCAATCACAAATGTAGATTAACTAAAGGATTAATTTGGACTTAATCCAAGGTCAAATGAGCTTAATTTCCCAAGAAGTGGGCCTACGCTAACTGAATTAGGGTTTTCTGAGATTTGAGGGCTAATTTAATAATAAAAACCCTAATTTTAGTCTCACTTCAATTAAACAGGCTCTGGTAGAAATAAATTTCATCTAAACCTCTTAAAAATTATTGAAAAATATTCTATGAGGTTTATAACTTTCACTTTGGTCAAAGGAACCCATTTTGACTAGAAATAAAGAATTAGGCGAGAACTGTTTTATTTTGGGTTTCTATGTAAATTTTTTAGTCAAACTTAGTCAAAACCTAAATTTGAGGTCACCATTAGATTTCTTGGGTTCAAATTAGGTTAACCCCAAAATTTAAGCCCAATTAGAGTCCATCTTGACCTAGTTTCCATTATAGCCCCTAAGTTCCTGATGGTCACAAAACTACCCCTAGCTTTTGATTAGTCTTGCATTCAGGTCCTTAACTTTTTTCATTCTTATAAAAATACCCCTGTCACCATCATCTTCTTCCTCAAGCCTAAGAAGGCAATTGTAGTGGGGGGTGACCCTAATGTGTGACTTTTGATTGAGGAATTGGACACCTAAATCCTTGTCAATTCCCACCAAACTTGGTGGGATTGACAATCAAATCAATCCCAATCATTTGAGAAACTTCTCGAGCTCTGATTTGGCTAGAATCCACATCGGCGAGCTTGAGATCCACGAGCTCAAAATCGACCAAATAGCAAGTCAAGACCTGCTATTCTTAGCTTGTTTAAGTGTGGAATCTCTTCTATTTAAAGGGCTGCTTGTTCTCGAGCACAAACTCGTGTCCAATTGCACCGAAATTCCCCCCTCCATCCTCATCACCGGCGAATTGTGAAGCACCACCGGAGCTTCCTAGATCACCTTCACCCTTTGCCACACACAATAGGCAGAGGGATTTTTCTCTCAAACCACGGTCACCGGAGATACATACATCTTCGTTTGGCCACGCGTGACCACCAACCACCAAATCTCCGCCACGGTCACCTTCACCTCATCACGACGAAGCTCCCTATATATCTAATTGGGGCCACAAGGCCGTTTGCATCTTTACAGGACCTCACCGCTGCCATCTTCTTCTTCGTCACCGACTAACATCGTCCAATGACCCATCGCCTCGCCACCACCTCCAATAGATGCGGAATAGGTCCAAGAACTCATCTGGGCCTTCAATTTGAAGAACCAAGCCCAACTCTAGCTCCAATTGAGAGGAGCTCTCTCACGCAGGTGTAATGAAGAAAGACCTTGGGATTTAGTCTCACATTGTAGAGAAAGGATTTAAAAATTTCTTTCATTACGTTTCGCATGCATCATTATCTGCTTAGTAACTAGGGGTTGGGTCCTCGCACACATATCCACGCCCATATGCACGTACCCACGCCTGCACACGCACACCCGTGCAGGCCTGGGACTAGGTCCAGATCCAATTCGGGTCCAATTAGGGAGAAAAGAGAGAGAAGGGAAGGGGTTTTGGCTGAGAGGAGAAGGGGGGTTTTTGCTCATGCACACTTTAGATCGGACATTTAAGTTTGAAGTTTAAGTCATTTGACATTAGTTTTAGACGTCTGATCAGAGTGCTAAGTTTAGTTGAGCTTATTTGAATCATATTTTTGTCACTCAAACACTCATATCTTTTTGAAGTTTTGATATTGCAATAAATTGAGCATCTATTTCTTTTTATATCAAGCTTCCTGTGATTCATTATATTCATTAATTAGTGGTTACATTGCGATTATTTTGCTCCCTGCAATCGACCTCGGAACTCACATTTCGAGCTTACAAATTTTAAATGTCGATTCGGTTTTGTTGACTATACTATGACACATATTTTCAAACTCGATGAAAGCGCATTAACAGGAAGAATCCGCATTTTGGCTATGGTAGCCCAATTGTAGGGCTCCACCTTTTTCTTGATGGCTTAATCGGATGTTCAGATTCCCGAAAATGTAGGAGAAAAGAGTACCGAAGGGGAGTGAGGTAGAGTGGTCCTCATTCATAACCTGAATGATGAGGCGGCAATAATTAAAACAACTATGGCGAATTGTCGCAAAAAGAAGTGCCTTATGTTGGTGGGATATGTAGTTGAAACCTCTAGATTTGTTGAGGAGGTCCCAATCGAGAATACAAGACAAAAGATGAGGAAGAGGCTTTAGATTTTTTGCAAGGAAGAGTGCCAAGGTGGGGTTCATACTTGTCAGGAAGGACGAGCTCTTGGTTAATGACCTTTGAGTCATATTCTCAGAGGATGTCGTTAAAGTCATTCCCCTCATTGGGAATGCCCAGGAGCTTAAAGATGCAATCAGTGGTGATGGTGATTCTAGTGCCTAGGATTGTAGAGTGAAGTTGGAGATGGTCGGTGCTATAGTCCTCGATAATATTGGTATAGAAAAGCCTAATAAGATCAGGAAAAATGTTGAGACAGCCAACGTCAGGATGGAAGGAGCGATCAAAATATTTGAAGAGGTGGAGGGTTTCAAAGTGCTTATGGAGATTTAAGTGAGCGAAGTCGATCCACACGATGTAGCGAGGGGGTTTCACCCTTGCATTTGCGAACCTACGAAGCCTATCCCTAGCATTTTCACTCATAAGTTGATAAGCTAAATAGGTGGATTGAGATTGGGATGAAGAGGAGCCCTTGGTAGTCTTCCTACGAGGGGACATTTTGGCTAGGGTCAATGAATGGTGTGTAGGATTGGGTTTAGGATTAATGGGATACCTGCGAGACAAATTGACATGCCATTCAATATAGTTGCAAGAAAGGATATATCCTAATGGGCAGTGATATGTCTACTTTAGGAGACATTAATTGGGCCTAAGAACAATCAACTCTAAGATTAAATGGGATTTCCAGTATACAAATACACTGGAAAATTAGCAGAGTCATGATTTAGTATTCCCGCATAATTCTTTGATGCAATGCATGTTGCATATAATTAAGTACACTTATTGCAGGCATCACATCTTATAGGTAACATTAAAATTATGAGAGATTTTGTTGAGAAACAATCAATGAGGGAATGTTGCTAAAAGAAGAAACATAAGAGAGGACTCATCAATTTCTAAAAATATAAATCTAGTGGGATCTCTCTTGATTTCCTCTTGCCTTGATTAACATATCTCTTTCTTATTCTGTTCCCATGAAATCACGCTCTTATTCTCTTCCTCTCATTTTCTCTCTATATAACAGAGGAACGGCAGGACAAGGGGGGACCATCTTCTTCCTCCACGGAGGAGGAGAACCTTCTCTCCAAGACAAACCCAACTCCATCACCGCGACATCCATGACCACGGCCACAACCACCACCATATCTCGCCCACGACAAACCCATCACTGCGGTTGATGGTGACAGTATCGGCATCTGCAATCGCGACGATTCATCATCGACTGCGTTCGCCTCGATATCTTGACCACACCACCACCACGTCTTCCTCTAATAAAGATCACCACCATGCCTCCACCACCATGTGCCACCAACTGCGATCATCCTAGCACAACCACCAATGCACAGACAGGAAGGAGCACTGCCGTACATCCATCCTCTTCTTCCAACAAAAGGGAGAAACTCTCCTCCACCGTGGCTCCTCCCTCACCACTGATCGTGTGCTTTCCCATGAGAGCAACCAACCACTGCGAGCAATGCCACCACAGCGCCCCCGGTCTCCTCGACATGAGACCCAACTACCGCGTGCACCACCGCTGTGCGCACCAGCCCCCTTTGCGCGCAACTCCTGACTTTAGCTTCGCCCATGTCGACCACCTCGCGTAGCCACAAGAACCCTTGCCAACGTCTCGCCCTCGTGCGTAGCGCCCTCACCACATCAACCTCGTGCGTAGCCTGCCCCCTTGCGCATAGCCACTGGTGCCTTCTTCTTATTCTTTCATATTCTCCAACAGAGCTGACGAAGAACCCATCAACCAGCTAGCTCCTTCGCTTGCAGCCGCCACCTCTGAACATGAAACTCCGCACTGTCGACTCCAACGGACTTGCTGCACCCTCATGAGCACGGCCACGCCTTCAGAGCCACCCACGACAGCCCGCGCATGCGCATGGACAACCCCATCGCTGACGGCCCTCTCCTCGCGGACCGGCCACCTTCGGCCGCCTCCGCTTCCACCATCAACATCGATGCGTAGCTCTCGACAACACCAACCTTCCTCGAGCTTCTCGCGGCCTGCCGTGGCCTTGAGCGTGTGCATAGCAAGAGAAAAGAAACACTCTATTTTTGGGTCTATTAATAATTACATTTGATGCCATTACTACCTTAGATTTAAGGTTTAAGCCTTTTTATTCATCCGAAATTGTGTGCACGCTTCCTCTCATGCACTCACTTTCTGTACATTGAATTAGGTTCTTAACATGCATGCATAAAATATCAACAACTACGGACCATGATTAGAGGAGAGAGTCCAATGACTTGAATTTTAACTTTATTTACCATACATGACATTGTGGAAAAATTGCGTACATAACCCCTACACGCTTAAATTATTATATGTCTTCTTCCTTTCAACTCGTTTCTCATCGGATTTGGGCACAGATTCCGCATATAATTGTGAAATATAAAGGGAAAATATTCATGAATTTATTGCAGTTGTTCCTCCCTGTGGATACGACCTGACTCTTTGTGGTTAGTTTCATTGATAAATATTTTTGTTCGGGATTTTTCCACCACGCGATTTACATTACTACAATGATGTGTTTTCTTGACATATATTTCTGAAAAGCGAAATCTCTCGATGAAATGGCGGCGTTGCCAGGGAGGCAACAGATGCAATAGATTTTCACGATTATATTTTGGGATTATTCTGAGGTGCACATTGATCTGACCAGTTATTTTTTTCTGTGCAAGGAATCTGACGATGCGACAGGCGTAGTTGAGCGACGACGTCAACCTTGAGCGACACCCACACACGTGGAGAGGATGCGAAGAGGGGACCTAGATCTCACTTTCACATGGGATTCTCTTTCGTCGTCGAGTTTATTTCATTTTAATCTTCTCGCCCTTGTAGTAATTGGGGTTGATTTTCGAGGGTCTGTCCCCACATTCTTTAGCGACTAAGGCTATTTATCTGTGGTGATCTGTGTGCTTGCCTCTAAAACAAAAAGAGAAAAAATATCGAGCTGCCTATTTAGGAGTTGCATGCCCTTAGATGCACGCATTTAGGGGTGACTGAGTAGCATACTAGATCTCTTCTCTTGCATTGTGTACATTTTTGCACGAAGATTGCTGGAGACAGGTATACTTTTCTATCTTTCCATCCAACTCCTGTTCACACATTTGCATTTGGATTAAATTTCAAGACCACCATGCTGATTGAATTGATCTAATTCAGTGGTCTCCTAATTGAAATTGGGACTGCTAATTAGATTCGACCTTAAAATCAAAATCACATTTGATCTGATCAAAAGGGACTTGTGTGTGATTCTTCTAAAAAACAAACTAATTTGCGATGTGATGCGCACTTCTGACTCTGAGCATGCACACTAGGCACCACACTAGGTCTCGATCCTTTAAGGCTATAGTCACCAATCTCTTTATCAGTGCAAACCCTCTTATTTCACCTTGTGGTGGTGATATTATCCTGTGTCCAAGTATTTTGATTCTTCAAGGAGGGGGACACCCCTTAAAGGAATAAAAGGATAGTTAAGAGGCACCGCATTTGCATCGCCTCAAAGGAAGGGTTCGCCCTACTTGCATCCCTTAGTTCCATCCTTAGAGTAACTTCTTACTAGGTCACTTGAGAGTATCATTGAAGCAAGGTATAGGTCCTAGGACACGCGAAGGTCGGATTAGGGCCCGTAATTGATTAAACAATTTCTTTGGCCACCAGGAAATAAATAACTAACCTCTGTTCTTCTCAAAAAAGCTTGTCAGAGATCTCAAGTCATAACTCCCTTTTATACCACTAAAGTGGGAATAGACGGGTGCAAACTTGACCCCATTTGACAACTTTAAGGGGTAGGTTGAAAGTTGGCTCAAATCTGCTCTAACAAAAAAAAAGAGAGTCCCATTGCCTTGCGGATGATTGGGGTGTGTTTTCCAAGTCATGGATTACAATAGCTACTACACCTCTTACTTCCACCCCAGAACATCGAATCCCAATCCCATGACCTGCAATTTTCCATCATCTAATGAGCATTGAGATCCTTTCTACTCGTATTATAAGAGCATCAGTCTAATTATTCCCTAACCAAGTGATGATGAGTAGTACCTAGGAGAAGGGTATCCCAGCCTAGCTCTCCCATGACTATACCCAACCCACCCATCCTTAACGATTTTGCTTATCGAGGTTGGACCGATACTCGTAGGCAACTTGAACTTGAGATTGACTATCCTCCACAATCTGATAGTAGCCTCTCCTCTTTTATGATAGAAATGCAAAAATAACAAAAAGAAATGATGGATTCTATGGGAGAGATTTTGAGGAATAGTCAAAGATTAATTGAAGAGATTAGCTAGCTTAGCGACTCTCTTATAGTCAATTCTAATCCCTACCTCTATACCCCCAATTATTGAGACAATTTCGAGGAAAACAATGACAACAGGGATCTTAGTTTGAGGAGTAGCTATCACTTAGACGTCCCCCATGAGATATGCCCACCAGAAGGAAATCCTAGTGATTATCCACATGATCTTAATTAAAGTCAGACAAAGGGGAAGATGGTCCCATTAGATGAACTCGACCCGAATGATAGTATCTTTGCTACATTTCATGAAACGGGTCACATTCCAACAATCAACCCAACTCCTTCCCCCGATTTTTAGGTGGATTGTACAACCCATCCTAGGGATGTCAAACCTATACTTCACACCTCTGAGGACCTTGCACCTCAGTTAGATCTCCCTGAGGATTATGATTCTAAAGTTGACAAATTCCTAGAGTCTTGATGCCGGACGAAATCACATTGGAAGTGATAATAACCACAATCCTCTACCTAGGGGACCAACACCTGTCATCAAAGATTTTGAGGATTCACAAGTACCCAACATAGGTGACCATGAGGAAATTGAGATTGAATTGGAAGACTTGGATCAATATTGGTCTCAGGGACATGAAGAGTTGATTTTTGAGGAAGACAAGGAAACACTTGATCCTGGCGTGAAAGATTTTCCTGAGTCTCAGGGGCAAGAGGGATGAAACGTAGAAGAGGATGATGATGACTTTGAGGGGTCCAGACTCAGAGTATGGAGTGACTCCAGGGGGAAATATGTTTTGTTCGAGGACTTACCTCTTGAGGATCTTACTGATTTAGCCAAAATCGGATTCCTACCTACTTTTGATGACAAAGATCATCCTCTCAAACATTGGGAAGAAATGGAAGCAATTAATGTAGGAATCTATACACCCCAGGGGCAGGATCTTAGCATTGGACAAGAACCTGGGGATGTCGTTGTTGAGGACACTCACACTCCTATTGCTTCCAACCCACTTCTATATGATACTGAAATGTGCGACACCCTTGAGCAGTTCAATTTGAAATATGAACATTTGGGCCCATTCCAGGATGCGCACACTAATGATATGCAGCATGAAAGACAATCGGTAACTAAGGCTGCTTCTATTGACATTCAGGAACTGGAATGGTTATTAAGGAAGAATGTTGAACCTCTCAAGCCCTCTTTAACCCTCTTCCCTACCTTGCAATGGAGAGACTTACACGCCTTCGGAAATAACTTCTTAAAATCTCTGCTCCAATTCCTGCTTTACGGGGGGATAACTAGACCAATGCATCCTGTGGTAGAGTGGCGAGTGTGGATCGACGCTTGTCCATGTCAGCCCATTAGCCTTAGGGTGTCCTTCGTTGCACCCTATTTTTCCCACACATATCTACTTGAGGAGCCTTTGCCTCCTCGCAGGGCACACCCAGAGGTCACTACTTATGTGTATTATGTAAAACCTCCAGAAATAGCTTAGGAGTACCCTATTTTCACCTGCATCTGATGAGCATTTGACATCACTCTCCATCAAAAGTGTGCCAACATCTTGGGTTACTTACTCGCTAGTCCAGGTTTGTTACTGATGTGCATACATCTGATTAACCTAAAATGTCTATTAATGCATGTTCTTAGTGTCACATTAGCATCATACATTGTAAATAGTGCATAACATGCATAATCATGCATTTAGATTAAGTTGTATAAATTGTACAGTAATTGTCTCCTTTTTATGGTTAGGGACAGGATGACTTTTTATCAGGGCCTCAGATCAAAGATCCAACCGTGTGGATTTGATGAGGGCGACGATTGGAGTTCAACGACTCCAAGATCGTCCTAATCGGACATCCGTAGCACCGGATAGAGATCGAGGAACCCTAAAGATCATGGGACAAGATGGTGTTAATCCACACCTCAGACGACAAATCCGACCGCACAGATGGGTTCAGATCGACGATCGTAGCCTAACGGCGCAAAAATCGGTTCAATCCGACATTCGTGGCACCATCTACGACTAATAGAAGATGGACAGTCTAGATGATGCCACGTGGCTCCATCCAGACCCTCCAATTCGCTCGCATCCCCACTTCTTCATCCACGGCCAAGAATTGACTACATCATTTCCCTCAAGCAGCACTTCGTATGAGAAGAATTTCACATTTGATCTGAACCATTGAATCAAGATCCAACGGTCAGGATTAAATGGCATAAGAATGCTCTTCTTGACTATCCACGCGTGTAGAGCAGTGGATAAAGCCCTTCAGAGCCTCAGGTAGTGAGTTCGACTCCTTCCTACAAGCTTCTCTTCGCAGATCAAGAGAAGAACTCCTCAAATCAGAAATTGGGCCGTCCGATACAGAGATTGAACATCTCAGATCAAAGCCATCAGATGACGCGCAATCTGACCCCCGGTGTGAACGCGTGAGTGTACGTGCTCCTCAGCGTACACTTGCGGGTGAGCTGAAGTATCCAAGCACAATAGCGAGTGAAACCTTCGCGTAAGAAATGCAGCGGCGATTTAAGACGTCTCGGAAGACTTACCGTCGTCTGATGAAGATGGAGCGGCTCGTTTGAAGATCATTCACAGCCGTGGGATTCAAATCTAATGGCTATTGTCCACCTTGCCAGGAACGTGGGAAATGTTGCGCAAGACATGCTCTTCAATGTGCGGACGTGGGAGCGAGAAGAATGGGCCATGAACACACGATCCACTGGTCTAAAATGACCATTTTAGCCTTCTCTAAAAGCTTATAAAAGGAGCCCATATTCCCTCCATTTGAATCACCCCTTCCTTCTCTTCTCTCCCTCTCCAAAGCTCAAGAGAAGGTTGTCCCACACCCAGGATGCTCCTCAAGAGATAAAATTAATTTTTCGCCCTCATTCCGGAAGCGGATCTCACAACGACGACGACGTGCTACCTCGTTCCTGTTCCTCCTGCCTCGACCTCCTTCTTCTTGCTCCGTTCCTCCTGCCTCGACCTCCTTCTTCCTACTCCGTTCCTCGTCTTCCAGGCATCGTCTCGTCCTCCAAGCGATCGTCGAGGAGGATAACTTCTCTCTCCCATTCCTTTTTCCTACTTTCTAGAGTAGAATTTTCCTGCTTTCTAGTTATAATATTTCCTACTTTCTAGTATAATTTCTCGCTTTCTTAGTTGTACAAACATTTTACAATATCAAGTGGATGTTCTCTCTCTCTCTCTTTCTCTTATTGTCTATAGTATTTCATTTCATTGCAATTACTCTACTTTTTAACAAAAACACAAAAAGAATATAATTGTGAATTTTGATCGACGTAGCTTCCCTGAGTTCGACCCGGGATTTCTATTCTGGTATAAATTTTATTTATTGAACTTGATTTCTTCGCTATTCAAACTACAACGACAGGTTTTCAAAATCAAATTCGATAGCGTAGTCCTCTGATGTTTCAACATTTTGGCACCGTTGCCGGGGAGGCAACGATTTTCCAATCTTCGTTTTGCATTTCACGCACTTTATTATCTTCTAACCTCTTTCTCTTGTGTCTATTGTTTTGTAGAGACCTCTATCAAGGAATCTTCAAGCGGTAGATTGGAGTAAAGTGCAGTTGAAGGTGATTGTAAGTGCTCCCTATTCTTCCCCCTCCATAGATTTCATTTGTCACATTAAATTCAAATTCTAATTAACCTAGGTATTTGCATAAATCCTAGGATTAGTTTGATTGTTTGGATTTCCACTCACACTCATTTCACCCTCGCTTATATATATATAAAAAAAAGATAATTTTGTGGGGTAATTTTCAATATACACACAACATACACCCACATTCAAGGCACTTAACCTAATTGATTTTCTTCTACTCAACCGGATTCTGATCTATGGAATCGGTACACAATTCAACACATAAAAGAGTAGAAATCATTCTAGGTTAACCATTTCTATGTGCCTAACCTAGTGGTGCAGTTGTGGTCAATTGTTTGAGTTGTTTGGGCCGCACCACTCAACCTAAAATCAACTCACCAAGTAGCTTCCTCTTAGGGTTTTCAATCTAGGTTCATACCAGGCACTCCACTTTATTTCTGATTTTAAAGGAAAGCAATCTTCACCCGTGCTTAAAAACCTGGTTTGCCTCAAACTTGATTGAAATCAACCTAATTCTAAACCCTAAAAGCTACTTAAGCAAAATTTGAACAATAAAATCTACGCATCACAAATAATCTTGCTTGAAAATCCTGGTTGTGCACGCACTTACACATACTCAATCAATCATTAAGGGCACAACCCATTTTAAGGGCCCATCACATTTCATAAGCACTACAATCCCAGGCCTTAATAAAATCGAGTAGACGTTGGCCTTAAGGACTGATTCGCTCTTCGGGGCCTAGTCTAAGATTGTTTATGATTAACCTACTTGTACTAATTAATCTGATGTCTAGCTAGGCGAGTAGCATCAAACGACCGCGGCTGGGGGTTACACTAGGAACCGGAGGCGCAAGCCAAAGGAAGAACCTTCTCCCCAGTTTCTCCTTCTAATTGGTTGGATTGAGCAGATACAAGTAGAGCAAATCATCTATAATCTTAAGATAGGTTCTGATAACACTGTATATGGGGGTGATAATTCTGTTAAATAGGGCCCATCTTAAGAATAAAAGGCACAACATAAGTAGAATAAGAGCATTGCATGCATCATATACCAAGATTGCTTATAAAATTGTATTAATGGCCATTTGTGTAAACACTTGTTAAAGCAGGCTTCAGATGAGCAATCGGACCACACGGATGGATTGAGAATGACGAACGGAGTCCAATGGACTCAAGATCGGCCAAATCTGACATCCGGAGCTCTTACAATGGGTCCAAGAAGTTATGACCGTTGATCTGATGATCAACGGCCCTTGTTGCGCCACATCGCCCCTCGCTCACCGCACGTCGCTTCCTCCTTCAGCTGGGATCAAATCTCGACCGTCGATCTTCGATCGGACGGCCAAGAACCGCACGCCCGCCGCTATCGCCGCGACAAAGTAGCGGGCGTGGCACAGCAGTTTGCGCGCACGCTCGCATGCACGCGATGCGGGTTCGAGCCACGCGGTGCGAGAAATTGAAGACGAAGAGGCACGCGGCAAAATTGGGTCGCCTGATCAGCAGCGGGTGGCCGAGATAGCGCCATGCGGCGCGCCCTCAGACAGCGACCGCCCACGCGCGTGCGCACGTCGGGCGACGACGCCCGCGCGCACACGCGCCCAAGGCACGATCCAAGCACGCCCAAGGGAGGATCTCAGCTGTTCGATCTTTGATTGGATGGCTCTCACGTAGCGACCACGGATCAGGCGCGAAGAAGAACGGCGCGGGCGTGTGACCGGCGGGTTGGGGGGCTTCACCGACGCTTTTGGAAGGGTTTGAGCGACGTCCCGGACGTCACTGAAACCCCTTCTTCTTTTAGAAAGCCCTTCTCCCTATTTAAACCCCCTCCAACCACTCATTCAAGGCATTCACTTCCCTTGCAACTACTCTACCCCCCTCTTAGCTAGCTTTAGGCCCTCTTGTAATCGCCGGAGATGACGAGCCGCCGACGAGGCCTTCTCCACCGCCGTGGCTGCCTCGCCGCTCTCCCCCCCTCTCTCTTCCTCTCTTGTAAGCTTTCCTTTTCTTATGTTTAAGCATGTATCTAATGTTGTAATCTATGAACTAAAGTTGCATGATTAATGAAGTTACTTTTCGCTCAGTTGTTTACTTTATTTCCTGTTTAAGTTGCATGATCAAGCACAAAACGACTCTAACCCTAATCTCTCCCTCTCTCTCTATCTCTCTCTCGCTTTTCAATCGCACCTTTCGCAAGCAAAACTTCGCGATTTTCGTGACAACAAGTGATAAGTAAAATCCGATTTTCACGCCTCCTTGAGACCGACACTCGGACTCACCTCCGTTTCCTTACTTTAAAACCGACATTGCAAGTGCGACTATAACGACACTTCTTAACACACATGCACAAGCGCACGTCAGTTTTTGGCGCCGTTGCCGGGGAGGCAACGGATTTGTTTTGTCACTTCCATTCCACATCCATTCTCACATCGTCTAATGCCCTGTTTTCCTTTTTACTTGATGGTTGCAGGAATTCGGTGCTTGGACGGTGAAGCGACGCATCCCACGACGGTAATAAGGGAGTAGGCGCAACAAGGACCGATAGTGAGTAATTCTTCACTTATGATTGTTTACTTGCGTGAAAAAATAAAAAAAATTGTAAAAATTGAAAAAAAATTGGCGTGGTGTATGATTGCTTGACCCACATCCTTAACATATCACCCCACAAAAAAAAAATGTACACTCTAACATTCTGAATAAATTCTTGGAGTGTTCTTTTCTCTTTTTGAGTGGTGTTTGCGAAGCCACCGTTGATTGACTTGGGCCGCACCACTCAACCCTAAAACTAACTCATCTAATAGAAGCTGCTTGATCATTAGGATGAGTACATTAAGGTTTTAGAGCCTCTACAGAATAAAAGGAAACCTACTTTCACCGAATTGTGTGTAGAACTTGACGTGCCCACTGAAACTTGTCTGAAAACATTAAGACACGTCAACCCTAAAAGACACTAAAGTAAGGATGAAACACTAAAAGACACCACATCTTAATCCTTGCCTGAAAACCATGTTTTGATAGAAGCACACACATTGAAAGTGGAAAATTAAGAGGCACCACCCCAATCAGTGCCTCATCACATAACCCTAGCACAAGCACTATCCTAGCCCTTTTAAAACTGAGTAGACGTGCCCTAGGCAGGACTGAGTTAAGTCTCGAAAGGCGATGTTTTGTTTGTTGGGCACTTGACTTTCATTCCCTTGGTAGAATCTGGTGACTAGGCTGCGGGGCAGTGTCAAACGACCGCGGTTGTGGGGTCTACGGAACCGTAGGCGCAAGCCAAAGGAAGAACCTTCCCTGCAATCCCCTCGTAATCAACCTGGCTAGATTAGCCTTGGGAAGGGGAGTCCAGTGCTTACGGATTTAATCACCCTTGTTGAGATTTCTAAGTTTCCTAAGGAATACACCGTAAGGACTAGGCTTGTTTGCTTGATTGAACGCAATTCTCGCATCTGTCGCTCTCCACATCCCCTCCTGTTCTTCTCTAGTGTATGCACGGGAGACGCTCACTGCATCCCGAGTTGTTTGTTTTGGGACAGGAATCTAGGCGACATGATTCTGTTAGAAACATGGCTGAACCTAGGGTAGATGAGGCTGAGGATCAACCCCCACCAGACACAATGGCCATCATCCAAGCCCAAATTAATGCAAACCACCGGCTTCAGCATCAACAAATCCACACCATCATGCAAGCCATACACCGGTTACAGAACCCATAAGAACAACCACCACCACCTTTCCAAGGCGCACAAGGGCAACCACCACTCGATGTACCACCATTTCAGGATCAACTGAGGCCCCTCCGTGATTTTTATAACCCCTTCGCTATTAGAGTCGAGCCACACCTTAGGATCCCCGAATGGGGAGATGATTTTGACCTGAAATCGAATGTCTTAAGTCTGATCCAGAGCCACTTTCATGGAAGCTCAAATGAGGACCCCTTCCAGCATCTAGAGGATCTCGACCGCATAGCACGAACTGTGAAACCTAGGAACATTAGCCTTGACATTGTTCTAATCAAGATGTTTCCCTTCTCATTAAGAGACAAGGCTTCTCATTGGCTTAGAACCGTAGGTAGACCCATCACCACCTAAGAAGATCTGCGGCATGCATTTTTAAAGAAATTCTTCCCCATAGGAAAGACCAATGCTCTCAGAAGAGCTATTACTACCTTTACACTCCAGGGTGGGGAACAGTTCCATGAGGCGTGGGAAAGATTCAATGAACTCTTAGGGAAATGCCCACACCTCGAAGTACCAAGGTGGCAATTGTCCCAGATTTTCTACCATGGTCTGGACAGCAACTTACGGAACTTCGTCGATGCCTCATGCGGGGGGAACTTCCTGAACAAGGACGAGGAGAGCACGTTTGAGCTCTTTGAGTCTGTGAGCGAGAATTCGCTCAACAATGCCTCCATGACCCAGTTCAACAGATCCAGTCAACCCCGTGGTGGGATTTATGAGGTACAAGCAAATTCTGGAATGGTTGACATGGACATCATTGCCAAGAAACTAGATCGGGTGGAATTGGTGGATAAAAAGATTGATGAGCTACTGAACCAGACCAGGAACCCCTTACAGACCTTCTCCCTAGCAAAGGGAGCACATAATGTTGACCTGGTCCAGCCCTTAACCCAATTGAACCTGGAACAACCCTTGACCACGTTTCAGGGAGGGACCTTTGCTCCCTCAACCCTTGATTACTCTCTTCCCTCTCCATCGACATCAACTATCCTTGAAGATGTGCAAGCTGTCCAAGGTTATGCGAAACCTGACCCTTTCTCCAACACTTACAACATTGGCTGGTGTAATCACCCCAACTTTGGTTGGACAAACCTGAAACCATCGCAATTCCAAAACCAGCCTAGGCCAAACCAACAGCCACAGTTGCCCCCTATCAGCAAGGACCACCAGTTAGACCCCAATATAATCAGAATAGGGCGGCCCCTCCCCCACAAAACCAAATGGACACCCTAATAAAGATGATGGCTGATATGAACCAGAAACATCAGGAGGATCAAGAAAAGACCACATTCACTTGCCCGTACGGCACGTTTGCATTCCGTCGAATGCCGTTTGGGTTATGCAACGCACCTGCGACCTTCCAGCGTTGCATGCTAGCCATTTTTTCAGAAATGGTGGGTGAATACTTAGAGGTCTTTATGGATGATTTCTCTGTATTCGGGAATTCATTCGACCATTGTCTGAGCAACTTGGAGAAAATCCTGAAACGATGTATTGAGGTTAATCTGGCATTAAGTTGGGAAAAGAGCCATTTTATGGTTTAAGAAGGAATTGTCCTCGGTCACATCGTATCGCATAAGGGCATCGAGGTAGATCAGGCTAAGGTTGATTTGATTTCCAAACTCCCTCCACCTAGCTCGATTCGACAGATTCGCTCATTTCTGGGACATGTTGGCTTCTACCGAAGGTTCATTAAAGACTTTTCCAAGCTTTCCAAACCCTTGACTGACCTTCTAGCCAACGAAGCCATATTCCACGTCTTCTGATTGCATCCAGGCTTATCACACCCTCCGGGACTTAGTCTCCACAGCACCTGTACTTCAGCCCCCGGACTGGTCTCAGGACTTTGAGATTATGTGTGATGCTTCAGATTTTGCTATAGGTGCTGTCTTGGGACAAAGGCAAGACAAGAAGCCCGTGGTGATTTACTACGCGAGCAAAACGTTGGAGGAGGCCTAACGAAATTATACGGTTACATAGAAAGAGTTGCTCGTTGTAGTCTTTGGACTTGAAAAGTTTCGATCATACTTGCTGGGATCCCACGTGACTATTTACACTGACCATTCAGCCATCCGGCACCTGTTGGCCAAGAAGGACGCAAAGCCCAGGCTCATCAGATGGATCCTTCTTTTGCAGGAATTTGACCTGGAAATCCGCGACAAGGTCGAATCGAAGAATGTGGTGGCTGACCACTTGTCTAGACTTCATCCAGACCACATTGGACCCTCCCTACCTCTATCTGACTCCTTCCCTGATGAACACATTCTGGCTATGCAAGACAAGAGACTACCATGGTATGCTGACTACGTCAACTACCTAGTTGTAGGACAAACCCTGCACAGCTAGTCCAGACAGCAACGGGACAGGTTCTTGGCTGAGGCCAAGCATTATTTCTGGGATGATCCCATGCTGTTTCGCCTCTGTGCTGACCAGATCATCAAGAGGTGTATCCCCAAGAACGAAGTTTAGAGTGTGCTTTCCTTCTGTCATGACCAGGCTTGTGGTGGCCACTTCTCTGGAAAGAAAACGGCTGCAAAGGTTCTGCAATCTGGATTTTACTGGCCGTCCCTATTTAAGGATGCACACAACTTTGCCAAGACTTGCTCACGCTGCCAAACGCTGGGGACCATGACCAAGAAAGATATGATGCCCCTCCAGCCCATTTTGATTGTCGAAATTTCGACGTTTGGGGTATCAATTTTATGGGCCCCTTTCCACCATCCAACGACTTCGAGTACATCTT
Organism: Thalassia testudinum; assembly: GCA_037157565.1. Lineage (NCBI taxonomy): Eukaryota > Viridiplantae > Streptophyta > Magnoliopsida > Alismatales > Hydrocharitaceae > Thalassia > Thalassia testudinum. The sequence goes on along the minus strand of JAZHRO010000067.1, from coordinate 44,562,927 downwards.
AGTCTCAGTTGACTATGTTTCCAAATTGATTGAAGCCGTCGCCACCCGCCGATACGATCACAGGACTGTCGTGGACTTTGTTATGCAGAACATCTTTTCCCGGTTTGGAATACCCAAGGCCATGATCAGTGATGGTGGAAGCCATTTTATCCATTCCCAATTCCGTGCCCTACTTAGAAAATATGGGGTAAACCACCGCATTGCTACCCCATATCATCCACAAACAAATGAGTAGACCGAGGTCTCAAATAGACAAATCAAGAACATTTTACAGAAGACAGTGAGACCTGACAGGAAAGACTGGACCACACGACTAGATGATGCCCTGTGGGCATACATGACCGCTTTCAAGACCCCGATAGGCATGTCACCTTATCGCCTGGTCTTTGGCAAAGCCTGCCATCTTCCTGTCGAATTGGAACACTGGGCTTACTGGGCTGTCAAGCAATGTAACATGGATTCCCAGTTAGCTGGTGCATAGAGGATGCTCCAATTATCTGAGCTTGAAGAAATTCGTCGGGACGCCTTTGAAAATAGTCGACTGTATAAGGAGAAAATGAAAGCCGTCCATGACTGACTCATTCATAGAAAAACCTTTGAGCCTAACCAGCAAGTCTGGCTGTTTGACGCCTGCCTAAAACTCTTCCTGGGGAAACTCAGGTCCAAATGGACAGGACCATTTCGGGTGATTAAGCCTTACTCTAATGGGGCGGTTGAAATCGCTGATCTTAACATTGGGCACACTTTTACAGTTAATGGTCAAAGATTGAAGCACTTCCTGGCCCAGGTTCGCCCAAAGGAGAGTGTCACCCTCGTTGAGGGATGACACGAAGCACCACCCAGCTGAAGTCGTTAAACTCAGCGCTTCCTGGGAGGCAACCCAGAGGATTCAGACTGATTCGGTATTTTACGTCACTCAGGTACTATCTTTTTGAACCCCTATGCGTCCATGTATTTGCCAATGAGGACATTGTCCAACTTAAGCATGGGAGGGTGGTAAATTGCACAATCCTGTGCTCATTTAATCAGTTTGAATAAAAAAAAAAAAATTTAGGAAGGAACTTAGGCATTAGAAACTTGTCAATAGTGGGAAATAATACAAAAAAAACTTAAACACTTAGACTTTTCAGGCCTTCAAACTTAATCAGCCCTGGTGTCCGTTAAAATATGGATTTAGCTTCGAATCCTTGCAACCTTAAACTATTCTAATCACCTACTAAATAAGGTGATAAGTATACGACTTATCAACTCACCCTCTAACTCAGAAAAACTTTGAGTCTAAGCATCTGCACACATTTTTGCACAGACTCACTCCTCGGAGATTTTGACTGAAATTGGGTAGCTAATGAACTCTCTAGGGTGGTATGGCTGGCAAGTTGTCGTGGGTAACAGCCCATTGGCAGGTTGTCCAGAACCCAGCCACGGGATCATTTCTTCTTCATTGCCTCTAGGTACATTTGAGATCAGTGAAGCCACCTACAAAAAAAAAAGGAGAGAAGAAAAGAAAATAAACCATACTTTGCCGCACGAGTATGGCTGGCAAGTGATCGTGGGTAACAGCCCATTGGTCGGTTGTCTAGAGCCCAGCTCAATAACTGCACAAAAAGAACCAAAACACTTAAGGAAGAAGCGGGGAAGTAGTACAAGCCAGGGAGATATACACTGGAAAAATCATTGTGTTGACCCCAATTAAAACAAATGTAGGGAGAAAGCTACCAATCGAACAAATACACCTTCAGGCAAATATAATTCCTCTTCCGGTCACCTAGGGGCGTAGAAACCCGAAGTCTGTCTAAATTACCATTGAGTGAGTCTATCACAATCTTCACACCAAGATGCTTAGCACTTAGGGTTTTGACCGAGTTTTGGGTGGGTTGGGTAGCCGTAAAGAGTTACCAACCCACGCTGAATTCCGAAAAAATTCTAATATATATATATATACATATACATATGTATAGTTATATACATTAAAACAAGGATTCAGGCGATTCGTATTTTGGCAGATACCCGGGCGCTGCTTAGTATTTGTAGATTAAGATCTTAGTATATTTCCTCCTACTGACAAGTGACGAAGTATCTAAGCAATTACTTCTTAAATTCTGAAAGAAAATAAAGGCTAGAATAAACCTTGCTAGGGACTAGCAAGAAGTAAACATGGGGGTATGATAACACTGCATATGTGGGTGATAATTCTACTAAATAGGGCCCATCTTAAGAATAAAAGGCACAACATAAGTAGAATAGGAGCATTGCATGCATCATATACCAAGATTGCTTATAAAATTTTATTATTGGCCATTGGTGTAAGCACTTGTCAAAGTAGGCCTCAAATGAGCAATCAGACCACACGGATGGATTTAGAATGACGAACGGAGTCCAGCGGACTCAAGATCGGCCAAATCTGACATCCGGAGCTCCTACAATGGTCCCAAGAAGTTCTGACCGTTGATCTGATGATCAACGGCCCTCGTTGCGCCACGTCGCCCCCCGCTCACTGCGCGCCGCTTCCTCCTTCAGCTGGGATCAAATCTCGGCCGTCGATCCTCGATCGGACGGCCGAGAACCGCGCGGCCGCCGCTATCGCCGCGACAAAGTAGCTGCACGCGATGTGGGTTCGAGCCGCGCGGTGCGAGAAATTGAAGATGAAGAGGCGCACGGCAAAATTGGGCCGCCCGATCAGCAGCAGGCGGCCGAGATAGCGCCACGCGGCGCGCCCTCAGACAGCGACCGCCCACGTGCGCGCGTATGCCGGGTGACGACGCCCGCGCGCATGCGCGCCCGAGGAGTGATCCAAGCGTGCCCAAGGGAGGATCTCAGCCGTTCGATCGAACCACGCAGCGGCCACGGATCGAACGCGAAGAAGAATGGCGCGGGCGTGTGACCGGCGGGTTGGGGGACTTCACCGACGCTTTTGGATGGGTTTGAGCGACGTCCCGGGACGTCGCTCAAACCCATCCAAAAGCGGGACGTCGCTGAAACCCCTTCTTCTTTTAGAAAGCCCTTCTCCCTATTTAAACCCCCTCCAACCACTCATTCAAGGCATTCACTTCCCTTGCAACTACTCTACCCCCCTCTTAGCTAGCTTTAGGCCCTCTTGTAATCGCCGAAGATGACGAGCCGCTGACGAAGCCTTCTCCACCGCCGTGGCTGCCTCGCCGCTCTCCCCCCTCTCTCTCTTCCTCTCTTTTAAGCTTTCCTTTTCTTATGTTTAAGCATGTATCTAATGTTGTAATCTATGAACTAAAGTTGCATGATTAATTAAGTTACTTTCCGCTCAGTTATTTACTTTATTTCCTGTTTAAGTTGCATAATCAAGCAAGAAACGACTCTAACCCTAATCTCTCCCCCTCTCTCTCTATCTCTCTCTCGCTTTTCAACCGCACCTTTCGTAAGCAAAACTTCACGATTTTCGTGACAATAAGTGATAAGCAAAATCCGATTTTCATGCCTCCTTGAGACCGACACTCAGACTCACCTCCGTTTCCTTACTTTAAAACCGGCGTTGCAAGTGCGACTATAACGACACTTCTTAATACACATGCATGAGCGCACGTCAGGTTCTGGGAGTTTGTAGATCCTTAGGCTACCCCACTTATGGATAGGCTTGTTTTGTTGTGCTGCAGGGTCCTTATCCTCAGTCCTTCAAACCTTTTCCTAGTTTATGCTGGGAAGAAGGTCATTGAATCCTCGATTGGAAGGACCACTAGAGTATTCTAGGAGGCATAAATTGGATTTTGGCCAAATTGATCCCATAGCCGATCAATAGCCTTCTCTGCCCCGAGATCCACAGGAGGAATTTCGAAGGCAGCTGGAACAAATGCAGAGAATGTAGGGCGCTCAGCCCTTGAAGGATTTTTATGATCCTTCAAATTACGGGGAATGCCCTGGCATCCAGATTCCGGTCGGAGATGTAGAAATCAAGACCCAAGTGTTAAGCCTGATTAAACATTACCATGGGCTTGGCTCTGAAGACCCGTTTCAGCACTTGGAGGACTTGACCACTTTGGTCCAGACCACTAAGGCACGAAATGTGAATGAAGAGCAAATGATCATGAGGCTCTTCCCCCACTCTCTTAGGGATAAAGTCGCTCATTGGTACAGGACTATAGGAAGGCCAATTGCAACTTGGAATGAGTTGAAATTGACCTTTCTGAAAAAATTCTTCCCTGTCAGACGTACCAATGCTTTGAGACGTGCAATCACTACCTTTACCCAGTGGTCGGGGGAGTAGTTTCATGTGGCCTGGGAGTGATTCCAGGACCTATTGCGGAGGTGTCCACACCACGAGGTGCCGAAATGGCAACTCGTGTAAATCTTCTACCACGGGTTGACTGAGCAACTCAGAAATCACGTGGACGCTTCTTGCGGTGGCAATTTCCTCAACAAAGACGCAGATAGTGCGCACGATTTGTTTGAGGAAATGAGCGAGAATTCGATCAATCATGCCTCCATGGATACTTTTAATCGGTCCCAGCAACTTAGATCGAATGTGAATGAAGTCCACGACTCTCATTCATTCGATATCGAATTGATTTGTGATGAACTTGATAAAGTGGACTTGGTTGCTAAGAGAATGGAGGAGTGGATGGCTGGAAATTCAATGAACAACTCTCGATCCACTCAATCCCAGAATTCGGGATTCCAATTGTCGCGAGCTCCTTTTGGATGGGAGTTCGTGAATCAACTTGATGCGGCTCAACCTACGAGCAGCATTATTCGAAACCCCACGGGTTCCAAACTGGGGCCTTTGAACCCAGTTTCTCTGATCCTTCCCTTTCTTTCTCTCCATCCTCACCCTATGAGGATGTTTGTGTTGTACAGGAGAACGTTAGATCCAACCCCTACGCCCATGCTTATAATCCGGGTTGGAGAAACCACCCTAACTATTCCTGGAGAAACCTGGGGTAGAAGACCCAATTCTGACCCAGCAACTATGCTCCACAACGACCAATGGGTCAAGGTCATGTTTATACTCAGTTGCCCTCGAATCAGGTCAATCAGCCAGCTTGGAATGCCCGTCAACCTATAGGGCAGGCTGATTTGAACCGACAAATGGTAGAGATGCAAGGATCCATGCTCCAGCTCATGCAGCAAATGAAAACCTCGTTGGACAACTTGCAAACCGGGCTCATAGCTAACTCTCGTCAACTCGGATCTCTACCATCTCAACCCGTACCCAACCGGCGAAATATCCTGAATCTGGGCAACCAAGCCCATGGGTATGGAAATCAAAGGGACCCACACGCACATGCTCAGGTGGTTGAGCAAGGTCCTTCCTCTTCTTCTTCTGCACATCAACAATTCTTGGCTAATCAAGCCCCTCCAATCTTTCCTATCCCTCCCCAAGACCCAAACTCGTATGCATCTACAAATTCTGTTACCTTGAGGAGTGGTAAACAAACTCAGGATCCACAACCACACTGTTCTGATTTATCGAATCCTGAAGAACCTGAGGAGAGAAAGGAGAATTCTGGAGAAGAAATCAAGGCTTAGGAACCTGATTCCAAAGATCCGACTCATGTTCCTTTTCCTGAAGCCTTGATTAGATCAAAGAAGTCTGTTGATAGCAATGAGGAGCTTCTGAATATTTTCAAGAATTTTGAGATCAATATCCTGATCCTTGATACTATCAAGCATATACCGGCTTACGCGAGATTTTTAAAGGATTTATGTACACAAAAGCGTAAGTCGAGAGAATCAGTTCCGAGGAAGGTGGTACTCTCCGAGCAAGTTAGTTCTGTTATCCTGCACCACCTCCCTCAGAAAAAGAGAAACCACGTGCTCCATTGATTTCTTGTGTCATCGAAGATTACACTTTTGATAGAGCACTTCTGGATCTGGGTGCATCCATCAACCTAATTCCAACTTCTCTTTATGAGAAGTTTGGATTAGGTGAACTTCGGCCGACTTCAGTAACGCTGCAGTTAGCGGACCGTTCGATCACAAATCCGCGAGGCGTTATTGAAGATGTTATTGTTAAGGTTAAGGATTTCTATTTTCCTGTAGATTTCCTTGTCCTTAACATGGATGTACTTGAAAATATGAGGAACATGCCCATTATTCTGGGGCGTCCGTTCTTGGCTACCGCTAAGGCCAACATTAATTGTGAAAGCGGTAGCATGGAAATCGCCTTTGGGGATCAATAAATGAAATTGGATATTTTTAAGGCGATTAATAAATTTTAGGATTATGGATTTATCGAGGAACTTGAGGACGATAATGTGAATATTGAAACTTGTATGATGGTTTCTGCAATTGAAAGTTCCTCCTTTGATGATGAATTGGACCCACAACCCTCTATGGCAGACTCGCCATCTTCTGAAGAGGTTATTGATTTTGTTCATTCTCAACCTCTTCCTCTTGATGAGTCATCAGCATCTTCCTTACCTTCCATCATCAACCCGCCCTAGCTTGAACTGAAACCATTGCCTGAGAATCTGAAATATCAGTTTTTAGGACCACACAAGATGCTCCCTGTGATTATCAGTGCTAAATTAATAACGGAGCAGGAGATTAAATTGATTAAGGTCCTGAAGGAACACAAGGAGGTAATTGGTTGAACCATTCATGACTTTAGGGGGATAGAGCCATCTTACTGCAATCATAGAATATTTTTGGAAGATGGATCCCGCTCTTCTCGCCAGATGCAGAGATTAAATCCAAATATGCGAGAAGTGGTCAAGAAGGAGATTATTAAGTGGCTCAATGCAGGAATCATTTATCCGATCTTTGATAGTCCATGGGTAAGTCCCATGCAGATTGTTCCTAGGAAAGCTGAGATTACCGTTGTGACTAATGAGAGAGGAGAATCTGTCACAACTCGTTCAGCTTCCTCTTGGAGGGTTTGTATCGATTACAGGAAGCTGAACACGGCCATGAAAAAGGATCATTTCCCTCTGCCTTTCATTAATCAAATCTTGGAAAGATTAGCCAGGCAAAAGTGCTTCTGTTTTCTTGATGGCTACTCGGGATACAACCAAGTTCCTATCCATCCTGAGGATCATGAAAAAACTACTTTAAACTGTCCCTACGGAACCTTTGCTTTCCGTAGGATGCCATTCGGTTTATGCAATGCACCTGCGACTTTTCAAAGGTGTATGTGTTAAGGGCGCTTGATTGGGTTTTAAAAAGGTCGCGTTGTACTACAGTCGAAAAAGCGTTCAAAACAAATGAATTTTATTACTCGAAGTTTAAATCCGAGGTCGAACACAGGGAGCAAATTGGGGTTCAAAAATCAAGAACACAATTCCAAGATTGAATATAATATGCAATGAAAATCAAAGTATAATGCAAGAAATGTAAATAGATCCACAAAATATCAATGTATATAGAAGCACAAAAATATGGATGTCTGATGTGAAAATCAGGCATCTTAAATGTGAAATTGCTACAGTGCTCTTCTTTGTCTTCTATCTCTGATTTCCTTCTTCCTTCTTTTCTTTCTTCTACTCTCGGTCCTTCTTTCTTCTTGGCTTCTTCTTCTTTCGTCTGTGATTTCTTCTTTCTGATTTCTTTCTTTACTCTGGCCCTTGTCTTCTTCTTCCTCTTCTTTCTCCCTTCCTTTTGTCTCTGACTTCAACTCCTCTTCAACTTCCTCCTCTTTAGCTTTGCCTTCTCCTTAGCTTCTCTGGCTGCCGCCCTTCCTTCCTTGGCTTCCTCTTTTTCTCCTTAGAGCAAAACCTACCCCTACCCTCCTCCGCGATCTCTCCTCTTCCTTCTCTCTTAGGCTCGCTCTCCCAGAGCCTTCTCGAGTTATCTAGTCGGGTATGCGCACTCAGGACCAGGCCCACCGACATGCGTGGTGGGCGAGGAGTGCACAAGCTAGTCGGGTATATGGGTCAGAGCTAGGTTCATTGGCAGTGGGGTCACGGATGAGGCGGTGGGCGAGTGGGACCTCACCCCATGGTCAGGAGATGATAAGCCCTGACACTTTTTCACTTTATATCACTGCGCCCGCTGACTATCTTCCGAGGTGGGACTATGTTGTCCCACCATAGTCCCACCTTCTTTGCAGGCGTCCGTAGCAGACGTTCACCTCCAATTGCAGCAGCTACGTGGAACGTTGACACCAATTGCTGAGCTGAGAATGTGCACGAGGGAATCCTCGCGACCTGGGACTTGGAGCCTGGTGCCTGGAGTCCTGGAACAAACTTGCAAGCAAGCTTCGTGCCTCGTCAATGGCGGCGAAGGCCTAAACCCTGTCAATAAGAAAATGGCCTTGAGGCCTCGTTAGAACACGCAGGGAGCTTCGCCTGAACATGGCGAAGGTGGTACGGTGGTCGGCATGGCGTGGGGTGGCTTGAGCGTGCGTGCCTAGGTCACCCTGTGCTTGCGAATATGGGTGTGTTCGGGGGGCGTTCTGGGGGCTTGGCGCGGTGAGTGAAGTAAGGGGTTTGTGTCAGTGAAGTGTGGTGGACCTCATGAGGTAGTTGGCGAGGTGGATGGAGGCATGGAGCGGCGGGAGCACCTCACCGGTAGTCTGGTCGGAGGTGTAGAAGATGGTGGTGGTTTTGTGAGTGTTAAGGTGTAATAGCAGAAATAAATGGTATAAAAATGATGAGAAGAGAGAGAGAGAACTTAAATGAATATGAATGGATGAAGGGGGTGCAGAGGAGGTGGCCAGCTCATATTGCCGTCGCCAGAGACGAAGGTACCAGTGGGAGGAGGATGGCGATGACGAGAAGGGTGCACGGGTGTCGGCTGGTGCGACGCGACGCGGACGAAGGGGATAAAAAGAACTCTGCCAATGGTATTGTGGCAGAGCGACGAGAGAGAGAGATAAGAGTCGTCGGAGCTTGCTGGGTGGTTGGCCGGAGGGGAAGAGAGGAATTTGGGGATATCTCAGGACAATTTCAAGCTTAGGAGGTGTGGAATGATCAGGGGAGGCTTTTATAAACCCTGGCAGGAGGTCTTGTCAGAGTTGGAAGGTCAGAGAGACCCAAATCTCTCATGCGTTCGCATGAGAGATTGGGTAGGAATTAGGGCTTGATAATGGGTTCACATGAGAGGAGATTTCTCAGAGAATCTCCCTTTCAAATTTGAAAGGGATTCTCTGAGGAATCAGGGAGTTCTTTCTCTCGATTCCTTGCTGGAGTAGGATTCCCTCCACTGTAATGGTGGAGGGACCTAATTTCAAAGAACAAAGAGGAAGTTAGGGGGTTTCTGTAGAGGTTTTCAAAAGTTAGGGGTAGAAATGTAATTAGGTTGGACCTGTTTGCAAAGTAGGTCAAGATGAGGTCCCCTTAGGTTCAAATTTTGGTACAAACCTAATTTGGACCTAAGGAATCCAATGGTGACATTGGATTTTATGTTTGACTACATTTGACTGGGTAATTTACGTAAAAACTCAATTTAGGGCAAACAATTGATTGAGACCTTAATTTAGGTCAAAATAGGTTCCAAGGGTCAAATTGAAGGTTCTAAACCCTAGAGGATATTTTCTCATGAATTTTAAAAATTTTAGGTGAATTTTATCCTGACTAAAACCTTGTTAAATTAAGTGGGTCAGTTTTAGGGTTACAAAAAGTCATTTAATTCCTAGATTTCACATGAATCCTTTTCTGTTTAAACCAACCCACTTTTTATATTGTTAAGACCATTTGATCTGTGTTTTGTTCATGAGAATACCCGTTGTTGTACTGCAATGGTAAAATTACAATTTTACCCCTTGTTCTTGCTTTTCTTTCAGAAGGTTATTCCTTGAGTTAGGACCTCAAATTGGTTATGTAGGAACTTTTGTTCTCTTTGCTGGGTCAAAATGAGTTAGTTAGGACTCATGATGGTGTTCCCATCAGTATGTTAGCCATATTCTCTGACGTAGTGGGAGAGTTTATGGAAGTCTTCATGGACGATTTCTCTGTTTTTGGAAAATCGTTTGACTCTTATCTAGCTAATCTAGAAATGATTCTTAAACGATGCATCACAACAAGATTAGTCCTTAGCTGGGAAAAGAGTCATTTCATGACACAAGAAGGCATCATCTTGGGTCATGTAATCTCTAAACGGGGAATTGAAGTGGGTAAAACTAAGGTTGATGCTATCGCTAAACTTCCTCCTCCCACATTTGTTAAGCAAATTCGATCATTTCTTGGTCATGTGGGATTTTACAGAAGATTCATCAAGGACTTTTCGAAGGTTTCTCATTCTCTGAGCAATCTTCTCGCTAAAGAAATGCCATTTGTTTTCGACGAATCATGTCGTAAGGCATTTGATCTTCTTAAAACGGCAGTCACTTGTGCTCCGGTGTTGCAACCACTGGTTTGGACAACCCCTTTTGAGATCATGATCGATGCTTCTGATTACGCGGTCGGGGCTGTTTTGAGTTAGAAAGTTGACAGGAAGCCCTCTGCCTTCTACTACGCTAGTAAAACTCTGGATGAAGCCCAGAGGAATTACATTGTTACTGAGAAGGAATTACTAGCTGTAGTATTTGCTTTGGAAAAATTCAGGGCTTATCTCTTAGGGTCTCATGTCATTATTTATACCGACCACTCGACCTTGAGACATCTCTTGGCCAAAAAGGATGCCAAACCCCGGCTTATTCGTTGGATTCTTCTGCTTCAAGAATTTGATCTTGAAATCAAGGATAAATCCGGGGTACAAAATGTGGTGGCGGATCATTTGTCGAGACTTCTGAGTGATTCTTCTCGCCCGGACATCCCGATTGTTGATACTTTTCCAGACGAAACCATCCTTACAGTTTCAGGTGTCTAAACCCCATGGTTTGCTGACATTGTTAATTATTTGGCCATTGGTCAAATCCCCCAGGATTGGATGAAGCAACAACGGGATAGACTCAAATATGAGGCCAAATATTACTTCTAGGAGGACCTTGAACTGTATCGCATCGGCTCTGATCAGATTATTCGCCGATGTGTTTCAGAGAATGAATTCAATAGTATACTCGGGTTTTGCCATGTATCTGCGTATGGTGGACACTTCTCTGGGAAAAAGACGGTTGCAAAAAATTTGCAATATGGATTCTATTGGCCGTCTTTATTTAAGGATGCCCAAGATTTCTCAAGGTCGTGTTCCCGATGCCAGGCACTCGGGAGCATAACTAAGAGAGATATGATGCCCCTAAACCCAATTCTTCCTGTCGAAATCTTTGACGTTTGGGGCATCGATTTCATGGGACCCTTTCTCCTTTCATTTGGACATCAGTGCATTCTCGTCGCTGTTGATTACGTGTTCAAATGGATTGAGACGATTCCCACCCGAACCAATGACCACAAGGTGGTCATCAATTTTATCAAGAAAAACATATTTAGCAGGTTCGGGATTCCGAAGGCCATCATCAGTGATGGTGGCACTCTTTTTACTAATGCCCAGTTCTGTAATTTGCTGGCTAAATGCGAGGTTAATCACCGAATCTCCACACCTTACCATCCCCTGACGAATGGACAGGCTGAGATCTCCAATTGGGGGATCAAGAATATTTTGCAGGAAATGGTTAGGCCTGATCGCAAAGACTGGACTCAAAAGCTTGAGGACGCTCTTTGGGCCTACTGCACGGTGTATAAAATGCCCATCGACATGTCTCCGTTTCGTCTAGTGTATGGAAAGGCGTGCCATTTACCCGTAGGGATTGAACATATGGCATTCTAGGCAATCAAGCAGTGCAATCTAGATCTGAGTTTAGCTGGGAAGACCAGGAAACTCCAACTATCTGAATTGGAGGAGCTTAGAAATGATGCATATGAGAATGCCAAGATCTACAAGGCTCGAACCAAAGCTCTACATGATCAATTGATTTCCTGCAAGTGCGTTGAGTCGAACCAGAAGGTCTGGTTATTCGATTCTCGACTTAAGCTCTTTCCCAGCAAACTTACATCGAAATGGAACGGCCCGTTCATTATCGACCAGATTTTTCCAAACGGAGCTGTTCAGATCTCTGACCCGAAGACAGGTAATTCATTCAAAGTCAACGATCAACGTTTGAAACCTGTTATTGACTGTACTCTTCAAGAACCCGTCTCAGACACAGTTGCTCTAGCCATGTTGTGACTTCTTTGGCTGGACTTCGCCTAGCTGACGGCATTAAACTCAGCGGTTGTACATATGACTCATAGCTGACCCGAGCTCTATATTCAGGTGATATCTTCCATACTTTACCCTTCCTTTCATGTCTCTTTTTCTTAATGTGAACATTGCATCAGCTAGGCATGGGGGGTGGATTTATTTGTGAATCGTTTTGTCAGCTTTGTTAAATTCTCGTAAATTCATTTTTTCTTCTTATTTATACATTAAAAAAAAATTGAATTAGGAAGGAATACTTGGACATTAGGACTTTTCAATCTTTTGAAATATTACATTAGGATCTGAACACAAAGACCCTTCAGGTCTTTGGGCTTAATCAGCCTGGGTATCTACTAAAATGTGGATTTATTTTTCGAGTCCTCGCCATCTTAAATTCTATTGTAATATGATTAAATAAGTTTGGGTGATAAGTACACGACTTATCAACCCACCCTCTGATTTGAGGGAACTTTAAGTCTAAAGCATCTACACATTATCTTTTCACTAACTTGTTGATCAGCAATTTTAATGGAAATTGGGTAGCTAATGAACCTTCTAGGGTGATATGGCTGGCAGGTTATCGTGGGTAACAGCTCATAGGTAGGTTGTCTAGAGCCTAGTCATCGGACCATTTTCTTCTTGCTACCTTTAGGTAAATCTTAGACCAGGGAAGCTACCTACTAAAAAAAAAAAAGAAAAAAAAAAGAAAGTCAAAAGGAAAAAGAAAAGGAGAAAAGAAAAAGAAAACAAAAGAAATAAACCACACTTTGCCGCATGAGTATGGCTGACAAGTTGTCGGTGGTAACAGCTCATCGACCGGTTGTCTAGAACCTAGCTCAAGAAATGCACTAAAAATTCCCAAAACACTTAGGAAGAAGCGAAGAAGTAGAATAAGTTGGGGAGATATATACTGGACTCACTCTTGTGTTGACCCCATAAAAATAAAAGTAGGGAGAAAGCTACTGGTCGTAAAGATACACCTTTAGGCAGAACTCTCTTTTTAAGGTCACCTAGAGGCGTACAAACCCAAAGTCCGTTCTAATTGCCGATCAACAAGTCTATCACATTTATAATAAGATGCTTAGAATTTAGGGTTCTCATCAAATCTTGGGTGGGTTGAATGGTCGTAGAAAGCCACTCTTTAACCCTAAACTCAAAAATCCAAAAAAAAAATTAGAAAAGAAGAAAAAGAGAAAAAGAAAATTTTCTTTGAATAAGGTGAGGGCTCGAGGCGGTCTGCATTTTGGCAGATACCTGGGCGCTGTTGTGTCTTTGAAAGTTCAGATCCTGAGTAAAAGAATTTCTTAATGTTGAAAATAACTTATGCCCAAGTAATCCAATCTAATTCTTTTATAAATAGCATGTAGTTTTTGCTAGGGACTAGCAAAAGATAGGCATGGGGGTGTGATGTGAATACGTCTGATTAACCTAAACTGTCTATTAATGCATGTTCTTAGTGTCACATTAGCATCATACATTGTAAATAGTGCATAACATGCATAATCATGCATTTAGATTAAGTTGTATAAATTGTACAGTAATTGTCTCCTTTTTATGGTCAGGGACAGGACGACTTTTTATCGGGGCCTCAGATTGAAGATCCAACCGTACGGATTTGATCAGGGCGACGATTGGAGTTCAACGACTCCAAGATCGCCCTAATTGGACATCCGTAGCACCAGAAAGAGACTGAGGAACCCTAAAGATCATGGGCCAAGATGGTGTTAATCTGCACCTCTGACGAAAAATCCAACCACACAGATGGGTTCAGATCGACGATCGCAGCCTAACGGCGTGAAAATCGGTTCAATCCGACATCCGTGGCACCATCTACAACTAATAGAAGATGGACAGTCCAGATGATGCCATGTGGCACCATCTAGACCCTCCAATTCGCTCGCTTCCTGATGAGTGGCTACTCATCATAGCTAAAAGGCCGAAATTAAGCTAGACACTAAGCAAAACGATATCAAATTAACATATAAAAAGGGTTAAGTGTGGGAATTAAAGAAAAGACCTAAAACTTTTAATGTGTGTTAAAACTTCATAATTTGGTCACAAAAGTGAGATACTTTGAAAACAAAAGAATAAATGATGATCCATGCATCAATTGAACACATAAACAAGTTTTAAAAGCCAAATCAGAAGTAAAATCAATGTCTTAAATGTTCAATTAAGCACATGGAAAAATTTGAAAGCAATTGGACATCATTTAGGCTTAGAAATAAATATATTACAATTAGGTCCTTCATGCATTACATTTCTACCCTTCAAAACTCCTTCTTGGACCTTTTTGCAAGCCACAGGGACCCTTCTGTATGACTGCAAGGCCCTTCCAGTTATAGTTCTTTTCACTTTTGGACCTGCACGCTATTCTTCTACCCCTTCGTTCAAGGGTCTTCCTGCAAGTTTTCCCTCATTTCAGAGAGAAGCCTGTGTTCTTCACGCGCACTGTAGCACGCGAAGAACATAGCCATTCTCGACCGTCCATCACACTTTTGATCTCGATCTGCGGCTGGATTCTATTGGAACCTTCGCGCGATTCGGTGCGTGCGTTCACCTCTCTTCCCAGATCACATCTGACGGTCAGATTTCCCTCTCGACTCGCCCCGCGCTCTACTCATCTCATCCTCACCGCCAGCCTAATTTTGATTAACCTCACCCTTGCGGTGATTCTAGTCACTGAGCTGCTACTTAAGCACCTCAGTGGTGTCGCGTGCAAAGGATCGCTCCCTCCTACATCTCTTAGCGATCAGTTCATCCACTCCAGTCTCTCCTCCTCACCTAGACCCTGATTTCACAGCCACCGGCTGTGGAATCATCGCCTGCTCTCGACCCTCCTCGTCGCTAAGGACCTCGTAGCACCTGAGGACGACCCTGGAGTCTCACTAGCAGACTCTTCCCTCCGCTGGAGTCACCCTCCTCCTTTCTTCCTCCTTAGTCACCGGCTAAGGACCCATAGGTCCCATTCTTCCTTTTAGTTTAGGTTTTTAATTCTGCACAAGTAGTGTTAGATTTAGTTTGCAGTAGTTTAGAATAGATTTAGTTTTAATTGTTAGTGTTTAATGTTAGTTGTAGTTAGATTAGTCTTAGGAGTAGAATTAGTATTAGATCCCCTCCCTCACCTCCTCTGATCAGTCCAGATCAGAGGGGAAGAATCATCTGTTCATTGTTCAATTTATCTCCCTCTTCATGTTTTGTTTTTCCATCATCCAAATTCTGGTTCTTGTTTTTCCTTTTTAACGACGAATTTTTCATCAATCACCCACACATCCTGACCCAATTTCAGATTTGATGGCACACTGCCTCAGATCTGAAAGTGGCGTCACAAGCACCATTTGGGGCTTCTCACTCACTCCATTTGTTTCACAAAATCCCCTCTGTTTTTAATGGATTGCCTCAGTTTGTCAGAGCACTTTTGATTTGGATTTTAAAGGATTTTTACTCTCTGAAATGTTTTGACAGATCTGACAAATTGAAGGGATTTTTGGTTTTCATTGTGGGCAAGGACTCTGAGAAGTTCTCTGGTGACAGAGAACCAATCAGAAGAGCCTTTCATGATTCTGTTTATACTTTGTTTTGAATGCATTCGCCAGCTTCCATTAAATTTCCTTAATGCATTCTTAGTCTCTTTTTGCTATTTCAGAACTGCCATACACTATTTGTGTTGATGATCATTTCTGTATGGTGATTCTCTAACCTAAGGAGTTTTCCATACTCCTTAAGGTTGCAAGAAACTGGGATTGTGTTTCTTTGGTTTTAATTGATCGAGCTAAGTCTTCCTTCATGCTGTCTATGGCATTAGGAAGACTAACTCAATGCCATTTGAATTTTGATTTGAAAGGATGCTTCTGATAAGGTTTTTCCTAATGAGTATTTGAGCTGAATTTACATGAGATTTTCGTGAGATTTAAACCCCTTTCAGATTTGGATTTCATCTCTTCAATGTTTAGTTTGTTTTGAATTTTATCTTACTCCCAGTTACACAGCAACATGCTGCATCTAGCAGCTACATTCCCCTCTTCTCTAAACTCCATTCTTCTCTAAATTTCCCTCTTCTCTGTAGAATACTTCCCCCCTCTTCAAGTGGACTAACTGCAGCAGCAGTTAGCCATTTGACAGTGGCTTAAGCCACTGCTGCTGCTACAAAACTCACCCTGAACAGCACACCTTCTCATCCCTCTCCATCTCCTCTGACAGTAGCTGCGGCTGCTGTCTAAACTCAAATAAAAACTTAATCAACCCTAATTTCCTAACTTCCTACTAAAACCTAATTGTACATACTTATTTTAAAACTGTAAATATACCTATCCATAGTATTATAACTATAACATATAGCCTAATTATGTTAGTGTTGAGCGAGAATCTACGCTAACGTGTTTGGTTTTGGAAAACCCGTCGTTGTAGTTCGAAAGCGAAGGATTCGTGTTCAACAAATAAAATTTATACCGAAATAAGAATTCCGGGTCGAACACAGGGAGGCGAACGTTTGATTTAAAAACTCCGCGTTTCTTTTTATTTTGTCACAAAGAAATTCAATTTAAACTATCTAAGTATCTACAACAAATAAAAGAGAGAGAGGGAGTAAGAGAGAGAGAAGGAATACTATACATGGAAATCAAAATGAGATGTAGAATAGACAAGGAATTTATCATAAAAGAGTTCTTTCATTACAACTAGAAAACATAAAACAATTACTCTAGAAAGCATTAAAAGAATGGAGGGAGAAATGTCCTCCTCGACGATCGCTCGGAGGACGAATAGACTACTCTAGAAAGCAGTAAATCTATACTAGAAAGCAGTAAAAAGAATAGGGAGAGAGAAATCCTCCTCGACGGTCGCTTGGAGGACGAGCCGGACGGGATGACGCCTGGACGAAGGAGAACGAAGCGGGACGAAGGAGGACGAAGCAGAAGAACGGGAACGAAGCAGCACGCCGTCGTCGTCGCGGGATCCACTTCAGAAGGGGGACGAAAATTTGGACTTTATCTCGTGAGAAGCATCCCGGGTGTGGGACAAGCTTCTCTTGAGCTTTGGAGAGGTAGAGAGGAGAAGGAAGGGATGAAAATTTCGTATGGAGGGGGTCTCCTTTTATAGTTGCAAGGAGTGGGGGCAAAATGGACATTACATCTTCAAAATAATAAATAAGGGGTCTTTAGTGACGGATAAAACCGTCGCTAAAGCCCCGCCGTCGCCGTCGCCGCCGCACCCACGCGCGCCCGCTCGGCTGGCCTGCGCGCGTAACGCAGACGCACGTCCGCGTCGTCTCAGCCGTCCGATCGCGAGATCGGACGGCTTAGATCGCGTCCGCGCCCGCTGCGTAGCGCGCCGCCCGCGTGCGATCGCGCGCCCACCAGAGCGTCCAATTGCGCGTCGACGCTATCGGGCGCGCGCGGCCGTTGGATCTTCGTCCGACGCTCGTGCGCGCCCGCTCGCCCGCGCCTTCGACCCCCTCTCCGCGGCTCGAACCCGCGACCTCCGCTTCGCCCGCAGCTGCGTCGCCGCTGCGCTACGCGGGCGAAATGGTCGCGCGGACGTTTTTAAACGCGCGCGACCGCAGCCGTTGGATTGAGATCCAACGGCGGAGAGGAGACGGTGCGCAGTCTTCACAGGACCCCTGCGGCCGATTGGGCGGCTGGGATGGCACCACGTGGCGCTATCTTGGCCGTCCATCTTCTGGAAGTTGTAGATGGTGCCACGGATGTCGGATTGACTCGATTTTTGTGTCGTTCGGCTGCGATCGTCGATCCGAATTCATCCGTGTGGTCGGATTTTCCATCTGAAGTGCGGATTTACACCATCCTGGCCCTTGATCTTCTAGGGTTCCCCGGTCTCTATCTGATGCTACGGATGCCTGATTAGGGCGATCTTGGAGTCGTTGAACTCCAATCGTCGCCCTGATCATATCCATACGGTTGGATCTTTGATCCGAGGCCCCGATAAAATATTTGCCCTGTCCAAGCACATAAAAGGAGACAATTAACCTCCATTTTATTCAAACTACTCTAAATGCAAGATGATGCATGTAATGCAATATTTATATCATGAAATGCAATCCTATGCTTAAGAACATGCATAAATAGACATTTTAAGTAGTGTAAATGTGTTTACATCAGTTAGATACATAGTTATACTGTAAATATGTGTAAAACCTGTACAGAAATTCATATACATATGTAATCTATGTAAAAATATGTATATATACTAATCTATTATGTATGTATTTACTGATTTATGTATATATGTATGTACAGATTTATATTTACTTATTTAGTAGCTAAGTTAATAATTTAGAGCAATAATCAAGTAAATAAATCTATAAACTTGGGAATATATATATATATTAAGTAATTTAAGTTAGTCAAAGTATAATTATACCTAGTATAACTTACTGTAACTTAGTTTTAATTATAAACTACACAGAATTGCTATTTTAGCCTAAATAAAACATAAATAAATTCGTAAAAATACAATAAAAATATGTATTAAATACTTAAGTATGTAAGTTAAAACTGTTTAAGGTCAATTAGACCATTTACTAATTATTTTACAAGTAATTAACTATTTAATCACCTAAATCAACCTGTATAATCAGCCTAGTTTAGCGAATTTATTTGTATAGTAAAAATATTTAAAATTCAAAATTAATTAATCAATTATGTATTATTACGTAAATATTTTATTTACCATATTTTATTTTATTTTTTTTAATAATTTATGGCCCCCAAATCGAGGGCCAAAAACGCACACAGATGCAGCTGCGTCTGATTTCCAGCGCATGATGTGGCGCTGGAATAGCGCCACATCGTGTGCTGCAAACCAAACGCAGCCATATAAATATAATTTATGCTATACCTTAAGCAGTCGTCAAGGCGTAGGGCGCCCGAAACACTGCCTATTATTTCCGGTCCGATTACCCGATGTGTGCTGAACTTTGATATGTGTGTGGGGCCGGCGGCCCGAGCGTGTGCGAGCTTGAAGGCGTTGGGCTGAGGCCTGACGCTGAGATTGTAAACGGAACTAAGCCACCAAATCTTAGATTAGGGCGCGCTTAGTGGAGGTCTGGTCCCACCCGTAGGGTGCTGTGTTTCCCTCCGAAAGCGCACCCGCTAATGAGACACATTTTACACTAAGGACGTTAGCCTAACCCCGTCTCCACCGCAGCCTCTGAAATACCTCAAGAGACAAGAGTTAAACACAGAAGAAAATGAAAGGACAGACGACTTAAGAGAAGGAACACAAGCGATAACAAGAACAGAAAGACTTACTGTACATACAGCAGTAGAATAAGTAATATACATGTGTATAAGTAAACCCACATAATTACTAACAGAATAAAACGACACTATAAACGTCGCTAAAGACCTCAGTTTGCTTCTTTAGGTTGTATATAGTGTTTTCTGAGATTTAGCGATGTTTATATCTGTCACTAAAACTGATATATATGTCACTATAAATAAAAGACTAGTAAGTTAAGTTTTTACACTATGGTATCCTAATGTAGTATGAACTAACATATTAGTGTTAATAGTATAACTTGTAAATACATAGTTTAGAGTATAATAATAGATTGTTTGATGCTTGTTCATAGTTAGTATTTTTGCAAGCACTTCTTAGTAACTAGGTAAATTAAACATTCATTCATTCTTTAAGATGTAAAGTTTCTTTTTGGAATTAGAGAATAATTTTGAGATCAAAGAGTGACCGAATTAAATTCAATAAATTGCCTCCAAGAGAACGACCTGGAACAAAACCAGTAAAAATTAGATAAATAAGCAAATGATAATAACGGTTGTAATGACTGGTACTCACCCATACTCACCACTATACGACATCCTTAATGTTATATTATATACCCTATACTACAACGACATGATCATAACAATAATCATTCATCATCATACAACCATTGTGTTACATTACACACATTACACCATTACACCATCACTTCCCCACTTCTTCATCCATGGCCAAGAATTGACTACATCATTTCCCTCAAGTAGCGCTTCGTGTGAGAAGAATTTCACATTTGATCTGAACCGTTGAATCAAGATCCAATGGTTAGGATTAAATGGCATAAGAATGCTCTTCTTGACTATCCACGTGCATAGCGCAGTGGATAAAGCCCTTTAGAGCCTCAGGCAGCGAGTTTGACTCCTTCCTGCAAGCTTCTCTCCGCAGATCAAGAGAAGAACTCCTTAAATAAGAAATTGGGCTGTCCGATACAGAGATTGAACATCTCAGATCAAAGCCATTTGATGACGCGCAATCTGACCCCTGGTGTGAACACGTGAGTGTGCACGCTCCTCAGCGTACACTTGCAAGTGAGTTGAAGTATCCAAGCACAATAGCGAGTGAAGCCTTCGCGTGAGCAATGCAGCGGCAATTTAAGACGTCTAGGAAGACTTACTGTCGTCTGATGAAGATGGAGCGGCTCGTTTGAAGATCATTCACAGTCGTGGGATTCAAATCTAATGGCTATTGTCCACCTTGCCAGGAACGTGGGAAATGTTGCGCAAGAAGTGCTCTTCAATGTGCGGATGTGGGAGCGAGAAGAATGGGCCATGAACACACGATCCACTGGTTTAAAATGACCATTTTAGCCCTCTCTAAAAGCTTATAAAAGGAGCCCATATTCCCTCCATTTGAATCATCCCTTCCTTCTCTTCTCTCCCTCTCCAAAGCTCAAGAGAAGGTTGTCCCACACTCGGGATGCTCCTTAAAAGATAAAATCAATTTTTCGCCCCCATTCCGGAAGTGGATCCTGCGACGACGACGACGTGTTGCCTCATTCTTGTTCCTCCTGCCTCGAAGTCCTTCTTCCTGCTCCGTTCCTCGTCTTCCAGGCGTCGTCTCGTCCGGCTCGTCCTCCAAGCGATCGTTGAGGAGGATAACTTCTCTCTCCCATTCCTTTTTCCTACTTTCTAGAGTTGAATTTTCCTGCTTTCTAGTTGTAATAGTTTTCTTGCTTTCTCGTGTAATTTCTTGCTTTCTTAGTTGTACAAACATTTTGCAATATCAAGTGGATGTTTTCTCTCTCTCTCTCTCTCTTTCTCTTATTGTCTATAGTATTTCATTTCATTGTAATTGCTCTGCTTTTTAACAAAAACACAAAAGGAATATAATTGCGAAATAATGTAGCCTCCCTTAGTTCGACCTGGGATTTCTATTCTGGTATAAATTTTATTTGTTGAACCCGAGTTCTTCACTATTCAAACTACAACGACAGGTTTTCAAAACCAAATCCGATAGCGTAGTCCTCCGACGTTTCAACAGTTACGTATCTTTTTTGGGTCTCCTTCTGCTTCACTTCTCGAGCTCGATTTATGAGAATCATCCGTTGGGATACTTCCCAACTCCACCTTAGGTAATATTTTTCCTTGCTTTTGCTTTCCAATGAGGACATTGTCAGATTTAGGCATGGGGGGTATAACCTGAGGTTGTTCATAGCATGTATACTTATTCTACATGCAGTTAGGGGATCCATTTTGCATAAAAAGAAAATAAGAAGAAGAAGAAGAGAAGAGAGAAAACAAAAAGGAGATGAAATCTTTATGAGCTTAATTGCAAATATATTGAGGAGAAGAGAGAGAAAAATGTGCAAAATTATGCTGGTCCTAGCATTTGATTATGGAAGAGTTACCTAAGTTTTGGGCTAGAATGAATGATTAATTAAGTCCTGAAGTGTTAGAGAGAAGGAGATAAGTGAGAGATGCCAACTTTAGGCCTCCTGGGTCTATTTTAGGGCTTAAACACTCACGTATTTATTAAGATCTGGACTATTTCTCAAGAGGTTGAGGGAGTTGTTGTTGGTGCAAGGGCACCACAATTGTTAATTTTAATGATAACCAAACACTTGATATTTGGCATTTGCTTTTGAGTCCAAGATTTCAGGTCAATTGCAAATGGATACAAGTGTGAAGGACCTCAGAGCTCGCATCCATGGTGGATTGGAGGAGCTCATTGGAGGAAAAGGAGCTTCGCTTGGAGCGAGAGCTTGAAGATAGACTAGAAGAATAGGATAGATGTCTTTTCTATCTTGTACTTTTTATCTTTTGTTATTTACTCTTTTATTTTCTTAGAATATTTGTTAAAGAACTCAAAGTAACATAACAGTAGTCCTAGGAACACTTACACAACCCTAGAACACTTAGACATTTTGTAATTAACTTAGAAAACCATAGTAGGCATCAGACAGCCTGATCAAATGTCCAATCTGGACATCAGATGTCTGATTCTTGACTTTAAGACGTCTGACTGTTTGATCAAACCTCCAAAAACACTTAGGCTGGAAACCACTCTCTGTCTGCCATGTTTACACGTCCAGCCTTTAGTCTAGACGTCTTAGCAGACATCTGATGACATTGCCAGACGTCCAATTAGTGGAACGTTGACTTAGAAATATAATCGTTGAGGATTGACCCTTAATCTTCTATCAGACATCTGTAGAGGACCTTAGACGTTTGATATATGGACGTTAGCCCTCGATTAAGCCAAAATCACTTCTCATCAGAGATATAGCCATTTGTGCCTCGAGAAATCCATTCTCACAGTTATTTAGGTTTCTAGATGTCTAGAGCTAGTGCCAGATGTCCAAGATGTCATCTGATTGACTTTCACTATAACCCTGTTTAGGTCTGACTGAAGTCAGTAAGGAAACCCATCTAGGATTAGATGTCTGATTTACTTTTCTGATGTCTTAGAAGTAGTTTCCAGACGTCTGATGCTTTTCCCAGATGTCTGATAACACTGTCAAAATCATTAATGACCCTAATTCTAGCCTAATCTGCCTTGGATTTGTTCCCAACAGCTATAAAAGCCTTCTAAAACCTTCTAAAGCCATCTATAAATAGAGAGGGAGCCCTCCTTTTTTAGATACACTCAAGACACACCAAGCATTAGCATTTCCACATTATTTTGTGTCAAAATCATCTTGAGAGGAGTTCTTGCTCTTCAAATCCATAGTCTTCACACTTGAGAGCATCATCCCAATCATACCCCCGCTCTCCCACCTACGATTATGAGAGCACCGTTGTGCCAAGCATGGTTCATGCACTTGTGTTGCTAGCAAACGCACTTCCACCAAAGGGAAGTTTCCTATTTCTTATAGTAGCTACATTTACATTTTATATTTATGGCTCTATAGGACTGTTGTATTTTCATTGTCTTTGGTTGGGTATTCGCTTTGCAAATTCCCATCTCTTTCGCGAGACAAAAACTTTCTTGTGAAGAGAAGGGGTTTGAGTCATGCTACCCTCACTCAAAGTAGCATCGGTTGTATTAAGGTTGAGTCACCCTCGTTTTAAGTGACTCGTTTGTGGATTTGATCGACTCAGTCGATCGGGAAATCTTAAGTCGAGAGGCTTAGGTAGTGGTTTTACCCTGGTTTTTGTTTTCAGCTAAAAATCTATTGTGTACTTGCGATTGCATGTTTTTGTGAGATTGGTTTTATATTTCTGCACTTTTCTTTTATCATGCAAATCTCACCCCCTCCAATAGGAAGTCACAGTTGCGAGGCTGATGTATTAAGTATAAGGCTTAAGGAGTATTCGGCCTCGTTGCTTGCCCTTTGGTTTGCGGAACTTGGTAACCTAGGCACCCAAAAATCACACATTGGTCTGATTCAGTGCTCGTAATGAAGAATAATGCCAAAAAGTGTTCTACTCTAAAAATGTTTTCTTGAAAATTTGACTTAGGAGTGGCTCGAAGACACAAGTTGATTGGATGAGTTCCCGGTGTGGAGAGGAGGAATAAAAAAATACTCCCCTCGAAGATGCGTTATAATGTACCGTCTTGTTGGTGCTGGTCTCCTAAGATATCTAAATATCCTATCAAGGGCATGGAAGCAGCTTGTGCTTGTTCAGGTGCCATGGGCGGCATTATCTCGAAATGTCGATTGCCAGTGTTTGAATTTAGCTATAGAATGCCATGGGTGGCACTATCTCGAAGAGTCAAAGGCCAGTGTTCTGGGGGTTTGCCATAGGCAGTGCTATCTCGAAGTATCGATTGCTAGGGACCCTGCGAGGGTTGATGGTGGGGACAAGGAGTCCGATACAGATCGTGTTTAGGGTCAATCCGATGCTAGAGTTTAGGGGAATCTACAAAGAAAAGGAGAGAAAACTCTCAAAATAAAAATTTATTCTTCTCTCTCTCTTATCCAAAAATGCACTGGCAAACTGAACCTAGACTTGCTGCACATAAGTAAGGGTGCTTTAACCGTTGGGGTCAATGAACCTTTGGGTAGTTTTTGCGGGCCTTAGAAACATTTGCGACAAACCCAAGGTTGAGGTTGGTCAGGTCCGTATCTTGGCTGGTACTTGAGTACCTTTAGGCCTATTGTTGGTATTTCAATCTAATCTCTAGAGACGCAGCATGATAAGGCATCCTGACGATAAAATATGGCCTATAGACATGGTCTGATCCATATGATTTTGCTCAGGACTAGCAAAACTTAGGCATGGGGCTATTTGATATGTCTACTTTAAGAGACATTAATTGGGCCTAAGAACAATCAATTCTAAGATTAAATGGGACTTCCAGTATACAAATACACTAGAAAATCAATAGAGTCATGATTTAGTATTCCTGCATAATTCTTTGATGCAATGCTTGTTGCATATAATTAAGTACACTTATTGTGGGCATCACATCTTACAGGTAACATCTTACAAGTACACACTGGTTCTTATTTCAAGTTTAGAAGATCTTGGTTGAGGGAACCGAGATTTCGGGAGATGCTTGAAGTATGGTGGAGGGCTAAACTTGTAGATGGGTTGGTCACTATTAAACTTGCATCAAGCTGGCGGCTATGCGCATAATGCTAAAAGAATACGGGGCTGTGGTGTCCAATATGAGACATCAGAGGCACCTTGAAGCACTTTTGGAAATAAAATGCTTTGATACAAAAGAGGCAAACGATCCTTTAACTGACCAGGAACTTGATGATCGAAGAATGTGGCAGGGTGTGGTGGCGGAGGAGGATTTAAAATAGGAGATGGATCGGAGGGAACGCTCCAGGAAACTTTGGCTTAAAGAAGGAGACACCAACACCAAGTTCTTCCACTTGGCTGCCAGCTCTCGTAGAAGAATCAATTTAATTTCCTCCATAATAATTGATGGTCAGAGAATCTCCTCCATGCCAGCCATTAGAGCTGAGGCCATTAAATATTTTAGAGAGTCTTCACGGGCAGCTGGTAGAGGTCTATGGAGAATGGCAGCAAGTGACTCACCTAGAGTCTCTGAGGAGCATGCGTCTAGACTGATGGCAACCATAACTGAAGAAGAAACAATGGATGCCATTAATGACCTGAATAATGAGGGTTCCCCTGGCCTTGATGGTGTCCAAGTTTTCTTTTATGAGGAGATGTGGGGTTTGGTGGGTAAAGAGGTGATCGACGTTATCAAAGAATTTGAGGGGGGCAATTCCGGCTTTGATAAGATAAACAGATCCTTTCTTTTTTTGTTCCCAAAGACGCAAGGAGCAGAGAAGTTCTCTGATTTTAGGCCCATAGCTCTCTCGAACTCCATATACTTGGTGGTGAGCAAGATTTTGGTAAATAGGCTAAGATTCATCTTGCAAGACTTGATTCATCCAGTCCAGTCAGCCTTCCTCCCTAATAGATCTCTACAAGAATCTTTTATCATGGCACAGGAGATGGTATGTGGTTGGCACAAGAGGAAATGTAAAGCCTTTATGTGGAAAGTTGATTTCCGAAAGGCCCATGATTCTATTTTGTGGCCCTATTTGTGGGAGGTTTTTAAGAGAAGAGGATTCCCCCCCTTTGGATCAAATGGATGAAGTGGTGCATTACAACTTCTTCCTTCACTCCCTTGATCAATGGGAAACCTTGTGGGGCTTGGATCCAGCCGTAGTGTGGTGTTAGGCAAGGTTGCCCCTTAGCTCCTTTGGTTTTTAACCTTGCAGTTGATGGGCTGGCGAGATACGCATGTAAACTATCTGAGGTGGGTATTATAAGAGGATATTCTTTATCCAATAGGAGAGCTATGGCCCCTATTCTCCAGTATGCGGATGATACAGTCATTTTTGTAGAGGGGACAAAGGATGAAGCCTGCGCACTTGGCCATATGAACACTTTTGGAGACTTGTCAGGTCTGAAATTATATAGGGAGAAGTCCAATTTGGTGTGTTTTGGTCTAAATGAACAAGAACAAGAAGCTATCTCTACTATCCTGGGGACCCCACGTACCAGCCTGCCATTAGATATTTGAGGCTGCCCCTAAGATGTTCAAAAATGAAGAAATGAGATTGGAATGTGCTTTTTGATAAGATTGCAGTCAAATTGGAGGGGTGGAACAGTAGGTTTTTGTCTAAGGGTGGTAGACTCATCCTACTGAATTTTGTTATTACCTCAATTCCTGTCTTTTACTTCTCCCTATTCAAAGCTCCAAAGTCCATCTGGAAGTGCATTGATCTAATGCGAAAGAGGTTCTTTTGGAAGGGCGCCAAACACGAAGGTAGATTCATGCAACCACTGAAATGGGAGCAACTCTGCCGGCCAAAGGAAAGAGGTGGACTAGGAATCAAAGCATTGAAGGAATTCAATGAAGCCTTACTGCTCAATGGGCAATAAAAATTCTGATTGGGGAAGAGAGGCCTTGGACTGAACTAATCAAAGACAGCTATGGTCAATCCAATAATGCACTAAGAAGATTGTGTCCTTCACATCCCTCATCGTTCTGGCAGTTGGTGATCCAGGCTCTTAAGAGCAATTGGCATCTATTACAGCTAGTGTTAGGAGATGGTAGATCGTTCAATTTCTAGAGTGAAGAGTGGTCCTCGCTGGGTCAATTAAAAGAAGCCTATCCGAGGGTATTTTCAGCAGCGATGGACAAAGATGGCACGGTGAGCTGCTATTGGTTGGAAGCTGCTGCATGCTGGCAACTGAATGAGGCCCATTCCATCAGGGAGGGTACTAGACTGTGGCAGGATAGACTCAAGATGATTTCAGAGCTAGAACATTTCAAACCTAGAACTGGCAACTGCTGCATGCTGGCAACTAAATGAGGCCGATTCCATCAGGGAGGGTACCAGACTATGGGAGGATAGACTCAAGATGATTTCAGAGCTGGAACATTTCAAACCTAGAATTGGCATGGAAGATAGATAAGCTTGGGATGGATTCTATACGGCTTAACAAGGTTATGATAGAATTATGGGGGATGGCAGAGATGTGGAAAATGATCACATTGACAGAAAAATTTGGCTCTTGAAGATCCCCCTCAAGGTACAAATTTTCCTTTGACTTTGTAGAAGGGAGGGCTTGATCACAAGTGACCTGAGGCACAAGAGGATGGGTGCAGCTCTTCACGAGTGCCATTTATGTGGACTACACACAGACAGCATCAATCATATTTTTTCATCCTGTTTGATTACTGATGTGATTTGGCGAAGAACATGCCAGGAGCCACTACCCCCATGGGAATCTCTATGGCACCGCTTTTTAATTTCTGGGAGACCGCACCTACGCATGGCTGCAACACTTTGGTGTGTGTGGAGGGTGAGGAATGAGAGGTTATTTCAGGAGAGACTAATATGTTGTGAGCAAATTGTAAATAAGTGCTGGTCCCTCATACATATATGGGGATCTGATATGTAAATCTTCATTGTTGCCTACTTTTTTTTATCAATAAAATGCCCTCTCGGGTTGCTATCGTTGCACGATAGCTTTCCTTTCAGTTTCAAAAAAAAAAAATTAAAATTATTAGAGATTTTGTTGAGAAACAATCAATGAGGAAATGTTGCTAAAAGAAGAAACATAAGAATGGACTCGTCAATTTCTAAAAATATAAATCTAGTGGGATCTCTCTTGATTTCCATTTGCCTTGATTAACATCTCTCTTTCTTATTTTGTTCCAATGAAATCATGCTCTTATTCTCTTCCTCTCATTTTCTCTCTATATAACAAGGGAACGACAGGACAAGGGGGACCATCTTCTTCCTCCACGGAGGAGAACCTTCTTTCCAAGACAAACCCAACTCCATCACCGCGACCTCCACGACCACGGCCACAACCACCACCACATCTCACCCACGACAAACCCATCACCATGGTTGATGGTGACAGTACCGGCATCCACAATCGCGATGACTCATCATCGACTGCATTCACCTTGATATCTTGACCACGCCACCACCGTGTCTTCCTCTGAGAAAGATCGCCATCGCGCCTCCGCCACCGTGTGCCACCAACTGTGGTCATCCTCGCACAACCTCTGACGTACAGATAGGAAGGAGCATCACCATGTATCCATCATCTTCTTTCAACAAAGAGGAGAAACTCTCCTCCACCGTGACTCCTCCCTCACCATCAACCGTGTGCTTTCCCACGAGAGCAACCAACCACCGCGAGCAACGCCACCACAGCACCCTCGATCTCCTCGACGTGAGACCCAACTACCGCGCACACCATCGCCTAGCACACAAGGCCCCTTTGCTCACAGCTCCTAACTTTAGCTTCGTCCGCACTGACCACCTCATGCACCACCTCGCGTGCGCATGCGTGCCCAAGCTCTCACGTAACCATAAGAACCCTCATCGGCGTCTTGTCCTCGCACGCAGCGCCCTCGCACATAGCAACCTCGTGCGCGGCCCGCCCCCTTGCGCTCAACCACCAACGCCTTCTTCTTTTTCATCTTCTCCAACAGAGCTGATGAAGAACCCGTCAACCGGTTGGGCTCCTCCGCTCGCAGCCACCACCTTCGGCCACAAAACTCTGCACCATTAACTCCAACGGACCTATCGCACCCTCACGAGCGTGGCCACGCCCTCAGAGTTGCCCACGACAGCCCACGCATGCGCGTGGACAGCCTCATCGCCAGCAGCCCTCTCCTCGCCGACCGGCCACCTCCGGCCACCTCCGCTCCCGCCGTCAACACCAACGCATAGCTCTCGACAATGCCGACCTTCCTCGAGCTTCTCGCGGCCCGCCGCGGCCTCAAGCATGCACACGGCAAGAGGAAAGAAACACTCTATTTTTGGGTCTATTAATAATTACATTTGATGCCATTGCTACCGTAGATTTAAGGTTTAATCCTTTTTATTCATCTGAAAGTGCATGCATGCCCTCAGGTGTTTACATTATTCCTCTCATGCACTCAGCTCTCTGTACATTGAATTAGATTCTTAATATGCATACTTAAAATCTCAACAAGTGCGGACCCTGATTAGAGGAGAGAGCCCAATGACTTGAATTTTAACTTTAGTTACCATACATGCCATTGTGGGAAAATTGTGCACATAACCCCTACACGCTTAAATTATTATATGTCTTCTTCCTTTCACCTCATTTCGCATCGGATTTGGGCACAGATTCCGCATATAGTTGTGCAAATATAAAGGGAAAATATTCGTGAATTTATTGCAGTTGTTCTTCCCTATGGATACGACCTGACTCTTCGTGATTAGTTTCACTGATAAATATTTTTGTTTAGGATTTTTCCACCACGCGATTTACATTACTACGAGGATGTATTTTTCTAACATATATTTCTGAAAAGTGAAATCTCTCAATCAGGCAACACACCTACCACCAATCAATCACACATTCACACAAATCTCATTCAAGAAAAACACTCTTGGTAGCACACCTACCATTCAATGAGTTCCATAAGGATCACCAAGTCAAAAATACTCACGACAATACTCTTGCCAGTCAATCACTATGAGAAATCAACATGAGAAAGCAATTCCTTTGCAAAATCACCATGAGAAATTTAAGTGAAATCGGGCAGTACCCCTGCCAAAAACATCACTAATCAAAGCATCGATCTCGAGAACATTAGGGCAAATCCCTAAAAATAGCCAAGCAAATATCATCCTTGGGAAGATCTTGACTTGAAAGCAGAGCATTTGAACTCTTTTGAGAGGAGAAAAACAAACTTCAAGAGATACGTTCATCAAGAAACCCAAAAAAAAACTCATCAAGGGTTTCCATAAGACATGGCTCGATTTGAGTAAGTGCTTGAGGAAGGGAGAGCCAAGAAAAGTTATATCGAGTGTAGGAGCCTCCCCTTGTCGCAAGGAGGGTGAGGTTGTCAGCAGTTGGTCGTTGGGAGGTGTCGGTGGCCGTTTGACGGAGCTAATACAGAGAGAGGGCAGCCATTGGCTGGGTGTAGGTGTTGATTTGGGGTTGTTTTGGA
The DNA here is from genome assembly GCA_037157565.1 of Thalassia testudinum. Lineage (NCBI taxonomy): Eukaryota > Viridiplantae > Streptophyta > Magnoliopsida > Alismatales > Hydrocharitaceae > Thalassia > Thalassia testudinum. The sequence continues at coordinate 44,532,750 of JAZHRO010000067.1, read as the reverse complement.
GATAAGGATTTGAGAGGAAAAGGGAAGATCTTTAAATACTCCTTGGGGTCATTGAAGACTCCCCCTAAAGTTGGGGAGAATTACATCAAATATCGCCCCAAATCAAGAATGCAGGATATGAACTCTATAGCAATCAGGCGTCTGCAGGACCTATCAGACGTCTGAAATTGAAGGTTAGGGATTTTAACTCGTTACAGGATGTCATCTGATTTTCTGATCAGACGACTGATCTTGGATCTTCAGACGTCTGACATAGAGTGTCAAACATCTGTTGCAATGTCTTCATCGATGGTTAAGAAAAGCGTGTTGTAGTACGATCAACAAAAATGCAATAGCATTTAAATTTATAGAGTGCTCGAAAATAAGAAATTAAGTCTGAGGTCGTTTGTAGGGAGCAAATATGGAATTCAAGCACTAATCGTAATTTAAATCAATGAGCACAATAATATATGAGAATTAATAAACAGAATAGATGCAATCATAACCCAAATTGAATCTCAAGAAATAATGGGATAAAAAGAATAGAAGAGCTCAAAACAATGGTGATTTAAATCACCAATTATTTCCTTCGATCAAGCATATATCCCAAAGCCTTCACAATCAAATCAATTTTGCTACAGTGGTCTCAACCACTTATGCCACATCAAATAAGATCTCAAATGTTTCAACAGTGCTACAATTAGATGTCAGGAGTAATCCCCAAATGCCTTAAGCGATCACACACAAGGCACCAGCACAGCACAAGACCTCTCAAGATGCTAAGTGTTGAACGGGCATGCACACATCTCAAGGCACAGGGCATGGATCTCAAAGCAAAACCTACCCCTGCCCTCCTCAGAAACTCGTCTCTTTCTTTAATCAGATATACGGGCAAGCACAGTCTCGGGTAATTGGGTATGAACAATGACCAGGCCCACCGACATGCGTGGTGGGCAAGGAGTGCGTAGCACGGGAGGTGAGGACCTCACCCCGCTATAAGAGGCAATGAGCTCACGACAATCAATTTATGCGCCTCTTTTGGTTTCAGCATCCACGATGTGGCACTAAAGGTGCCAACATCCTCTTTGTTTCCTTCGTGCTGCGTCCGTGAAGTTCTTCGTCAAATCGAGTAGCTTCTTCGTTGCTTCCTTCTTGATTGAAGATGCGGCTGCACTCATGAGGCAAAGCAGTGTCGATTGAATGCGGAGTTTTGGTCAGAGTTGCTTGGAGTGCAATTGACGAAGTCGATGGAAGAGAGGGCGATGCCGGAACTCCGATCAAAACCTGTGATGCAAAATATAGCCTTACGGCCCTGTTATGCCAGTTCGAAGGCTTTGCCGTGTGAGGGCGAGTGTGGTGACAGTGGTTTGAGGGCGTGTGATGGTCGGAGGAGGTCTGTCATCGTCGAAGATGAAGATATGATGGTGGGTTGATCGATGGGGTGTTTTAGTGGGTGTGAGGTGGAATTAATTGAGGGCTTTTATGCAGAAAGGTGAAGCAGAGCTTGTGGAGGTGGTGGCATGATGTTTTGAGGTGTGCAACAGCGGTGCAGCTCCATTGGAGGCGTTGCCCACCGTGGAGAAGACGAAGTGGGATACAGTGATGTAGCGGTCGAAATTGAGGTTTTGAGGGGTGGAATCTAACCTAAAGAAAGAAAGGGAGAGAATAAACTTAAATTCTGGACAAAAGGGAGAGAGTCGGCGTTGGCTTTGATTGGCCTACGTCAGAGAAGGGAAATACTTCGGTGAGGGGGTGGTGGCGATGAAGAGGTCAAATGCGATGGGGCTTTAGTTGGCCACCGTCGGAAGAAGGTGAGGAAGAGAGTTGTGCTTCCAATTTGATCGTTGGGGGCGCGGACGGGGGAGATTGAGGGAACCGCTAGAGTCGTTGTTGGAGCTAGCCAGAGGGAGGAGGGAAGAGGTGTTTTGGGCCTAAACCGAACTAAGGAGGATGGTGGAAGTTCGGAGACCTTTTATAGAGCTCATAACTGAGCTCTAATTGGAGAAACTCTCCTGATTAGATCTTTGATTTGGAAGAAAGTGTTCCTCAAATTTCTCGAGCTTGCCTGAGCTCAGGAATCAATTCCAATCTCTAAGATGAGGTTGATCTGATTTCTCATTGTCTAGGCAACAAGCCCTCCAATTTTGGAGGGATTTGGAGCTAATTTGAGGGAGGAAACCTCCCACGGATCTCGGCCTGAAGGTGGGTTACCACTTCAATGTTGGTAGGGACTTGGATGCAAATAAGATGACAAAGATAGGGGGTTGATCGCAATAAAACCAAAAGTTAGGGTTTAAGTGAGAGAAATAAAGTTTTAAGGGACTAGATTGCAAACTAGGTCAAGATGAACTATGATTGGACCCAAATTTTGGTCTTAACCTAATTTGCACCCAAGGAATCTGATGGTGAACTTGGATTTCAGTTTTGACCATGTTTGACTAGGCAATTTGCATAGAAGCCCAAATTAGGGCAAAATCCCGTTTGAAACTCTATTCTAGGTCAAAATAGGTTCAGATGGTCAAACTAAGGGTACCAAACCTCTATGGGTTGCCTGTGGATCGTAAGTATACTAGAAGGGAGGGATGAATAGTATTGGTTAAAAAAAATTATTATGAGTAAAAAATAAATCCACAACAAAATCAAGCACAGATTAAACTTGGATTTATAGTGGAAACCCAAATCAGGTGTAAACCACTACCTAAGCCTCTCGGCTTAGGATTTTTCCATCTAGTCGAGGCTAGTCAATCCACTATCGTACCACTTGAACGAGGGTGACACAACCTCTTTACAAACGCTTCTCTTTATAACCTAAAGGGAAGCACAACAACTACAACTACAACGGATCTTCCCCAACAACTTGGAATCGGTTAATCAAAACAACAATGTAAAAGAATAATATAGAACTATGGGACATCAATAAAAATCAAACCAGAATTTCAGCGGAGGTTTGAAATGACATGCTTTGAAAGGTGTGAGAAATGAAGCGTAGAAGCACTTGAAGAAGCACGAGAAGCTTTATTCTTTTAAGAGGATTTTCTATTGAAAATTATATGAAAAAGGGCTGCGTACAACCTCTATTTATACTAAAAATTTGACCTGAAAAGGAATTAAAATTGGTCGATCAATTAAGGTAGATTGGTCGATCAAAATGAGATTTGATCAATCAATATAATTATTTGATCGATAACAGATTAGTCGATTAATTAGCTAAATTGGTCGATCAAAAGGGTATTAATAAACTTCCTAAAATGGGCTAGTTTGATCGATTGACTATGTTAGTTGGTCAATCAATCAATTTGGTCGATCAATTAGTCTTATTGATTGATTAAAACACCTAGAAACTGATTTTTAGAGAAAAGTGTGAAAATCCGTTTGAGTTTTATTTTGAGGTTCCTTACAATAATATCCTAGACTCAATAAAAGTAAAAGACACAGATCACATCCATCTGATTTTGATCTAAGAGAGAAGCTCTGATCTGTGATAATCCTGAAATATTATTCTTGCAATAAACATAATTTTGGTGTAATAAAATAGAGGTGCTTATAATCTCATAGAATATTTTTCTATGAATTTTTCTATGACAATAGTATAAATGAGTCTAGATAAGTAGAGCAAAATAAAATAGTCCACAGAATATAAAGTTTTTCAATCCAATGAAGCTAAGCAAAATAGAAACTAATGCTAGAGCTACTCATCTAACAATGCCATGAAGGCATCCATCGTGCTTTGGGGGTCTATATCTAACTCAAGGTCTATAGAGTCAGATCTCTCTGAGGAGGCAGGCTGGCCAAGACATAGGTAGTGTTGAGCTGACGATCTTGGTTTCGGCTGCCTAGATGTTCTGCGAGGAGGTGTAACATGCTGGTTTGCTGGTGCTGTTGCAGTGGTAGGAGGAGGAGGAAATGCTGCTGATGATAGAGGCATGGTAGTAGATCGGCGAGGTTGAGGAGGACGATGAAGCTGCTTGTTGACGGGTCTTGATTGTGTTTTAACAGTTAGTTTTTTCGTCATACAGGTGATCAAGCATTGTCAACAAATAAAGATTTATTACTCGAAAACCTAAGTATCCGAGGTCGAACACAGGGAGCAATTGGAATTTATTACTAATCTCAAGAATGTAATTGAACACTTAATTACTCAAAACTTAATTCAAAATATATAAATGCACGAGTTTAAAAGTCAATTGTGGAAAAAAGAAGGAATTTGGACGTTTGATCATGGGATCAGACATCTTAAAAAGATGTTTTCTCCTATCTTGTTCTTCTTCTTCTTCTTCTGATTTTCTTCCTTTCTTCTTTGTGCTTCTTCTTTCTTGTTTCTTCTCTGTAGTTTTCTTGCCTTGCTTCTTTCTTCTTATTTTCCTCTGTCTTCTGCCTTGCCTCTCTTCTGCAGCCCCTTTCTCCTTCTTTTCTCTGTGGGTCTTCTTCTTCTTCCTTCCTTGGCTCTGCTTCCCTTGCCTTCAGCTTCTCTTCTTCTTCTGATGGTCTTTCCCTTTCTTTATTTCTGCTTTCTTCTTTAGTTCCTCTTCTCTTTTTCCTTCACCTCTTCCCTCTGCCTTGCCTTTCTCTTTTTCTTCTGCGATGGCTTCCTTCCTTCTTCTTCTTTTCCTTCTCTTGCAGTGGCTAAGTGTCAGCTTCGCTTCTCCTCTTCCTTCCCTGCACAAACCAAGGAGAGCAAAACCTATCCCTCTACCCACACCCGCGTCTCTCTCTCTGTATATCACTCATCAGCACGCTCTCCCAAAGCTAGGTAAACGGGTCGGGTCGCGCACCCGGGTCCAGGCGCATCGGCGTGGGTGTGGTGCGCGAGGAGTGCTCAGGAGGGTGTCGGGTCAGGTCGCGCCAGATCCGTGTGATGAGCTCACAGACGAGGCGGTGTTTAGGTGAGGGACCTCACCCCAAGTGTAATCGGAGGCAACGAACCAATAGCACGAATTCAATTTAAAGTCCTCCAGTGCCTCATAGCTTACCGAGGTGGGACTAAAGTTCCACCACTCTTTCGCGCGCGCCCGTAGGAGTCCGTCCTCCAATTGTAGCACTGCAGGCTTCGCGGTGCCACTCTCTGGAATAGATGACTTCACGAGGCCTCCCCAGGTTAGCTGGACCTGGGCTCCTGGAGCATTGCAGGCTAGGACGAGCTTGCGACCTCCTCGAGTCATTGCTAATGGCGGTTGGAGCTCGAAACCTACTTGACACAAAAAGAGCCTTGCGGCTTAATCAGACCACAGGAGCACCTTCGCGTGTCACAGCGAAGGTGAGGCACTAGGTGGCAGGCCACGGGGCGGCCTAGGCGTACGTGCCTAGGTCACTCTGTGGCCGACTGGATGGGTTTGGTCGGGGGACAGATGTGGCGGTGTAGAGGGTCTGTGGATGAGCGGAGGATGTTCAGTGAGGTGAGGCGGAGGTTATGCGGTGGTCGGCGAGATGTGTGGGGCTGCGGAGTGATGGGAGCATCTCGCCGGAGGGTGGTCGGAGATGAAGAAGATGGTGGTGGACAGCGGCGGTCGAGGAGCGTTTGGTGAAAGAAGATGAGGGAAATGAAAGAGGAGATAGAGAAGAGTAGTTCTAACCTAACTAAGGGGACGAAAGGGGTGAGAAGGTGGCTGGCAGTACCTGCTGTCGCCGGAGAAGAAAGCATCCAGTGGAGGAAGACGGCGGCGACGACAGGGCTAGGGCAGCTTGCGCGGGTGTTGCGTGACGTGGAGGAGGATGAGGAGGATGGCTCTGCCACTGGTTTTGTGGCAGAGTGACGAGGAAGAGTAGGGGGGCTCATCGAAGCTCGCTGGACCCCTTGGCCGGAGGAGAAGAAGAGGAAATTGAGGTAGAATTCCAGCCAAGTCGAGCTGAGGAGGTACGACGGAGATGAGGGTTAATTTATAGGCACAGGCAGGGACTCCTGTGCTTGGAAGCCAAGCTTCCAAGTGCGGGAATCCTCGCCGGAGATGGAAACAGTTAAGTACCCAAATCTCTCGTGCGTTCGCACGAGAGATTGGGTGCAAATCAGGGATCACGATTAAGTTCAAATGGAAGGGAATTCCTCAGAGAATCTCCCTTCCAAATCTGGGAGGAGATCTCTGAGGAATCAGAGAGTATTCCTTCTCTATTCCTTGCCGGAATAGGATCTCTCCCCAATAATGGTGGAGGGACCTGCTTGTAAGAGTGGCGAGGAAGTTAGGGGGGTTTATGTAATGGCTTTCAAAAGATAAGGACCAAAATGTAATTGAGTGTACTAATTTGCAAAGTAAGTCAAGATGACCTCCCCTTAGGTTCAAATTTTGGTACAAACCTAATTTCGACCTAAGGAATCCAATGGTGAAGTTGGATTTTAGGTTTGACCACGTTTGACTAGATATTTTGCGTAAAAACCCAAATTAGGTCAATTACTGAGTTAGGACCCCAATCTAGGTCAAACTAGGTTTCAAAGGCCAAATTGAATGTTTTAAATCCTAGGGGATATTTTTTCATGAATTTTAGAGGGTTTACTTGATTTTTATTCTGTCCAGAACCTTGTTGAATTAAGCGGGTATGTTTTAGGGTTATAAGATGTCATTTAATTCCTGGTTTACACAGAAACCCATTTCTGATTGAATCAACCCACTTTTTATCTTATTCAGACCATTTGACCTATGTTTTGTCTCTGAGAAATCCTGTTTATGTACTGCAATGGTAAAATTACAGTTTTACCTTTTATTTCATGTTTTCTTCTCAGAACACTTATTCCTTCAATTAAGCCCTCTTCTAGGTTATGTAGGAGCTTTTATTCTCTTTATTAGGTCAAAAAGAGCTAGTTATGGCTCATGATGAGGCTCTCATCATACCCCCATGCCTAGCTTTTGCTAGTCCCTTAGTAAAATTTCAAGGTTTTAACTTCTGTTCTAGACCCTGAGTGTCTGTCATCAGTTATGATAAGTGCTTTTCTTTTTCTTTTGTGATTAGGTCAGAATGTTGACAATAGGCCTGGAGGTACTCAAGTACCAACCAAAATCTAGACCTGACCCGCTTTAGCCTCAGTCTTCCACAAAGGTTTTTAAGGCCCACAAAAACTATCCTAGGGTTTGTTGGATTCCACGGTTAAAGCACCCGTGCTTGAGACATTTTTTTAGCCTAGGTTCAGTTTGCAGTGCATTTTTGTAAGAGAGAGACAGAGGATTTATTTGTTTGGAGAGCTTTCTCTCTCTTTTCTTTTTATTTCTAGCTTCGGATTAGCTTCTTAACACGGTCTGTATCAGATTCCTCGTCCCCATCATCAATCCTCAAGGGTCCCTGGCTATTGATGCTTCAAGATAGCACCGCCCATGGCAACCCCCAGAACCCTGGCTTTCGAGATTTCGAGATAATCCCGCCCGTGGCGTTTCGTGGCCGAATTTAGACCTTGGCGATCGACATTTCGTGATAATGCTGCCCATGATCTCTGAACCAGCAGAGTGCTTACATGCCCCCGGTAGGATATTTAAATATCCTAAGAGACAAGCACCGAGGAGATGATATGTTGTTATGCATCTTCGAGGGGAATTTCCCGCCTCTCCGCGCCGGGAACTCATCCAAATCAACTTGTGTTGATCGGCCTCTCCTAATCTAGGTGACTTTTTCAGAACATTGAAACGCTTTTGCGTGATTTTGATAGTTATGCACACTGAACCAGACTGTGTGTGGATTGGGGTGCTTAGGTTACCAAATCCCGCAAATCGAAGGTCAGTTAACGAGGTCGAATACTTCCTAAGCCTTAGACCTAATACTTAAGCTTTGCATTTTCCCCATCCTTTTGCGGATTATACAGATTTTAGCGGATACGTGAATTTTTAAGCTAAAGATTCTAGCCCAAGAGGCTAAGATCGGCGTTCCTGCTAATCTCTTTTTGTGTCTCCTTAGCACTTTTTTCATTTTTCTTTTTCCTTGATCTGGTCTAGAACTTCAGTTAAGTCCTTGATCTTTTACTAATGACTACCTCTTTTTCTTTTTCATTTTGTGCTCCTTTTTGGTATTTTTGCTCTTTTTCTCGTCATGATTATGTGGCTCACAAAATTTCCTCCCTCCATTTTTTGTTCTTTTTCATAATTTTTCAATTTCTTTTGTGTTTTTGACATATGTGAATTTTTTTGTGAGAATCCTTTTGACTTTTTCTTGGTTCTGTATGTATGCACTTTATCACCCTCTCATGCCTAAGTTTTGCAATGTCCTCATTGTAAACAGAGGGTGTGAAATAGTGTTGAGGTCAGGGACTTAGAACAGGATACATCGGGTGGGTGAATGGGTCGGAAATGACTGATGCGGACGATTCAAGCTCTGGTACGTGTACCAGAGGTGGGATCAACTGTCTAAGGCTGAACTCAAGGTGCAATGGACATGGAGTACGGACGGATAATCAGACGGGTCTCTGTTTTTGGGTTGACGGGTTGCCTCCTGTTAAGCACTAAATTCAACGCCTTCAGTTGAGCGGAAAATGCGGTGGAGAGGGAGTGGTCAAATCAGCAGAATTTTGTAAAACAAGCACGTTGATTAAGAGCCTGGTTGGTCCAATCAGGTGGTTGTTAAGATCAGTGGGCTGATGATGCAGCCCAAACCCAATAAGTCTGGTGGGTTGATAGATGTAGATCAACAGATGCGGAACCCACCATATGCAATGTTGCTCGGATGGATATGGAAGTGAAAACTCAGGTTTAGGCTGAGTCGAATCAGCCTGGTTAGAGTAAGGTTCCGAAAAATAATCAGTGTATGGTGTGGAAACCCTACAGGGGTGATCAAAGAATGATGGCTCCTATTTTTTGGTCTGATCAATACCCGATACCTGGTATAGATATGGAGTTGAATCATCTGCAAATGGCTCAGTGAGAGGTGAATCGGAATAGAAATTAAGTCCGGTTGCGGGTCGGGGTAGAGAACGGGTTTTGATTGGTTCTGTATATGTGGAGCAAGTGACTTCAAAGAGAATTGGCTTGTTATAATCAGGAAGTAGATTTTCTCCGATGTTATGGTCAGATTCGAAATCGTCGGAGAGTTTGCGAAAATCAACATCTGAATGAGATTCAAGATCGTGAGTTCCACCATCATATGTTGTAGATTCAGCAGCCTGATTGGGGTCTAGCCTAGATGTTAGTTCTGAGCTTAAAAAGGTGTCCCTATCTGGTAGAAGCTCAGGTTCTAAGCTGGTAGGATAGACCCAATTGAAACCCCACTTGTCCAACTCCTCAGTTTCTGTATCGTAGATTGGCATGACTTCCGAAAAATCAATTAGTTCCTCTGAGGATGTTGGCGAGGGATATTCATCAAATAGAGGCCCAAAATCATATTCTTCATTGAAAGATTGATCTTCCTCATATGGGGCCTGGAAATCTTCCCAATAGGTTTCAGATCTAGATTCTGGGCTTAGGATGTGGGTTGAATTACTAGAATCTAGGTCCAAATAACCTTCGAGGGTCACCTTATCAGAATAAGGGACGAAATTTACACCCTTGAGAGGTTCAGTTCTACTCTCATTATTGCAGGAGTTTTGGGATTCTAAGCCTGGTGATTCATGGTCTAGAGTGGGCTCAACATGGTGTTTTCCTGCATTTGGAGCTTCCCAACCTTCTTCAATATCGGGCACATTATACTCCATCTGGGTTGGGAATCCACAACCATTTTGTGCCTCAAACCCGTGATCAGATTGATCCTCGATGTTGTCCCAAGATGGTTCATCTTCTGTTTGTGGTATATACAGGTACTTCTGGTCTATAATTTGTTTTACTAATCTCATTATCTCTTCCCATTTTTTAAGATCATCTTGGTGTTGCTTCCAAAGTCGAGGATTTGTCATACATTGAAGGTATTCAAGATTGTGCAATTTTTCTATCTCAATGTACCCTGTGATGAGCAAGTCACGGGTTGATCCTTTTGTGGCTTCTGCCAATAATACTTGTGCACAAGTTATGATAAAGGTTGTGGTTGTTGGGACATCAACCTGAATGTTTCCTACTGGTGTTGAGGTTTTGTCTTCTTTTTCATAGAATTTTAGGGCATCCTCAATCATCCTATCTCTCATGGATCTCCGATATTCAGGTTTCTTGAATGGTAGTCCTAAGTGATTTGGCTGCATATTTGGATCAGGTGGTGGAATCCAGATGTAGAATCAGAGTTTGAATCAAGGTGTAGAATCAAGTTATGAAGCGATTAGATCTGAATAAAGAGTCCCACTGAAAATGTGTGTGTGCTCTAAAGAGAAAAGATGAGGGACTGGAGATGTTTTTGACCCAATCAAGACACCCAAAGACGTTTGGATGACTATGGAGGTTCGGGGCAGATGGTACCCCTGGATCAGAAGGTCGTCCACCTGAGAAATACCTAGGCAGCCAGAGAGGGAGAGTCCCGCAAAGACCCCTACACAGTAGAGCGTCACCACGGGTTACAGGGTTTCCCCCACCTGACCTCTCTTGTCACTGAGATTCTAGGTAGACCAGAATGGGGACCTTGACCTCTTAAGTCTACCACTTTTATTTCAAAGGTTCTTTAGGGTTCTCACTTGAACTTTAGATGTTTTGATGTTGTGACCTAATTTAGAGGTTGGTTGACCCAAGGGGTCAACTTCACCTGACCTGTCCTATAGATGGCAGAATGATTCTAGGCTTGGGACCTAGTGATCACCCTGATTTGACTCCCAGTTTATTAGGTCCAAGATTTTAAGATTCAAGTGATTTTAGAGCTCAATTTTTAGGGTTTGTCTTGTTTAGATCTCTTCAATCAAGGGCTTGGGTAGCACACTGATGCGGGAGGGTTCATTTCCTTTTGTACAGGCATGTGTGACTAGCACTTCAAGGCCCTACTATAGAAACCCTAATTTGGTTCTATTTCCAATCCTCTTTTTCTTTTTGAAAAGGTTCTCTTTGGACTTAAAAACAAGAAGTGTGTTGTCCGCAGAGATTAAGCATGATTTCTATTAGGCACATGAATTTTGTGGGATAGCATCTAAAAAAAAATCGCTCCAACTTCAAGAAGATTTGAAAAATTTTCGCAAAATCAGGAAACGTTTACCTTAAAGCTGGTGATTACTATAGAAAGAAGGCAGTTGATTCCTAAATTAATTTTCTTCCTTTTGTCTTTCAAGGCTTAAGGGATAGTTTAAGGAAGAAAAGAAATTACTTGCCCTGGAGTGGTTGACTTGTGGGAGGGATCTTCTCGTGAAATACCTGCAAGATCAAAACAAAGCAAAGTAGGGCAAGTTAGTGTTCAATATGATAAAAGGAATGTAGAGACTAGTGATAAATTGCGTATTGCTCCCCGGCAATGGTGCCAAAATGTTGACGAGTCTTGATCGTGTTTTAACAGTTAGTTACGTCGTAGTATAGGTGATCAAGCGTTGTCAACAAATAAAGATTTATTACTCGAAAACCTAAGTATCCGAGGTCGAACACAGGGAGCAATTGGAATTTATTACTAATCTCAAGAATGTAATTGAACACTTAATTACTCAAAACTTAATTCAAAATATATAAATGCATGAGTTTAAAAGTCAATTGTGGCAAAAAGAAGGAATTTGGATGTCTGATCATGGGATCAGGCGTCTTAAAAAGATGTTTTCTCCTATCTTGTTCTTGTTCTTGTTCTTCTTCTGATTTTCTTCATTTCTTCTTTGTGCTTCTTCTTTCTTGTTTCTTCTCTGTAGTTTTCTTGCCTTGCTTCTTTCTTCTTATTTTCCTCTGTCTTCTGCCTTGCCTCTCTTCTGCAGTCCCTTTCTCCTTTTCTCTGCGGGTCTTCTTCTTCTTCCTTCCTCGGCTCTGCTTTGCTTGCCTCCAGCTTCTCTTCTTCTTTTGATGGTCTTTCTCTTTCTTTATTTATGCTTTCTTCTTTAGTTCCTCTTCTCTTTTTCCTTCGCCTCTTCCCTCTGCCTTGCCTTTCTCTTTTTCTTCTGCGATGGCTTCCTTCCTTCTTCTTTTCCTTCGCTTGCAGCAGCTAAGTGTCAGCTTCGCTTCTCCTCTTCCTTCCCTGCACAAACCAAGGAGAGCAAAACCTATCCCTCTACCCACACCCGTGTCTCTCTCTCTCTGTATATCACTCATCAGCACGCTCTCCTAAAGCTAGGTAAACGGGTCGGGTCGCGCACCCGGGTCCAGGTGCATCGGCGTGGGTGTGGTGCGCGAGGAGTGCTCAGGAGGGTGTCGGGTCAGGTCGCGCCAGATCCGTGTGATGAGCTCACAGATGAGGCGGTGTTTAGGTGAGGGACCTCACCCCAAGTGTAATCGGAGGCAACGAACCAATAGCACGAATTCAATTTAAAGTCCTCTAGTGCCTCACAGCTTACCGAGGTGAGACTAAAGTTCCACCACCCTTTCGCGCGCGCCCGTAGGAGTCCGTCCTCCAATTACAGCACTGCAGGCTTCGCGGTGCCACTCTCTGGAACAGATGACTTCGCGAGGCCTCCCCGAGTTAGCTGGACCTGGGCTCCTGGAGCATTGCAGGCTGGGACGAGCTTGCGACCTCCTCGAGTCACCGCTAATGGCGGTTGGAGCTCGAAACCTGCTTGACACAAAAAGAGCCTTGAAACTTAATCAGACCACAGGAGCACCTTCGCCGTGTCACGGCGAAGGTGAGGCGCTAGGTGGCAGGCCACAGGGTGGCCTAGGCGTGCGTGCCTAGATCGCTCTGTGGCCAACCGGATGGGTTTGGTCGGGGGACAGTTGTGGCGGTGTAGAGGGTCTGTGGATGAGCGGAGGATGTTCAGTGAGGTGAGGCGGAGGTTATGTGGTGGTCGGCGAGATGTGTGGGGCTGCGGAGTGATGGGAGCATCTCGCCGGAGGGTGGCCGGAGATGAAGATGGTGGTGGACAGCGGCGGTAGAGGAGCGTTTGGTGAAATAAGATGAGGGAAATGAAAGAGGAGATAGAGAAGAGCAGTTCTAACCTAACTAAGGGGACGAAGGGGGTGAGAAGGTGGCTGGCAGTACCTGCTGTCGTCGGAGAAGAAAGCATCCAGTGGAGGAAGACGGCGGCGACGACGGGGCTAGGGTGGCTCGCGCGGGTGTTGCGTGACACGGAGGAGGATGGCTCTGCCACTGGTTTTGTGGCAGAGCGACAAGGAAGAGTAGGGGGGCTCGTCGGAGCTCGCTGGACACCTTGGCCAGAGGAGAAGAGGAAATTGAGGTAGAATTTCAGCCAAGTCGAGCTAAAGAGGTATGTCCGGAGATGAGGGTTAATTTATAGGCACAGGCAAGGACTCGTGTGCTTGGAAGCCAAGCTTCCAAGTGCGGGAATCCTCACCGGAGATGGAAACAGTTAAGTACCCAAATCTCTCGTGCGTTTGCACGAGAGATTGGGTGCAAATCAGGGATCACGATTGAGTTCAGATGGAAGGGAATTCCTCAAAGAATCTCCCTTCCAAATCTGGGAGGAGATCTCTAAGGAATCAGAGAGTATTCCCTTTCTATTCCTTACCGGAGTAGGATCTTTCCCCAATAATGGTGGAGGGACCTACTTGTAAGAGTGGCGAGGAAGTTAGGGGGTTTATGTAATGGCTTTCAAAAGATAGGGACCAAAATGTAATTGGGTGTACTAATTTGCAAAGTAGGTCAAGATGACCTCCCCTTAGGTCCAAATTTTGGTACAAACCTAATTTAAACTGAAGGAATCCAATGGTGAAGTTGGATTTTAGGTTTGACCACATTTGACTGGATATTTTGCGTAAAACCCAAATTAGGTCAATTACTAAGTTAGGACCCCAATCTAGTTCAAACTCGATTCCAAAGGCCAAATTGAATGTTCTAAGCCCTAGGGGATATTTTTCCATGAATTTTAGAGGGTTTAATTGATTTTTATCCTGATCGGAACCTTGTTGAATTAAGTGGGTCTGTTTTAGGGTTACAATATGTCATTTAATTCCTGGTTTACACATAAACCCATTTCTGATTGAATCAACCCACTTTTTATCTTATTCAGACCATTTGACCTATGTTTTGTCTCTGAGAAATCCTGTTTATGTACTGCAATGGTAAAATTGTAGTTTTACCCTTTATTTCATGTTTTCTTCTCAGAACACTTATTCCTTCAATTAAGCCCTCTTCTAGGTTATGTAGGAGCTTTTATTCTCTTTATTAGGTCAAAAAGAGCTAGTTATGGCTCATGATGAGGCTCTCATCACTACTGCTGGATCCCATGAATAGACTCTCCAAGTCTATCCAAGAACTAGCTTTGAGCATTCAGGTATTCTGATACCTGATGCCCATGTCTCATCATCACCATGTCTGTCTCTCTCTGCCGAAGCATCATCAGGGAAATACTATCTGTCACATCCCGCATACTAACAAAATCCCTACTTGTAAGAGGTTTGTCCAAAAGGCCCCACTCCTGCTCGTAGAAGGATGGAGAGGGTCGCACTGGAGGAGGATAGGTCACAGTAAAGTGTTCATAAGGCAGGAAAGGAGGAGGGACTACTGATGGTTCCCTTGTTGCTGCTGCTCCTAGGCTGCATCCTCACCACGGGCTCCTTGAGCTTGCTCCATCTTTGTGTAATTGAGTTTATCAAATATGGAGACTTAGTTATAAACTATTTATGATTAATATCTGCAGGAACACTGAAATGTAGGAAGATGTGGGAAAGAAGTGTCCCAAACTGGAAGGAGCTGGTGGGCTGCTTGCTCATTAAATATAGAATCAAGTGGTTTCAGTTGAACTACTTGTTCTTAAGAAAGGCATAAAGAGTAATGAGCATAATGCCAAGGCAGTTATCAAATGAAGTGGATTTGGCCATAAAATTCCATAAAAATACATGATTAAGAAATCGTGGAAGATGGCGAAAATAAGGGGACTTGGCTGGACGACCAAAGTCAAAATGGGAGGGAGTGAGCAAGGTCTCCCTAATGGTATCTGCTTGTGTCTGTTGGTAAAGCTCGAGAAAGGTAGGACCTACAGACGGACAACCAGGAATCTCTGAAATCACATTCTCATTGACTAGAACCTCTATGCCATAGACATTTGAGGTCAACTCGTTGTTGAAACCCTCATCTATATTCTTCAAGTTGGCATAAAATAGGTGACAAGCCATAAGGTCAACATCGGGTATGCGGCTATTTTTTGAACCTGCATAAAAGTTCCGCTTAAAAGATGTAAAATCTGGTGATATGCAAATTTTTCAGGAATTCTGGGAAAGATAGACTCGAAGTAAACAAAATCGACTAGTCTACCAACATGTGGGGAGAGTTTGATTAAGAGAGAAAAACGGTCGCGAGCGGCCTCAATGATGAAAAATCAGTCAAATGTATCATCACGATGAACAGAAGAGGAGGCACGTGTGCATTTTGGAGCCATAACAGATCAGAAAAATCACGTTGGTCAATAAAAAAGATAGGCTAGTTGATAAAAAAAATGAGCTGGATAAGCTACTGGAAAAATCAACTTTTGGTCGATCAACCAAGAATTTTGGTTGACCAAAAGTGTTCAGATATGAAAAATAAGTATGTTTCCGAGTGATAAGCTCACAAATAGTAAAAGATTTCACAATTAATCACAAGATTAAGCAATAAAAACATCAGATCTATTCATAGCACATCTCATACTCAAAGAAAATTGTAAAGGAAATGGATTTAATCCAAGTTTAGAGTGTACCATGATTGATTAAGTAATGGTCGATCAAGGGAGGATGGCAAGAATGGAGATGGCGATGAGGACGGTCAGCGAGAGGCGTGCATGGTCAATTCGTGCAAGATGCTTGAGGTCGTGCGAAGAGGTTTGGCGCGGAGGAGGCGTCGAGCATGTTGTTGCACGCATGGAGGACGCACGAAGGCTGTGTTTCTTGCTCGCGTGAGGAGCGGTTTTGGTCAAAGGCACCGAGGTGTTTGGTCAATCACCGTGGTTGGAGGAGGAGATGTGGGGTCGGGTGGAGATGGTTTGTTTGGTGGTGGAGATGATGTGGGACCAAAAGTGGGGTATAGGTAGTAAAAAAAAAAGGATTTGGTGGTAAAAACGATTGTGTTTTATAGAAAAGTTGATTAGCAAAATAGGTAAAAACATTTTAGGTAGCTAATCAAAGAGATTAAGTTTGGTTAGGATGATTAGGTGCGAGATTCGAGGTAAAAAGATTGCAATCTTGAAAAGTGAATTCGCCCAGTTTTGGTCGATCAAAATAGAAAATGATCGATCAATGAAGTTAATTGGTAGATCAGGGTTCAAATGATTGAAGGGAAAATTCCTACCCAACTAGATTGGTCGATCAAACAACTAAGTTGATCGATCAAAAATCAAAATTTTTGAAGGGAAAATTCCTGCCCAAGAATTTGGTCAATCAATCAAGGATTTTGATCGATTAAAGAGTTTGGTCGATCAATTTCAAAAATTTGATCGATCAACATTTGAAAACATATCAATAAAATAGATCAACTTAGGTCTTTTAACCTAGATAAACCTAGGGAATGGCAGATTAGGTTAAATCTTTCCTTTGGCAAGGGTTTTGTGAAGATATCAACTAATTGATTATCCATTTTAACAAATTCTAAGTTGATTTCTCCTTTTAAGACATAGTCTCTTAGAAAGTGGTCTCTAACACAATATGTTTAGTCTTAGAGTGTTGGACTGGATTCTTAATAAGTTTATAGCATTAGTGTTGTCACACAATATTTTGCTATTCTTGTAGGATAGGCCAAAATCTTGTAAGGTTTGTTTCATCCACAATAGTTGTGAACAAGCTAAAGAAACAGCTACATATTTTGCTTCAGTTGTTGAAAGTGAAACAGTGTGTTGTTTTCTAGAGAACTAAGAGACTAGGGAATTTATGAGAAATTAACACGTTCCACTAGTGCTCTTTTGATCTGTAAAGCTACTCGCATAATCAGCATCACAAAAGGAATATAGTTCCAATGTGTCTGACTTCGGATAGAAAAGTCCTAAGTCTTGTGTGTTGTTTAGGTATCTAAGTATTCTTTTAATAGCATTTAGATGTATTTCCTTAGGGTTTACTTGAAAGTGAGTACACAAACAAGTGCAAAAGAGAATATTAGGTCTACTAGCAGTCAAGTATAATAAAGATCCTATCATGCTTCTATACATTTTCTAATCTACACACTTACCTGTGTCATCAGATTTTAGTTGTGTAGAAGCTGCCATAGGTGTTTCTTTTCCCTTTATTTTGTCCATGGAGAATTTCTTCAAGATCTCCGTGTTGTATTTGGTTTGTGATATGAAGATTCTAGAGGATAGCTGGTCAATTTGAAGTGCGAGAAAGAACAGAAGTTCTCCCATCATGCTCATTTCAAACTGATCCTACATTACCTTTGCAAATTCTTAGCATAACAGATCATTAGTAGCACCAAAAATGATATCATCTACATAGATTCGTATTATTAAGAGATCATTTTTTCTTTTTGTGAATAAAGTTGGATCTATTTTACCAATTTCAAACTTATTTTCAATTAAATAAGTTTTTAATCTTTTGTACCAAGCTTGTGGAGCATGTTTAACATAGACTTCCTCCTTAATAAATCCGTTTAGAAAGATGCTTTCGACATCCATCTGAAAAAGTTTGAATTGCATCGGGCAGTAAAGGCTAACAACATTCTAAAGGATTCTAGGCGAGCTACAGGAGCATATGTTTCATCAAAATCTATTCCTTCTTCTTGATTATATTCTTGGGCCACAAGTCTAGCTTTATTTCGTACTACTTCTCCTGATTCATTAAGTTTATTCCTAAAGACCCATTTGGTTTCTATAATGGTTTGGGAGTCAGGTTTTGGAACAAGTTCCCATACTTGGTTTCTTTTGAATTGATTTAGCTCATCTTCCATAGCAATAATCCAACAATTGTCTGAAAAGGCTTCCTTGACATTTTTGGGTTCTAACTAAGAAACAAAGGTTATGAAAGCTAAGGTGTTGATGGAAGATCTGGTTTGAACTCCTTTAGATAATTCTCCTATCAGCAATTCTTTTGGATGATCTTTCATATAGGAAATATCTTTAGGTAGTTCATCTAAAATGTTCTTTTCTGGAATGTTTGATGGGTCATCTATTATGTCATCATCATCATTTGTAGAAGATTTAGGCTAAGATAGTGTTTCATCGAATGATACATGCATAGTTTCCTCAACAACAGAGTTCTTCTTGTTGAAAACTCTATAGTCTTTACTTCTGCTTGAATAACCTAAGAAAATTTCTTCTGAGATCTTAGCATCAAACTTATCAAGATTGTCTTTGGTGTTGTTAAAAATATCAATAGTTAAATCTTTACGTCTTAAGAAAGATACCGAGGTAAATCTAGAGAAATCATCGATTATGACTAAACAATATCTGCACCCACTTTGGCTTTTGGATTTGGTTGGTCCAAATAAGTCTAAGTGAAGTAGCACTAGGGGTCAAGAGGTGCTAACCATCCTTCTTGGTTTGAAAGGATTTTTGGTTTGTTTACCAACTTGATAAGAATCATAGACTTTGCTTTTCTTGAAGTTGATCTTTGGCAGACCTTTGACAAATTCATGTTTCACAAATCGACTAATGTTCCCATGTGAACATGACCTAGTCGTCTGCGCCAGAGTGTTGCCTCTTCGTCAGATGCGACAAGACATTCAAGACTGTCACATTTGTTGAAGTTGACAGTATAGATATCTTTATGTTTGTTTCCTTTAAGGATAGTTTGTTTTATTTTCTTACCCCGTATTTTAAATCCATTCGAAGTGAAAGTGATTTTATATCCTTTATCACATATTTGACTTACACTAAGAAGATTATGTTTTAGTCCACTAACTAAATGTACATTATCAAAAGATGTGGAGTTACCAATTTGGCCAGCACCAACTATACGGTCCTTGTGGTTGTTCCCAAATGTGACCGTACCACCTTCCTGGCGATGGAGTTGCAGGAATGTCTTCCTCTCTGGTCATATGCTTGGAACATTTGCTGTCCGTGATCCATCTTCTTTCTTCTTGGTCCTGTCATTGGTGTGCGTTTGTGAGGTCCTTGTTTGGTTGATCTATAGAGTGGTTTCAGATTTCCATTTGTTTCTTGATATGTCCATTTCTTATAGTCTACTTGACCTACAAAATAGGATTGCAAAAGTACTTTTAGTACCCATTGTTGTTTGGCTCCACGGTGGTTTGCTTATGCTGCCTGTTTAGGCAAGCTACCTTTCTTTTTGTTTTGACTAGAAATAGATGCTTCATGATTATTTTTAGGTATGTATCCTAATCCAAACTTTATGGTTCTCTGGGTTTGTGTTCCTAATAACTTATGCAAGTTTTTACTACCTTTAGTGAATTTAGCCAAGTCATTCAAGAGAATAGCAGAATTTTCTTTTAGCTTATCTATATCTACTTTTAGATTGTCTATATGTGACTTTAATAAAGTAATTTTAGCAGATAATTCTTTATTTTGTAAGGTAAGTATATCTTTTTGTGCTCTTTCTTCCCCTAATGCTTTTGCTAGGTTTTTATTTTCTAGTTTTAGTGATTTGCTAAGTCATTCATCTCAAAAAATGCTTCTAATAATTCATCTTGTGAAAAAGAGGTTACCTCGTCTTCTAGAGCCATAAGTCCTAGAAGTGCTTCTTCTCCGGAGGTTTCTTCTTCTTTTGAACTCGAATTTGATTCATCCCATGTTGCTGTAAAGGCCTTTTTCTTCCCTTCTTTTATGGGAAATTTCTTCTTCTTTTCTGACTCCTTGAGAATTGGACAATCCTTCTTGAGATGTCCTTTTCTCTTGCAGTCATAGTAGGTGATCGCGTCTACTTTGGATTCTTCTTTCTTCTTCCTCTAGCTTCTCTTATTCTTGAGGAACTTTCTGAGCTTTCTGGAGAGAAGGGCTATGTCTTCCTCTTCATCTTCGCTTGATGAGTCTTCGGATTGTTGATTGGCTTTGAGGGCTATGATCTTCTTCTTGACTCCATCTTCATGCTCCTTCATGTGTTGGAGCTGGACCTCATAAACCATTAGACTTCCAATAAGATCGTCCAGTTCAAAGTGGACAGATCTTTTGATTCTTATATGGTTGTTGTCTTTGTTTCCCAGTTGCTGGTAAGCGATCAAAGAATCTTCCTCACCAGAGCTTCATTCTTTATATCCTGATCTAGATTCTGTAGGGAGTTTATGATGTCTATGAATCGTGTGAACATCTCTTTGATTGACTCCCCCTTTTTCATCCTGAAAAGCTCATAATTTTGAGTTAGTATATTAACTTTGGTTTCTTTTACCTTCGATGTTTCCTCATGAGTGACTTCGAGGATGTTTCAAATATCGTAGGTTGTTTTGCAGGCTGAGACTTGGTTGAATTCCACTCTGGAAAGCCTATAGAAGATTGCATTCATGGCTTTCTCGTTATGCGTTGCCATCTTCTTCTGATTTGGAGTTGTTGCCACACCCTCCTTGATCTTTGGGCATTGACTTGGAGGCAATGACATCCCATACTTCGAAGTCCATTGACTCCAGGAAGATTTGCATCTTGGTCTTCCAATAACTGTAGTTCGTTCCATCGAATAATGAAGGTCGAACTGTCGATTGACCCTCTACATATGTGTCAATAGTTGATTTAGACATCTTCTAGACAACCTCGCTCTGATACCAAAAGTGGGTTTCCTGTGGATCGTAAAGTATACTAGAGGAGAGGGGTGAATAGTATCGCTTAAAAAAAATTATTATGAATAAAAAATAAATCCACAACAGAATCAAGCATAGATTACACCTGAATTTATAGTGGAAACCCAAACCAAGTGAAAACCACTACTTAAGCCTCTCAGCTTAGGATTTCCCAACTAGTCGAGGCTAGTCAATCCATTATCATACCACTTGAATGAGGGCGGCACAACCTCTTTACAAACACTTCTCTTTATAACATGAAGAGAAGTACAACAACAACTACAACGGATCTTCCCCAACAACTTGAGATCCGTTAATCAAAACAACAATGTAAAAGAAAAATATAGAACTATGGAACCTCAATAAAAATCAAACCAGAATTTCAGTAGAGGTTTGAAATGAAGTGCTTTGAAAGGAGTGAGAAATGAAGCGTAGAAGCATTTGAAGAAGCACGAGAAGCTTTTCTTTTGAGAGGATTTTCTATTGAAAGTTATATGAAAAAGGGGTACGTACGACCTCTATTTATACTAAAAATTCAACTTGAAAAGGAAATGACATTGGTCGATCAATTAATGTAGATTGGTCGATCAAAATGAGATTTGGTCGATCAATATAGTTATTTGATCGATCATAGATTGGTCAATTAATTAGATAAATTGGTTGATCAAAAGATGTTAGTCACTCTGAATCGGATTTTAAAATCAATTCATGTACTATAGGTTGAATCAGCGCGAAAAACAAATAGAATTTATACTCGAATGGAAGTCCAAGGTCGAACACAGGGAGCAATTAGCAAAATGATTCTTAAGATTACAATTCAAGCAAATATATGAGCAATTTATAATAGAATTCCAAGCAGTAATGATATATAAATGAAAGTGAATGTCACAAAAAGAATGTGGTAAAATGGTGATTTGAATCACCAATTACCCCTCACAATAACATCAAATATTTCAATAGTAACAATCAATTTAATTCCACGTAGGATAAGTGCACAGTGCACTTCTGCTACTCTTCTTCTTTCTCTTGCTTCAGCTCTTCTTCTTCTTCTTCTGTGCCTTCTTCTCTTCTTTCTCTTGCTGGCTTCCTCTTCTCTTCTTCTTCTTTCTCTTCACTGGCTTCCTCTTCTCTTCCTTCTCTTCTCGCACAAGGGGAAGGGTTCCTTCTTCAAACGGTTAAGTGTCAGCCATTGAACCTCAGAGCAAAACCCCCCTGCCCTTGCGTGCTCTCTCTCTTTCTCTCTTTGGGATCTGCTTCCTTGCCTTTCCAAGGCCACAGTCTAGGTTATCGGATATTCGTGTAGAGCGCACCCGGGACCAGGCTCACCGGTAGTGGGTGGTGAGCGAGGAGTGCGCGAGTTAGGCGAGTCGGATTAGCACCAGGCCTGCGGGGGATGAGTCACAGTCAAGACGCTGGTGAAGGGTGAGCAGGGACCTTACACCCTATGTTCAGTTGAGGCGATAAGCCCGTATGACAAAATCCTCTTATGCAGTGTCGTGCATCTGTCAGCGCCCGATGTGGGACTAATCCCACAGAGCTCTTCTGCGTGCAGCTGCAGTGGGCTTCCTTCGCTGAATTGGAGCAGCAGCAGTGTATGCTGATGCCAATTGAAGGCCTAGAGACTTGCTTGGAACTTCTCCGCACAACCTGGGCGTAGCACTTGGGACGTGCGGGGCTTTGAACACAACGAATAGGGCGGTGATGATGGCAGCGGTGGCAGCGACTGGCGAGAAACCTGAAATCACGAGAACGGCCTTGCGACCACGTCAAACAGGCTCAGAAGGATCGCCGTGGAGTGGCGAGTGCGGTGGTGGGTGCAGCGTGTGGTGCGAGTGAGGGTGGAGGCTTGACGGTGATGGAGATGACCGTGAGAAGGTGGGGTGTTCGATGGCACTGAGGAGAGGCCAATAGCCTCAATAACCAGCGGGCTTTTGCTTTCTGGGACATGGTGGAGCTTTTGTAGTCGGTGGTGAAGCAGATGGAGGTGTGGAGCGGTGGAGGCACTTCGCCGGAGATGTGGCCAGAGCGGAAGAAGGTGAAGGTGGTTGGGGTGATACGATGATCGGAACGAAGTGTGGTTGGTGTTTAAATGAAATAGGGGAGTTAAGGGACTTATCTAGGTATTTGGCAGACGAAGGGGAGTAGAGGTGACGCCGGTTGCAGTGTGGTCAGCACCGGGGAAGAAGGTGACTTCGGTGGGGGTTGGACGGCGAGGATGAAGGAGATAGAAGTGCCCACTGGTATGGCGCGATGAGGAGGAAGGCAGGGAAGGAGGATCTGCCACTAGTATTGCTGTCAGACGAAGGAAGGAGACAGAGGAGTTCATCGAAGCTTGAGGAGCCTTTCGGCCAGAATAGGAGGGAGGAATTGAGGGTGTTCCAGGCCAAAATCAAGCTTGGGATCTTCGGTCTGACCTGGGACGTCTTTTATAGGCCTTTAGAGGGTGTTTTGAGCTTGGGAAGTAAGCTTGCCAAGCTAGGAAAGTTTGTCGGAGATAGAAGTTGAAGTATACCCGAATCTCTCATGCGTTCTCATGAGAGATTGGGAAGTTTTTAGGGCTTAGAATCTGGCTCAAAGGGAAGGGAATTCCTTGACGAACTTCCTTTCCAAATCTGAGAGGGATTCGTCAAGGAATCATGGAGAACATGCCAAAACAAGCTCGCCGGAGTTGTAGGATTAGGATTCATGGCAGCATGGACCTATTTGAAGAAAATGATGATAACAATAGGGACCTTAAGAAATTCAAAAGCTAAGGGCCCATGTGAAATAAAGAAAATCAGACTTGGACCAAAGTGCAAACTAGGTTAAAACAATCTCAGATTGGGTCCAAATTTTGATATAAACCTAATTTGAACCTAAGGAATCCAATGGTGAATTTGGATTTTGGTTTTGACATAGTTTGACTAGGTAATTTGCATAATTACCCAAATTAGGGCAATTGTCTGTCTGAGACTCTATTTTAGGTCAAGATGGGTTCCAATGGTCAAATTGAAGGTACCAAACCCTAGAGAATATTTTTAGAGGGTTTAGGTGAATTTTATCTTGACCAGGACCTCAGTAGATTAAGCGAGTCTATTTTTAGAGTTTCAGATGTCTATTAATTCCTGTAACGCATGAAAACCCTTTTCTATCTGTTCTAACTCACTTATTAGACTCTTAAGATCATTTGACCTTTGTTCAACCCTTGAGAGAACCCGTGGTTATTCTATTTTTGTGATAAAATGGTAAATTTGCAGAAATAACCTTGTATTCTTGTCTTCTTCTCAAATTAATATTTTGTGCCCTTAAGACCTTCTGATGGATATGTAAGAGCTTTTATTGACTTAATCAAATCAAACTGAGCTAGTTATGGCTCATGATGGTGTTCCCATCAAAAGAGTATTAATCAAATTCCTAAAATGGACTGGTTTGATTGATTAACTAAGTTGGTCGATCAATCAATTTGGTCGATCAATTAGTCTTATTGGTCGATCAAAAAACCTAGAAACTGCTTTTTAAAGAAAAGTGCAAAAATTCGTTTGAGTTTTATTTTGATGTTCCTTACAACAATATCCTAGACTCAATAAAAGTAAAAGACACAGATCGGCATCCATCTGATTTTGATTCAAGAGAGAAGCTTTGATCTGTGATAGTCCTGAAATATTACTCTTGCAATAAACATAATTTTGGTGCATGAAAATAGAAGTGCTTACAATCTCTTAGAATATTTTTCTATGAATTTTAGGACATTTAGATGAATTTTATCATGACCAGAACCTCTTCAATTTAAGCGAGTTTGAAATTAGGGTTTTATGTGTTGTTTTGGTTCTCGAAATGCGTGAAACCCTATTTCTGTCTGTGTTGACTCACTTCTTAGACTTTAATTCTCAATTAACCTTCAGTTAACCCCTGGGTAACCTTGTGGTTACTCTGCATTTATGATGTGATGTTGTAATTATAGAATTAACCCTAATTTAATGTTCTCTCCTTAAAATGGATCTAAGTGGAATTATGGCTCTAAGGAAATCATTCAGAATCATTTGTCTCTTGATTCTTATTAATTTAAGCTAGTTATGGCGAATGATGGTGTTACCATCAACGTTCGATCTTTAATTTCAGAAACTCCTAAGTTTAGATGCAAGTTACAAGTTGTCATTTAATTTTTCGATCAGGCGTTCAACCATTAGTCATCAGATGTTTGACCTAAGTGGTTAGACGTTCGATCTCTGAATCCAAGGAGTACTGAGATCAAATTGCAAGCCTAGGTCATCATCTAACCAATCGGATCAAACAACTGAGCCAGACGTCTGGACATGGCTCTGGACGTCCGAAAATCAATATTTTGTTGATTTTGAATTTGAAACCAAGTCATTTGGATGAGCCAATTGACGATAGATATCCAAAAATGTATGTAACAAAAATTTGACAATTAGACATCTACAGATATCATCAGACGTTTGATTTTGAAACTTAAGATGACAGAGTGTTTGATCTAACGTCTGATTTTGCACGTATTGTGTGTTTTCATCTCTGAACTGATTTGAAGGAGCCTTGACTTAAGAAAGTCAACATTCCTCCAATGTTCATTGACAGAAGGTTAACAACTAACTAACTAAATCCTTCAAATATCGGTGACCTTACATATGCCCAATTTTCTATGGATAAAGTTACAATGATCATAGTTTAAAGGTTTTGTGAAAATATCAGTAAGCTACAACTCAGTACAAATAAATTCAACCTCGATTTCCCCTTTGAGTACATTGTCCCTCAAAAAATGATGTCTAACATCAATGTGCTTTGTACGAAAGTGGTGTACAGGGTTCTTCGAGATGTTGATAGTACTAGTATTATCACATAATATTTTTATCTTACTAAATTTCAAGTCAAAATCTCTTAAAGTATTTTTCATCCACAAAACTTGGGAACATGCTAAAGCGATGGCTATATATTCAACCTCTGTAGTCGAAAGGGCTACACTAGATTGTTTCTTTGAAAACCAAGAGACTAGTGAATCGCCCAAAAATTGTCACATTCCACTAGTGTTCTTTCTATTGGTGCAACTACCTACGTAGTCAACATCGCTATATGTTACTAAGTTGAAATCATTACACCTAGGGTAGAATAGGCCATAATCTGATGTGTCTACTAGATACCTAAATATTCTTTTAACAACATTTAGGTGTAATTGTTTTGAGTTTGATTGAAACATAGCACATAAGCAAGTACTAAACAAGATATTAGGTCTACTAGCAGTTAAATACAACAACGAACCAATCATGCCACGGTAAAGTTTTTGATCAATAGGAGTACCTGATTCGTCCATATCTAATGAAGTTGAAACACTCACGGGAGTGTTTTTACCTTTACTCTTATCCATTCCAAATCTCTTAAGCATTTCCTTTGTATATTTGGACTGGTATACAAAAGTACTGAAATATGTCCTTTCCTTTTCTCGTAATAAATAGAGTAGAATCAGCTTCTCCCATAGAAAAGTTTGCTCCTAACAAGTATTCTTTGAGTCTTTCATACCAAGCTCTAGGAGCTTGTTTTAACCCATATAATGCCTTACTCAACTTGTAGACAAAGTTCGGTTTATCATGGGACTCAAAATTGGGAGGTTGATTTACGAAAACTTCCTCCTTAGTGAAACCGTTAAGAAAGACACGCTTAACATCCATTTGAAAGAGCTTAAAGCCAAGGAAGGTGGAACAAGCAAGAGGCATGCGAATTGACTTGAGTTTAGCTATGGGAGCATAGGTCTTGACAAAGTCAATCACTCTTCTTGGTTATAACCTTATGCTACCAACTTAGCCTTATTTCGAATAACTATACATTGGATTCATTCAACTTATTCTAGAATATCCATTTGGTGTCTATTACTGTTTGTCCTTCAAGCTTGGGTTCTAGATCCTAAACTTCATTCCTTTGAAATTTGTTGAGTTCCTCTTGCATAGCCATCAACCAAGGCTTGCTAGAACATGCTTCCTTAACACTCTTCAGTTCAACTTGAGATACAAAGGCAGAAAGATGGAGAGAGCAATTAAATCTAGATTGGGTTTTAACTCCATCTGAAATACTTCCAATGACTTGACTTTTAGGATGATCCTTTTGAAATATCCAATCTTTTGGGAGATTATGGATATTGGAGTCTTGAATGTTAGATGCATCAATAAATGAATCATCCTTATCATCTATATTGACATGGTCAATGGAAGAAGAGTTGGGTGATTCATCGAAAGAGACATGAAGGGTTTCCTCTACTATCAATGTGGTCTTGTTAAACACCCAATATGCCTTACTTCGTGAAGAATAACCAATGAAGATAGCTTCTTTACCTTTTTCATCAAATTTATCTAAATTAGTGCGGGTATCAAAACAAAATATCGGCATCCAAAAACTTCAAAATAACTAATTTTGGGTACTTTCCCATAATATAGTTTAAAACAAGTTTTTCATAATCCAGATCGAATTAAGATGCAATTTAACATGTAACAAGCCATGTTAATCACCTTGGCCTAAAAATACTTTGGTAATCTGAAGTCTATGAGCAATGAATGAGCATACACTTGAAGAGTGTGATTCTTTTCCTTGACTGCCCCATTTTGTTAAGGTGCTCAGGGGAAAGAGAACTCACGAGCAATGTCATGCTCTTGACAAAAATCAATAAATAACGAATTTTCAAACTCTCCCTAGAGATCACTACGAATCCCAGTGATATGGTAGCCTTTTTCAATTTTAACCTTCCTACAAAAAATAGAAAATACGAAAAATGCTCCATCTTTGGATCTTAAGAAGGAGACTTATGAAAATTGAGAAAAATCATCTACAATTACAAGGTAAGATTTACACTTACTAAGACTCTCATACTTGGTAGGTCCAAATAAATCTGAGTGAAGCAATTCTACTGGCCTAGAAGTGGATATTATTTCTTTATTTTTGAAGCTAGATTTTATGATTTTTCCTAATTGGCATGGATCACAAGTAAAGTTGTCCACCAATTTCTTTTTAAGGAGACCCTAAACTAGTTCATGTTTGGCTAGTTTTTGAACCAGCCTCATATGAATGTGTTCGAGTCGCCTATGCCAAATATTTGCTTCATCATTTGCAACAAGACATTCATATGCTTCACTTTTATTAAATTCAACTGTATAGATATCATTGTACCTAGTTCCCTTAAGAAGGGTTTCATTGGTTAAGGCACGCACTATTTGAAATATTTTCGAGGTGAATACTAGTTTATATCCCTCATCACATATTTGACTAACACTAAGCAAATTGTGTTTTAAGCCTTTAACTAAAGAAACATTAGAGATAGGAGAAGAAGGGTTACCTATCTTACCAAGGCCAATATATGACCCTTGTGGTTGTTCCCAAACGTAACCATTCCTCTATCCGTAGGTTGGAGGTTGAAGAAGAGGTGCTTGTCTCCAGTCATGTGCTTGAAGCAACCCAAGTCCATGACCCATCGACCTCCTTAATGGCTTGTTCATCGCCTTTCTTGTAGGTCTTCTTGTTCCTACAAAAGATCTCATTGAGTGACTTTGGAAATTCTTAGGCCTTTCTAATTTGAGTTGTCCATCTTTCATCTTATAGACCCAATTCTTCACAATATGTCTCCTTTGAATCCCACAAAACAAAGTTCAAGTTATCTTTTTGGTATCCACATGAGTGTGGATTTGATTTTGTTAGTAGTCCTCCTTGTGGGAGGGGCCTTTTTCGACGCATTTTGGCTACTACTAGCCTTATAATAACTGATGGAAACACCATCATGAGTCCTAACTAGGTCATTTGGACCTAGAAAGGAGAATAAAAGCTCCTACATAACCTAGAGAAGGGCCTAATTCAAGGAATAACTATTCTGAGAGGAAAATAAGAAATAAAGGGTAAAACTGAAATTTTACCATTGCAGTACATCAATGGGATTTCTCAGGGGCTAAACATAGGTCAAATGATCTTAACAAGATAAAAAGTGAGTTGGTTTAATCAGAAATGAGTTCATGTGCAATATAAGAATTAAATGAATTCTTGTAACCCTAAAACAGACTTGCTTAATTCAACAAGGTTCTGGTCAGAATAAAAATCAACTATACCCTCTAAAATTCATGGAAAAATATCCTCTAGCATTTAGAACCTTCGATTTGGCCTTTGGAACCTATTTTGACCTAAATAGGGGACCTAGTCTATTATTTACCCTAATTTGGGTTTTTGTGTAAAATATCCAGTTAAACGTAGTCAAACCTAAAATCCAACTTCACCATTGGATTCCTTAGGTCTAAATTAGGTTTGTATCAAAATTTGGACCTAAGGGGAGGTCACCTTGACCTACTTTGCAAAACAATCCACCCAATTACATTTAGACCCATAGCTTTTGAAAACCATTGCGAAGACCCCCCTATCTTCCTCGCCACTCTTTGCAATTAGGTCCCTCCACCATTACAACAGAGGAGTCCTACTCCAGTGAGGATTCCAGAGGGGATTTCTCTCTGATTCCTCAGAGATTCCCTCTTAAATTTGAAAGGGAGATTCTCTAAGGAATTCCCTATCATCTGAATGCAATCTCCAGCCTTGATTTACACCCAATCTCTCATGCGAATGCTCGAGAGACATGGGTATCTCTCGCACATTCCTACTTCGGCGAGGACTCTTGCACTTGGAAGCATGTCTTCCAAGCACAAGGACCTCTGCCAGTTCCTATAAAAAGATCCCCTGACCCTGCCTCTCAGATTCAGCTTGGTTTGGTCGGAGAACAACCTCCAATTTCTTCTCTTCTCCTCCAGCCAAGCGTCCAGCGAGCTCCAGTGACATCTCCTCCCTCTTCTCGTCACTCTGCAACAATACCAGTGGTAGAGACATCTTCACCTCTTTCCTCCGCATTGTGCCATACCCACGCACGCACCTCCAATCCCTTCGTCAACACTGTTCCCTCTTCACTGGAACCTTCGTCTCCAGTGGCGGTAGGTACGCGCTAGCCGCTATCCTTATCCCTTCATTCCTTAGGTAGGTTAGATCTCTTCCCCTCTCTCCTCTCTTCATTTCCCCCTTCTTTATTTCTACTTTCGACCCCTCGACACCGCAGACCACCACCGGCGAGGTGTCTCCGTCACCTCCACACCTCCATCCACCTCGCAAGACCCCTCAGAACCTCCGCCACCATCCACTGATCACTTTCCCCATCTCCATCGACCGCCATACCTTCCACAAGCTGCCCCCACCACACCCATCACCACGGCCACAGACTGACCTAGGCACGCACGCTTAGGCCGCTCCGCGGCCAACCACCTATCGTAGCACCTTTGCCGTGCCACGGCGAAGCTTCCTGTGTGGTTTAATGAGGCCGCAAGGCCGTATTGATTGATCGTAGGATTGAGCCTCCACCGCCATTAGCGTAGGCATGAAGCTTGCTCACAAGCTTCAACCCAAGTGCCGCGCTCCAAGTTCCCAGGTCCAGGTGATGCGGAATCACCTCGCGCACACATCCAGCCAGTGAGTGGCTTTGAGAGAGCACTCAGCCACGGTAATTGAGCGAAGCAGCCTCCTATGAGCGCGAGCGAAGTGGATGGGACTTTTAGTCCCACCTCAGAAAGTTTGAAGCGCGGTGAGTAATTTATATTATTTTTGTCCAAGAGGCTATTCTCCTCCGATCACTGATGTAAACACATTTACACTACTTAAAATGTCTATTTATGCATGTTCTTAAGCATAGGATTGCATTTCATGATATAAATATTGCATTACATGCATCATCTTGCATTTAGAGTAGCTTGAATAAAATGGAGGTTAATTGTCTCCTTTTATGTGCTTGGACAGGGCAAATATTTTATCGGGGCCTCGGATCAAAGATCCAACCGTATGGATATGATCAGGGCGACGATTGGAGTTCAACGACTCCAAGATCGCCCTAATCAGGCATCCGTAGCATCAGATAGAGACCGGGGAACCCTAGAAGATCAAGGGCCAGGATGGTGTAAATCCGCACTTCAGATGGAAAATCCGACCACACGGATGAATTCGGATCGACGATCGCAGCCGAACGACACAAAAATCGAGTCAATCCGACATCCGTGGCACCATCTACAACTTCCAGAAGATGGACGGCCAAGATGGCGCCACGTGGCGCCATCCCAGCCGCCCAATCGGCCGCAGGAGTCCTGTGAAGATCGCGCAACGTCTCCTCTCCGCCGTTGGATCTCGATCCAACGGCTACGGTCGCGCGCGTTTAAAAACGTCCGCGCGACCATTTCGCCGCGTAGCGCAGCGGCTACGCAGCTGCGGGCGAAGCGGAGGTCGCGGGTTCGAGCCGCGGAGAGGGGGGTCGAAGGCGCGGGCGAGCGGGCGCGCACGAGCGTCGGATGAAGATCCAACGGCCGCGCGCGCCCGATAGAGCCGACGCGCAATTAGACGCTCTGGTG
This sequence comes from Thalassia testudinum, assembly GCA_037157565.1. Classification (NCBI taxonomy): domain Eukaryota; kingdom Viridiplantae; phylum Streptophyta; class Magnoliopsida; order Alismatales; family Hydrocharitaceae; genus Thalassia; species Thalassia testudinum. The sequence continues at coordinate 44,501,872 of JAZHRO010000067.1, read as the reverse complement.
GGCGCGCGATCGCACGCGGGCGGCGCGCTCGGCAGCGGGCGCGGGCGCGATCTAAGCCGTCCGATCTCGCGATCGGACGGCTGAGACGACGCGGACGTGCGTCTGCGTTACGCGCGCAGGCCAGCCGAGCGGGCGCGCGTGGCGCGGCGGCGACGGCGACGGCGGGGCTTTAGCGACGGTTTTATCCGTCACTAAAGACCCCTTATTTATTATTTTGAAGATGTAATGTCCATTTTGCCCCCACTCCTTGCAACTATAAAAGGAGACCCCCTCCATACGAAATTTTCATCCCTTCCTTCTCCTCTCTACCTCTCCAAAGCTCAAGAGAAGCTTGTCCCACACCCGGGATGCTTCTCGCGAGATAAAGTCCAAATTTTCGTCCCCCTTCGGAAGTGGATCCCGCGACGACGACGGCGTGCTGCTTCGTTCCCGTTCTTCTGCTTCGTCCTCCTTCGTCCCGCTTCGTTCTCCTTCGTCCAGGCGTCGTCCCGTCCGGCTCGTCCTCCAAGCGACCGTCGAGGAGGATTTCTCTCTCCCTATTCTTTTTACTGCTTTCTAGTATAGATTTACTGCTTTCTAGAGTAGTCTATTCGTCCTCCGAGCGATCGTCGAGGAGGACATTTCTCCCTCCATTCTTTTAATGCTTTCTAGAGTAATTGTTTTATGTTTTCTAGTTGTAATGAAAGAACTCTTTTATGATAAATTCCTTGTCTATTCTACATCTCATTTTGATTTCCATGTATAGTATTCCTTCGCTCTCTCTTACTCCCTCTCTCTCTTTTATTTGTTGTAGATACTTAGATAGTTTAAATTGAATTTCTTTGTGACAAAATAAAAAGAAACGCGGAGTTTTTAAATCAAACGTTCGCCTCCCTGTGTTCGACCCGGAATTCTTATTTCGGTATAAATTTTATTTGTTGAACACGAATCCTTCGCTTTCGAACTACAACGACGGGTTTTCCAAAACCAAACACGTTAGCGTAGATTCTCGCGTTCAACATTTTGGCGCCGTTGCCGGGGAAGCAACGCTCTTTGATTTCTCTTCGCGTTTTGTAACTTACAAATCATTTACCTCACTTTTCTCCTTTCTTATTGTAATTGCAGGTACTCTTTCGAGATAGGCAAAAGCTGTAGATCGGAGTAAAGTGCTGTGGAAGGTTTTGTAAGTTACCCCCCACCTCCCACCCATTAGATTTCATTTCATCACATAATAATTCAAACATCAATCAACCTAGGTGTTCTTATAAACTCTAAGGTTAGATTGTTTGTTTGACATCCATACTCACTCCAACCCCCACATTAAAAAAAAGAAAAAATAAAATAAAAAAAAAATCTCACAGAGGTACACAACCTCATCTGATCTTCTAACTCAACCGGTAAACCAATCTTAGGAGCCGGTACACACATCCAAACACATAATTGAGTAGAAATCAGATTGGGTAATCATTTGTGTGCCTAATTAGGTGGTGCATCAGGCCAGTTGTTTGAGTTGTTTGGGCCGCACCACTTCAAATAAAATCAACTCATCAAGTAGCTGCCAATTAGGTTCAACTCTTAGGGATCTACCAGGCACTCCACATTCTTTTTAAACTTTAAAGGAAAATATCTTCACCTGTGCTTGCAAAACCTGGTGTGCCAATGAAACTTGATTGAAAACACCTAAAGTTGAATCCTAAAAGCTACTAAGCAAGATTTGAACTTTAAAATTCACCACATCAAAAATAATATTGCTTGAAAACCACTGGTTGTGCACGCACACACAAAGCAATCAATCATTAAGGGCACAACCCATTTAAAGGGCCCATCACATTCCAAAGCACATTCAAACCTAGCCCTAAATAAAACAGAGTAGACGTTGGCCTTAAGGATTGGACTCGCTCTTCAGAACTCAGAACGAGATTATTTTCGATTAGTCTGTTTCTACTGTTCAATCTGATGTCTAGCTAGGGGAGCAGAGTCAAACGATCGCGGCTGGGGGGTACACTAGGAACCGGAGGCGCAAGCCGAAGGAAGAACCTTCTCCCCAGTCCCTCCTTCTAACTGGTTGGATTGAACAGACAGAAGTAGATCAAATCGTTCCTTTATCTCAAGACGGGTTTTGAGAGTCTGTAGGTCTGTAGGCTAACCCATTTAAGGACAGGTTTGATTGTTTGTACTGCAGGGCACTTTTCTTCCTCCCGTATCTCATGAATCCTTCCACATATTTCACGCATTCCCGCTCTTTCCCTCCTGTTGTAAATTATCCTCAACATGACGATTATCCCAATTCGTATTGTAATAGACTATCAGTTAGTTGGGATAATTCGGATTGGGGATACAATTCCGGACCCCCGTGTTTAGGGTCTAACCCTGAACACTTTGATTCTCAATTCTATCCTTCTCAGAGTTGCATCGATTATAGATCGTCCTCCTTTCATGAACAACCTAATGCGATCTACAATCAAGAAGGATACACTGATCCTTACCCATCCTCTGATTTCACTGCCTTTAGGTCATCTCCATCTTATGAACAATGTGAAATGACCTATTATCAGGATGGGTATAACGAATCTCAATTCGTTAATTCCTCTACATTGATGTCAAACCCGCCCAACCCTGAACCAACTCATTTGGTTCAGGTTAATCAGGTTCAAGATAAGGTTCTGGCTAACTTGAGGAATATCATTCAATCTTTAGAAGTTCAGCCAATACCTTGCATTGAGAGATTGGAGCCCCTGATTGAAATAATTGATGATTTAAACAAGTCTTTGTTGGATTGGCTCCAGGATGTTAAGGATAAGAACCCGGATGAGTTTCTACTTGGGAAATTAGCGAAATTGAGGATGAGATTCGTGGTTGCTTTGATTCAATCTTGGAATAATTCCCAGGATGAACTCTCTTCAGGAAAGCCAATGACAGAACCCGCTCAGGCACCTGTTGGGGGGGACATGTGTTACGAAGCTGACCAGATTGAATTAAAACAACCGATTAAGGATGATTTGATTTCTTCACCTGAAATCCCTGAGCCGGGTTACGAGAAAACGTATGTCTCCTTGGAACGCAAAGTGACAAATGATTTTGGGACATACATTGATACGGATCCTGATGGTGAAGATTCAAGTTGCGAAGTCTCACACGAGTTTTCAGATCACGATTTTTGTGAGACGATTGGGCCTGAGGAATCTGATAGATCATTTGATAGCCCAATAACTGAGGAAACTGATCTTATTAGGGCACACGATACGGATCCAGAATCGCATTTTCTGGAGGAATTAATTCAATGCCCTGATTATCAGTTACACCCTGTTGAGCTTATTGATGATTCTAATTCTGAGATAATTAGACCCAAGTCAATTTTGATTTTGCCACATCATCTAGACTTGGAGATTTCAGACGGGGTGATGAATATACAAGAGGTCATGGAATTTGATATGCCGAATGAGGAGGATAGGAGCTGGGAAATTCTGATTTGGGAAGTCAATTTTGGAGGAAATGGAAGATTGAGTCGAAGGGTTCCTTTTAAACTGAAACCATCAAATCAGAACCCTTACGACATTTGTTTCGAGGATGTCAAACTCAAGCACACATTTAACGATTATCCTTTTGAGCTTCAATTCTCTGTAACCCGACATTTTGGCCTTGGGTTGCATCCTCACAAATCGCAGGCCCGACCCCGCTTGCATTTTGATTTTAGGTTTTGGGTAATTTTTATCCAGAACCTAAGATATTCTCGATTATGGGGTGTGGGTCTGCACCACAATCTGGTCCACATCTGTGGACCTCTGCTGACAGGTCAGAGGATTCTTCTGTTTATTCTAATTCTGACCTGCACATGTGAATTCTTCATTTCTTTTCTTTGTATAGTGTGCCTAGCTGAAGGCACTAAACTCAGCACATATACAGTTCTTTTTCATTTTCATCTCGGAGCGGACCCGATATCCACGCAATTCAGGTGCTTTCTACGCTTTTCCACTCTGTTTTATGTCTTTTCAATACAATGAGGACATTGCATTAGATAGGCATGGGGGGGTGGATATTTATCTTTGAATTCATTCGTCAGCTCCGTAGATTTGTTTTATTATTAAAAAAAAAAAAAAAATCAAAATTAGGAAAGAGAATTTGGGTTTTAGAAAATTTTCGATCTTAAGAAATACTATATTATGTTATGAACACAAAGACCCTTCAGGTCTTTGGACTTAATCAGCCTATGTATCCACTAAAATGTGGATTTGTTTTTCGAGTTCTCGCCAACTTGAATTTTATTATAATTGGAGTAAATAAGTTTGGGTGATAAGTACACGACTTATCAACCCGCCCTCTGATGTGAGGGAATTTTGAGTCTTAAGCATCTACACACTTTCTTTGCACTGACTCGTTGTTTGGCGATTTTAACGGAAATTGGGTAGCTAATGAACCTTCTAGGGTGATATGGCTGGCAAGTTATCGTGGGTAACAGCCCATAGGTAGGTTGTCCAGAGCCCAGTCACTGGACCTTTCTCTTTTTGCTGCCTTTAGGTAAATCTTAGACCAGGGAAGCCACCTACTTAAAAAAAAAAAAAAAAAAATCAAAAAGGAGAAAAGAACAAAAAGAAATAAGCCACACTTCGCCGCACGAGTATGGCTGGCAAGTTGTCGGTGGTAACAGCTCATCGACCGGTTGTCCAGAACCCAGCTCAGAAAATGCACTAAAAATTCCCAAAACACTTAGGAAGAAGCGGAGAAGTAGAATAAACCGGGGAGATATACACTGGATTCACCCTTGTGTTGACCCCGTTAAAAAAAAATAAAAGTAGGGAGAAAGCTACCGGTTGTAAAGATACACCTTTAGGCAGAATTCTTTTTGAGGTCACCTAGAGGCGTAGAAATCCGAAGTCCATTTTAATTGCCGGTCAACGAGTCTATCATAATCACAATAAGATGCTTAAAACTTAGGGTTCTCATCAAATCTTGGGTGAGTTGAATGGCCGTAGAAAGCCACTCTTAAACCCTAAAATTTGAAAATCTAAAAAAAGAGAGTAAAAACAGAAAAAGAAATTTTTCTTTGAATAAGGCGAGGCTTGAGGCGGTCTGCATTTTGGCTGATACCCGGGCACTGTTGTGTCTTTGAAAGTTCAGTTCTTAAGTAGACAATTTCTTAATGATTGAAAATAACTCAGGTCCAAATAATCTAACCTAATTTTTTTATAAATAGCATATAGTTTTTGCTAGGGACTAGCAAAAGATAGGCATGGGGGTATGATGTAAACACATTTACACTACTTAAAATGTCTATTTATGCATGTTCTTAAGCATAGGATTGCATTTCATGATATAAATATTGCATTACATGCATCATCTTGCATTTAGAGTAGCTTGAATAAAATGGAGGTTAATTGTCTCCTTTTATGTGCTTGGACAGGGCAAATATTTTATCGGGGCCTCGGATCAAAGATCCAACCGTATGGATATGATCAGGGCGACGATTGGAGTTCAACGACTCCAAGATCGCCCTAATCAGGCATCCGTAGCATCAGATAGAGACCGGGGAACCCTAGAAGATCAAGGGCCAGGATGGTGTAAATCCGCACTTCAGATGGAAAATCCGACCACACGGATGAATTCGGATCGACGATCGCAGCCGAACGACACAAAAATCGAGTCAATCCGACATCCGTGGCACCATCTACAACTTCCAGAAGATGGACGGCCAAGATGGCGCCACGTGGCGCCATCCCAGCCGCCCAATCGGCCGCAGGAGTCCTGTGAAGATCGCGCAACGTCTCCTCTCCGCCGTTGGATCTCGATCCAACGGCTACGGTCGCGCGCGTTTAAAAACGTCCGCGCGACCATTTCGCCGCGTAGCGCAGCGGCTACGCAGCTGCGGGCGAAGCGGAGGTCGCGGGTTCGAGCCGCGGAGAGGGGGGTCGAAGGCGCGGGCGAGCGGGCGCGCACGAGCGTCGGATGAAGATCCAACGGCCGCGCGCGCCCGATAGAGCCGACGCGCAATTAGACGCTCTGGTGGGCGCGCGATCGCACGCGGGCGGCGCGCTCGGCAGCGGGCGCGGGCGCGATCTAAGCCGTCCGATCTCGCGATCGGACGGCTGAGACGACGCGGACGTGCGTCTGCGTTACGCGCGCAGGCCAGCCGAGCGGGCGCGCGTGGCGCGGCGGCGACGGCGACGGCGGGGCTTTAGCGACGGTTTTATCCGTCACTAAAGACCCCTTATTTATTATTTTGAAGATGTAATGTCCATTTTGCCCCCACTCCTTGCAACTATAAAAGGAGACCCCCTCCATACGAAATTTTCATCCCTTCCTTCTCCTCTCTACCTCTCCAAAGCTCAAGAGAAGCTTGTCCCACACCCGGGATGCTTCTCGCGAGATAAAGTCCAAATTTTCGTCCCCCTTCGGAAGTGGATCCCGCGACGACGACGGCGTGCTGCTTCGTTCCCGTTCTTCTGCTTCGTCCTCCTTCGTCCCGCTTCGTTCTCCTTCGTCCAGGCGTCGTCCCGTCCGGCTCGTCCTCCAAGCGACCGTCGAGGAGGATTTCTCTCTCCCTATTCTTTTTACTGCTTTCTAGTATAGATTTACTGCTTTCTAGAGTAGTCTATTCGTCCTCCGAGCGATCGTCGAGGAGGACATTTCTCCCTCCATTCTTTTAATGCTTTCTAGAGTAATTGTTTTATGTTTTCTAGTTGTAATGAAAGAACTCTTTTATGATAAATTCCTTGTCTATTCTACATCTCATTTTGATTTCCATGTATAGTATTCCTTCGCTCTCTCTTACTCCCTCTCTCTCTTTTATTTGTTGTAGATACTTAGATAGTTTAAATTGAATTTCTTTGTGACAAAATAAAAAGAAACGCGGAGTTTTTAAATCAAACGTTCGCCTCCCTGTGTTCGACCCGGAATTCTTATTTCGGTATAAATTTTATTTGTTGAACACGAATCCTTCGCTTTCGAACTACAACGACGGGTTTTCCAAAACCAAACACGTTAGCGTAGATTCTCGCGTTCAACAATCACTGGGTGAGGTCCCCTCGCCCATATGCCTGCCTCATTCGCGACCCACGCTACGCAGACCTGGCTTGCCTGACCCATTTACCCAGCACTCCTCGCGCACCACCCATGTTGGTGCGCCTGGACCCAGGTGCGCTTGACCCAACCCGAATACCCGATTGGCTCTAGGAGAGCGAACCTAAGAGCGAAAAGAGAGAGTGTATGCGGGGGAGGGTAGGTGTAGGTTTTGCACTTGTGTGTGTAGGGAAAGGAAGAATGAAGAGGAAGCTGCAGCCGCAGAGAAGAAGGAAAAGCAAAGGGCTGAAGGTAGAAGCTAAGGAAGAAAAGAAAAGGCACTGTAGTAGAGAGGGTGCAGCTGAAGAAAAGGCAAAGGCAAAGCTAAGGCAAGAAAGAAGGAAGAAGGAAGGAGAAATCAAAGAAGAAAGAAGGCACGGTTGAAGAAGAAAGTAGAAAGAGCTAGAGGAAGAGAAAATCAAAGAAGAAAAGAGAAAGGAGAGAAGCTAAAGACCAAAGTCAGAGAAGGAGAAATCAAGGAAGAAGAAGAAGACAAAGAAGGAGAAAGGCACTGTTGCAAGAGACGTCAGAGAAAGAAGAAAGGACTAAGGCTAAAGGCAGAAAGGCAAGGGGATCAGAAAGCTAAGGTAGAGAAGATCCAAAGAAGAAGAACAAAGAAGAAAAGAAGAGAAAGAGAAAAAGTAAGAGAAGGGAAAAACAAAACCTTTTTAAGACATCTCAATTCCTTATATAGATGCCCAATTTTGTCCAATTTCTCTTTTGCTACATTTTTTTCATAAACTCCTGCATTATATTTTGAATTAGTTTTTGAGTAGATTTAAGTGTTAAAATTACATCTATTGAAATTAGTGAATAAATTCCATTTGTTCCCTATGTTCGACCTCGGACTTAAACATTCGAGTAATAAAATTCTTATTTGTTCTTCAAAGTGATTTCACCTATACTGCAACGCGATATCTACAAACCCGATTTCACTTTCGAACGAACAATAACCTAAGCCATATTTACTAGAGGATGGCTTTTGGTGAGCAATGAGTTCATCTAAGTTTACCTTTTCTTCAGTAAATTTAGTTAAGTTTTCAAGTAATTGATTTGACTTTTCTCTAAGGTGAATTATTTCTACTTTCATTTTATCTATTTTTTCTTCTAGACCTCTAATTTCAAATTTAAGCGAGACATTTTCATCTCTTTTGAAGGAGTTTGTTTTCCCAAGAACATGTATCTTATCAGGTAGTTCTTCCCTATCAAGAAACTTTTGTTCATTCATAGCCATGTATAAGTCTTTAGGCAAAGATTCATTTTCAATAATGAGATTACCTACTTTCATGGATAGACTGGCTATCTCATTAGTAAGGGCTAAGTTCTTTTCATTAAGGTTCTTAGTAGCTTCCCTAGCCTCTAGGTTTTCAACTTTTAATGTGTTGTTTTAAGTCTTTAGTTCTTTGAATTCTAAATATAAGGAATCAAAAGCTTCTTGTAATTCTTCAAAAGTACAAGAGGGTACCTTAGTTTTATCGAACTTGGATCTGGAGTTGGGGTCATCATTTGTGGCCATGAGACCCAAACATGCAGTTTCCTCATGTTGAGGGCGGAAAACTACACGTTCGCAGTTAGATTCGAAAACCTGTCGTTGTAGTTCGAGTCGCGAAGAAATCCGTTCAACAGATAAAATTTATACTAAAAAGTCATAAAGAAGTTCCAGGTCGAACACAGGGAGGCAGACGCTTGATTAAAAATATGCATTTTATTTGTTTGTCACGAAACAGATTAGCTGGTCGAAAACTAGTTATCTATTTAACAAATAATAAATAGAAGAGAGAGAGAGAATATTACAAATAAAACCAAAAGAGAGGTAGAATAAACATGGATTTCATTATAAGAAGTTATTCATTACACTACTCATTATGACTAGAAAGCGAAAAATCTACTCTAGAAAGCAGTAAAGAGAATGGAGAGAGAAATATCCTCCTTGACGATTGCTTGGAGGACGAGCCGGATGGGACGATGCTTGGAAGATGGGAAATGTAGCGGGAAGAAGGAGGATGAAGCAGAAAGAACGGGAATGAAGTAGCACGTCGTCGTCATCGTGGGATCCACTTCCCGAATGTAGAGAAAGGACAACTGCCGGCTGCTCCCGAAGGGGGACGAAGGTGGAAAAATTATAATTTTTACTCTAGAGGAGCATCCCGAGTTTGGGATAAGCTCTTAGTGCTTTGGAAGGGGTGAGAGAAGAGAAGAAGGGATGAGAAATTCATTGGGTAGGGGTCTCCTTTTATAGTTGCAAGGAGTGGGGGCATTTTGGACAGTTTAATTTCAAAAACATTAATTCAAGGCCTTTAGTGACGGATTTATCCGTCACTAAAGGCCTAAATGTGGCTAATGTGCACGCGCCATGCACGCTTCCCCGCCTTCTGCGCCTAAACGCACCCACACACGTTTGGTTGATCTTAGCTGTCTGATCGTGAGATCGGACGGTCGAGATCGATCCTCGCAGCGCCTGTTCAAAATGCTTATGCCGTGCGCTCGCGTGCGATGAGGCATGTAGATGCGCGTCATCGCGTGCGTACGCGATCGAAGGGTCCTCTGCGCACCACGCCTCCTCCCCTCGGCCGCCCAATCTTCATCTGATGGCCCAATCGCACCCGCGCCCACGTCCGTCTGGATTGAGGCGCTCAGCGCGGCTTGAACGCACGCCCTTCGCTCACGAAGAGGCGTTCAACCGCTGCACTACGCCTTTGTTTGTGTCGCGCGGAGGATTTGTGTGCGCGGATCTGTGGCTGTTGGATGGGTATCCAACGATGGAGATTCGTCGAGCGGGTAAAGAGAGCAAAGGCGGGTCCTTGGGGCCAGTTGGGTGACTGAGATGGTGCCACGTGGAGTTATCTTGGTTGTCCATCTTCTGTGTGTTGTAGACGGTGCCACGGGTGTCGGATTGGACCGATTTTTGTGTCGTTAGGCTGCGATTGTCGTTCCGATCCCATCCACGTGGTTGGATTTGTTGTCTGAGGTGCGAATGTCCGATCTTACACCATCTTGGCCCTTGATCTTTAGGGTTCCTCGGTCTCTATTTAGTGCTACGGATGTCCGATCATGGCGATCTTGGAGTCATTGAACTCCAATTGTCACCCTGATCCGATCCGTATGGTTGGATCTTCGATCCGAGGTACCAATTAACAAGTTGCCCTGTCCCTGGCTATAAAAGGAGACAATTAACCTACATTTCATACAGACTAACCTAAATGCAAGATGATGCATGTTATGTAATATTTATAGTATGTGATGCAATTCTATGCCTAAGAACACATGTAAATAGACAGTTTATGTGATATAAACATGTTTACATCACCTCGTTTGAGGATTCCTCTTCTTCTTCTTCTTCGGAGCTTGTGTCATCCGAAGTTTCTTAGAATGCCTTCTTCTTGAAGGTTTTTGCCTTTGAAAACTTCTTGTGCTTTACCACCTTCTTGGTCTCTTTCTATTCATCCCTTCTCAATTAGGGACACTCCTTCCTCATATGACCTCTCTTCTTACAATTGTAGCAAACTAGAGGCTCTTCCTCCTTTCTTTTTTCGTTGCTATCCTTTCTATTCCTAAGAAACTTTTTAAACTTTTTATCCAATTAAACAAAATCTTCATTATCGGTACTTACCTCATTATCCGATGTGGCCTTGAATGCCAAAGTCTTCTTCTTTGGCTCAGGAGTGATAGATTTTTGTCTTTGATCCATCTTGGTTTCGTAGGTCATCAAGTTCCCAAGTAGATCATTCATGTTTAGATCCTCTACTTGGTTGGCTTCCTCTATTGCCGTCAACTTTTGCTGCCACTCTGGTCCAAGGGAGCGAAGGAGATTGGATTGAAGTTCCCCTTGGATGAAGGTTTTTCCCAAAGACTTTAGGTTATTCATGATCAACGTGAATCAGGTGTACATATCCTCAAGTTTTTCATTTTCCTTCATGGTAAATGCTTCGAATTCCTGAGATAAAAGATTAATCTTAGAAGTTTTAACTTTGGATGTACCTTCGTGTGTTACCTCAAGTGTCCTCCATATTTCGTAGGCGGTTTGGCATTGACTTATGCGATTGAACTCCTCTGAGCTAAGAGCATAATATAAGGCATTCATTGACTTTGCATTGAGACTGACTTGGTGGATTTGCTCAATAGTGTATCTAGTCTCTAGCTTTTCGGGAATTGTGAGATGAGTTTTGCACTTCTCCCAAATGTCAAAGTCATTAGCTTACAGCCACATCTTCATCCGAGGCTTCCAATAGGCGTAGTTCATTCTGTCAAAGAGAGGTGGATGAGTGGTGGATTGTCCCTCCATCTGGCTAGTCGCAACAACCTTCCCCTCCATTGGAACTTTTCCCAAGGAAGCAACTCCAAGGAGTGTGGGAACCTCGCTCTGTTACCAACTAAAATTACATTAGAGGGGGGGTGAATAATGTAATTGAAAAATAATATGTAAAGGAAATTCAATCATAAAAATGAATACAAAGATTTTTAGGTGGAAACCTAAACTAGGAGAAAACCACCACTTAAGTCAACATGACTTAGGATTTACTGATCACAACATGATCAAAGCAGTATCCACACCACTTGAAAATGAGGGTAGTGTACCTCAATACAAAGCCCATCTCTGATCCCTAAACGGAGGTTTCTCTCTTCACAAGGAAGAAACGGGGATCTAACAAGGCTGGGCACCTAAGTACAACAAGAAGAAAATAAACTAAAATAAACCACAACCTATAGAGACCCCAAATAGATAATAATATAACCTAGCTAATATAGGTGATTAGAAAACTCCCTGTGATGATTGCTTACAACTGAGTAGTGAGTGAGATAGAGTTTTGCCCAAAAAAATGAGAGAGCACAACAGAAGGGCGACAAGTAAGAGGACCAATATAGAGTGTAATGCTTAAAGTGTATCTTTAATGGGGGTGTTTACCTAATAAGGGGTTAAGGGTTATTTATAGGGCTCAAGAGAACCTTCAAGAAGGCTTGAGAGCCTTCTCCTAGCCATTGGAGATGAATCCCCAATGATTTGGTCAAAATCCAAATCAAATTAAGCAATAAGCGTTTCTGACAACATAATTAAACGTCTAAAAAATAGGTCAGACATTTGACATGGGGTCTCTGGCCAAAACAACGATTTAGTGTATAAAGGTTAGACATCTACTGGACATCTAACAATATTATAAGACGTTTAATAGTCAGAATGACCTAGGAATTAGGATTTCTGGAGAATCTAAGATTCGAGATTTTGTCTGACAAATCTCACTTTAAGTCAAATTTGTCCCAATGTTCCAATGTTGGACATTTGGAGCATGGTTTGGATGTCTGGACATAATATAAACAATATCCCAAGTTGGTTCATGAAGATTTGGTTCGGACAATAGGAGATTTAGGTTTGATTTGTTCTAACGATCACATATTTGGACATCTGAATGTAGTACAAGATGTCCAAAGTGGACTATGGATGTTTGGTCATAAGTCTTGTTGTTTGAGGCTTAAGTGGTTAATTTGCTAAGGCAATGTATATGGTATCTAGTCTTCTGATCTAAGTATCAAACAACTTAACTTTTCATATTAGACATTTAGATCTGATATTAGACGTCCGATCCTAAGGTATGCACCAGTTTTGAAATTGGATTTTGTTCTAAGTAGTTTCCTAAGTGTTGAGTGCCTAAATCAAGAGTTCCTATATCTAGATGGGGTCTCTTTATAACTCTTCTAGACTCAACAAATAGAAAATTACAACTTTATTAAAGTACATGTACAGATAATCCTAAGACCTAGACAAAGACATCTTCATCCTTGAGTCTTTCTTTTGAGATAATATGAGATGATACCTGCAACTTAGTTATGATAAAGATAAGAAATGGTAATTCTATTATTTTTTACTTTCTTTTCGTTATTTTGTAAAATCATCAAAACATGTTGATGAGCCCATATTTGTGGGCTATTTAGGTATTTCAATGCCTAGATATTACGTTATCTTTAACATTTATTTAGCATGCATTAGGATGTAAATAGATTAGTTTATATTTTTGACTTGATTGCATAATTCATGTATTGCATTCATAATTAAATGCATTTAAAATTGAGTTAGAATGGCATGCATTTGATTAGTTAACCAATTAGGTGCATTACATGTATTGTTTTGAATTTAACATAGAAGTTAAGGGTTTGAACATAAATAATCCATCATTTCTTTTTCATTTTTTTTATTCTCTTCTTAACGGCTGTAAGAGTTGCGACCATTGAAGAGCAGCAACGTGGGCGACGAAGGTGGATCTTGGTTGCACACGTTGCTCGACGCTCCATCTCCCTCTCCACCTTCCTGCAACATAAGAAGAGACCTCCAATGACAGAGTAAGGGAGGCCTCCACCCCACTCCACTATTGTGTAGAGAGTTCAAGCTCTCCTCCACTCCACCGCTGGCCTCGACCGTGGCAGTTTGTTCTACTACCGTGTGCGTGCGTTGTGGCAGGACCCACTGATGGGAACACCATCATGAGCCATAACTAGCTCAGTTTGATTTGATTAAGTCAATAAAAGCTCCTACCTATCCAACAAAAGGTCTTAAGGGCACAAAACATTGATTTGAGAAGAAGACAAGAATACAGGGTTATTTATGTAAATTTACCATTCTATCACAAAAATAGAATAACCGTGGGTTCTCTTAAGGGTTGAACAAAGGTCAAATGGTCTTAAGAGTCTAATAAGTGGGTTAGAACAGACAGAAAAGGATTTTCAAGCGTTACAGGAATTAATGGACATCTGAAACCCTAAAAACAGACCCGCTTAATCTATTGAGATTTTGGTTAGGATAAAATTCACCTAAACCCTCTAAAAATCATAGAAAAATATTCTCTATGGTTTGGTACCTTCAATTTGACCATCAGAACCTGTCTTGACCCAAAACAGAGTCTCAGACAGACATTTGCCATAATTTGGGTAATTGAACAAATTACCCTATCAAACTAGGTCAAAACCAAAATCTAACTTCACCATTGAATTCTTTTATCTCACACACATGCCCCTAACTTTTGAATCTTTTACAAAAAAAGTCCCTAACTTCTTCATCATCTTCACATTTAGGTCCCTACCGCCATTAGTGTGAACACATTAAGCTCTGGCAAGATTTGAGCGAGATTTTCTCGCTAGATTCTCAACCAAACAATCCCAAATTTGAACCAGAGATTGCTTGCGAAATTACCTTCCAAATGAGATTGGTCTTGGGCTCCAATTCTTTCCCAAAAGGTCATGTGAACCTTTCAAAGGTTCAGGTATCCTATTTTGCAAAAACCTTTCGAGCTTGGAAGCTTCTTTCCAAGCTTGGAAGGGCTTCCTATGGCCTATAAAAGAACCCCTGTCGCACGGCCAAGCTTTTCAACAAATCTTGGAGAGTCAAAAGCCCTCTATTCCCCTTTCTCCGGTCTTCAAGACTGCTGCTCTGGAGACCTCCTTGATCCTCCTCCTCCGACTGTCCAATGACCAAATTGGTTGGCTCTCTCGACTTCCCTCTTCGTTGCGACCCTCCCAGGTCAAAGGGAGGGCGTACCTCCGCCTACTTTATCATCGTTGTCGCTCCATCTTCTCCTCCTTCTCCGGCGTCGGTCTACCACAATCGGCTGTCTCCACCTCTCAACATCTCCCTAAGTTCCCAAAACTCTCTCTCTCTCTCCCTCGATCATTTCTATACCTTCAAGACCTCATTTCAATCGCTGCCACACCTCTGACCCCATCGTTGTCCACCGCTCTGGCCAAGCCTTTGGCAAGGCCTTCCGTACGCTTCAGACCACCAAACTCCCTCACACCACCTCCATTAGATCCGCCATGACTCACCCTCCAAAAGCCTTAAAGAAATTTAGGGTTTAACACTCTCTACCCCCCCATCGAACACACCCACCTTCCACCCTCGTTCTCATCACTGTCAGCCCTCCACACACGCGTACACACCAAACCACGGCCACCGTTGCACTCGCCGTGGTCCAGCAAACCTTCTGAGCATACTAATTAGGGCATTTAGCCCATGTTCTTGGTTTCAGGTTGCTGCCAGAGCTCCGTTGCCACCACCTCCTTCTCCGACTCCATCCATTGTCTCCTAGCCACATTCTTCAGTGCTTCCATGCCCAGGCGACGTGAAGCATCTCTAGTAGTCATCCCAGGGCTTCAATTGGGATGAAAAGCCACAACAGTTGTGTTGATTTGACAAAGACGTCGACCTACAGCTACGTGAAGAAGCCTTGTGGGATTAGTCCCACATTGTAGAAGATCGAAGCCCTAAAGGCTCATAAAAGGAAAAAGTGCCTACGGTTCGTTGCCTCAACACGCACAGGGGGCAAGGTCCCCGCACGCATGCCTTACACACTTCCTTGCCTGTGCTCATGCCTCGCGGGTCTGGACCTTGGTCCGTTTACCCGGATACCCGGGTCTATTCTGGTTTGCCTGATTCTGAGAGAGAAAGAAGAGAAAGACAGAGGGAAGGGGGGGTTTTGCTCTGCTGCCCTCCTCTCAACACTTAGTGATCTTTGAGGGAGGCCTTTGCCTTTGCTGGCGTTATTGAGCCCTGTGTTGTGCCTTCTTTGAAGCTTAAGGAGGCAGAAGAAGAGAGAAAGGGAAGGAAGAGGAAGGGTGCCCTCTTGGCACTGAGAGTTCCATCGTCTGATCTCTGAAGGGAGTGCACTGTGCACTTATCCTACGTAGATTTAAATTGATTATTACTGTTGAGATATTTCATATTATTGTGAGGGGTAATTAGTGATTTAAATCACCATTTTACCCCATTCTTTTTACACTATTTGACATTTTCTCTCATTTATATATCATTATTGCTTGGAGTTCTATTATAAATTGCTTATATTGTGCTTGAATTACAATCTTGAGAATTATTTTGCTAATTGCTCCCTATGTTCGACCTTAGATTCCATTCGAGTATAAATTCTATTTCTTTTTCATGCTAATTCAATCTATACTACAATGCATCGATTTTAAAATTTGATTTAGAGCGATCAACATTTTGGCGCCGTTGCCAAGGAGGAATGCTCAACTTTGATCTCTTGATTGCAATATCTGATTTGATACTAACTTGCTCTATCTCTTTTGACTGTGATCTATTTCAGGGATTCATTGAAGGAAGATCAGTCGCACATCAGCCACTCCAGGGGCAGGTAAAACACAAATCCAATCGCTCCTAAGCCACTGATTCTGAAAAGCTAAAAGAAGAAATCAATTAGGTCCAACTTGCATTCTATTTTTAGATTCAATCACAAACAAGTTTCCTGATTTGGTTCATTTCTAGAAAACACCCAACCCTGATTTGTGCACCTACTTAGGGTTTAAGGTATCTAGGACTATCACCTTCTTGCTTGAGCCCTAGGTACCACATTTTGATGAATTGAGTTGGAAAAATCAAGAGCCAATTAGGGTTTCTAGTTTAGGATTTTAGAGACACACTTGCTTAATCAAGAATTAACCTTCCCAAACAATGTGTGCCTAAGCCTTGGTTGAATTGATCTATTCAAGCAAACCCTAAAATTAGGCTCTTAATCTCATTTGAACACTAAAAGAGGGACCTAAATTTCTCAAAGGACAAAACAGGTGAAGTTGACTCACCTTGTTGGGTTAACCAATCTTCAAATTAGGTCACCTTGCACAAAAACATCTTAAAGTTCAAGTGAAATCATAAGCACCTTTGCTCTTAACTTAAAACTGGTAGACTTAAGAGGTCAAGTCCCCATTCTAGTCTACCTGGATCCTCAGTGACAAGAAAGGTCAGGTGGGGGAAACCTTGTAACCCGTGGGGCCACTCTACTGTGTAGGGGTCTTCGCAGGACTCTTCCTTTCTGGTTGCCCAGGTAATTCTCAGGTGGATGACTTTCTGACTAAGGGATATCATCCGCCCTGAACCTCTATAATCATCCAAAATTTTTGGGTGTCTTGATTGGGTCTATCACTTGCTATCCCTCATATATTCCATCGGTGCATGTTCGGGAGGAGGTCCTTAAGACCACCCTTGAGACCTCCATTAGTTATTCACTCTTGTCGAGGTCGAGCCTCGACTTCTGTGTTTGTGCAACAACCTAATCACATTGACATATCTTCTGATTTAGAACCTACTTCCCCTTTATCAGCTATGGATCACCAAGAAGATCAACCTAACCTTGAGCAACAATTAAATGATTTCCGAAATCAAATCAATGCCATCATCAACCCACCGTTGCGTCCTCAAATGCGAGATCACTATAATCCTGTAGCGGTGGAAATCGAACCCCGAATCGACATTCTCACGGGAGGAGCCGAGGTGGATCTCAAGCCTAGCATGTTTCATATGACCCCAAAATTTCATGGCCTGAACTCCAAGGATCCTTTCCATCACATAGAAAACCTAAGACATCTAGCCTACACTTTTGGGGCAGATGTATAGAATCGGAACAGATTACTGTTGAGAGCGGAAAACTACGCGATCAGAATTGGATTTTGAAAACTCATCATTGTAGTTCGATTTGCGAAGCAATCCATCAACAGATAAATTTAATCGAAATTTGTAAAAAAATTTCGGGTCGAACACAGGGAGGCTACGTCAATTTAAAATCCGCGATTATATTTTTTTTGGAATTTTTGTTTGAAAGTGAGATAATTACATTGGAAATGATATTAACATTAAGAGAGAGAGAAAACAACCACTTGATATAATAATACTATTTTTACAGCTAGAAAGCGGGAAATGATTATAGCTAGAAAGCAGGAAATTCTATTCTAGAAAGCGATAAAAAGAAGGGAGAGAGATGTTATCCTCCTCAATGACTGCTTGGAGGACGAGCTGGACGGAGCGACGCCTGGAAGACAAAGAATGGAGCGGGAAGAAGGAGGACGAAGCAGGAAGAAGTGGGAACGAGGTAGCACGTCGTCGTCATCATGGGATCCACTTCCAGAACGGGAGTGAGAAAACTTTGGATTTGTCTCTAAAGGAGCATCCCGGGTGTGGGACAAGCTTCTCTAGAGCTTTGGAGAGGGAGAGAGATGAAGGAAGGGATGAGAATTTCATAGGGTAGGGGTCTCCTTTTATAGTTGCAAGGATTGGGAGCAATTTGGTCATTCCATATTCAAAAACATTAAAATCAGGTCTTTAGTGACGGATTTATTCGTCACTAAAGACTTGTCGTCAGCGACGCATGCGCGCACTGCGCGTGCCTCTTCTCCTTCTACGTACACAACGTTTTCGCAAGTTCAATGGATCTCAACCGTTCGATCAAGAGATCGGACTGCTTAAACTTCATCTCGCTCGTGCCTTCTTCTGTGCGTGAGATCAAGCGTTCGAAGGTGCGTCAAATTGTGCATCTGGCCGATTGCTTCATTTGACCCATAGACGCTTGATCGGATGGCCCAAATCGCGCTCTCCCGCGCAAAGGAGACGTGTGCTGCGCCAGAGTCGAATGGGCGACCTCTTACCCTGTAGCGACTCATCTGCTGCGCTACGAGGCTCTTTCAGTCACGTTTTTGTTTTAGCACTCAACGAATCTTGGCCGTTGGATCTTCATCCAACGACCAAGATATTTCGTTGCTTGAGCCTTCAGATGAGGAGAGGCGCCAGAAGAGAGAGAGTGAGATGACATGACAAGTTCTCAGTCATTGGATGGGCATCCAACAGCGGAGATTTGTCGAGCGGTCGAAGAAGAAGAGCTACGACCGGTGTTGGGTGGCTGTGATGGCGCCACGTGGCGCCATCATGGCCGTCCATTTTCATTGAATTATAAATGGTGCCACAGATGTCGGATTGAATTGATTTTCGTGCTGTTAGGTTGCGATCGTCGATCCGAACCCATCCATGCGGTCAGATTTGTTATCTGAAGTGCGGATTGACACCATCTTGGCCCTTGATTTCTGAGCTTCCTTGGACTACATCTGGTGCTACGGATGTCCGATCAGGGCGATCTTGGAGTCGTTGAACTCCAGTCATCGCCCTAATCAGATCTGTATGGTTGGATCTTTGGTCCGAGGTTTTGATTAACAGTCACCCTGTTCTTGGTCATAAAAGGAGACAATTACTATACAATTTGTACAATTTGACCTAAATGCATGATTATGTATGTTATGCACTATTTACAATGCATGATGCTAATATGGTGCTAAGAACATGCATTAATAGACATTTTTGGTTATTTAGATGTATGCACATCAATTACTCTTGAAACTCTTCTCATTCTCTTTGGCTGATAAAGCCTCATTGGTTTCAAACTCAACCACACACGATCAACACATGGGGAGAACTTCAAACCACCTCCTGCAAAAATTCTACCCCATTGGTCGTACAAATACAATGCGGCACCAAATCACGCATTTCTCTTAAGGAGCAAGAGAATTTCTACACGAGGCATGGGATCATTTTCTGGATCTCATGCGTAAGTGCCCCCATCACGGAGTTCCGAAGTGGGAACAAGTCCAATCCTTTTACCACGGACTTCATGAAGACATCAAGCTCTTTGTCAATGAAACTTGTGGTGGAAGCATCATGGGTCAGCATGAGGACACGATTTGGGAAATTCTTGAGAACATGTGCGAGAACTCCCTGAACAATGAGTCATTGGGTGCATAGATCGGACGTCCACCCGGGCATTGACAAACAATTGGGGGGTACACGAATCCCAAGGCCTTTCTGCATCCGTTGATATGGAGTTGGTAGCCAGTCAATTGGATAAGGTCTCCATTATCGAGAAAAAGGTGGCGACATCACTCATCATCTACACAAATACACCTCTGCACCTTAAAGCACATACGCGCACCTGCCCACGGGAAGAGAGGTTGCATACAACATCTACCATTCACCAGGGATGGATGCATATCCACCCCCATCTGATTATGGCTTTGGAGGCAACTCCGAGTCAGCCCACCACAGTTGGGGGAACTTTGAACCCCCGTACCCTGATTATCTCAGAGCTCCTCAGACCTGCGAGGATCTCCACGCCGTCCAGAATAATCCTTTCTCCAGCACTTACAGCCCTGGATGGCGAAATGATCCTAACTTTGCATGGTCGGGAAATAACCCGAATTTGAGCTCCCAATTCCAACCTTGACCACAAAACCAGCGACCATATCAGCCCACTCAACCAAGGCCTAATCAAAATTTTCAATACCGCCTAAAGAAGATCAGACATCTTTGATTCTCCAGACCTTGGTTGACATGCAAAAATAACACAAAGGAGAGATCTTTGAGCTGTGAAATCAATTGACCCAGCTGGCAAGTGCTCGCTGAAAGAGCGATCTTCGTTTTCATTGAAAACTTTATCATAAAATGATGTGTCGTTGTATTTAATCGCGTGGTAGAAAATCGCTTTTCAAAAAACATTTTAACATAATCTAACCACGAATAGTTAGGTCATCTTCACAGGGAGGAATTAGCCTATTTAAATTAATAAATAGTGTCTTGTTTATTTGGGAAATTCAATAGAAATGCATGCTACTTCGTGCTTTTCTTTTTCTCACATAAATGCTCGTTTTAACCAATTAATCAAGAATGTAGGTGTTATTATGCAAATTCACCATAATATAATATCATGTAAAATAATGATCTCTATACTGGTAAGCACCGTAAATACCAATTTCTAAAACATAACTTGTTCTCCATAATCCATGCATTCAATCATTCATGTGATATATATATATGTGCAAATAATTCAGATGAAGTAGAAGGAGGACTATGAAATTTCACCACAATAATGTAATGCATAAAATAAATGAATAGTAAACCTCACAATGGCATTTGTCGTAATTTTTAATCCCAACCAAAATAGAGCATTTGCTCTCTCTCTTCCTCGCGAGAGAGAGAGAGCACCGGCGGGGCTGTCGCGAGGAAGGGATGTTGGCGAGGATGATGGCTATCCGATGGAGGCGGCGGCGTTGACGGAGATGGTCAGAGGCGGCCGACCGGCGGAGGAGATGAGGACCGGAGAGGGCTGTTGCTATAGCTGCGCGCCTGCTGTGAAGGTGTTGGCGGTTGTGGCGCGTGCCTGCGGGCGCGGGTAGCGAAGACAGAGCCTGTTGATGGGCGTGCGGGTGCCTGTAGATGGGCGGCTGAGGCGAGACGGCGCTCTGCAGGGAGCACTGGAGAGGTTGGCTGCGGTGAGGCGTGCGGGCGCTGCGGTCTGCAGTTGGCGCCTGTGGGTGTGCCTGTGGAGTGGTGGAAGGCGTTGGTGGGTGCGGCGTGTGCCTGCAGGCGCGGGTGGCGAAGGCAGAGCCTTCTGAAGGCAGGCGTACGGGCGCGGTGGTCAGCAGATGGGCAAAGTGGGCAACTGCGGGTGCGGTAGCGCCTGTGGGCTTGGTGCGCGGGCGAGCGATGTGCGCTTGCTGATGGGCGTGCGGGCGCGCTTGTGGGCAGAGGCGCTGCAGATGGGTGGCGTCAGCGCTAGCGGGTGTGGGTGGCGAAGGTGGATGAGGTAGCTGCTTGGTGAGGTGCGGGAGCGGTGTAGGATCGGGAAAGAGGATTGGCTAGAGCTTGAGGTGGCTTGCGCGCGCTTGCGGGCAGGGGTGCTATGCGGTCTACAGATGCGGGCGCCAGGTGGTGCTAGGGAGAGAGGCGCGTGGTGCAGGCTTGGAGGCGGTGGTGAAGGAGCGGTGCAGGTGCACAGTGCATGCGGTGGAGTTTTTCCCCGCCAGGGGGAAGATGGATTTTTTCCAGTGCACCCCGCCTCCTCTCTTTTAACTCCTCTCTCTCCCCGCATGCGCCAATCAAGGGATTTTCAAATCCCTTTTCTATTTTTGGCCGGCGGGTGTTGGAGGAGACTGCCGGAGGAAAGGGAAAAGTTTCGCCGGTTGTTGGGGAAATTTGCTCCCCAACCCTTGCTCTTTCTAAATATAATACCTGCACATAAAAATAACAAAATCATTACATATTAAGTTATAGAATGTTATAAACGTAAATCATGATGCGTACAATTCTTCTATAACTTAATTGCAATTATTAACACACTTACAAGGTACGATTAAAGATACTTAGGCTTAGTATTAGTCCATTAAAATGGACTCATCACTCACCAGCCTGGTGCACTTCCTTCCCAGCCTCTTCCAAACCTGAATAACGTGCCGAACCAGAGGCTGTTATGAACCCAAATCAAGGCCAAGCTCACTTTGTTTATCAAGCCCCTTCTGCTCCATCACCTGACAGGATGTATACTTCAACCTCATACTCAAGATTTCAGCAGCAGACACCTATGTTGCCCAACCCAAACCAAAATCAGGCAGGATTAAATTCTGTCACCACCCGTAGTGGGAAAACAACACAAGCCCCACCTTTTCCTAGTCACAACAGGCTTGAGCTTGTAGACCCTAAACCTAGATTGGTCATCTGGGACATGCTCATCCCTGATAAAAAGCTCGAGCCAATTCTAGAGGAACCATCTAAGGTTCCATTTCCTGAAGTCTTGACCATGGGAAAGAAGACAACCAAACCCGTGGCACCTGAGGAGGACCTGGTCAAGCTCTTTGAGCAGGTCCAAATAAACATCCCCTTGATGGATGTAATACACCACGTACTGGCTTATGCACGATTCCTGAAAGACATGTGTACACCCAAGCGTAAATTGTGAACCAAAGGCAGGAACCCGATTGTACTGTCGGAGCAAGCCAGCTCCATCATTTTGAGCAAACTTCCGCCTAAGGCAAAAGATCTAGGCACCCCTCTGATCTCCTGTGCTATCGGTGATATACAGTTTGATCGAGCCTTATTGGACCTAGGAGCTTCCATCAATTCGATACCTACATCCCTACTAGACCACTTTGAGGAATCTGAGATTAAACAGATAGAGATGACTTTGTAGTTAGTCGATCGATCTATTAAGTCACCAAAAGGAGTACTCAAGGATGTCATAGTTAGGGTACACGATTTCTACTTTCCTATAGATTTCATTATCTTAGACATGGATGCTCCTGAGAACTTGAAGAATACACCGATCATATTAGGGAGACCCTTTCTGGCCACAACTAGGGCCAATATTAATTATGAGGAGGGCCAAATTGAGTTAAAATTTGGAGCAAGACACTGAAGATTGACATCTTTAAGGCCCAACAAGGAATTAATTGCCGAGTTATAGAACAAATTTGCGATATCGAGGCCGTGGTTGATGACCTATGCATCAAGGAAAACTCGATTATTTTTTATCAACCACAAGAAGTTCAAAACCCACAATTAGAGGAGCTTGAACCTAACCTAAACACTCCCATAGCTCCTTCCTTTGCTCTCGACACCTACCCTGAACCACCTGCTGTTGCTGATAATCCTATTATGGAATTGAAACCCCTCCCTGACCATCTCAAATATGTCTTTTTGGGTTCCAATCAGACGTTTCCTGTGCTTATCAACTCCCGACTCACATCTGATCAGGAAACACGCTGCTTACTGTCCTCCAACAACATCGGAGAACCATTGGATGGACTCTCGATGATTTGACTGGCATCAGCCCCTCATATTGCACACATCACATCTATACCGAAGAAGGCTCATGACCATCCTGTGAAATGCAGAGATGCCTAAATCCAAATTTGCAGGATGTTGTGAAAAAAAAGATCAATAGGTGGTTAGATGCAGGTATCATCTACCCGATCTCTGATAGTCGGTGGGTGAGTCCAACCCAAGTTGTGCCTAAGAAAGTAGGACTCACCGTGATCACGACTGAAATCGGAGAAACCATACCGACCCGTATAGCAAACTCGTGGAGAGTCTGCATTGATTATAGAAGACTCAATTCCTCCATGAAGAAGGATCATTTCCTACTACCGTTCATTGATCAGATACTCGAGAAACTAGTGGGAAATCTATTCTTCTGCTTTTTGGACGGGTACTCCAATTATAACTAGGTTGTAATCCATCCTGAGGACCAAGAGAAGACTACCTTCACTTGCCCCTTCATAACGTACGCATTCCGAAGGATGCCATTCGGTCTCTACAATGCACTTGCTACTTTTCAGCGGTGCATGCTTGATATATTCTCAGATATGGTAGGTGAATACCTTGAGGTCTTCATGGATGACTTCTCGGTATTTGGGGAATCTTTTGATGATTTCCTCCTGCACTTGGTCCAAATCCTCAGGCGATACATCGATGTGAATTTGGTTCTTTCCTTGGAAAAGAGCCACTTCATGGTACCTGAGGGAATTGTCCTGGGACATCTCATCTTTGAAAAAGGCATCCAGGTTGATCGAGCCAAGGTGAATCTAATTTCCAAGCTCCCTATGCCTAGCTCGGTCAAGGACATCCATTCATTCCTAAGGCACGTTGATTTTTACCATCAATTATTTCCTAATTTCTTGAAAATCGTGTGCCCCCTGACTAATCTTCTCTCTAAGGATGCCCATTTTGAAATTACCGAGGAGTGCACTCAGGCGTTTGAGATCCTACGTGATCGAGTTACCCAAGCACCTATCCTGTAGTCCCCTGATTGCTCTTAACCCTTTGAGATCATGTGCGATGCATCCGATTATGCCGTGGGTGCGGTACTTGGGCAGAAAATAGACAAGAAACTCGTGGTCATCTACTACGCTAGCAAGACACTTGATGAGGTTCAGCATAACTACATAGTTACTGAGAAAGAGTTGCTAGCGTAGCATTTGGCCTGGAAAAATTTAGATTGTATCTTTTGGGTTCCTGTGTTATCATATACTCGGATCACACTGCAGTGAGGCACCTCCTCGCGAAGAAGGACGCGAAACCTCGACTAATCCGCTGGATCTTGTTGTTGCAAGAATTTGATCTCGAGATTCGCGATAAGGCGGGAAAGCAGAACGTGGTAGCTAACCATTTGTCTCGTCTTCCATCTTCAGTCATCGACTCGTCTGGTCCGATCATCGAGCATTTTCCGGACGAGCACCTGCTAGCCATTCACAGTCTCCCATGGTTTGCTGATATTGTAAACTACTTGGTTATGGGGAAAGTCCCGCCAGATTGGGTGACTTCCAGGTGGGACAAATTGATTGTCGAGGCTAAGTACTATATTTGGGAGGAACCATACCTCTTCCACATTGGCAATGATCAGGTGATCCGGAGATGCATTCCTGATGACGAGGTCAATGACGTGATCTCATTCGGTCACGACCAGGCCTGCGATGGCCATTTCTCTGGGTGTAAAACTGCAGTAAAAAATCTCCAGTGTGGGTTCTTTTGGCCCACTTTGTTCAAAGACGCATAGACGTATTGTAGGGCATGCGCTCGTTATCAGACCCTCGGCAACATGGGCCCACGGGATATGATGCCCTTAAACCCGATTATTGTGTGCGAAATCTTTGACATATGGGGAATTGATTTTATGGGACCCTTTCTTGGATCTAATAGCTTTGAGTACATTCTACTCGCTGTTGATTATGTCTCTAAATGGATCGAAGCCATCCCCTCGAGAACTAGTGATCATAAAGTTGTCCTCTGATTTATCCAGGAGAACATCTTTACCAGATTTGGCGTTCTTAAGGCCATCATCAGTGATGGCGGGTCTCATTTTAACAATGTGCACTTCCAATCCCTGATGAAAAAATACGGGGTGTCTCATCGTATCTCGACTCCTTACCACCCCCAAACTAATAGACTGGCAGAACTGTCGAATCGAGAGATCAAGAAGATCCTTTAGGTCACTGTTCGGCCTGATAGGAAGGATTGGTCTACTCGCCTTCCAGAAGCTTTGTGGGCCTATAAGACCACCCACAAGACCCAATTAGGATGTCTCCCTTTAGATTAGTGTACGGAAAGGCGTGTCACCTTCTCATCAAGATGGAGCACAAGGCTTATTGGGCAGTACAGAAGTGTAATATGGATCTGATGAAGGCTGGAATACACCGCCAGTTGCAAATGAGCAAGATCGAGGAATTACGCAATGATGCATATGAAAACTCACGTATCTACAAAGAGCGGGTCAAAGTCTTCCATGACAGGCACATTGTGCGAAAATCTTTCCACCCTGGTCAAAAAGTCTTACTCTTTGATGCCAAACTCAAATTATTCCTGGGAAAACTCAGATCAAAATAGATTGGACCATTCTTGGTGAGACGAATCTTTGGAAATGGAGTAGTCGAAATGAATGAACTTAGCCTTGATTCTAAACCTTTTGTTGTGAACGGTCAAAGACTCAAACCATTCGTCGAACTCACTGACTCAAACTTGGCTATTTATGTTACATAAACTGTCTATTTATGTATATTCTTAAGCATAGAATTGCATCACATATTATAAATATTGCATAACATGCATCATCTTGCATTTAGATTAGTCTGAATAAAATGAAGGTTGATTGTCTCCTTTTATGGCCAAGGACAGGGCAACTTGCTAATCGGGGCTTCGAATCAAAGATCCAACCGTATGGATCTGATCAGGACGACGATTGGAGTTCAACGACTTCAAGATCGCCTTAATTGGATATTTGTAGCATCAGATAGAGACTGAGGAACCGTAGAAGATCAAGGGCCAAGATGGTGTTAATCCGCACTTTAGACGACAAATTCGACCGCATGGATGGGTTCGGATCGACGATCGTAGCCTAACGGTGCGAAAATTGATTTAATCCGATACCTGTGGCACCATCTACATCACTCAGAAGATAGAGGCCAAGATGGTGCCATGTGGCACCATCTCAGCCGCCCAACTGGCCGCATGCACCCGCCATAAATCATTTGGTCAACGCTTCTCCGCCGTTGGATCGAGATCCAACGGTTTTGGGACGCGCGCGCTTGAGATGAGTGCTCGACACAAACACGCTCGTAGCGCGTTGGTCGAGTGCTCTATCGAAAGGAGGTGCGGTTCGAGGCCCTGCATGCCTCAATTGGAGCGGGCGCGCGGGTGCGATCAAGATCCAAAGGCGTCGTGTGGCCGATAGTGCCCACGTGCTATCTGACGCCCCCGTGTGACGTGGGATCACACGTGCAAGGCGCATGTAGATGAGGTGCAGCGAGGAGAGATCTTAGCCGTCCGATCTCACGATTGGACAACCAAGATTTGAAGGACATGGAGCGTGCGTTTGAGGCGCGGAAGGCAAGCGGGCGCGCAAGCGTCGCCCAAGAAGGCCACGTTCAAGCCTTTAGTGACAGATTTATTTGTCACTAAAGGTCCTGAATTAATATTTTTTAAAATGTAATGACTAAAATGTCCTCACTCCTTGCAACTATAAAAGGAGAGCCCCTCCATACGAATTTCTCATCCCTTCCTTTTCTTCTCTCCCTCTCCAAAGCTCAAGAGAAGCTTGTCCCACACCCAAGATGCTCCTCAAGAGATAAAGTCAAATTTTCGCCCCCATTTCCGAAGCGGATCCTACGACGACGATGACGTGCTGCCTCATTCCCATTCTTCCTGCTTCGACCTTCTTCTTCCAGCTCCGTTCTTCATCTTCCATGCGTCGTCTCGTCTGACTTATCCTCCAAGCGATCGTCGAGGAGGATAACTTCTCTTTCCCATTCCTTTTTCCTGCTTTCTAGAGTAGAATTTTCCTGCTTTCTAGTTGTAATAGTTTTCCTGCTTTCTAGTGTAATTTCTCGCTTAATTATATAAACATTTTGAAGTATCAAGTGGATGTTTTTTCTGTCTCTCTCTTTCTCTGATTGTTTATAGTGCTTCATTTCATTGTAATTACTCCACTTTTTAACAAAAACACGAAAAAAATATAATTGCGAATTTGGATCGATGTAGCCTCCCTGAGTTCGACCCGGGATTTCTATTCCGGTATAAATTTTATTTGTTGAACCAAGTTCTTCGCTATTCAAACTACAACAACAGGTTTTCAAAACCAAATTTGATAGCGTAGTACTTCGACGTTTTAACATTTTGGTGCCGTTGCCGGGGAGGCGACACTCTTTGATTTTTTTTTCACATTTTCCAACTTACGAATCATTTACCTCACTTCTCTCCTTATTGTGATTGTAGGTACTCTTTTGAGACGAGAAAAAGCGGTAGATTGGAGCAAAGTGCTGTTGAAGGTTTTGTAAGTTTTCCCCTACCTCCCACCCATTAGTTTTCATTCCACCACGTAATAACACAAACATAAATCAACCTAGGTGATCTTATAAACTCTAAGATTAGTTTTGTTTGTTTGTTTGACACCTGCACCTGCCTCAACCCCCACATTTAAAAAGAAAAATAAAAAAAATCTCACAGAGGTACACAACCTCATCTAATTTTCAAACTCAACTGGTAAACTGATCTTTGGAACCGGCACACACATCCAAACACATAATCGAGTAGAAATCAGATTAGGTAATCACTTGTGTGCCTAATTAAGTGGTGCAACAGGCTAATTGTTTGAGTTGATTGGGCTGCACCACTTCAACTAAAATCAACTCGTTAAGTAGCTGCCACATAGGTTCAACTCTTAGGGATTTACCAGGCACTCTACAATCTTTTAAGCTTCAAAGGAAAACATCTTTACCTGTGCTTTCAAAACCTGGTGTGCCAACAAAACTTGTTTGAAAATACCTAAAGTTGCATCCTAAAAGCTACTAAGCAAGATTTGAATCCTAAAATTCACCACATCAAAAATAATCTTGCTTGGAAACCACTGGTTGTGCACGCACACACATATCAATTAATCATTAAGGGCACAACCCAGATAAAGGACCCATCACATTCCAAAGCACTTTCAAACCTAGCCCTAAATAAAATAGAGTAGACGTTGGCCTTAATGATTCGACTCGCTCTTTGTTGCTCAGAACGAGATTATTTTTGATTTGTTTGTTTCTACTGTTTAATCTGATGTCTAGATAGGGGAGCAAAATCAAACTATCGCGGCTGGGGGGTACACTAGGAACCGGAGGTGTAGGCCGAAGGAAGAACGTTCTCCCCATTCCCTCCTAACTGGTTGGATTGAACAGATAGAAGTAGATCGAATCGTTTCTTTATCTCAAGACGGGTTCTGGGAGTCTGTAGGTTTTTAGACTAGCCCACTTAAGGACAGGTTTGATTGTTTGTATTGCAGGACGCCTTTCTTCCTCCCGTTTATCATGAATCTTTCCACATTTTATACGCATTCTCGCTCTTTCCCTCCTGTTATGAGTTATCCTCAACATGACGATTATCCCAACTCGTACTGTAATCAACCATCGGTTAGTCGGGATAACTTGGATTGGGGATATAGTTCCGGATCTCTGTGTTTAGGGTCTAACCCTGAACACTATGATTGTGATTGCTATCCTTCTCAGAGCCACATCGATTATAGATCGCCACCCTTTCATGGACAACCTAATATGATCTACAACAAAGGAGGATACACTGATCCTTACCCATTCCCTGAATACACTGTCTTTAGGTCATCACCACCTTTTGAACAATCCGAAATGACTTATTATCAGGAAGGGTATCACGAATCTTAATTTGTTAACTCTTCTGCACTGATCCCAAACCCACCCAACCCTGAACCAAGTCATTTAGTTCAGGTTAACCAGGTTCAAGATAAGGTTTTGGCTAACTTGAGGAATACCATACAATCTTTAGAAGTTTAGCCAATATCTTGCATTGAAGAATTGGAGCCTCTGATTGAAATGATTGATGATTTGAGCAAGTATTTGTTGGATTGGCTCCAGAATGTTAAGGATAAGAACTTGGGTGAGTTTCTACTTGGGAAGTTAGCGAAATTGAGAATGAGATTTGTGGTTGCTTTAGTTCAATCGTGGGATGATTCCCAGGATGAACCCCCTTCAGGAGAGCCAATGTCAGAACCCGCTCAAGCACCTGTTGGGGGGACACATGTTACGAGGCTGATCAGATTGAATCAGAGCAACCAATTAAGGATGATTCGATTTCTTCACCTGAAATCCTTGAGCTGGGGTACGAGGAAACGTATGTCTCCATGGATCAGAAAGTGACGGATGATTTTGGGACGTACATTAATACATATTTTGATTTCTTTGATTCTGATGGTGAAGATTCAATTTGCAAAGTCTCACGTGAGTTTATAGAACATGATTTCTGTGAGACGATTAGGCCTGAGGAATCTGATAGATCATTTGATGGCCCAATAACTAAGGAAACTGATCTTATTGGGGCTCACATGACGGATTCAGAATCGTATTTTCTGAAGGATTCAATCCAATGCCCTGATTGTCAGTTACACCCCATTGAGCTTACTGATGATTCTGTTTTTGAGATAACTAGACCCAAGTCAATTCTGATTCAGCCACATCTTTTAGACTTAGAAATTTCAGACAGGGTGATTAATATGCAAGAGGTTCCGGAATTTGACATTTTGAAGGAGGATAGGAACTGGGAAATTTTGATTTGGGAAGCAAACTCCGAAGGAAGTAGAAGACTGAGTCTAAGGGTTCCAATTAAGCTGAAACCATCAAACCAGGACCCTTACGACATTTGTTCTGAGGATGTCCAACCCAAGCATATATTCATTGATTATCCTTTTGATATCGAATTCTCTGTAACCTAACTTTTTGGTCTTGGGTTGTATCCTCATAAATTGCAGGCCCAACCCCGCTTGCATACTGATTTTAGGTTTTGGATAATTTTTATCCAGAACTTTAGATATTTTCGATCATGGGGTATGGGTCTGCACCACAGTTTGGTATACATTTATGGACAACTGCTGGTAGGTCAGAGGTTTCATCTTTTTATTTTGATTCTGACCTACACTTGTGAATTCCTTATTTCTCTTTTTTGTATAGTGTACCTAGCTGAAGGCACTAAATTCAGCATGTATATAGTTTCTGTTTATCTCGGAGCGGACCCGTTATTCACGCAATTCAGGTGCTTTCTATTCTACTCCACTCTGTTTCATGTCTTTTGAATACAATGAGGACATTGCATTAGATAGGCATGGGGGGTGGATATTCATCTCTAAATTATTTCGTCAGCTCTGTAGATTCATTTTATTTTCTTTTATTTATTTATTTTTTTTTAAAAAATTGAATTAAGAAGGAATACTTGGACATTAGAACCTTTCAATCTTAGGAAATATTACAATAGGATCTGAATACTAAGATCCTTCAGGTCTTTGGACTTAATCAACCTGGGTGTCCACTAAAATGTGGATTTGCTTTTTGAGTCCTTGCCAACCTGAATTCTATTTTAATTTGATTAAATAAGTTTGGGTGATAAGTACACGACTTATCAACCCGCCTCTGATTTGAGGGAACTTTAAGTCTAAAGCATCTACACACTATCTTTTCACTGACTTGTTGATCAACGATTTTAACGGAAATTGGGTAGCTAATGAACTTTCTAGGGTGATATGGCTGGCAAGTTATCGTGGGTAACAACCCATAGGTAGGTTGTCCATAGCCCAGTCACTGGACCATTCTTTTTTTACTGCCTTTAGGTAAATCTTAGACCAGGGAAGCCACCTACTTAAAAAAAAAGAAGAAAGAGAAAGCCAAAAAGAAAAAGAAAAGGAGAAAAGAAAAAAAAAATAAAAGAAATAGACCACACTTCGCCACACGAGTATGGCTAGCAAGTTGTCGGTGGTAATAGCTCATCGACCGGTTGTCTAGAACCCAGCTCATGAAATGCATTGAAAATTCCCAAAACACTTAGGAAGAAGCGGAGAAGTAGAATAAATCGAGGAGATATACACTGGATTCACCCTTATGTTGACCCCATAAAAATAAAAGTAGGGAGAAAGCTACCGGTCGTAAAGATACACCTTTAAGCAGAACTCTCTTTTTAAGGTCACCTAGAGGCGTAGAAACCCAAAGTCCGTTCTAATTGCCGATCAACGAGTCTATCACATTCACAATAAGATGCTTAGAACTTAAGGTTCTCATCAAATTTTGGGTGGGTTGAATGGTCGTAGAAAGCCACTTTTTAACCTTAAACTCAAAAATTCAAAAAAAATAGAAAAGAAGAAAAAGGAAAAAAGAAATTTTTCTTTGAATAAGGCAAGGGCTTGAGGCAGTCTGCATTTTGGCAGATACCTGGACGCTGTTGTGTCTTTGAAAGTTCAAATCCTAAGTAAAAATTTTCTTAATGTTGAAAATAACTTATGCCCAAGTAATCTAATCCAATTCTTTTATAAATAGCATGTAGTTTTTGCTAGGGACTAGCAAAAGATAGGCATGGGGGTGTGATATAAACATGTTTATATTACATAAACTGTCTATTTATGCATGTTCTTAAGCATAGAATTGCATCACATATTATAAATATTGCATAACATGCATCATCTTGCATTTAGATTAGTCTAAATAAAATGAAGGTTAATTGTCTCCTTTTATGGCCAAGATCGAAGATTAATCGCAACCTCGGATCGAAGATCCAACCGTACGAATCAGGGCGACGATTGGAGTTCAACGACTCTAAGATCGCCCTAATCGGATATCTGTAGCATCAGATAGAGGAACCCTAGAAGATCAAGGACCAAGATGGTGTTAATCCTCACTTCAGACGACAAATCCAACCACACGAATGGGTTCGGATCGATGATCGCAACCTAACGGCGCGAAAATCGATCCAATCCGATACCCGTGGCACCATCTACAACACTCAGATGATGGACGGCCAAGATGGCGCCACGTGGTGCCATCTCAGCCGTCCAACCGGCCGCATGCACCCACCATAGATCATCTGGCCAACACTTCTCCACCGTTGGATCGAGATCTAATGGATGCGAGATGCGTGAGCTTGAGATGAGCGCTCGACACAAACGCGCCCGTAGTGCGTTGGTCGAGCGCTCTATCGAGAGGAGGCGTGGGTTCGAGCCCCCGCACACCTCAATTGGAGCGGGCATGCAGGCGCGATCAATCGCGCGATCAAGATCCAACGGGCCTCAATTGGAGCGGGCCCATGCGCTATCTGATGCCCTTGCGTGATGTGGGATCACACGTGCAAGGCGCATGTAGATGAGGCACGGCGAGGAGAGATCTTAGCCGTCCGATCTCACGATCGAATGACCAAGATTTGAAGGACATGGAGCGCATGTTTGAGGCACGGAAGGTGAGCGGGCGTGCGAGTGTCACCCACGAAGGCCACGTTCAGGCCTTTAGTGACGGATTTATCCGTCACTAAAGGTCCTGAATTAATGTTTTTCAAAATGTAATGACCAAAATGCCCTCACTCTTTGCAACTATAAAAGGAAACCCCCTCCATATGAATTTATCATCCCTTGCTTCTCTTCTCTCCCTCTCCAAAGCTCAAGAGAAGCTTGTCCCACACCCAGGATGCTCCTTAAGAGATAAAGCCAACTTTTCGCCCCATTTCAGAAGTGGATCCCGTGACGACGACGACATGCTGCCTCGTTCTTCCTGCCTCGACCTTCTTCTTCCAGCTTCGTTCTTCACCTTTCAGGCGTCGTCTCGTCCAGCTCGTCCTCCAAGTGATCATCGAGGAGGATAACTTCTCTCTCCCATTCCTTTTTCCTACTTTCTAGAGTAGAATTTTCCTTCTTTCTAGTGTAATTTCTCGCTTACTTAGTTTTATAAACATTTTGAAGTATCAAGTGGATGTTTTCTCTCTCTCTCTTTCTCTGATTGTTTATAGTGCTTCATTTCATTGTAATTACTCCACTTTTTAACAAAAACACGAAAAAATATATAATTGCGAATTTGGATCGACGTAGCCTCCCTGAGTTCTACTCGGGATTTCTATTCCGGTATAAATTTTATTTGTTGAACCGAGTTCTTCGCTATTTAAACTACAATGATAGGTTTTCAAAATCGAATTCGATAGCGTGGTACTTCGACATTTCAACAGTTTTCTCTTTTGATCTCCATTCTCCCTTAGCATATTGTGCTCGGCTGATGGCGTTAAACTAAGCACTTAACAGGAGGCAACCCATCATCTTTTCGAAAAAACCCAAAACCTGTCTTGATATATCTCGTGCTGAACTCATATTACACTTTAGGGTTCGTCCATTAGAACAACCGACTCCACCTTTGGTACCCATACCAGAGCTTAAAATCGTCCGTAACAGTCACCCTAACCCGTCCACCCACCTAAAGCCTGTTCTAATGTACGATCTAAGCTGAATTCGAACCCACCTAATTTACAATGAGGACATTGCAAATTGTAGGCATGGGGGATATTAAAGTGCAAAACGCTATAAGAATCACTTCACAAGAAAGGGTCTCATCTAGACAAAAAAAAGGAGGTTGAGGAAAAAGAGGAGCTAGTTTAAGAGAAAAATGAAAAGAAAGGAGCACAAAAGAAAAAAGAAAATTGAGTCCCTTAGAAACAATTTGGAACTTACCTACCTTCTAGGTTGGATCGAATGATGAACTAAGACCTGAAAGGCTAAAACTTAAGGGATTAGGGGCGAATATTGACCTTAGGCCTCTTGGATCTATATTGGATTTAAACATTCACGTACTTGTCAAGATCCAGATTAATCCTCAAGAGGTTGGGGAAAATGCAAGGCTTATATATTAGGTCTAAGGCTTAGGGAGTATTTGACGCCATTAACTGACCTCTGGTTTACGGAACTCGGTAACTTAAGCACCTTAAATCACACACAGTCTGGTTCAGTGCGCTATAAAGTTAAAACCATGCCAAAAAGGCATTTTATCTGTTCTGAAAAAGGTCCTAAGATCTAGATTAGGAGTGACTTGAAAACACAAGTTGATTTGGACGAATTCCTTATGTGGAGAGGTGAGAAATTCCCCTTGAAGATGCGCAATAACATATCATCTTGTCGGTGCATATCTCCCGGGATATCTAAATATCCTACTAGGGGCATGTAAGCACCTTGTGCTGGTTTAGATGCCATGGGTGGCATTATCATGAAATGTTGATTGCCAAGGTCTGGATTTAGCTACAGAATACCATGGGTGGGATTATCTCGAAATCTCGAAAGTCAGGATTCTAGGGGTTGCCATGGGTGGTGCTATCTCAAAGCATCGATTGCTAGGGACCCTGCAAGGATTGATGGTGGGGACAAGGAATCCAATACAGACCGTGTTTAGGGCCAATTCGAGGATGGATCTAAGGAAAAATATAATGAAAAGGAAAGAGAGAGAAAGCTCTCCACAAATCAAATTCTCCTTCTATGTCTCTCTCAAAATGCACTGGCAAACTGAACAGGACTAACCATATTTAAAGCATGGGTGCTTTAACCGCTAGGTTCAATAAACCTTAGGTTAGTTCCTACGGGCCTTAGAAACCTTCGTGGTGGACTAAGGCGAAAGCTAGTCAAGTCTGGATCTGGGCTGGTACTTGAGTATCTCTAGGCCTATTGTTGGTATTAAGATCTGATTCCTAGAGATGCAGCCTATTAGGGCATCCTGACGGTTAAAATTTGACCAAAAAACTGGTTCGATTCATATGGTTTTGCTAAGGGACTAGAAAAAGCTAGGCATGAGGGTATGATAGGAACACCATCATGAGTCATAACTAGCTCAGTTTGATTTGATTAAGTCAATAAAAGCTCCTACATATCCATCAGAAGGTCTTAAGGCACAAAACATTGATTTGAGAAGAAGACAAGAATACAGGGTTATTTCTACAAATTTACCATTCTATCACAGAAATAGAATAACCGTGGATTCTTAGGGGTTGAACAAAGGTCAAATGGTCTTAAGAGTCTAATAAGTGGGTTAGAATAGATAGAAAAGGATTTTCATGCATTACAGGAATTAATGGACATCTGAAACCCTAAAAACAGACCTGCTTAATCTATTGAGGTTCTGGTCAGGATAAAATTCACCTAAACCCTTTAAAAATAATAGAAAAATATTCTCTTTGGTTTATTACCTTCAATTTGACCATCATAACCTGTCTTGACCCAAAATAGTCACAGACAGACATTTACCCTAAGTTGGGTAATTATTCAAATTACCTAGTCAAACTAGGTCAAAACCAAAATCCAACTTTACCATTGAATTCTTTAGGTTCAAATTAGGTTTGTACCAAAATTTGTGTTCAATCTAAAATCATCTTAACCTAGTTTGTAATTTTGTCCTGTCTGACTCTTTTATCTCACACACATGCCCCTAACTTTTGAATCCTTTACAAACAAGTCCCTAACTTCATCATTTAGGTCCCTATCGCCATTAGTGTGAACACATTGAGCTCCGACGAGATTCGAATGAGATTTTCTTGCTCGATTCTCAACCAAACAATCCCAAATTTGAATCGGAGATTGCTTGCAAAATTCCCTTCCAAATGAGACCGGTCTTGGGCTCCAATTCTTTTCCAAAAGGTCATGCGAACCTTTCAAAGGTTCAGGTATCCTATTTCAAAAAAACCTTCTGAGCTTGGAAGCTTCTTTCCAAGCTTGGAAGGGCTTCCTATGGCCTATAAAAGAACCCCTGTCGCACGGCCAAGCTTTTGAGCAAGTCTTGGAGAGTCAAAAGACCTCTATTCCCTTTCCTCCGACCTTCAAGACCGCTACTTCGGCGACCTCCTAGATCCTCCTCCTCCGGCCATTCAACGACCAAATTGGTCGGCTCTCTCAACTTCCCTCTTCGTCGTGACCCTCCCGGGTCAAAGGGAGGGCGTACCTCCGCCTACTTCATTGTCGTCGTCTCGCCATCTTCTCCTCCTTCTTCGGCACCAGTCTACCACCACTGGCCGTCTCCACCTCTCAACATCTCCGTAAGTTCCCTAAACTCTCTCTCTCTCTCCCTCGATCATTTCTACACCTTCAGGACCTCATTTCAACTGCCGCTACACCTCTGACCCCATTATCGTCCTCCGCTCTGGCCAAGCCTCTGGCAAGGCCTTTCGCATGCTTCAGACCACCAAACTCCCTTGCACCACCTTCATTAGATCCACCACGACTCACCCTCCAAAAGCCCTAATGAAATTTAGGGTTTAGCACTCTCTAACCCCTCGTCGAACACACCCACCTTCCACCCTCGTTCTCATCACTATCAGCCCTCCACACACGCGTACACACCAAACCACGGCCACCCCTGCACTCACCGTGGTCTGGTGAACCTTTTGAGCATACTAATTAGGGCGTTTAGCCCGTGTTCTTGGTTTTAGGTTGCTGCTGGAGCTCCGTCGCCACCACCTCCTTCTCTGACTCCATCCATCGTCTCCCAACCACATTCTTCAGTGCTTCCACGCCCAGGCGACGCGAAGCATCTCTAGGAGTCATCCCAGGGTTTCAATTGGGACGCAAAGCCATAACAGCTGCTTTGATTTGATGAAGACATCGACCTGCAGCAGTGCGAAGAAGCCTTATGGGATTAGTCCCACATCGTAGAAGACCAAAGCCCTAAAGGCGCATAAAAGGAAAAAGTTCCTACGGCTCATTGCCTCAGCATGCACAAGGGGTGAGGTCCCCGCAAGCACGCCTCACGCACGCCCTCGCCCACACTCACTCCTTGTAGGTCTGGGCCTTGGTTCGTTTACCTGGATACCTGGGTCTGTTTTGGTTTGCCTGATTTTGAGAGAGAAAGAAGAGAAAGAGAGAGGGAAGGGGGCGGGTTTTGCTTTGCTG
Organism: Thalassia testudinum; assembly: GCA_037157565.1. Classification (NCBI taxonomy): domain Eukaryota; kingdom Viridiplantae; phylum Streptophyta; class Magnoliopsida; order Alismatales; family Hydrocharitaceae; genus Thalassia; species Thalassia testudinum. Next base: position 44,464,538 of record JAZHRO010000067.1, on the reverse strand, counting down.
CCCTCCTCTCAACACTTAGTGATCTTTGTGGGAGGCCGTTGCCTCTGCTGGCATTGCTGTGCCTTCTCTGGAGCTTAAGGAGGCAAAAGAAGAGAGAAAGGGAAGGAAGAGGAAGGGTGCCTTCTTGGCACTGAGAGTTCCATCGTTTGATCTCTGAAGGGAGTGCACTGTGCACTTATCCTACGTGGATTTAAATTGATTGTTACTGTTGAGATATTTGATATTATTGTGAGGGGTAATTGGTAATTCAATCACCATTTTACCCCATTCTTTTTACACTATTTGACATTTTCTCTCATTTATATATCATTATTGCTTGGAGTTTTATTATAAATTGCTTATATTGTGCTTGAATTGCAATCTTGAGAATTATTTTGCTAATTGCTCCTTGTGTTCGACCTCGGATTCCATTTGAGTATAAATTCTATTTGTTTTTTGCATTGATTCAATCTATACTACAATGCATCGATTTTAAAATCCGATTCAGAGTGATCAACACCCACTACCAAATCCAAGCAGCTGCGCTACCATGAGCACACACCGATGTACACTCCACTGTGATCCACTGTCCACTGCACCAATGCCATCTCCTTCATCTTCTTCACGCATGCCTCACATCCATCCTCACTGTGCCATCCCCTCCAGTTAAGTCATCTGAGAAGGTTCTCGGAAGTCTGAAGACCCAACCTGCTTCTTCTCTACCTTGCGTGCAGCCACCTCCAACACGTCGCTCCACCTCCTCGCGTGCCACTCTCAGCGCACGTACGCAACACCATCCTCATCACGCGTGCCTTTACACCCGCGAGCAGTAGTCACGCATGCAGTGGCCATCCTCCACGAATGCACGCCTAGCACCCGCGTGCAGCCCCAGCTACACGCGCACCTCTCCTTCCCTCTAGCACACGCATGCAGTAGCCGCGTGCTCTCCCTCAACGCAACTTCTTCTTCTTCTTTGTCTTTTCCTTCTCCACCAACATAAGGAACCCAACACCACAGCCGGTCCTCCTCCTTGCAACCATCAACTTCGGCCATGAAGCTTTGCATCGTCACCTCCAACGGACTCATCTCGACCTCCCGAGCACAAGCACCCCTTCAACCACACCGACCAACCACCATCTCGTCGGCCAGAGAGCACCACCATCGGCGATCACCTTAGCTTCGGTCGGCCACCTTCGACCACCATTGTCGACGCCGTCACCGCCCACGCATAGCTCTCGACGACGACAATCTTCCTCGATAATCTTCCTTGAGCTCCTTGGCCTCCACCATCGGCCCCTCAATATGCACGCACAAGGGGAAGATTTCCCCTATTTTGGGTCTAATTTCTTTTTACATTCATGCCATTGCTAACTTCCCATTTTATCATTTAAGGAATAATTTATTATGGTGGTTTTGTGATAACATCCTTATCTTTTTACGAAAATACGATTTCAGCATGATCATATCATTGTTATTATGAATTAAAGGCGATTTTGATTCGATTTCTTTGGGAAATTAATCGTGAACATTTACTTTTGACCTGTGCGAGTTTGAATAGGCCCATTCCTCCCCGTGGAGATGACTCGCTCCTCATGGAGTGATTAATTTTAATTCAATACTTTGATTAGTCGATTTTCACCACTTAGAGAAACAAATGACAAATCATTTTACTTTTCTTCTTGTTAAGCGAGAATCGACATGTCACATGTATTGAGAGAGGTTGAACTAATAACTACATCTCCTAGCCTCCAAGCCTCCCCACATCTATAAAACACCCTCCAAATCACCTTAGACGTGGTCTCTCTCCCCTCCTTTAGTTCCTCTTGTGTCCACTTTCTTCCCTTGGCTTCTTCCTCCCCATGCAAATATTTGTTGTGTGGCAAATAATTATTTTTTGGATATGACATGTGCTGGGCCAAGAGGGAGATGCGACTTGGGCCATTTGATATGCTGTTATTGGGGGAGAAGTGTCGTTGCTTATGTAGAGAGATTTTTTATGAGGAGGTGACTATTGCCTTGAAGGGCTTGAAAGCAGAGGGTTCTCCTGGTCTGGATGGTTTTTCGATATTATTTTATAAAGAGTTCTAGTCTGTGGTGCGTTAGGATGTTATGGCGGCGGTGGGGGAGTTCCAAAATGGTAACTTTGGCATGGAAAATATTAACAGAGCATTATTTTTTTTATTACCAAAGAAGCTGAGTGTAGAAGCAGTGTCTGATTTTAGGCCTATTGCCCTTTTGAACTCTATATATTTAATTATTGGGAAGGTGCTTGCGAATCGCCTTGCTGATGTCTTGCACAATCTTGTCAGCCCGGTGCAATCTGCTTTTTTGAAGGGAAGGCCTCTACAGGAGTCATTCATCCTAACTCAAGAGATGGTCTCTAGGTGGGTAAGGAAGAAGACCAAGGCATTCATGTGGAAGTTGGACTTCTCAAAGGCATATGACCCGATTTCACGGCCGTACTTGTGGGAGATTTTCCAAAGGAGGGGGTTTCTAGAACTGTGGGTTCAGTGGATGAAATGTTGTATCACCACCTTCTTGTTCTCGCCACATGTAAATGGGAAGCCAACTGGACATTGGATCTAGCCATAGAGGGGAGTAAAACAGGGATGTCCTATTGTGCCATTAATTTTTATTCTTGCTGTGGACACCTTGGAAAGGTTTGCCTTTAAAGCATGTGATGAGGGCCTTGCCTAGATACACACTTTTGTCTCACAGAGCGTTGATGCTTATTTTGCAATTTACCGATGACACAGTGTTCTTTATTGAGGGTGGATGTAGGGAAGTAGAGTATTTGAAGCATGTGGTGGAGATTTTTAGCGAAGCATCGGGGCTCAACATCAACGACTCTAAATCTTCACTTATCTATTTTGGGTCTGCAGGCCATGACGAGGACACTATTTCTGAGACTCTTCACATGCCAGTTACTAGTCTTCCAATATGGTATCTAGTTCTTCCTCTTCGGGCAAAGAAATTGAAAAAGGTGGACTGGGCATAGTTATTTGAGAAGATGTCTATGCAGCTAGCTACATGGTGTGGCCATTTTCTATCTAAAGGGGGTAGGCTTATCTTACTTAATTATGTTTTATTGGCCATACCTATTTTTTTCCTGTCGATGTTTAGGCCACTTGGGGCTGTACTAAAAAAGATGGATGTGTTGAGGAAGCGTTTCTTTTGGAAACGACCAAAGCATGAAGGACTTTTTCTTCAACCAATTAAATGGCGCGATATTTGCACCCCCATGAAGAGGGTGGATGGGGGTTAGATCACTTAGAGAGTTTGGAGACTCCTTATTGCTCAAGTGGGGAGTGATCATTATGAGAGGTGAGAGTGGCATGTGGTAGGATGTGACCAGAGATTCTTATGGTGCATCGAATTTCCATTCTAATAGGGTGAATCCGACTAAACCATCCCCCTTCTGGTGGTCGATATCAAAGACCTTGGAGTCCCATTAGGAGAGGTTCTCCCCCATTCTGGCTAATGGTGAATGATTTCTCTTTTGGAAACACAATTGGAGTGGCTTGGGCAGCTTTGATACTCTCTACCCTCATGCGTATAGTGGTGCTATTGAGAAGACAGCCATGGTAGCAGACTATTGGGAGGATGGTAGAGATAGATGGCGGCTACTCACACTAAACAACACATATGAGAGTCACTCTTCCATGGAATACAATAGGCTTGGGGAGGTATTGAAGGCATTCAAGCCTAGGGATGGCGGGGATAGGTTTGAATGGAAGGAGGGGGTCTATGCTCCATGCAAAGCCTATCAGAAAATCTTGCCAGTGGAAGATGATGATACTCACCGATCTATTTGTGCATCAATATGGAGGTTGAAGATTCCATTGAAGATCCAGATATTTTGGTGGTTGGAAAGAAGGGATGGCTTGGATATCGATGTGGTGAGGGAACGTATTATGGGCACACCCACCTCTACGTGCCCTTTATGTGGCTATGATTAGGATGATACCAAGCATTTATTTACTACATGTCTGGTGACAAATGAAGTTTGGCGCAGGTTCTGCTCATATTCTATTCCAACTTGGAACCAGTTATGGAGGGATCTCGCCATTGCTAGCAAGCCGCAGGTACACATGGCAGTAGTCCTTTGGTCGATTTGGAAGCATCACAATGATGTTATCTTCAATGGGGGTAGATGTTGGATTGAAAATATTTGTAATGAGGTGTTGGGAAATGTTAATATGTGGCTGACTGCTATGTAATCCTTCCTATTTTATAAATAAAATTGGACACATACTGTGATTGGTAGTGGTCCTTTCTCTGTTTTTCTAAAAAAAAACCCTAGCCACCACCCCCCTTTCTTCCTTCTTCTACATGCCATCATCATGGAAACCACCTTCTCCACCTTCTAGTTAGGTCCCTCTCCTTCTTTAGGATCCCTAATTCCTTTAGGTTTTCCCTTAGAAGCATTCCACTACCCTTATACTTCTTCTTCTTCTACTACTTCTTGGAATTCTTCTTTGCGCAAGGTGCTTCATCTCTCCAAACTTCTACGAGTTCTCGCACTCTTCTTCATACTTCAAGGATTGAGTTGGACTTCCACCATCGTCGTGAGTTCTTCGAGGCTTAACAAAGAAGGAACGCACACGAGTTGAGAATTTGACGAATAGGAGCATAATTGAAATTTCACCAAGTGAGGAGGGGTAGGACTACTCTACTTAGCGTCACTAGGGGGTCACGGTGACTCCACAATGCGCACCCAAGGCCCCTCATCACTTTTGTGGGACCTATGTGCCTTGTACGCACATTGGGAACCAAGTCTAGTTTAAAACACACGAGAACAAATTAAGAATCACTTTAGGGGCATTATTGAAAATTTTCAAATGCAGGGAAACTTTTAAAAAGAAGTTTAGGGCTTATCGTGATGTTGTACTCATTGAGACGATTCTAGTGATACCCAAAACTTGGGAATCGAAAGTTGTTTGATCCTTGAATCATCCCAAAACATGTTTTCACATGTGAGATACTAGTGTGTGCGTCACCTCGGCACACACACACACACACTCTCAGCCAGCCCTCTCTGTCTCTTTTTCGCCTCTCTCTCTCATTTTCCTCCCTTAATATCTCTTCCTTCTCATTTTTCTCTCTTTTGTCCCACCTCACTCTCTTTGGCAATTCCCATTCGCATCTCTCTCTCCTCCATCTCTCGGTCTCTTATTCTCTTACTCCTACGCCCCCCTCTTTCTTTTTTTTGCTGCTCAAATCTTTATCTCCTTGTCCTTGTTCCCCGCTCAACCTCTCTTTTTCTCTCTCATTTTTTTCTTTTGCCCAATCACTCTCTCCTCTTACAGTCTCGTGCTCTTGTAGTTATGTGCACTTGATGTAAGGGGGGGAGTTCAAATGACCAAAATACCCTCGATTTTGGGATATATTATGCCCCACGCTCAAATGTCTAAAATTACATGTGACTTTCATTTTGAACCTCAGATTTCCACGAAATAAGTACTATTGCAAAGCTTGCAACAAGAGGAATCAAATGATAACAAATATGGCATACTTAAAAAATTTTCACTAAGGGTTGATCGAGTTTGACCAAGTATGTGTGTTCCCTATTTTCTATGTGCATAGACCCAATTCATGCCCCATAGGTGTTGACAGGCTGATATTGATCTGCTAGAGTTTGACATGACTCTGGAATTAGGGTTTAGGAATTTACATATATTAATGCAACCAAGTCAAGATAAAAGGCTCGCAACAACTACCGTCTAGGTAGATGTCCTCAGTCTAGGAAAGAAGCTTCTAGATGTTGTCCCATGTGAGCTCTTGGTGAGCCAAAATGCCCAAGCCTTCCATGAACTCCATGTCATCCTCCAGTTAAGGAGGTTGGCCTAGGAGAACGTCACACTCGGGCAAACCTTGCCAGCGATTTGGAACCCAAAGTGGCTTTCTCTATTCACAACAAAAAGTGTTGATCCTGACCTTTTAGGTTGTTGGTAGCTCAACAAGGTAAAAGCCCTTCTTGTAGGGTAAAAGGGTGTACGTCCCAGTGAGAGGATGCCCCTTTTTAATCTTTTAAGGTAAAAGGCCATAAAGCTAGCGAAAAAGGTCCAACGTAGGCTTTACGCCAAGGTTGAGGCAGACAACAACGAAGGCATTTAACATGGGCTGACAATTTAGACCTAGTTAAGAAGGGGCAAGATAGTATTGGGAAAGAAAAGAAACAAGAAAGGGATTTAAAGGGAGGCAGAGGCCATTCTTGATGGCGTACCGACAAATGAGGAAGTTGTTCCCCCAATCGGGCGAGCACAACCTCAACTGACTATCCGCTTAGCCTGCTTAAATTATGCCGCCTAAGGGGTTGTTCTACTTCCTCCCCCCTCTAAAAAGAGGATCGAAAACTATGAAGGGAAAGCGTAACTTTGCTCAATTATATCTTGAGGAAGAAGTCTCCTTACCTCGATTGATGGACAACATCCTCTACTCCCAGGCCAAGAAGGGCTTCGCTATGTCCACCACCTTAATTGTGCCTTCAACGCATGAGAGAGCCAAAGAACGACAGCGATGGCTTTTTCTTAAAGTAGGTAGGAGTGAGTAAATGGCCCTACCTAACCCCCCATTTATAGGGGAACACAGGAAGGTGAAGAGGTGCAGAAAAATTACTGCCCCAACTCTTTCCATTAGCATTAAATGCAACGGGACACAGCCATGCCGTGAGCTTCGGAGGTTGCGGTGCCTGCCACACCCCAGGCCTTGAGATGCTCAAACAACGTAGCCACATCCTTATCCCAACAATCATGAACGAAAGGCATGAGGTGATGGCTAGCTACCATTCGACCTAAACCACAAGCGGATATACCACAACATATAGGAAGCATAGCTTTGGAGAGGGTGTCAAACTTGGTAGCGCCAAGAGTGACAAAAAACCCACCAGGTGTGAATAAAGGGCAGGTCTGAGGGGGCATTGCTTTAGTAACAAAGCGGATGAACATCTGAAGCAATAGAACCTGCTAGAGGAGAGAGGAGGCAGGGACACAACTTTCAAGTCATCAGCCCCCCACCCCAAGCAGTAGAGGGTGGAAATGGTAGGAAGCACCTACTCCTTAACAAAGCTAGGAGCTAGCTGCTACGGCCAAGGGGAGTTACACCCCCTCCCCCCCTCCCCAGAAAAAAAAGGAAGGAAAAGATATAAATTTACTCTCGAAGTTTGCATCGTAGACTCAGAGAGTAGGGGTAGTTGATGGGGGAAAGAAAGTCAAGATCACTAGAAGTTGATCCACGAGGCAAGTAGGCCCAAGCAAAGCCCAGGAACAGAGGTGTTACGACCCGATCCCAGACCTCTACAGGACCCGAGACCGGCTTTCCTCGACTAATCCCAAGACCTAGTTGTCCAACAAGAAATAACCAAAAGCAGGAAATAATTCACAACCACACATGCAATGTAACTAAGTAGAAAATAATCAAGAGACAGTAAAAGAAACATAGCGAAATCTATCAATATTACAGGCTATCACAACTACGACAGAGGAAAGTATAGCGGAAAAGTAACTGAAATAGTATTACATAGAACAAAGTACTCACTACTACAACAGAAGCTAGGAAACAGTAAGGAAACACAGCTAAGGTTGGGCTCGACTGGGCCCAGCTCCCTCTGCAACCGGTGGTGCTGGCTGCTCAATTCCCTAACTTAGACAAGGTTATAAAATTTTCGGAGTCAGCGAACGTTGAGTAGAGTGGTAATTCAGCCATTTACATATAATTAAGACAAGCAATTAATTAATGCAACTAAGTAATTATCCATTTTCATTTAGCTCAACCAAGTACTTCTAATTTGTTGCTCCCTTAATCATCTAATCATTTCTTGATCTAGCCTACTCACAGGAACGATCTTCATTGCAGTCTTTTCCATGATGTAGGATGTACACGTGGTGCTCTCCTGGCCAGGAGAGTCCCCCATGGTAATCCTACACCCAGTCAACCACCCCGAGGTTACGGTCGCGATGTAGCAGTGACTACGGCACGCATGATAAACGCGTGGGTAGCTATCCCGCACTGGCACGCGGTCAGTCATTTCCGCTAGCGGGTATGCCTAAAGGTACAGTACGGAACAGTACAGGGCCTTGTCCTCTCAGAATAGGGGTCTTGCCCCTCCACAATCCGCATACCCTCGTCCAACTATCCCTGTTTGCCTAGTGGGCCTAATAAGAGTCGGTGTAGGGCGACTAGTCCTAACCCCGGTCCCCCTCGGGCAACTAGCTCCCTCTCTATACTAAGTAGCTCACCTCGGTACCACGTACACGAGGGCCAAACAGAGTTGGTGTAAAGTGACTAGGCCTGGGCTTGGAACTCAACCCAACGGGCGGCTAGTACCCCTCTACACTAAAGGGGCAGTTGCTCTCCTTGGTACCACGTACACAAGGACAGCACACTTCCTGTCTACAGGAGTTCTCCTAATTCCCCATAGGATTCATGCTAGTATTCCTTTTGTTTCGTGTTCCAAACTTTCCGATCTTTCTATTTACATTGCCGGTTTCATTCTTAAAATAGGCACCTCGTGATTTTCTAACTGACAAAGCATCACATTAAAATAATCAATACATTTGCTAGCATTTAGAGTTTTACATGCATCTCAAGTAAACAGTGTAGCTCAATTATACTCATTTGTTCCTGCACTAAGGTTCATTCTTATCCTAGGGTTCTACATGTATCTCAAGTATACAGTGTAGCTCAAACCATACTCATTTATTCCTACCCTAGGGTTCATTCTCATCCTAGGATTCATTCAAGTTATTTTAAACATGCTGTTTATTTGTTTAAATCATAATATTAATGTAAACCACTCTACCGGAAAACACGGGAGGAATGGGGGCTCGGATCGCAGATCCTGTCGCCTCCGCGGGTCCCGCGTACTCGACTGGTTGGAGACCTATAAATTGACCACCACATCAAACGAGTCTAAAACCGTATACAAGTGACACTAACTCGTAGAGAAACTCAAGTGAAAAACAATGGTAGTTTGTTTGCGGAAATCCGATTCCGTTTGGGCCCTAAACGGGCCAAAAACATGCACACTGTCCAAAATTAGACGTCTGGGACTAGTCACAGATGTCTTAAAAGACGTCAGTACTCACCCTGGGTTTCCTACGGCTTCTTTGGATGTCCGGATCCTTCCGCGATTGTCTGAGGAGAGTTCCAGACGTTGGACTCCCCTTTTGGTCGTCTGGAAGTATGATCAGATGTCTGGTGATGTGCCCAGATGTCTAAAAGTGCCTCGAAGGGCGCACCATGCACCTTTCCAATGCCCTGCCTCTGCGTACGCACGCGTAGAGCTAAAAACAGCTAAACACATCCCCTGCGATACGACCTGCATGGTCGGAAATCGTGTAGAAGCACGTACCTTGGCACAAACGTGCTTTCAGATGTCCAGCCTCAGCTCTGGACGTCCCCCTGCTACTCCAAACATCTGGGATGTGCTCCAGACATCTGATACTGGAAAAAATCTAGTATGCAGAACTCCTGCGAGCCTTCTTCTACACGTGGACCCCTCCGCGCCGTTCGCAGCTGCTACGCCAACAGCTTCAGGAGGTCGTGAAGCTCACCTCCACGAGCTCATCCTCCTTGCACGCATCCTCGACTCCTCCCACACTCTCGCGTCCCCTCTCCTCCTCCGCATCCCACGGCTCCCTCGCGAGCTCCTCCCCTCGAGCTCCCACGGCTCCCTTGTGAGCTCCTCCCCTTAAGCTCCTCCCACGCTCTCGCTCCCCTCTCCTCCTCCTCCACGTCTCGTCCCTCTCTCTTCTTCCTCTCCGCTCGTCGTGCTGAAGGCTGGGAGGAAGGTGGCAACTGGCTGGAGGAAAATATGGAGGTGGTGGTTGGTGGTGATGGAGAGAGTGGCGTGGGTGTGGGGTGGTTTAAATAGGAAAGGGTTAGGGTTTGGGGTGAGGAGAGAGGGGTGCGTGCATGTTGCGTGCACGCGGAAAAAGAAAACAAGGTACGATTTTTCTTCTTTCAGACGTCCGACCCTCTATCCAGACATTTGGACAGACGTCTGATGGCTAATCTAGACGTCTTAACCAACCCAAATGGCAGTGGGTCATTTCAAGAGGTGACCCAACCTAAAGACGAGATAAGCCCTCTGTCGACTGGGTCGTGGTGCCACTATTTTAGGTGTACCACTCGGAGCCAGCCCGTTGATTCACCTGTCTCAAAACACTCAAGAAAGGCTAGCCATCTCGATCGCCTAGTCCTTGGGCTGCGATAGATCGCCCAAAAGCCCAGGGCCCCGTAGTCTATTACTACGTCGATCTTAACGGCACAGGGTGGGGAAGGCAGCAACGATATAGAAGCTAAGGTGATGGCACAAGAATTAAAGTAGCGGTACGATAACTGAGGCAACAGTGCAAAGAACAGGGTGACAGAATGGAAGATGAGGTGAATCGCATGGTGATTGCACTCCACGAAGAGCAAATGATCACCAACCTCAGTTGCTATCAAATAATCTGCTATATAAAGGGAGACATGTACTCAAATAAAGCATCATACTTATATCATTTTCTAAAAGAAAATCACTAGTGAACACTTAAGGGTCACACTCTCTTCTCATACGTACACCAATTTGATGAAATTAGGTTACTGAATTCCCATGTGCTCCATCTTAAACTCTCCTTACACTCATGCTTCCTCGTTACCGCCTTCTCTCCCATTCTTCCGTCAGGCTCCGTAGGCTCCATCAACTAGTCATTTTTGATGATGACCTAGAGCTCCTAAGGATATATCGCATGGGAAATTGGGCGAAAGATGGGCTCACGCACACATCCTCTGGGATAAAGCAGAGGTGGAGATGGAAGTGGATCCCTTGTCGAAGAGGTCACCGTCCCAATCACGGGCCCAAGCGATTGGGTGCCGCTCGTCAGAAGTAGATTATTACGTCCATGATGGAAGCCCCCACCACCCCAACCCTCAACTGACGCCGCGATCCTGTCCTCTCCGCTCTCAACGATTGAACCTCACTTGTTCTCTTTTCACCCCCACTGCAATCCAAAGCCAAGGAAAGGGAAGAAGCCCTAGTCCCTTCCTCACCCGCGATCAGGTGAAATTGCCCCATCCAATCCCCACTCCCTCACCAAACAAACAAGCAAACCCCACACCCCTTTCCCCTCCGATCTCGTAATGGATCTCTTCTAGCGGTTTTTCTCAGTAGTATTTGATTTGATCGAGAGAGAGAGGGAGAGGGAGAAGGAGAGAGACGTGAGCTTGTTTTGATGGATTACAGCACCCGATTGCCCCCGCGGAAGCGCCTCCTCGCAGGGACGAAGGCGGTGCAGAATTGTGCGTCTTCTCCCGACGACGACCCGACCGACAACCCGGTAGTACTCCCTTCCCGGTTCAACTCGGCCGATCTCCGCGCCCGCGTGCAGGCCGTCCTCGACCGTAGCTACTCCGCGGAGGAATTCGTGGAGGCGTCCAGCTCCTTGGCCCTCGCGGCCGAGAGGATCGCCGCGGTGGCGAGGGCGGAGGCCCTCGAGAAGGCGGAAATCGCCGCGAAAGTCAAGGCGTTCGCAAAGAGCGTCCTTGAGGCGGCGGCGGCGGCCTCATTGGCATCCAAAGGCCAAGGAGGAGGATGTGCCCGGGGGAAGAAGAAGCGCGTCGCGGTCGGACAATTGTATGGCAAGCCCGACCGATCCCACGTGGAGGACGACGACGACGACGACGAGGAGGTGGTGCGGAGGTTGCACCACGTGATGAACAGCTCGCCCAGGAGGAGGAGGAGGAGGGCGGGCAGGAAGCATGGGTGCGCGGTGGCTAAGACGAAGGATCTTAATTGTGAGGTGGTAGTTAAAGGGGATGAGGATACTAAGAGAAGTCGCGCGGGTTCTTCTTCGAGTAAGGAGAATAAGGGGTCGTCACTGAAGTTGAAGAAGAAATCAGCACTACTTCTAGAAGATGGAGGAGATGGTGGTGATACCGAGAAGAACGGTTTGAATTCTCACACTGTTGAGATGGGCAAGAAGAAGCACGGGTGCACGGTGGTTAGGACAAAGGATCTCAATTGGGAGGTGGTTAAAGGTAATGGGGATGGTAAGAGAAGAAGTTGCGTGGGTTCTTTGGGTAAGGAGAATAAGGGGAGCTCGGTGAAGTTGAAGAGATCATCATCATCATCACCATCACTTCGAGAAGAGGGAGGGGATCATAGTGATACAGAGAAGAATGGCTCGAGTTCTCGCATCATTGAGGCGGGGAAGAAGGGAAGAGTTAAGAAGAAGAGAGTCCTTTTGAGCCGATTTTGCGGTGGGGGTTCGGATGATCCTGGAGTAGCTGAAGCCAATCAGGTGGCCCATTTGTTATCCACCGAGGGCGAAGGTAGGAATGGTGCTGCGAATTTGACTTCTGTTCTCGACAAGAATCCGTCCAGTGCGAGCCACATTTCTGACAGAAACGAGTCTTTGTGGAAGCGAAAGAAGTTGAAGTTGTCTGGATTATACTTGGGGGAGAAGATTTTGGCGGCCCCGATACAATTGAAGCAAGGAGTGGGCTTGTAGTTGTGCGGTAATAAATATAGTTGCTTAATTACCAGTAATGATGCTTGCTGCATACAGTTATATGCCATATAAAGTGTGTTGCCTTGAGTTTCAGATAGGTGTTTGTTTCTTGTATCGAAGATTATATCTGCGATCTACGATTCTACAGATGGAATAAAACACTTGCTTGAGCTGTTGTTGTTTACCATATTAGGCATTCCCTACTACTACCATTGCTGCCCCTGCTTGTTGCTTCACGAAAACTGAAGCAAACTTATTCGTGAAGGCGAACAGCTGCATTGTTTTTGTTACCCCTTCACGAACTTAATCTTCGAAATCTTGTTTAGTTGGGCAGCATGTATCTTAAAGGTCAAAATCTAATACAGGTAATAAGATGAGATGATACATGTTATTGATCTTCTTTTTAACAGGTAGTGATGAGATACATAGGCACATTTTCTTCATTAGTGCTTTAATATGTGATTGCTTAACATCAGAGTTGCTTTCATGTAAATTTCATCCTTCTCTCTGTTGATGCCCAGTGAAGTAAAACAGAATTAGGTGATCTGATAATATGATTGTAATGGTTTCTTTTCGCATTACAGAAAAAATGGCTGTTCGATGGCTCTTTTTTTTTGTATAAGTCATCTCATGAGTCATGATCAGGACAACTGGGTTTTCTATCTAGTGCTATGCTGCAAAAAGTAGGTATCCTTTTTAGAGAATGGAAATTGAGAAATCTATCTGGAGTTTGCCTTTTCAGTTTATTGCAAAAATGTCGGATCAAATACCTTTTTTTCCCAGGAATCTGTTATTGTGTAAGCTGAACTTGATAAGAGGACTTATTTTGACTTGAAATCTTCCGCCAATCATGTGGATTTGGAAAGTTGTTACCTTGTTACTCACAGACCATGCATGAATAACCACTCTTAGAAAAAAACAGTGAGAAATAATTATTTGTGATGAATACATCCTTATTCCCGGATTTAGAAGAAATAAATAGATCCCAACAAGGGTGGTACTAGTGACTAAATGTGGATCTCCTTGTCTCCATAAAATGTCTCATCTGTCCTCTGTGGAATGCCTTCTAGTGCTTACAGCTCCACCCTCGTTTAAATATAGAAATTTTATTTTCAGCTTGTTATTAATTTTATATCCAAGGTGGGATTCCACGGTGGTTGTTCTTATTTACATAAATGTAATTCTTGTGTCAATTCCTATATTTTGGATCATTTATTCACGCTTTCATGTTCACATTGATACAGGATTAACGGTTCAGGTTGTATCTTGATTGACACGAAGAATGCATATCCACGTAAACAGAGTGAACTTTTTATGACATCTTTATAAAAGTGGATTTTCATATGACATTTAAGTAATTTTGAATATTTTTAATGATATTTATATAAAATCCTTATATTCAGATGGAGAAGGGAAAATTATCTTCAAAAGAAAAAGAAAAAGAATGGAAAATGACCTAGCACTGCTCTACCGGTTTTGTGTTTTAGTTACCGGCTACAAATTGAACGTAGTAATCAGGTCTTATGTTGGTCTTGACTCAGGGCATCTATGGTACATGAGGAGTGATGTCCGGAAATCTCCTCCAACGTTTGGTTTGCAGAGTGCTTTAACAGACCCTTTTTTTTGACAATTTGTCTCCTATCCACCCTTTTTCCCTCTCAAGCCTCTGTTTCTCTCGCACCCAAAATACTTTTTGTCGTGTGCTTACATTACATCATCTCGAATTTTGCGCAAAATAGGCTCGAATGGAAAATCATCTGTCTCCATCTTTTCAACAATTTAATGTTAATGCATCCCTGGTTGCTACAAAGTTAAACCGATAAAATAAACTAGGAGATGATTTTTGCGAAATAACGCACGCGAAGTTTCAAGAAAAGTATCGTCTTGGCTTCGACATTTTGTCCAGGAGTATTCTTAAGAGGCACTAAATTGGATTCTTGCGATCAAGTCTTGTTCAACCGTTGGATGAACATTTCTAAGGATCGACAAGCATAAGTGGAGGATGCTTGGGCAAAGAACATTTGCACATATTTCACACTTTGGTTTATCTTTCTTTCCGTATTTTTTTGGATGATCCATAATATAATTGGGTAAATTAAGGAAGAATTAATCATTCTCTGCACACTAATATTTTAGGTAATGTAGAAATAGGGATTCGAACCTTGATTTTTCCTACTAAAGTCAGAAATTTTTATCGTTCTTTTTTTGTTTCAACTAAAGAAGTGTAATTTCTTTCGCAAATGCCACTTGGAAGGTATAGATGGCAAACCCCCACCTATGAGATCTTATTTGCTACGTAGGATACAACATCTTATCCCATATTTGACGAATTTAATCTTGGAATAAAAATTATTTTGGGGGAAAATCTCAAAATTTAGGATAAATTTATTTCAGGTGAGGGGTGGGATAAATTTATCTCTTTCATTGTGAGACATCAACCTCCCTTATCTTCTTAAACATCTCTATTTATCCCATGATTTGACCAATATCTTTTCCAAATATCAAAATTATTTTATCTCACATTTATCTCTCAATTTTATCATCTACAAGATTTATCCCTTAAAAATTATCCCATGAAACAAACACCTGTAGAAATGTTAAGTTTTTGCTTGAATCATGCATGCATTGGCTTCAATTTGAAAGAGCGAGATTAAGAAAAAAAGAGATACTCACGACTGGATTATTTTTCCATCCATGGAGGATACCATAGTTGATGTTTGGGTGGAGACCAAAGGCAGTGTTTGCTATTTAGGAGGTGCCAAACACTGCGTTTATGGGGAAAAAATGAATTTAAGCCACGATTCGCTACTTTAGTGGGGATTTCTATACGGCTTTGGTTCTTGGAGATTCAAAACCATAGTTTTGGGTGATTAGCCTATGCTTAGCCTATGCAACTGGGTTGATCCCTATCGTAAAAGGTTGATCTGTTACAAGAAAATGTGAGGCCCTCTTTTTTTTTTTCTTTGGATTTTTATGTATATATTCCCTACAAAGTTGTTTCGTTAAAGTTGTACGCCCCTATCATTTAAATTCAATGAAAAATGTTGTAAAAAATTAAAAAAAAATAAAAAAATTATATTTACCTCCTTATATTTATATTTCTATTTATTCCAACTCATCTTCTCTCTTCCTTCACCTCCTCCTTGAACTCCTCTTCCTTCACCATCGGCCACCATCACCAACTTCCTTCTCAACTCCTCGATCTACGATCTCCACGACAACAACTTCGTCGACCTTGACCACCACCCTCTCTCCTCCTCCCCCCATCTTTCCCTCCTGCCCCACAACTAAACTCAGGGCTATCACCCTCATCAACATCAAACTCCTCCTCTATTGTACTGTCACCTCCGCTTCCCTCGACATTAGCCTCCCTTTCGATCCGTCCATCCCTTAACTTCAACTGTGCCGCTTTCCCCTACCTCTTCGTTACTGCCTACCTCCTTGGTTGCTCCATCGCCCATAGCACCTTAGACCACTTTGTCAATGCCATCACCAACTACAATTATGCCCTCGCCATCGACCTTCTCATCTTCGTCCTCCACATCCATGTCGACCTCCTTGAGTACATTAGCTCCCTCCAAGATAGGTGGATCCATATGAGGTCAGTGATGGGCCCTTCGTCCAAAATGAATATCGACCAAGAAGTTGAGGAGGAGGTTAGTGATGGTGGCTGGTGATGATTGTTGACAATGGAGGAAGAGGAGGTCGGGGAGGAGGAAAAGGTGGAGGAGGAGGAGGAGGAAGGAAGGTGGAGTAGTTGGAATAAATAAGGAGATAAATGTAGGAAGATAAATATAAATTTTTTAATTTTTTAACAAATTTTTAAAATACTTTCTGTTGGATTTAACGGAGTAGGAACATATGACCTTAATTAAGTAACTTTATATGAATATATATATGTAAATATCAAATATACAACGATATATGTATCTTATAAAAAATTTATAAGGATACCTATGTAAAAGTTTTTTTATTTATTATAAATCAGGATCCCATTTCAATAAATATAGGAGGAATTAGCTATTGCTTGTGCACCAATCCTCCAATAATGTAAGGATGCGAAGACCCTTCCATCTATCTCACTTCTCGTATCTAATGAAGGGACCGTTTGGCAGTGAAAAGCTGTCATTAATCGCGTTTCCATAAGCACAGGGAGCCTTGGGAAAAGCAGGATAGGGCTGCCCATGGAAACCGCAGGTTTTGCTTTGAATTTTTGAACGTACTGCATTTTACCAATATATCCTAAGTGGATGTTTGTTGTGAGAATAATAAATTTAATTTTAAAATAAAAGTTGTTTATTTCTCTGAATAATTCCATTGCCATCCACTCAACTATAAATATTTTTAACTCTAAAGTTATAAATTCTCTCCTAGTTCTACATTATCAAACCATCTCAATTTTCATTTTTTCCTCTCAGTTCCACCTCCCAATTCCACCTCTCACGTGAAATTAATCCAATTCCACTCTCCATGTCACATCACATTTTATTCCATGTTTGATTCCATCTCCCAATTCTACGATCTCTTAAATAAGAAATTAATTTACCCCCTCAATGGATTTGTCAACGTTCTCACGCCAAATGCACCATTTTCCTCCCTAGATCACCGGGAAACACAAACGTTGTGTTCCCTAAATAGCCTTTTAAGTTAACTGACTTTTAGCTAATGTCTTATTGTGGGAGTAAAAAAACATTAAAATTGTATCAAAATTTTACTTTTAAAAAAAATTACTTCAACGGGAAAAAGGAAAGATAAAAAATAAAGAAACATATATTATAATACATGGTGATTTTAATGATGTATTTTGATTTTTTATTTTTTAAGAATATATTTTGATTCAACATATATATTTTAATTTTTGATTAAAAAATAAACATATCAATTCAAAAATCAAAATATATGATGCATCAATTTATTTAGACTTTTAATTGATGTAATTTTATTTTTTACGATGAAAAATTAAAATATACTAATTGAAAATCAGTATATATATATATTTTAATTTTTAATTGATTTATTTTGATTCTCTATTGATATAGGAAGGTAAAAGATAAAAAATATATAAATTACAAATTAAAATACATTAATTTTCAACTATATGTTTTGATTTACGAACTTAGGAAAACCAAAACATCTTGCCGATGCAAGAGCAAACGGAAAACAAAAAAAAACAAAAATGCCACGGGCAGCAGAAGGAAAAAAAAAAAAAAAAAGCTACGCTGCGCCGCCCTCGCGCACCGCCGCAAACTTAAAGTTCTTTTTTGAAAAACTAAATAAACAGTACGGCGAAATAGAACCCCACGACTACTTCCCCGCGGGTACGCGGGCGGCAAACGGAACAAAAAAAAAAAAAAGGACGTCGCGCCGCGCCAGTCCTCCACACCGCAGCAAACATAAGTTGTTCTCAAATAAAGAAAAAGAGAACACTGCCAGGAACAATATCGCGTGATTGCGCGTGTCTGCGTGAGTTTAAGTATCGGGTTGAAAAAGGAGTGTGCAGCGTATGAGCATCGAAATACCATGCTCTAAAACATATATGAGATCAGGGGAAAAGGATTGAACAAACCATGGTCTTTCCATCTCAAAGTTTTGCAGGCCAGATGATATTTCTTCTCACACACTAAGCAACATAACAAATCATTAAGCTAAGTTCGGAAATAATTTTAAAATATTAACTGAGTAAGGGCAATGATAGCATACTTAATCACATGGCATAACCATGTTTGAATTAAAATTATTAAAATCAAATACCCCAATATCATAGTGAGGGCTCCTGCAAAGTATATCACCAAAATAGATTAATTCATGTCAGATATGGAACAAGGATGAGGAATTCCGAATTCAAAGCAAAGAAAAAGAAAAGATCATAATTTTTTTACTCAAGGAGGGAGCCAACAGTGAGAACATCGTAGATATGGAATTTAAAAGTTACACGAAGGATTTATAATATCTTTCACATATGATCTGCCGTCCTGCATCATGTGAGACTGAAATTTCAACATGTAATTCCCGAGCAACTTTGCAAGGGAAAAAAAATCCCACAGAGCGAGTTCCTAAATTTCCTACATATATGCATTTTTCAAGAATTGGTACTAAATATTGAAGAGTTTTTTTTTTTTTAAAGGATGAGGAATGCTATCGGAGACGATAGCCGATCGAAAAAATTAAAGAGTTTTTGCAAAAAAAGTTCTTTTAATCTTTTTGTTAATTTTTTTTTTATTTTTAAGTCCCTTCTTTTTAAAGCTATTATTATAATGGAAGTGATTATGATAATTTTTATATTGAAACTAAGGAAAAGTTGTAGCCGTGAATATTTCATGGAAACCAAAAAGCGGACTTTATCTCCTAACATATACTATTCTTGATATAAGGAAAACCCTTTTCAATAAGATTGCTTAAGGGGTTATCAAATGCAGATTTAACAAATAGGGGGCCCTTTTAAGGGCAACATTTTAAGTACACGAGTATCGTCATAGTAGCATCTTATTGTATTTTGATAGCTTCTACGTAAATTAATTAATCTTTCTCAATGTAAAGGAAATATCAGGTTGAGTGAGAGGTGAATTATGAAGTAGTTTACCTACTTATTATCTAAATTACAGATCTTGATGAATCATTATGTCAATGCACTTTTGGATTCATAAGAATGGAGGTAAGTTTGGCACCAAGCATGCTTGCCTCCCATAATAAATTCACTGTATACTTCCTTTACTTCATCACAACACCTTTTTTTTTCTATGGATCACCTCAATCCCATGAAGGTACTATTAAAGGCTTAAGTTCTTAGGTGAGAAAATTCTTAGTTGTATGATTCTTCAGTCACTAATCTTCTAAGCATCATACTTGGTTAGGATAATATTATCCATAAGTATTGGCAAATAATTATCTCTCAACTGATCTTTCGTTGTTCTTAGGTGATAAAATCCTTAGCTATATACTTCTTCACTCACTATTCGTCTCAACTTAATCTTTGTTTAGGATAATATTATCCATATATACAAGCATATAACTCTCTGGTGGTCTTTTCTTAAAATAAATAATGATTAGTTGATGTATTGTAGGAGCCAAGAATCTCAGCAACCTCAAAAATCTTCTAAAGGTTCACTTTATCATTCAACTTGTGTCCATAGGTGGCTTTTTTAACATGTTGATTTTGTGACATTCCACTTGAACCTCAAAGCTAGGAGGCTGATGCAGCTACCTCCTAAAGATTACAATAGAGGAAGGCATTTTTACATCAAACTAGTCAAGAGTTAGTTAAGCTTTATGTAACGAACGCGTGCCCCAGACGCCTTTTAAGACGTCTGGGAGGTGGCCCAGACGTCTGACAAGACGTCTGGGATCACATCCAGACGTCTGACCAGACGTCCGGGATCTTTTACAGACGTCTGGAGAACAATTATGTTCGCACGGGAGATTCGCCTGCGCGCCTGTGCGCGCAGACCTGCGATTTCTCTCTCTCTCTCTCTCTGCGGCTGCAGGCGCGCTGCGACCGCTCTCTCTCTCTCCTCTCCGCGCGGCGTTAAAAGGGGGCGCGCCTCCCCTCCCGTCTCCACCGTCTCCTCCTCCTTCTCCTTCCTGTGCGCGAGAGCGAGCGGAAGCGAGGGTGGCAGCGGCAGCCGCAGTGAGCGCGGAGGAGCTGCGGCGTGCGAGGGCGGAGCTCTGCCGTGAGGGCGAGCTCGCCGGGGCGGCTTGGCCGGCCGACGGAGGGCGCAGGGGGCGCGGAGCGTCGCGGAGAGGGACCTGCTGCGGGCTGAGCAGCGGACGCGCGATGTGCGACGCGGGCGGCGTCGCGAGCGGAGGCCGAGCAGGGTTCTGATTCTGGAAAAATTTCCAGAATCAGACGTCTGGGTTTATATCCAGACGGCAAGGTCGACGTCTGTAAGATCATACAGACGTCTGAAAGGTGAGTTTCCGCTTTCTCCTTCCTTCTTGTCGACTGACCGTACTGAGGGAGGGGGGTTGGCTGTGCGCAGGTTCGCTGATTCGTCATCCTTTGCGAATCAGACGTCTGGAAGTTGTACCAGACGGCGGGAGTGACCTCCAGACGTCCTGAGGGACCATCGGACGCCTGGGATCTAGGGCGGACGTCCCCGCAGACTTCTGGACGTCCGGGGAACCAAGCTGAACAGGTAATTCTCTGATCCACCGTTTAAGACGTCTGGAGGGAGTTCCAGACGTCTGATTTTGCACAGTATCGTCTTTTTCGACCCGTTTAGGGCCCGTTTGGGCTCCGTTTTCCGCGATTCGAGTTGCGTTCTTTTCAGAATTAATTCCTCTACTCGTCTACAGTAGCTATACACTGTTTTGAGACACTCCTTGTGTTTGATCCTTGTGATAGGACCTCGTTCGGTTGCAGTCTTGAGAGTCGCGGAGGCGCGCGGGATTCCCGATCATGCCCCCATTACTCCCGTTGTACCTGGTAGAGTGGCTTTAAGTATTAATAAAATCTGTTAAAGTATGGAACCATAACTAGAACCTAGGGCATTGCATGAATCCTAGGAATGAGAAATATATGGAATGATAGCTCCTAGGTGTTGCATGAATCCTAGGGCCGGGAAAACTAGATTGTATGATAGATCCTAGGATATGGCATGAATCCTAGGATGGAAAAACTAGTGGAATGTATATTACTGCAGTCTTGGAAAAATGGAAAGGAATATATAAAGCTGCCTGTAAATTTAATTAACAGCTGCCTGTTATGAATAAAGAAACATGTTTGAGATCATGGATTTGAGAACGTGAATCTGGAAAGTGAAACATATGATGTTCTGAGATTAAAAGATGGAACCCTACGGGGAATTAGGAGTGGAACTCCTGGAAAGAGAAAGGAATGGAACTGAGATGTAGTTTGTACTGTCTCTTGGGTACGCAGTACCAAGGGAAGTACCTGTACCTATTTAGTGCAGAGTGGGGCCAGCCGCCCCAGGGACCCGGGGTTAGGATTGGCCGCTCTGTACCGACTTGTTGGCCCTCGTGTACGTAGTACCGAGGAGAGCTAGTAGTGTTAGGAGAGTACTAGCTACCCCACGGGCCCCGGGGTTCTGCTAGCCTCCTTCACCGACTTGTTAGGCCCACTAGGGCAAACCAGGGTAGTCAGGCGAGGGTGCGCGGACTGTGGAGGGGCAAGGCCCCGGTTTGGTTACTGTGGAGGGGTTGGACCCCTGTTACTGAGAGGGCTCTGCCCTGGTTCCGTGCTGTGCTTTGGGCGCACCCGTTAACGGAAACGACTGACCGCGTGCCAGTGCGGGCTAGCTACCTGTGCGTTTATCGCGCGTGCCGTAGTCACCGTTACGTCTGTCAGTGACCTTGGGGTGGTTGACTGAGGGTAGGATCACCACGGGGGACTCTCCCGGCTAGGAGAGCACCACGTGCTACTTCTACTTTTGGAAAAGACTGCAATCAAGATCGTTCCCACGAGGACATTCGAGATCAAGTAAAGGATCTGAGAAATAAATGAAATAGTGAGAAAAAAATTGAAAGATGTGAATAAAGGAAGTAATAGAACATAACAGCTACTGTACACTCTACTGTTTCCTTTAGTTAGTTTGCCACTCTACTCAGCGTTTTGCTGACGTGTTACACTCGTTACCTTTTTCAGGACCAGGTGTTGAGCAGCCAGGGTCGGCGGCTGCAGAGGACGCTGGGCCGAGTAGGGTCCAGTAGAGTTACCATAGCTTTTGTACCTCTTTTGTTTCTGTTCTAGTGAGTAGTTTTTGTTTCCGCTGTACCTTCTTTACCTGCAGTTCTTGTTATATGATACATGCTATTTTACTGTTGTGGTGGTACCTACTGTAGTAATTTCTTTCCTTACTCCTGTACTTTCTTACTGTTAGTTATATTCATGTTGAATGTGGTTTATTTTACTGTCTTTTGGTTACTTCCTCGTTGGACGACTAGGTCTTGGGATTAGTCGAGTCGGTCCGGTTCTCGTGTCTCGTAGGGACTCGGGAACCGGGTCGTTACAAGATGGTATCAGAGTAAGGTCGTCCCGAGAAGTGAATCAACTGACTGGAAAATAACCAATTCACATGTTTATAGCTAGAGTAGCCACCACAACATATCTCTTGACATGAGCTCTTAGAAGTTTTGTTAGGTACCGTTTGTTTTGACGTTTCCGTTTTGTTTCGCGTCTCCTTGCAGGAGATGCCTCGTCGTGGGACTGGCGAGACTGGCCGCGGGCGCGGCCGAGGGCGAGGTCGGCGAGGTGGACGTGCTGTCGTTGACGTCTCGGTGGACCAGCCACCACTCCCTGGCATCCAGGCCCAGGACCTCGCCAGACTGATACGGGATATTGTACGAGAGGAGCTCCACCCACCGCCCCGAGTACCTCCTCCTGGGGTTGCAGAGGGGGAGTCCTCTGTGGGACCACGCGACAGACGCGGCGCTGGACACGAGGGAGGGGATGGGCCCCTGCCGCCCCCACCTTCCTCCGACACTTCTGTACACGAGGCACCTTCGCCTGGAGATGCACCAGCACCTCCCCTACAGCGCCACTTCGAGCTTTTCGGACAGTTCCGGAAGCTGAAGCCCCCCTCCTTCAAGGGGGATGAGGACCCGACCGAGGCAGAGGACTGGCTTGAGCAGCTGGAGAAGATCTTCGACACCCTTCGCCCCCCGGTGGAGTGCCGCGTAGCCTTTGCCACGTACCAGCTGGAGAGTGCGGCACACCGGTGGTGGAGGGCGGTCCGGGGACAGGAGAGGGACGAGCCGACGTGGGACCAGTTCGTCACCCTCTTCTGCGAGCAGTACTTTCCCCAGACGTGGCAGGACCAGAGGAGGCGGGAGTTCCACACTCTCCGCCAAGGGACGATGACCGTGAGCGCGTACCGCACGCATTTCTTGGAGCTGTCCCGCTTTGCAGCGACAGCGATAGCCACTGAGGAGGAGCGCCTGTGGAGGTTCACCGAGGGGCTCCGGCCTGCGATCCGGGGGTATGTCAAACCCCTGAAGTTGCCGACGTTTTCGAGGGTGGTAGAGGCAGCTATGACTTACGAGGAGACCAACCCGTCCGCGCGAGAGACCGACGGCGGGCGGAAGAGGCCCTTTCAGCCAGACTTCTCACAGGGCCGGCGAGAACGGAGACACGTGGCGTCCGCAGGAGAGCCGTCACGTTGTGCAGGGCCATCAGTGGCCTTTGGGGGCCCTCGACAGGGGCCAGTCGCCAGCACCGGACCCCCGCCTAGCCGACAGCAGGGACTCACTGAGGGCGGGAGTCGGGTTCCCCTCTGCTACCAGTGTGGCCAGCCGGGCCACGTCAGGAGGGACTGCCCATCTAGGGCAGGAGGTCAGCAGATACTTCCCGCGCAGAGCACTGGAGGGCGCGCAGGAGGCCGCGGTTTCCAGGCGCGAGGAGGAGGACCGCAGTCGCGAGGAGGGTACCGGCCAGCACCTACCCGTCCGACGCAGAGTGTGGCTGCTTCGTCCGCACCTAGAGCTGAGGGGCATATCAATGCCCTAACACACAGGGACGCCAGAGCATCGGGATCCGTGGTAGCAGGTATGGTTTCAGTTTCTGACAGACTCGTTTACACGCTTTTCGATTCCGGCGCTACGCACTCGTTTGTCGCAGCCAGTTTCGCAGTTAGTTTGGACCAGGATTATACACTGTTAGAGAATCCGTTCGTAATCAGAGGTCCGAGTGGTCAGCTGTTTGTAGCTGAGGAGGTGTACACAGGTTGCGGGGTCAGCATCGGGGGACACAGCCTGCCAGCTGACCTGATTATGATACAGATAGAGGACTTTGGAGTGATTCTGGGGATGGATTGGCTGTCCGCTTACCACGCCTTGGTAGACTGTTTTGAGAGGAAGATTGTCTTCTCCATTCCGGAGTTGCTTTCCTTCGAGTTTCACGGGCAGCCAGTGGACGGAGGTTTCAGGTGCATTTCGGCACTTCGGGCGGCGAGACTTTTGAGCCAGGGGTGTGAGGGCTTCCTAGCTTGTGTGGTGGCAGAGCACAGCCCCGTGGCAGACTTCCAGAGCATCCTGGTGGTCAGAGAGTACCCCGACGTGTTTCCAGACGAGTTACCAGGATTACCGCCCGAGCGTGAGATCGAGTTTGAGATCTCACTAGTACCAGGGACCAGCCCCATCTCCACCGCGCCATACAGGATGGCACCGCTTGAGCTGCGAGAGCTCAAGTCTCAGTTGCAGGACCTTTTGGAGAAGGGTTTCGTGAGGCCCAGTGCGTCTCCCTGGGGAGCCCCGGTACTGTTTGTGAAGAAGAAGGATGGGACCCTACGCCTTTGTGTAGACTACCGACAGCTGAATAGGGTCACCATCAAGAACAGATATCCGCTGCCGAGGATTGACGATTTGTTTGACCAGTTGCGGGGTGCCACGGTGTTTTCCAAGATCGACTAGAGGTCTGGATACCACCAGTTGAGGATCAGGGAGACCGACGTCTCCAAGACAGCTTTCCGCACCCGCTACGGACACTACGAGTTTTTGGTCATGCCGTTTGGGCTGACCAATGCCCCCGCTGCTTTCATGGACCTGATGAACCGGGTGTTTAGACCATACTTGGACCAGTTTGTGGTGGTTTTCATAGATGATGTACTCATCTATTCTAGAGATCGGACGCAGCACGGACAGCACTTGCGGATGGTTCTGGACACTCTGAGACGACGCAGGCTGTACGCCAAATACAGCAAGTGCGAGTTCTGGTTGAGGGAGGTGACCTTTTTGGGTCATGTGATCTCTGGAGACGGCCTGGCGGTGGATCCTGCCAAGGTCGAGGCTGTGCTCAGGTGGGAGAGACCGCGTTCAGTCACTGAGATTCGCAGTTTCCTGGGACTGGCAGGTTACTACAGACGGGTCATCAGAGGGTTTTCGCAGATTGTACGTCCTATGACACAGTTGACCCGGAAGGATGTGCCTTTCGCTTGGACAGACGCCTGTGAGGCGTGTTTTCTGGAGCTGAAGGAGAGGTTGACCTCGGCTCCCGTGCTCACCATCCCTGACAGTAGTGGCGGGTTCGTTGTGTACACGGACGCTTCCTTGCAGGGGTTAGGAGGTGTACTCATGCAGAGGGGCCACGTGGTCGCTTACGCTTCGCGGCAACTGAAGCCCCATGAGCATACCTACCCTACCCACGATCTAGAGTTGGCAACTGTTGTCTTCGCGCTGAAGACATGGAGGCACTACTTGTACGGTGAGACCTTCGAGATTTTTACAGATCACAAGAGCCTCAGATATCTTTTTGACCAGAAGGAGCTCAACATGAGACAGAGATGTTGGTTGGAGCTCCTGAAGGACTACGACTGCAGCATCTCCTACCACCTGGGAAAGGCCAATGTGGTGGCTGACGCCTTGAGCCGTAAGGCGCCCGCACGCTTGGCCAGTTTACAGTTACAGAGTTGGAGCCTTTTGGAGGAGGTGGGCAGTTGGAGACCTCTAGAGTTACGAGGGTACTGTGGGGCAGTGACGGTGACACGGCAGACCAGGCCAGAGTTGATAGACCGCATCATCACGGGACAGATGGCCGATCCGTACTTGCAGTCTTTGCGTGACAGAGTACTATCAGGGGACCCAGGGGACTCCTCTTTCACAGACCAGGTGTTACGCTTGAGGGGACGGTCGTGCGTCCCCAGAGACGAGGAGCTGTTGAGAGAACTCCTGACTGAGGCACACGGTTCCAGATTCACCATACATCCCGGAAACACGAAAATGTACCATGACTTGAGACGCGAGTTCTGGTGGAGAGGGATGAAGCGGGATGTGGGTGAGTTCGTGCAGCAGTGCTTAGTGTGCCAGCAGGTGAAAGCCGAGCATCAGAGGCCTGCAGGGCCGCTTCAGCCGCTTCCAGTGCCAGAGTGGAAGTGGGAGAGCATCACCATGGACTTGGTGGGGGGCTTACCTGTTACCCAGCGAGGACACGACGCAGTCTGGGTAATAGTGGATAGATTGACGAAGACGGCACGATTCTTGCCGATCCGAGTCACTTTGGGACCAGCACAGTTGGCAGAGAGGTATATCCGGGATGTGGTGCGACTACACGGAGTTCCGCGGGAGATCGTATCCGACCGGGATACCCGCTTTACGTCCCAGTTTTGGGCTGAGTTTCAACAGGCTTTGGGGACGAGGTTGAGGTTTAGCACGGCTTACCACCCCCAGACGGACGGACAGTCGGAACGCACGATACAGACACTTGAGGACCTTTTGCGTGCCTGTGTACTAGACTGGAGGGGCTCTTGGGAGGAGCACCTGCCCCTGGCGGAGTTTGCATACAACAACAGTTATCACTCGAGCATCGGCATGGCTCCCTACGAGGCTCTGTACGGACGGAAATGCACGGCACCCTTGAGTTGGGTTGAGGTGGGGACCAAGTGGGAGGTTGGCCCCAGGTTGATCCGGCAGAGTCAGGAGGTAGTTGAGCAGATCCACAGACGACTCCGCACTGTCAGGAGCAGACAGAAGAGCTACGCAGATCGCAGACGCAGAGAGGTGCAGTTCGAGGTTGGGGACCACGTCTTCCTTCGTGTTTCGCCCATGAAGGGCTTACAGCGGTTTGGAGTGAGAGGGAAGCTCGCGCCGAGGTTCGTGGGGCCCTTTGAGGTCCTAGAGCGGGTTGGACCCGTTGCTTACAGACTTGCCCTTCCCCCGCAGCTTTCTGGTGTGCACGACGTGTTCCACGTGTCCAACCTCAGGAAGTACGTAGCCGATCCCAGCCACGTACTGAGTCACGAGAGCGTCGAAGTGAGCGACGACCTGACCTACCCCGAGCGGCCAGTGCAGATCCTAGACCGAGCCGTCTGCAGGTTGAGACGAAAGCAAGTACCCCTGGTAAAGGTTTTGTGGAGGAGCCAGCGGTACGAGGAGGCTACCTGGGAGCCTGAGGCGGCAATGCGGGAGCGGTACCCGGAGCTTTTCGCGGGTACGTCTTTTCGGACCGGCTTCGGTCCTCTTTGAGTTTGTTATGGTTATTTGGACATCTTTTTCCCGTACCCTAGTTGGCGCAAGTTTTGGGGACGAAACTTCCTTTGAGTTTGTTATATTGTAACGAACGCGTGCCCCAGACGCCTTTTAAGACGTCTGGGATCTTTTACAGACGTTTGGAGAATAGTTATGTTCGCACGGGAGATTCGCCTGCGCGCCTGTGCGCGCAGACCTGCGATTTCTCTCTCTCTCTCTCTCTGCGGCTGCAGGCGCGCTGCGACCGCTCTCTCTCTCTCCTCTCCGCGCGGCGTTAAAAGGGGGCACGCCTCCCCTCCCGTCTCCACCGTCTCCTCCTCCTTCTCCTTCCTGTGCGCGAGAGCGAGCGGACGCGAGGGCGGCAGCGGCAGCCGCAGTGAGCGCGGAGGAGCTGCGGCGTGCGAGGGCGGAGCTCTGCCGTGAGGGCGAGCTCGCCGGGGCGGCTTGGCCGGCCGACGGAGGCGCAGGGGGCGCGGAGCGTCGCGGAGAGGGACCTGCTGCGGGCTGAGCAGCGGACGCGCGAGGTGCGACGCGGGCGGCGTCGCGAGCGGAGGCCGAGCAGGGTTCTGATTCTGGAAAAATTTCCAGAATCAGACGTCTGGGTTTATATCCAGACGGCAAGGTCGACGTTTGTAAGATCATACAGACGTCTGAAAGGTGAGTTTCCGCTTTCTCCTTCCTTCTTGTCGACTGACCGTACTGAGGGAGGGGGGTTGGCTGTGCGCAGGTTCGCTGATTCGTCATCCTTTGCGAATCAGACGTCTGGAAGTTGTACCAGACGGCGGGAGTGACCTCCAGACGTCCTGAGGGACCATCGGACGCCTGGTATCTAGGGCGGACGTCCCTGCAGACTTCTGGACGTCCGGGGAACCAAGCTGAACAGGTAATTCTCTGATCCACCGTTTAAGACGTCTGGAGGGAGTTCCAGACGTCTGATTTTGCACAGTGTCGTCTTTTTCGACCCGTTTAGGGCCCGTTTGGGCTCCGTTTTCCGCGATTCTAGTTGCGTTCTTTTCAGAATTAATTCCTCTACTCGTCTACAGTAGCTATACACTGTTTTGAGACACTCCTTGTGTTTGATCCTTGTGATAGGACCTCGTTCGGTTGCAGTCTTGAGAGTCGCGGAGGCGCGCGGGATTCCCGATCACGCCCCCATTACTCCCGTTGTACCTGGTAGAGTGGCTTTAAGTATTAATAAAATCTGTTAAAGTATGGAACCATAACTAGAACCTAGGGCATTGCATGAATCCTAGGAATGAGAAATATATGGAATGATAGCTCCTAGGTGTTGCATGAATCCTAGGGTCGGGAAAACTAGATTGTATGATAGATCCTAGGATATGGCATGAATCCTAGGATGGAAAAACTAGTGGAATGTATATTACTGCAGTCTTGGAAAAATGGAAAGGAATATATAAAGCTGCCTATAAATTTAATTAACAGCTGCCTGTTATGAATAAAGAAACATGTTTGAGATCATGGATTTGAGAACGTGAATCTGGAAAGTGAAACATATGATGTTCTGAGATTAAAGGATGGAACCCTACGGGGAATTAGGAGTGGAACTCCTGGAAAGAGAAAGGAATGGAACTGAGATGTAGTTTGTACTGTCTCTTGGGTACGAAGTACCAAGGGAAGTACCTGTACCTGTTTAGTGCAGAGTGGGGCCAGCCGCCCCAGGGACCCGGGGTTAGGATTGGCCGCTCTGTACCGACTTGTTGGCCCTCGTGTACGTAGTACCGAGGAGAGCTAGTAGTGTTAGGAGAGTACTAGCTACCCCACGGGCCCCGGGGTTCTGCTAGCCTCCTTCACCGACTTGTTAGGCCCACTAGGGCAAACCAGGGTAGTCAGGCGAGGGTGCGTGGACTGTGGAGGGGCAAGGCCCCGGTTTGGTTACTGTGGAGGGGTTGGACCCCTGTTACTGAGAGGGCTCTGCCCTGGTTCCGTGCTGTGCTTTGGGCGCACCCGTTAACGGAAACGACTGACCGCGTGCCAGTGCGGGCTAGCTACCTGTGCGTTTATCGCGCGTGCCGTAGTCACCGTTACGTCTGTCAGTGACCTTGGGGTGGTTGACTGAGGGTAGGATCACCACGGGGGACTCTCCCGGCCAGGAGAGCACCACGTGCTACTTCTACTTTTGGAAAAGACTGCAATCAAGATCGTTCCCACGAGGACATTCGAGATCAAGTAAAGGATCTGAGAAATAAATGAAATAGTGAGAAAAAAATTGAAAGATGTGAATAAAGGAAGTAATAGAACATAACAGCTACTGTACACTCTACTGTTTCCTTTAGTTAGTTTGCCACTCTACTCAGCGTTTTGCTGACGTGTTACACTCGTTACCTTTTTCAGGACCAGGTGTTGAGCAGCCAGGGTCGGCGGCTGCAGAGGACGCTGGGCCGAGTAGGGTCCAGTAGAGTTACCACAGCTTTTGTACCTCTTTTGTTTCTGTTCTAGTGAGTAGTTTTTGTTTCCGCTGTACCTTCTTTACCTGCAGTTCTTGTTATATGATACATGCTGTTTTACTGTTGTGGTGGTACCTACTGTAGTAGTTTCTTTCCTTACTCCTGTACTTTCTTACTGTTAGTTATATTCATGCTGAATGTGGTTTATTTTACTGTCTTTTGGTTACTTCCTCGTTGGACGACTAGGTCTTGGGATTAGTCGAGTCGGTCCGGTTCTCGTGTCTCGTAGGGACTCGGGAACCGGGTCGTTACACTTTACCACCATTAAGATCAGCCTCCAAATAGTTGGTAATTGAACAACTCGATAGAAAGTACCAATTAAAGTTCCCTCCATATGTCTAGTTGTACCATTTTGCTATCAATTTGGCTTTTATGCCTACTATGCCATCAAGATTTTGTTTTGCTATAAAGTTCCTTATAGATCCCATTAGGGCTTCTTGAAAATGTTGGCTAATGAGTGTTACGTACGCGTGCCCCAGACATCTTTTAAGACGTCTGGGAGGTGGCCCAAACGTCGGACCAGACGTTTGGGATCACATCAAGACGTCTGACCAGACGTCTGGGATCGTTTACAGACGTCTGGCAAACAGTTATTTTTCGCACGAGAGATTCGTCTGCGCGCCTGTGCGCGTAGACCCGCGATTCCTCTCTCTCTCTCTCTTTCTCTTTTTCCCTCTCTCTGCGGCTGCAGACCTGCCGCGCACTCTCTCCCTCCTCCTCGCACGGCCTTAAAAGGCCACGCCTCCCCTCCTGTCGTCTCCACCGTCCCCTTCCTCTTCTCCTTCCTGTACGCGAGAGCGAGCGAGCGCGAGGGCGGCAGCGGCGGCCGCAGTGAGCGCGGAGGAGGTGTGGCGTGCGAGGGCGGAGCTCTGCTGTGAGGGCGAGCTCGCCGGAGCGGCTTGGCCGGCCGGCGGAGGGCGCAGGGGGCGCGGAAAGATGCGGAGAGGGACCTGCTGCGATCTGAGCAGCAGACGCGCGAGGTGCGACGCGGGCGGCGTCGCGAGCGGAGGCCGAGTGGCGCCCTGATTCTGGAAAAAAAATTTCCAGAATCAGACGTCTGGGTTGATATCCAGACGGCGAGGGAGACGTCTGGAAGCTCATACAGATGTCTGAAAGGTGAGTATTCCGCTTTCTTCTTCCTTCCTGTCGACTGACCGTACTGAGGGAGGGAGTTGGCTGTGCGCAGGCTCGCTGATTCACCATCCTTTGCGAATCAGACGTCTGGAAGTTGTACCAGATGGCTTGAGTGATCTCCAGATGTCCGGGGTGACCATCGGACGTCTGGGAGCTAGGCCAGATGTCCCCGCAGACTTCTGGACGTCTGGGAAACCACGCTGAACAGGTAATTCTCTGATCCACTTTTTAAGACGTCTGGAATAAGTTCCAGACGTCTGATTTTGCACGGTATCGTCTTTTTCGACCCGTTTAGGGCCCGTTCGGGCTCCATTTTCCGCGATTCGAGTTGCGTTCTTTTCAGAATTAATTCCTCTACCCGTCTACAGTAGCTATACACTGTTTTGAGACACTCATTGTGTTTGATCCTTGTGATAGGACCTCGTTCAGTTGCAGTCTTGGGAGTCGCGGAGGAACGCGGGATTCCCGATCATGCCCCCATTACTCCCGTTGTACCTGGTAGAGTGGCTTAAGTTTATTTTTAAAATCTGTTAAAGTATGGAACCATAACTAGAATCTAGGACATTGCATGAATCCTAGGAATGAGAAATGTATGGAATGATAGCTCCTAGGTGATGCATGAATCCTAGGGCTGGAAAACTAGTTGTATGCTAGATCCTAGGATGTGGCATGAATCCTAGGATGGAAAAACTAGTGGAATGTATAATACTGCAGTCTTGGAAAAAAATGGAAAGGAATATAAAGCTGCCTGTTACGAATAAAGAAACATGAATGAGATCATGGATCGTAAGAACGTGAAACTGGAAAGTGACACCTGGATGTTTGAGTTAAAAGGATGGAACCCTACGGGGAATTAGGAGTGGAACTCCTGGAAAGGGGAAGGAATGGAACTGAGATGTAGTTGTACTGTCTCTTGGGTACGCAGTACCAAGGGAAGTACCTGTACCTGTTTAGTGCAGAGTGGGGCCAGCCACCCCAGGGACCCGGGGTTAGGATTGGCCGCTCTGTACTGACTTGCTGGCCCTCGTGTACGTAGTACCGAGGAGAGCTACTAGTGTTAGGAGAGTACTAGCTACCCCACGGGCCCCGGGGTTCTGCTAGCCTCCTTCACCGACTTGTTAGGCCCACTAGGACAAACCAGAGTAGTCAGGCGAGGGTGCGCGGACTGTGGAGGGGCAAGGCCCCGGTTTGGTTACTGTGGAGGGGTTGGACCCCTGTTACTGAGAGGGCTCTGCCCTGGTTCCGTGCTGTGCTTTGGGCGCACCCGTTAACGGAAACGACTGACCGCGTGCCAGTGCGGGTTAGCTACCTGTGCGTTTATCGCGCGTGCCGTAGTCACCGTTACGTCTGTCAGTGACCTTGGGGTGGTTGACTGAGGGTAGGATCACCACGGGGGACTCTCCCGGCCAGGAGAGCACCACGTGCTACTTCTACTTTTGGAAAAGACTGCAATCAAGATCGTTCCCACGAGGAACATTCAAGATCAAGTAAAGGATCTGAGAAATAAATGAAATAGTGAGAAAATTGAAAGATGTGAATAAAGGAAGTAATAGAACATAACAGCTACTGTACACTCTACTGTTGTCTTTAGTTAGTTTGCCACTCTACTTAGCGTTTTGCTGACGTGTTACACTCGTTACCTTTTTCAGGACCAGGTGTTGAGCAGCCAGGGTCAGCAGCTGCAGAGGACGTTGGGCCGAGTAGGGTCCAGTAGAGTTTACCACAGTCTTTTGTACCTCTTTTGTTTCTGTTATAGTGAGTAGTTCTTGTTTCCGCTGTACTTTCTTTACCTGCAGTTCATGTCATATGATAAATGTTGTTCTACTATTGTGGTGGTATCTACTGTAGTAGTTTCTTTCCTTACTGCTGTACTTTCTTACTGTTAGTTATATTCATGCTGAATGTGGTTTATTTTATTGCTCTTTTGGTTACTTCCTCGTTGGACGACTAGGTCTTGGGATTAGTCGAGTCGGTCCGGTTCTCGTGTCTCGTAGGGACTTGGGAACCGGGTCGTTACAATGAGGTCCTAAATACCTATAGATGTGAGGACAAACCACTCTTTGGTCTTGCACCCTTTTGGATATAGAAGTGCTTGTTGATAAGAAATAGGCATATAAACAATAGACAGAGCTTCAATAAACTGTTGATTCAAAATATCAAGACTCGCATGAATGCTTGTGGTAGTTTTGAGTTACTCTTTTAAGAGCAATTGGATCCATATCTACATCAATTGTGATGTCCTTTTGGTTGCCCATACTATTAGGTTATAGAACCTCATTGCTTGCATGATCTGATGCATCATTAGCTGAGACACTATCATTAGATAAAGGAATTGTATTTACATTTGGTTTAGATGAAGGTGTAATCACGTAGGCTCTAAGGTAGAGGTGCATT
This sequence comes from Thalassia testudinum, assembly GCA_037157565.1. Classification (NCBI taxonomy): domain Eukaryota; kingdom Viridiplantae; phylum Streptophyta; class Magnoliopsida; order Alismatales; family Hydrocharitaceae; genus Thalassia; species Thalassia testudinum. The sequence goes on along the minus strand of JAZHRO010000067.1, from coordinate 44,431,159 downwards.
GTGTAAATGGTAAGCAGATCATGGAACCTAGTAGTAGGTGGTGAAATAGACACAAAGATATCCTCCAAAAGAACATGAGGATTGGGAATAGGAACACCCTTAGGGGACTTCATGATAGCTTGTCAGGTAGTTGCAAAGAATGATAGCTAGACTCTAAAAGGAATACATAATTGATGTTGACATAATGACGATAGCTAAAGATTCATAATACCAATATCCCTTTTAAGTTAAAGAATACTAACAAAAGTGCACTTAATAGCTTGAGGTGAGAATAGGACTACATGAGCGCAACCCTGTAGTTTATATGTCTATAGAGTAATGGGATGGTTTTTGCTTTATAAAGGGTTAGGATTGGAAATGTCGTAAAGGAAGCATGGGGTTCTTTTTGTTTATTGGACCTGGCAGTTGTAGTGAGGTGGTTCAGTTTTATTTAATAATGAAGCAGATGATTGCCAACCTTAGTAGTCATCTTTTACCTTTCCAAAAGAAAAAGGAGAAAAATCTCAAGGTGAAGCTCATCCCCACTAAGATGTGCACAAGCTATATTTCTAAAAACCTAAGCAATAATTGTAAACAACTATGCATCAAGATACAAGATATGAAAGAGAATTTGCATATGAAGCATAGATGAAGCGATCCTATTAATGAAAGGGTAGTATTATATATACTCTTTTATATACTCCATAACATACCTCAATCCTAGGTGGAATCCTACTAGAATTCCATGATGAGTTGTGACTCATCATAGCTAAATCGCCTAAGTTAAGCTAGAAACTAGGTTAAACACTATGGAATTAACACATAAAAAGGGTTAAGTGTGGGAAATAATAGAAAAGACCTAAAACATCAATTTTGTGCTAAAAATGCATAATTAGGTCAATTATTGAGATAATTTATTAATAAATGTAAAATGGTGATCCAATTGCAAATTAACAGACAAATGAGCTCAAAATTTCAAATCAAAAGTAAGATTAACTTCTAATATGTTTAATTTAGCTTTAATAAAAACTTGGGTGTATTTGGACATCATTAGGGCCTTGAAATTAGAGTTTTACATTCAGGTCCTTCATATAACACCTTTTATGCATTGGAAATCCTCTAAGGACCTTTTTGAAAACCACAAGGACTCCTTTGCAAGGCCAGAAGGACTGCTCTGAATTGATTCTTGACCACTTATGAGCTGCTGTGCCATTTTTCTACCCCTTTGTTGAGGGGTCTGGTGCAAAAACACTAAAACAAAACCCACCACCTGCTGCAACCAGTGGTCACTGTTCACCGCAAGAACATGGGCCATCATGGCCGTCGATTCTCTAGGCCTCTCGATCTGTGGCTCTCCTTCAATCGAACCTTCACGCGAATCCGCACGTGTGGTCACCCTTTCCCCCAGATCTGATCCTATAGTCCACTGTTGATCTAGGATTGCACCCGCTCCTCTCCTCTCATCTAGACCGCCCATGCCCTAACCGCATATCCTCACCTCTGCAGTGAGAGGAATCACTCTTCTTCCTACTTAAGGAGCTCCCCTGCCTCATGCGCAAAGGATCGCTCCCTCCACCTGAGTGTTCACTTCGTCCACGCTCCAGTTCTTCTCCCCCATTCATCGGCTGCTAGTGATAGAAGTAGCTTCCTTCCTCAACTTCATCGCTGTAGTGACTAGCTGCAGGCCATGGATCCCATTCTTCGCTGGAGTCTTCCTCATCCCCATTCATCGCTACAGTGACCAGTTGCAGCCCAGGAATCCATTCCTCCCTTAGAGTAGATTTTTACTGCTTTCATAGATTAGATTTATTGCTTTCTAGGAGTAGGAGTAATTAGAGATCTGTGTGATAATTGTTAGGGTAGTTTAGGAGTATATTGAGTAGACCCCACACCTCCTCTGATCAATTCAGATCAGAGGAGAAGAATCTAGCCACATTCACTTGATCATGACTCTTCCCTTGCATTCCATTTTATCGCGTTCTTTTTCCCTCGATTTTAAATTCGCTGATCACGCCTTCATCAAGGTCTAATTTCAGATCTAAGGATCTTGGTTCTCAGATCTGATAGAGCCATAAAGCACTTTGGGGGGTCTCCCACTCATTTCGCAAATCCACAAAGACCCCCCGATCTTGTTCACAAACTCAATCGGCTCGATTTTTAATGAAAATGATTTTAATTGTTCAAATTAGTGATTTGAAATCAGTTTTCAGTTTCATTGGATTTAATCATTGGTGACGTTTCTCAACCACAGCTAGTCTTTGTTTGTTTTAATGCTTATTACGGTAATGTCGTTGTGGTATAAAATAAGACAGCTACGGTTGTCGTTACCATTAAAATTTTACTCGGAAATAGTTTCCCGAGGTCGAACTCAGGGAGCTATTGGAATTCTAGAAGTACAATGTTTCTTTATTACAAAAATAAGAGAGAGAGAGAGGGAGAAATAGATTTCTGTCTTTTGGCTTTTTCTTCTCCCCTTCTTTCTCTCTTTGCTTGTCTTCTTCTTCTCTTCTTTCTCTTTTCTTTATCTTTACGGGTCTTCTTCCTTGGCTCTGATTGCCTTCAGTTCCTCTTCTTCTTCTGCTTGTCTTCTAGTTCTTTTCTTCTTCAATTCTTCTTCTTTTTCTTGTCGTTATCTTCTTTCTTCCTTCTTCTCTTTTCTTTCTCTTCAGCTGCGGAGCCTTTTCTTTTCTTTTTCTTCTTCTCTGCTTTATCTCCTCTGAAGCTTCATCCGTCGTTTGATATCACAGTCAGACGACTTAAACGGCGGTCTGCTACAGTGCTTCCCCTCTTTTCTTCCTTTGCTGCTTCTTCTTCTTCTCTTCTTCTTCCCGCTTCTTCTTCCTTGGTCTTTTGCCTTGCTCAGCTGCAGAGCCTTTTCAGAGTCTCTTCTTCCGCTCCTCTTCTTCTTCCTGCGGCCAAGTGGTGAACCTTCTTCCTTCGCTCCTTGTTCCTGCACAAGGCACAACAAAACCTAGCCCTTCCCTCTACCCCCACGTCTCTCTCTCTCTATAAACCGCTCATAGGAAGCTCTCCCAGAGCCGGGTTATCGGGTCGGGTAGCGTACCCGTGACCAGGCGCACCGGCGTGGGTGGTGCACGAGGAGTGTAGGGTAAACGGGTCAGACAGGTCCGCGTGGCGTGGGTCGTGGACGAGGAGGGCGAGTGGGTGAGGGGACCTCACCCCGTGTTATGAGGCGCTTAGGTAAAAACGCAAAATCAATTTAAATGGGTGCGACGCTTCGAAATCTTACGATGTGGGACTAAACTTCGTCCCTTCTCGCGAGCCCCCGCAGGAAGAATCGCGACCTTGCCTCAGCAGCTGTGTCCTCGCTTCCCTTCGCGTGCCAGCTGCCTGCCTTCACCTGGGTCTCTCCAATTCTCCTCGGCTGAAGTCCTGCTGCTTCGAGGCCTGGAGCTCGCTTGGAAGCTCCTTGCTTCGTTGCCAATGGCGACCGGGGCTGAAAATCTGCCTAACACAAACAAGGCCTCTCGGTCTAATCAGACCACAGGGAAACCTTTGCCGTGGCACGGCAAAGGTAGCGTGGGGTGCAGCAGGTTGCGGGGCGGTGTCTGGCGGCAGCCCTAGGTCGGACTGCAACCAGAAAAATGGGTTTGATCAGGGGAGTGTTGTGGAGGTGTGGAGTGGCAGTGGAGGGGTGGGGGGTGTTGGGTAGGGTGAGGCGGAGCTCTTGGGACAGTTGGCGAGTTGTGTGGAGTGGCGGATCGACGAGGGCAACTCGCCAGAGGGTTGCCGGAGGGATGGAAGATGATGGTGGTCGGGTGCAGTCGAGGGGTAATCAATTGAAAGGCAGTGGGGAAAAGAAAGAGGGGACAAAGGGAAATAACAGTAACCTACCTACAGGGACGAAGGGGGCCGGAGCAGGGCAGCAATCGTATCGACTGTCGCTGGAGAAGAAACACCCAGAGGGAGAGAGCGGCGGCGAGGAAGAGGGCAGGGAGGCGCGCGCTTGGTACGGCGCGATGCTGGGAGATCAGGCGAAGGTGGCTCTGCTGCTAGTATTGCAGCAGAGTGACGAGACGGAGGAGGAGGAACCGTCGGAGCTGGTGGGTTCCTGTCGGAGTGGGGAGAGAGGAAGGGTTGGGGTTTTCTCCGTCAAGACCAAGCTGCCCGAACCGGCTGGCGACGCTGGTCTTTATAAAGGCGGTGGCGGAGGGGTGGACGCAGGGAGGCGACGTGCCTCCCTCGCCGGAGAATGGTCGGAGGTGTGACCCATACCTTTCGCGCGTTCTCACGGAAGGTGTGGGCGTCGTCGGGCGGCATGGCGGTGTCCCTGCGACAGCAGACGTTGCAGGGAACACCAGGTTCAATTTGCAGGACATCCCCCTCACCGTGCGCGGCGCCATGCTCCGTGCAAAGTCGCCTGAGCATGGCGTTGCGCAAAGACTTGCAGGAGGGACCTAAATGCAAAGAACAACGAGGAAATTAGGGGTCAAAATACAAGGGTTTCGAAAGTTGAGGGTCAAAAAATAATAGATGAGGACCAAATTGCAAAGTCGGTCAAGAAGGTCTCTTCTTAGGTTCAAGTTTTTATGCATGACTAAATTGGACCTAAGGATTTTAATGGTGAATTTTGTTTCTAGGTCAGACCTTTTTTGACCAGCCAATTTACGTAAAAACCCAAATTAAATCATTAATTGGGCAAGGTTCTCAATGTAGGTAAAAATGGGTTTCTAAGGCCAAATTGAAGGTTCTAAACCCTAGAGATTATTTTTCTATGAATTTTTGTGGGTTTAGTCGATTTTTCCCTACCTCGAACCTTGTGAATTGAAGTGGGTTTGTTTTAGGGTTACAGAATGTCATTTAATTCCTTGGAGTTGCTGTAGCCCTTATTGTATCAGATCATCCCACTTTCCTTATTATTAGGTTAGTTTGACCTATGTTTGGACCCTGAGTTACCCTGTTTGCAAATTGTGTTAGTGAAATTGCATTTTTACCCCTTATGACTTGTTTTCTTCTTAAACTCAGAATTCTCTGAGTCAAGCCTTTCTTTGAGTTATGTAGGAGCTTTTTTCTCGCATATCTAGGTTAGATTGTGTTAGTTAGGGTTCATGATGAGGTTCTTATCATACCCTAAAGCCTAGCTTTTGCTAGTCCCTTAGCAAAAACTTAAGGTTTTAACCTTTGTTCTATACCATGATGTTTTTAATAATTTCAGATAAGTGCTTTTTTCATTTGAACTTAGATTAGGTTACAATGCTGACCATAGGCCTAAAAGGTACTCTAGTACCAACCAAGATCCAGATCTGTCTAGCCTCATCCTCAATCCTTAGCAAAGGTTTTTAAGGCCCATAAGAACTAACCTAAGGTCTATTGGACTTTGTGGTTAAAGCACCCGTGCTTGAAATGATTTTAGCCCTGGCTCAGTTCGCAGTGCATTTTGTAAGAGAGAGAGAGATAGAAGAATTTTCTGTTTGGAGAGTTTTCTCTCTCGTTTTCTTTTTAATTCTAGCTTAGGATTGGCTTTTCAACACAGTCTGTATCAAATTCCTTGTTCCCATCATCAATCCTCAAGGGTTCCTGGCAATCGATGCTTCGAGATAGCACCGCCCATGGCAACCCCCGGAACCCTGGCTATTGAGATTTCGAGATAATCCCATCCATGGTGTTCCGTGGTCGAATCCAGACCCTGGCAATTGACACTTCGTGATAATGCCATCCATGGAATCTGAACTAGCAGAGTGCTTATATGCCCCTAGTAGGATATGAAAATATCCTAAGAGACAAGCACCGAGGAGATGATATTTTGTTACGCATCTTTGAGGGGAATTTCCCACCTCTCCACGCTGGGCACTCGTCCAAATCAACTTGTGTTGATCGGTCGCTCCTACTCTAGGTGTACTTTTCAGAATTTTGCGACGCTTCTGCGTGATTTTGATTTTTACGCTTACTGAACCAGGCTGTGTGTGAGGTTAGGGTGCTCAGGTTACTGAGTTCCGTAAACCAAAAGTTAGTTAATGATGCCAAATACTCCCTAAGCCTTGGACCTAATACTTACGCTTTTCATTTTCCTCAACCTCTTAAGGAGTGTCCAGATCTTAATGGGTACTAAGAGTCTATCCAAGAATGCCTAAGGTTTGCGTTCTTACTAATCTCACCATGCACTTTTCATTTCTTTTTTTGAATGAGGTCTAGAACTTAGGTCAATTCCTTAGTTTCTTACTAATGACTATCACTCTTTTCTTTCATTTTTGCGCTCCTTTTTCATTTTGTTTCTTTTCCTTCTCCCACAAAATTTCCTTTCTCCTCTTTTTTTTTTTTAATTTTTTAATTTTTATGGTGTTTTTGGCATATGTGAATTTTTTTGTTTAAAACCTTTTCTTACAAGTTTTACACTTTTATACCCTCCCATGCCTAAGGTTTGTAATGTCCTCATTGTGACTTAGGGGGTTTTTATTTACTTAGTTCATTCCTTAAGACAGATGTTTTGATGAGTGAATGGGTCGGGATGATTGTTGCAGACGATTTCTAATCCCAGATGCAAGCATCTGAGGTGGAGTTAGCTGTCTAGAAGGGTGAACCTTAAGTGCACAAAGGTGTCAAAAAGGTTTTAGGTTTTCAAGGAAAATGACTGGATGCCTCCCGTTAAGCGCTGAGTTTTACGCCATCGGCTGGGTGCAATAAGCTCAAGGGGAATGGAGGATATAAGATGATTCAGCCAAATAAGTAGAAGTTACATCAATGAACGGCTTGAGTCTCTGATCGTTCACGATGAAAGGTTCGGAATCGTGGCTGAGCAGACTGATTTCGATGGCTCCATTTCCAAAACCCTGTCGGACTAAGTATGGTCCGACCCACTTGGATCGCAACTTTCCAGGAAAAAGTTTGAGTAAGGCATCAAAGAGTAGGACCTTCTGACCAGGATGAAAGATCTTTCTCGAGATATGCTTGTCATGGAAGGCTTTAACCCGCTCCTTGTAGATTCGTGAGTTCTCATACGTGTCTAGGCGTAATTCATCGATCTCGCTGATTTGAAGTTTTCTGTGGGTTTCAGCCTTCGAAAGATCTAGATTATAGTTCCGTATTGCCCAATAGGCTTTATGCTCCAGTTCGACGGGAAGGTGACACGCCTTCCCATACACCAGTCTAAAGGGAGACATGCCTAATTGGGTTTTGTGGGCGGTCCTATAGGCCCACAAGGCTTCTGGAAGTCGGGACGACCAGTCCTTCCTGTTAGGCCGAATAGTGACCTGCAGGATTTTCTTGATCTCCCGATTTGATAGCTCAGCTAGACCATTAGTTTGGGGGTGATAAGGAGTAGAGATTTGGTGAGACACCTCGTATTTGGTCATCAGTGACCTAAACTGAGCATTAGTGAAATGGGCCCCCCCATTAGAGATTATAGCACGAGGAATCTCGAACCTTGAGAAAATGTTTTGATGAATGAATTTGAGAACGATTTTGTGATCACAGGTTCGGGTCGGTATGGCTTCGATCCATTTGGATACGTAGTCCACAGCCAGCAGAATGTATTCGAAACCATCCGAAATAGGAAAGGGGCCCATAAAATCAATCCCCCAAACATCAAAGATTTCGCATACGAGAATTGGCTGCAAAGGCATCATGTCGCGATGGCTCATGTTGCCCAAAGTCTGGCAACGACTGCATGCCTTGCAGTGACTGTATGCATCTTTGAACAGTGTGGGCCAGTAAAAGCTGTACTGGAGGACTTTTGATGCGATTTTATGCCCAGAGAAATGGCCACCGCATGCCTGGTCATGGCAGAAAGAGAGAATATTGTTGATTTCCTCTTCCGGGACACATCTCCGGATGATTTGAACAGCACCTATGCGGAAAAGGTACGGGTCTTCCCAGATGTAACACTTGGTATCAGAGCGCAATTTGTCTTTCTTGGCCTTCGTCCAATCAGATGGGATTTAATGAGATACCAAGTAGTTTACTATATCAGCAAACCATGGAAGTCTAGTACCAATAGTCAGCAGGTGTTCATCAGGAAAATGTTCCGTGATGGGTCCAGAAGGGTTGATAATCTCAGAAGGAAGATGGGACAAATGGTCGGCTACCACATTCTACCTTCCCGCCTTGTCGCAAATCTCGAGATCGAATTCTTGCAATAGCAAGATCCATCGGATTAGTCGGGGCTTCACGTCCTTCTTGGCAAGGAGATGCCTTACAGCCGTGTGATCCGAGTAGATGATGACCTGGGAACCCAGGAGATATGATCGAAATTTTTCAAGGGCAAATACTACGGCTAACAGCTCTTTCTCCGTAACCGTGTAGTTACGCTGAGCCTCGTCAAGTGTCTTGCTAGCGTAGTAGATGACCACGGGTTTCCCGTCAGCTTTCTGCCCAGGACTGCTCCTACAGCGAAATCAGACGCATCGCACATGATCTCAAAGGGTTGAGACCAGTCAGGGGATTGTAGGATAGGTGCCTGGGTGACTCGGTCACGAAGGTTTTCAAAGGCTAGTGTGCATTCCTTGGAGATTTTAAAGGGTACATCCTTAGAGAGAAGAGAAGTCAAGGGGCGCACGATTTTCGAGAAATCTGGAGTGAAACGACGGTAAAAACCGACGTGCCCCAGAAAAGAACGGATGTCCCTGATCGAGCTAGGCATAGGAAGGCGAGAGATTAGATCAACCTTTGCTTGATCCACTTGGATGCCCTTCTCCGAGATTAAATGTCCCAGGACAATTCCCTCAGGCACCATGAAATGGCTCTTTTCCCAAGAAAGAACCAAATTCACATCGATGCACCGCCTGAGTATTTGGACCAAGTGTTGGAGGCAATCGTCAAATGATGCTCCAAAAACTGAAAAGTTATCCATGAAGACTTCCAGATAGTCACCTACCATATCTGAGAATATGGCAAGCATGCACCGCTGAAAAGTAGCGAGTGCATTGCAAAGACCGAAAGGCATCCTTCGGAATGCGTATGTTCTGAAGGGGCAGGTGAACGTGGTCTTCTCTTGGTCCTCAGGATGGATTGCCACCTGGTTGTAACCGGAGTACCCGTCAAGAAAGCAGAAGAATCTATTTTCCGCTAATTTCTCGAGAATCTGATCAATGAAAGGCAGTGGGAAATGATCCTTCTTCGTGGAGGAATTGAGTCGGCAGTAATCTATACAGACTCTCCACGAGTTGGCTAATCGGGTAGGAATGACTTCTCCGATTTCAGTCGTTATAGTGGTGAGTCCTTCCTTCTTAGGCATGACCTGAATTGGGCTCACCCAACGACTATCGGAGATCGGGTAGATGATCCCGACATCTAACCACTTGATGATCTCCTTTTTCACGATCTCCTGCAGATTGGGGTTCAAGCGTCTCTGCATTTCACGAGAAGGTCGTGCGCCCTCTTCTGAATAAATACGATGAGTACAATACGAGGGACTTATTCCAGTCAGATCACCGAGAGTCCACCCGATGGCTCTGCGATGTTGCTGGAGGACAGCAATCAGACGGGATTCCTGTTCAGGATTGAGTTTGGAATTGATAATCACAGGAAGGGTCTGATTAGAACCCAGAAATATTTATTTCAAGTGAGCAGGAAGGGGCTTTAGTTCGAGGATGGGGTTATCAGCAGCGGCGGGTGGTTCAGAATAGATGTGAGGTTCAAGGGTAGGAGCTATTGGGTTGTCTAAATCTGGATTTGACTCCTCTATTTGCGAGTCAAGATCTTTATGCGGTTGATGAGGTATAATCAGGTCATTCTGAAAGTGTGTTTCATCAACCAGAGCCTTAATGTCACAAATCTGTTCGATGACACTGCAATTGATTCCTTGTTGGGCCTTAAATATATCAATTTTCAGGGTTTGATTCCCAAATTTGAGCTCTATTTGGCCCTCCTCACAGCTAATGTTGGCTCTAGCAGTAGCCAAGAAAGGTCTCCCTAGAATGATTGGTGTATCCCTAGGTTTTTCAGGTGCGTTCATGTCTAAGACTATAAAGTCTACAGGTAAGTAGAAATCCCTCACTCTTACAATAACATCCTCGAGAATCCCTTTTGGTGACTTTATAGATCGGTCTGCTAATTGTAATGCCACATCAGTTGGTTTTAGCTCAGATTCTTCTAGATGGTTAAGTAAGGATGTGGGTATCAGATTTATGGAAGCACCCAAGTCTAGCAATGCTCTATCAAATTGGGTATCACCTATTTTGCAGGAAATCAGGGGAGTACCAGGATCTTTAGCCTTGGGTGGGAGTCTGCTTAGGATTACAGAGCTGGCTTGCTCTGACAGAATAATTAGACTCCCACTCTTGGTTCGCGGCTTACGCTGGGGTGTACACACATTCTTTAAGAATCGTGCGTAAGCTGGTACGTGGCAGATTGCATTCATCAAGGGGATGTTTATGTGGACCTGCTCAAAGAGCTTGACCAGGTCCTCTTCAGGTGCCACGGGCTTGGTAGTCTTCTTTCCCTTGGTCAAGGCCTCGGGAAATGGAACCTTGGTTGGTTCTTCTAGGATAGGTCCAGGTCTTTGATCTGGGACAGGGATAGGAACGTCCTGGATTACCATCCTAGGCTTGGGATCACTACCAGGCTTGGAGTGGTTTGGATAAGGTGGATCTTGAGTTTCCTTACCACTACGGGTTGTTACGGAATTAAGTCCTGCCTGGTTTTGGTTGGGATTGGGTAAGATGGGTTGCTGCTGATAGCCCGCAAAAGAAGTGGAAGCCTCCATCCTGTCAGGTGAAGGAACAGAGGGGGCCTGATAAATCATATGGGCTTGGCCCAGGTTTGGGTTCATAACGCGCCGCTGTGTTGGCACGTTATTCGGGTTAGGAAGAGGTTGGGAAGGAAGAGTGCCTGGCTGGTGAGAATTTGCCAACTGGGCCACTTGATTACGGACCTCTGTAAGTTTGTCCTTGTGTTGTTTTTGGATAGCCGCATTTGTTCTTTGAATGTCAGCCAGAGTCTGAAGGATAAGGGACATTTGATCCTGATTTGGCCCTGATGGATAAGTAGGGTTGGGCCGAGGCTGAAGCGGCTGGTAAGGATGAGGGGGTTGTGGGTGGGACTGAAAGGGTGGTCTTTGGGTTTGGGAATTTCCCGCCCATTGAAAGTTGGGATGGTTTCGCCATCCAAGATTATAGGTGTTGGAGAATGGGTCGTTCTGGATGGCGTTGAGGTCCTCACAGGTCTGAGGAACCTCCAGAGAGTCAGAGAAAGGGGGAATGGAATTCCCCGGGCTGGCATAGAAAGGATCGGATGGCCCTCCGATTCGAGAATTAGATGATGGATATGGATCCATCCTAGGAGAAGATCGATGGAGAATGTTTTGCATAGTCTCCCGTGTGGAAGGAGGCTGTGCAAAGGAGCTATGCGCAGAGGTGGTTCACTGCAAGTGCTGAGTCAGCTCATCCACCTTCTTTTCAATGATTGAGACCTTGTCCAATTGACTGGCCATTAATTCCAGGTCGACTGATGCAGATAGGCCCTGCGTCTCATGTGCTCCCCTAAGATTCGTCGATGCGTGGGTATTCGTCCTGTCGAATAATCCCATGGAGTCATTGTTGATGGAGTTCTCGCACATGTTTTCGAGAATCTCCCACACGGTGTCCTCATGTTGACCTATGATATTCCCTCCGCAGGTTGCATTGACGGAAAGATGGATGTTTTCACGGAGTCCCTGGTAAAAAGATCGGACTTGTTCCCATTTAAGAACTCCGTGATGGGGGCACTTTCTCATGAGATCTTGAAAGCGATCCCATGCCTCATGGAGAGGCTCCCCTGTTTGCTGAGTGAAGTCAGTAATCTGATGGCTCAAGGCATTAGTTCGACCAACGGGAAAGAACTTTTTCAAAAATTCAGACTGAAGTTCTTCCCAAGTGTTGATCGGCCGGGCCTGAGTTTGATACTAATGAGCGGCCTTATCCATAAGAGAGAAGGAGAACATCTTCATGAGAAGAATATCCCGATTTTGTGCATCTGACCCAAAAGTTTGGGCTAGATGCTTCAGCTGTTTGATGTGCTGGAAGGGATCTTCGGAATTAAGCCCATGGAATTTAGGTATAACATGAATCATATTGGGCTTTAATTCGGAATCAGGTCCTCCAGTCGGGATTTTGACTTGAGGCTTAATGGCCACCGCAGCAGGATTATAATGGTCCCGCATCATAGGACGTTGTGGTGGGTGCACAAAGTTTTGGAAGAGGTCATTTAGTCGCTGGAGCTGGTGCTCCAGATTGTTTTCTTCCTCAACTGGCTGAGCCATGATGGGGGAAGAAGAAGAGCTTGGTTCTGAATCAGATGAGAGAATAATGTGGTGGGGTTGCTACACAAACACGGGTGTCGAGGCTTGGCCTTGACGAGAGTGAATTTCTAAAGGAGGTCTTAAGGACCTCCTAACATACATGCACTGTTGGAATAGATGAGTTTAGAAGGTGCTGGACCCAATCGAGACACCCATAAATTGTTGGGTGACTATAGAGGTGCGGGGCAGATGGACCCCTTGATCAAAAAGATCGTCCACCTGAGAATTACTTTGGCAGCCAGAGAGGGTGAGTCCCGCAAAGACCCCTACACGGTAGAGCGTCCCAACGGATTACAGGGTTTCCCCCACCTGACCTCTCTTGTCACTGCGGTTCCAGGTAGACCAGAATGGGGATCTTGACCTCTTAAGTCTACCTCTTTTACTTTAAGATCAAGGTGCTTAAGGTTCCACTTGAACTTTCAAGTATTTTGAGTGAAAAAGTGACCTAATTTTAAGGTTGGTTGACCCAAGGGGTCAACTTCACCTCTTGTTCCTTTTGAGAGCTTTTGGGTCCTTTCTTTTAAGGTTCAAATGGATTTAAGAGCTTGATTTGCTTAGGGTTCCTCTTGTATAGATCTTTTCAAACAAGGTTTAGGCACACCTCTTTTTGGGAAGATCTTTTCTTTGTTAATAGAAGGTGTGTCTCTAGAAACCCTAGATTTTCAATCCTTGGATTGGCTCTAGTTGGTCCATTTTAGTTGCCTCAAAATTTTAGTATCTAGGGCTCAATCAAGAAGGTTTTATCCCTAGTTACCTTAGTTGGATGAACAGTTAAGCATGTGTTGAAATCGGCAATTTTGATGAATTACTATGTATAACACATGTAGCCCTAAGTTGATTCTTCTTTTTATTCCTTTTTAGATTTTAAGGGAGTTAAGAAAGGGCTAATAGAGATTACCTGTTTGTTGGAGTGTTTGTCATGCGGTTGCTCCTCTTTTCCTTTACCTGCACACAAGAGAGAGAAAAAGATTAGCAATCTTTTAAAAGAAATTCAAAGCTTCTAGAATAGCCGTTGCTCCCCGGCAACGGCGCCAAGAAAATGGTGACGTTTCCCAACTGTGGCTAGTCTTTATTTGTTTTAATGCTTATTACGGTAATGTCGTTGTGGTATAAAATAAGACAGCTACGGTTGTCGTTACCATTAAAATTTTACTCAGAAATAGTTTCCCGAGGTCGAACTCAGGGAGCTACTGGAATTCTAGAAGTACAATGTTTCTTTATTACAAAAATAAGAGAGAGAGAGAGGGAGAAATAGATTTCTGTCTTTTGGCTTTTTCTTCTTCTCTTCTTTCTCTCTTTGCTTGTCTTCTTCTTCTCTTCTTTCTCTTTTCTTTATCTTTACGGGTCTTCTTCCTTGGCTCTGATTGCCTTCAGTTCCTCTTCTTCTTCTGCTTGTCTTCTATTTCTTTTCTTCTTCAGTTCTTCTTCTTTTTCTTGTCGTTATCTTCTTTCTTCCTTCTTCTCTTTTCTTTCTCTTCAACTGCGGAGCCTTTTCTTTTCTTTTTCTTCTCTGCTTTATCTCCTCTGAAGCTTCATCCGTCTTCTGATATCACAGTCAGACGACTTAAACGGCGGTCTGCTACAGTGCTTCCCCTCTTTTCTTCCTTTGCTGCTTCTTCTTCTTCCAGCTTCTTCTTCCTTGGTCTTCTGCGTTGCTCAGCTGCAGAGCCTTTTCAGAGTTTCTTCTGCCCCTCCTCTTCTTCTTCCTACGGCCAAGTGGTGAACCTTCTTCCTTTGCGCCCTGTTCCTGCACAAGGCACAGCAAAACCTAGCCCTTCCCTCTACCCGCACGTCTCTCTCTCTCTCTGTAAACTGCTCATAGGAAGCTCTCCCAGAGCCGGGTTATCGGGTCGGGTATCGTACTCGTGACCAGGTGCACCAGCGTGGGTGGTGCGCGAGGAGTGCAGGGTAAACGGGTTGGCCAGGTCCGCGTGGTGTGGGTCGCAGACGAGGAGGGCGAGTGGGCGAGGGGACCTCACCCCGTGTTCTGAGGCGCTTAGGTAAAAACACAAAATCAATTTAAATGGGTGCGACACTTCGAAATCTTACGATGTGGGACTAAACTTCGTCCCTTCTCGCGCGCCCTCGCAGGAAGAATCGCGACCTTGCCTCAGCCGCTGTGTCCTCTCTTCCCTTCGCATGCCAGCTGCCTGCCTTCACCTGGGTCTCTCCAATTCTCCTCGGCTGGAGTCCTGCTGCTTTGAGGCCTGGAGCTCGCTTGGAAACTCCTTGCTACATCGCCAATGGCGGCCGGGGCTAAAAATATGCCTAACACAAACAGGGCCTCTCGGCCTAATCAGACCACAGGGAAACCTTCGCCATGGCATGGCAAAGGTAGTGTGGGGTGCAGCAGGTTGCGGGGCGGTGTCTGGCAGCAGCCCTAGGTCGGACTGCAACCGGAAAAATGGGTTTGATTGGGGGAGTGTTGTGGAGTGGCAGTGGAGGGGTGGGGGGTAGGGTGAGGCGGAGCTCTTGGGATAGTTGGCGAGTTGTGTGGAGTGGCGGATCGACGAGGGCAACTCGCCGGAGGGTTGCTGGAGGGATGGAAGATGATGGTGGTCAGGCGCAGTCGAGGGGTAATCAACTGAAAGGCAGTGGGGAAAAGAAAGAGGGGACAAAGGGAAATAACAGTAACCTACCTATAGGGACCAAGGGAGCCGGAGCAGGGCGGCAGTCGTATAGACTGTTGCCGGAGAAGAAACACCCAGAGGGAGAGAGCGGCGGAGAGGAAGAGGGCAGGGAGGCGCGCGCTTGGTACAGCGCGACGCGGGGAGATCAGGAGAAGGTGGCTCTGCTGCTGGTATTGCAGCAGAGCAACGAGATGGAGGAGGAGGAACCGCCGGAGCTGGTGGGTTCCTGTCGGAGTGGGGAGAGAGGAAGGATTGGGGTTTTCTCCGTCAAGACCAAGCTGCCCGAACCGGCTGGCGACGCTGGTCTTTATAAAGGTGGTGGCGGAGGGGTGGACGCAGGGAGGCGACGTGCCTCCCTCGCCGGAGAATGGCCGGAGGTGTGACCCATACCTTTCGCGCGTTCTCACGGAAGGTGTGGGCGTCGTTGGGCGGCATGGCAGTGTCTGTGCGACAGCAGACGTCGCAGGGAACACCAGGTTCAATTTGCAGGACATCCCCCTCACCCTGCGCGGTGCCATGCTCCGCGCAAAGTCGCCGGAGCATGGCGCTCCGCAGAGACTTGCAGGAGGGACCTAAATGCAAAGAACGATGAGGAAACTAAGGGCCAAAATGCAAGAGTTTCGAAAGTTGAGGGTCAAAAAATAATAGATGAGGACCAAATTGCAAAGTCGGTCAAGAAGGTCTCTTATAGGCTCAAGTTTTTATGCATGACTAAATTGGACCTAAGGATTTTAATGGTGAATTTTTTTTCTAGGTCAGACCTTGTTTGACCAGCCAATTTACGTAAAAACCCAAATTAAATCATTAATTGGACATGGTTCTCAATGTAGGTCAAAATGGGTTTCTAAGGTCAAATTGAAGGTTCTAAACCCTAGAGATTATTTTTATATGAATTTTAGAGGGTTTATTCAATTTTTACCCTGCCTCGAACCTCGTAAATTGAAGTAGGTTTATTTTAGGGTTACAGAATGTCATTTAATTCCTTGGAGTTGCTGTAGCCCTTGTTCGATTATATCATCCCACTTTCCTTCTTATTAGGTTAGTTTGACCTATGTTTGGACCCTGAGTTACCCTGTTTGCAGATTGTGTTGGTGAAATTGCATTTTTACCCCTTATGACTTATTTTCTTCTTAAACTCAGAATTCTCTGAGTCAAGCCTTTCTTTGAGTTATGTAGGAGCTTTTTTCTTGCATATCTAGGTTAGATTGTGCTAGTTAGGGTTCATGATGAGGTTCTTATCAATCATTTTTTTGAGGTTTAAGGGACTTGATGAGGTGTTATGCGAGGATTCCAATGATTTTTGGGCTTTGGATTTTAATTTTGATATGTGGATGAGCAAACACCTGAATCAAGCTTTATGTTGGAGTGTTCTATCAAGGAAAATCAATTTCCCTGATTTGAGATAGAACAAGGACCCAACGGGTCTTGATCTACCCATGTAATTACCTTGAACACCCATCAACGGTGTTCAAGGAGATTAAGTGGAGAAATATCATAAGACCCAAATTAAAAGCCTAATTGGGGCGACATTTCAATCTCCCTGTATCTGCTTTCCTGATTTAATATTGGAGGTTGGATCAAGGTTGGAAAGGATTATCTAGGAAAATTTTAAATGATTTTAAAAAGGGGAATGAAGGTGCCTTGTATAAAGCTGATTTTAGATCTCTTTCTTTGATTTTAAGATGGGTTTTAGACTTAATGGACATCAAATTGGAATATGTTTTCCTCCCTAATCAGATCTTCTTAAAGTCTGATTGGGGAGAGCTGCCTACTGAAATCTTCATTCAGATTCACTAAAAATGGGCATTGGCTACACAACAGTTTTGGAAGTGATTTTTAAGATGTTTAGAGCACCTTCTTGGATTACTGAACAGACTAGCAGCAATTGCTGTTGTGCTGCTGCTAATTGATTTGCTGTACTGCTGTTAATTCAGTTATTGTAGCAGCTACTGTCGTTGTTTAGATTGAAATTGATGGGCAGTAGAGGCTAAGTTTTAGTTGTTGTAATTAGATGACATGTTTTCAGTGTTGTACATAATATAGACAAGCATCCATGTACTGATATTGATTCTAAATTGCATTTGAATGCTTGTATCTTGTTTTAAACTCTCTGTCAGCTATATTTGTGCTTAACTGTCCAACTGTGGAAATATATGGAAATGGAGTTAAAAAGCATTATTATGATTGCATATATTGTAGAACATGCATAGGACTCAATTGAGGCAATTCACTGCCTATTCTTCATATAGATTAAAATTTAGGACCTTAGAATTCACTTTAAAACTCTTTGAATACCCTAAATTGAGCTAAACTTGTAAATAAATAAAAATGATAAAAAAAAAACTTATCTTGGTGAAGAATAGGTATATTTTTAAGTACATGTCAAGTTTCAAGGCATTCTGAACCCTCGGCTTAGTAGAAGATACCAGCCGACGATCTAGTCTACTTTAAAACTTAATAAAAGACCTTAACTATTAAAAATCCCAAAAACACTATATTCTTCTCATCCATTTCTTTCTTTCTCACCTCCTACCTCTATAAAACACATAAAACCCATAAAAAGAATAAAAACCCCAAAAATGCACAAAAACATTTTGTATACCATGTATATACACGTAAATATAAGGTATCTATTAAGCTATATATGTGAATAGTGTAAAATATGTCTATAAACTGTATAAATAACTTATGTATATATTCTATACTGTAAATTACGAATTTAAGATAACTTATTATTTGTATAACTTATTTGTATAATTAGCTATTAATTTAATTAACTTATATGTACTATAAGCTACATAATTATAGAAACCCTAATAAATTAACTTATTTATAAGTAATATTGTACATACATAATTATACATGTAGTATGTATATAATGAACCCTGTAACATAATTTAATTAAGTATATATAATAAATAATTAATTTATTAAGTTACTAGCTAAGTTATTATATTAAATCAAAATAAATTAGTAAATTAAGTTATAACTAAGATAATTTATACTGTATAGTTGTATTACATTATTTTAAGTAAATTAAACTAATTTAACTATGTTTATAATGTATTATATTATTTATACTTAATTTACATTAATAACTCCATGAATTCACCTAATTAAATGTAAATAAATTCAAATAAATGTTGTAAAATACAATAAAAATATGTATTAAATATTTTATTATATGTATTAACTCTGTACCATGTCAATTAGACCATTAATTAAGAAATAAACTTAAAAATCAGTATGTATAAATTGTATACTTTGACTAATTTATTTATATAGTAAATGTAATTATTTTTGTAAATAAACTTAATAATTATATAGCCTTATATAAGGGCTTTCCAAATATATATTTAATTTTAAAAATGGGATTAATTTGGGCCCTCAAATCGAGGGCCAAATACAGCAAATCAAGCACACGGTTCTACGTGGACCAGTGCCTGTGAGGCGCTTAACATAGCGCCACATCGGGAGTTTTAGAGCTCCCGCAACACTATAAATTATTTTCCTTCTCTTGACTACCCAATCGTCACCGGTGTCGAGTGCCCAAAACACTCCCCTCTCCCTTCAAGCATATGTTCTGACTTTGACCAACGTTTGCGACGATGAGATTTGTGTGCGGTGCGGGTTGGGAGCTTGACATTGTGTGTGGGCCTGTGTGGGCCCAGTATTGAGCATAAAATGAGATTAATGGGCTAATTAACAAATTAGGGTAACCTTAGTAGAGGTCTGGTCCTACCCGAAAGGGTGCTATGTATCCCTTGAAAAGGTTACCCGCTAACTTAAAACCCTAATTTTTGATTAATGAATAGTAACTTGGTCTTAATTGCCAAAGGGGTGAAGAAGAGAAGAAGTCCTCTGAGAAAGGCTAAGGAGGAAAAAGAAAAAAAGAGAGCCTATGTGCGGTTAAGTAAAGAAGAAGAAAGAGTTAGGTGTATATGCTTGTGCGTATGTATATATATATAGTATACATATATATGTACATAGTATACTCTAAATAAATAATATGGTAATACATATACGTATAGTGTTTGAGCTCATTTATGTATATAAATAACATGTGAGCTTTAGTGACAGATAAGTATGTCACTGTATACAGAATAAACGTCAGTATAGATCCTATTCTTACCTTAGCTTATAAATATACTTTTCCCTAAGGTTTAGCGACGTTTATAGAAGTCGTTGTACATACTATATATGTTACTACAGGTGTTAATATATTAAGTTAAGTTAGTATCGTCTATATTATATCGTATTATTGTATAGATATGTAAGTATTAGTATTATAAGATGTAAATAGATAGTATATAGTATTTAATTAAAGTGTTTGATGCTTATTTGTAAATAGATGTTTGCAAGCATTTTAGTTCATTCTTTTGTACATAAATTGTTTCATTCTTTCATTTATTAATTAATTAATTCATATTTGTACATAAAACTAATCTTTTTGGAATTAAAGAATAATATTGGACTTAGAGAGTGATGTATATCAATAACTGCCTCTCAGTGAACGACCTAGAATAAACTAGTAAAAATTAAGTAAATAAACAAAATTAACGTGACAATGGTTTGTATTTGTAACATATACTATGACAATGACATATTTTTATACAGACCGTGGTCGATCGCTTCATATTTTTGGCGTTGTTGTAGGGGATTAAAACCCGACAACAACGCTTTATTGTGAGAGTTTGACTTGACGTTGCATAAAGTTGATTAGTAACCCCTCCCCCCCACCCCCTCTTCCATGGCGTCCACCAATTTTGAATTCAAAATTTGCTTATAAAAGAAGCGTCTCACTTACAACCCCCACCCCCACGTACACCACCTACCCACCACCCACATCCATTACTACCCCTACTAGTAGCTCCCCAGCAAACGACACCGAGCTCTAGTGAGCTCCTCCTCCGGCGAGCTCCCCTTCCTGCGACCCCGACCTCCACCGATCGAGACCGTCAGAGATTCTCCTCCTCCAATCTCAAGCTGAATCGAGCTCCTCCTCCAACCTCGACCTCATCTTGGCCCCAACCCCATCTCGGCCCCAACCGAGCTCCAACGAGCTCCTCCGACCCCATCACGACCACAACCCCATCCCGACGTCGACTGAGCTCCTCCAGTCGAGCTCATCTAAGCTCCTCCTCCAGCCCAACCTCCTCTGACTCCAGCTCCAACGAGCTCCTCCAACCCCAACCGAGCTCGGACGACTTTGGCTCCAACGAGATCCTCCAACTCCAACATTTATATGCTTTCCTTCACCCGTGACGTATATCCATCCCGATTTACAACTATATAAATCCAATGATGTTACCGTTAGCACCGACCTTGATGCTGATAGCATTTTCGTGTAATTGCATTGTTGATGCCAACAACACTAACCTTCGATGCTGACTGCATCTCCATGTACTACATGTAACACTTTACAAGAACATAAATGCTGACCACTAATTAATTAGCAGTCTAGAATACTTTTTTGCCGTAATGAAACTAGCCTCAGGATGAAATGGATTGATGATCTTAGTTACAGCATGATATTCCCTACAAGTTTCTGAATGCTAACCACTAATGCTACCCTTTCTTATGTCCTTTTCATTTTGTCATTTTTTTTGGCTGCATGGTATAGCTTAATTGTTCATTCGTTTTCACAACTAAACACATAATAGCAGTATATTTTGCTCATAGTTGTGATGTAGTCTTGATAAAAAGAGTAGCATTCATTGTCTATTTAACTAATCAGCAATAAGCTTGATTTGTTGGGTAGAATCAAAAGGGTAAGCTTGATTTGTTAGACAGAATCAAAATGTATGTGATGATGTTCGTATTTAAATTTACACTTTTATGATTCTTACTTTTTGTTTGAGGTGTTGTTGGTATCTCAACGCTAGTGGTGGTGATTCTATTAGCATCGATGATGATGCCATTAGCACATATGGTGGTGCCGTCAGCACCACAATACATGTTTACATAATTGATGCCAACAACAATAAGATAGGTGATAAGTAATTGATACCAACAATACTAAGATAAGTGATAAGTGTTTGCAGTAGATACTTGAGTACTATAAAAGTTATTGAATAGGTGCCAAGGGCACCAACATGAAAATGTACGTGGTAACGTTGTAATTTAAACTTACGTTGATGTGATTCTTATCTTTTTTATTTGAGGTGTTGTTGGCATCTCAATGTGATTGGTGGTAATGCCATTATGTTACGACCCGGTTCCCGAATCCCTACAGGTCCCGAGACCGGCTCGACTCGACTAATCCCAAGACCTAGTCGTCCAACAAGAAAGTAACCAAAAAGCGGGAAAGTAAACCACATTCACTATGCTAAGCAACTAACAGTAAAAAGGTACAGCAATAAAGTAGTAAAAACTACTATAGTACATATCACCACCACAACAATAGAAAAGTAACAAGGTACAGGAACATAAAGTACAGAACGTAAAAGTATAGAACATAAAGGTACAAGAGTCTAACTCACTACTACAAAGGGAGTACAACCAAAAGAAACTACTGCTACTGGTCTCTACTGGGCCCAACACCCTCTACAGCCGTAGACTCGGGCTGCTCAACACCTGGACCTGAAAAGGGTTATGAGTACACAAAGTCAGCAAACGTTGAGTAGAGTGGCAACCAACTAACTAAAGCAGTAAAGCTAACAGGTAAACTAGCTATTCCAATTTCTTTAATTTACAAGTTATTCCTTTTTCACTCATTGGTTTATATGCTTCCAAAACTCTTTGTTGATCTCGAATGTTCCTCGTGGGAACGATCTTGATTGCAGTCTTTTCCGAAGAGTAGAAGGCACATGTGGTGCTCTCCTGGCCGGGAGAGTCCCCCGTGATAATCCTACACCCAGTCAACCACCCCAAGGTCACAGACAGACGTAACGGTGACTACGGCACGCGCGATAAGCGCACGAGTAGCTACCCCGCACTGGCACGCGGTCAGTTGTTTCCGCTAAGGGGTGCGCCCAAGTATAGCATGAAACAATATAGGGCCTAGCCCTCTCAGTAACAGGGGTCTAGCCCCTAAGAACCAAATAAGGGTCTTACCCCTCCACAATCTGCGCACCCTCGCCTGACTACCCTGGTTTGCCCAGTGGGCCTAACAAGTCGGTGTAGGGTGGCTATGTTAAAACCCGAAGACATCAAACACTTTTAAGACATCTGGGAGTTGGTCCAGATGTCTGGTTGCCTTCACAGACGTCTGGAAATAAATTTTTACGTGCGTATGATTGCGAGTTTGCACACGTGCATGCGCAGACTGAACCCGCCGACCTGCAGGTGCTTTTTCTCTCCCCCGACGCCTTCAAATACCCCTCTCCCCCCTTCCGTCTCCCTCACCCA
Source organism: Thalassia testudinum (assembly GCA_037157565.1). Taxonomy (NCBI): domain Eukaryota; kingdom Viridiplantae; phylum Streptophyta; class Magnoliopsida; order Alismatales; family Hydrocharitaceae; genus Thalassia; species Thalassia testudinum. The sequence goes on along the minus strand of JAZHRO010000067.1, from coordinate 44,408,968 downwards.
CGACTCCACTGTCTCCTCCTTCTTCCAGCATTAGCGTGAGAGTGAGAGAGCGAGGGCAGCAGCTGCTGCCGGTTGCCTGCGGAGAGGAGGAGGTGTAGCGAGAGGGAAGAGGGAGAGCACGTGAGGAAGAGAGAGCGAGCTCGCTGGAGCAGCTCAGGGCCGGCCGACGGGCACGCATCGGGAGCGTGGTGCTGGGGAGTTTACCCTGGTGCTGCTGCAGCTCAAGAAGCAGGCGGACAAGCGCAGCAGGGAGAAGGAGAGGAGGTCCTGATTCTGGAAAATTTTCCCAAAATCAGACATCTGGACCTACGTCCAGACGATGCAGGAGACGTCTGAAGAGAGATCCAGACGTCTGAAAGGTATGATATTTCTCATCTTCCTCCTTTTTGCGGATACAGCCATGCAGGCCGATCCGTCGAAGGCTGAGACGTGTCGTGATGAGGAGGTTTTTGTCGCGCATGCAGGTTTCATTTTAGGAAGGTGCGAGGACACGTCCTCCCACACAGATCAGATGTCTGGGCACAGCACCAGACGGCGGAGAGAGTCTCCAGACGTCCTTTGTGATAGTCAGACATCTGGAACTAGGTCCAGACGGTTTAGCGAGATCCTGGACGTCTGGAGAATAGCTCAGAGTGAGGTATGACCTGGACCACCTTTTAAGATGTTTGGAAGGTGTTCCAGACGTCTGATTTGAGTTAGAGTTGTCATTTTTGACCCGTTTAGGGTCCGTTCGAAGTTCGATTTTCGCATTTGAGATTCCGTTCTTCTCAGAATTTGTTCCTCTACTTTTTTAAAATACTTTTATCCTATTCTGAGTCGTTCCTGTGTTTGATCCTTGTGTTAGGACCTCATTCTATTGCAAATTTGGGGGTTGCAGAGGCACGTGGCCCTGCCGATCAAGCCCCCATCACTCCCGATTTTGCGGGTAGAGTGGCTTCTCCTATTTAATTACAAACATTAATACATATCTGAATTAAATGATAGATCCTAGGGTATGGCATGAATCCTAGGACTTGAAAACTAGATTGAATGATAGATCCTAGGGTATGGCATGAATCCTAGGACTTGAAAACTAGATTGAATGATAGATCCTAGGGTGTGGCATGAATCCTAGGAATAGAAACACTGAAACGAATGTCGTGAATACATGAATTACAGTCTTGGAAAAGTAGATAGAAAATGATAATTGCCTGTAATTGGATAACAGCTACTTGTGAAATATAGTGTGCTGTTGCTAGTAATTGCTACATGTGATTCCTGTTGTTGAAAACTAAATTTGAGCTACTTGTATATAAATTGATATTAAATGTTGGAAACACGGGCTATATGAGAATAAAATTGAAATGATGAAACCTAAAATGGCTTGGCTAGAGAAATATGAGCATGAACCCTACGGGGAATTAGGAGTAGAGCTCCTGGAAAATAAATAGAATGGAACTGGGAAAGTGGATGGGAAGTGAGCTGGCCCTTGAGTACGGAGTACCAAGGAGAGCGTCTGTCCCTCTATTTAGTGCAGAGCAGAGCTAGCCACCCCAGGGACCCGGGGTTAGGTCTGGCCACTTTGTACCGACTTTTGACCCTCACGTACACAGTACCGGGGAGAGGTACTAGTGTAGGGAGAGAGCTAGCCACCCCACGGGCCCCGGGGTTCAGCTAGCCATCCTACACCGACTTGTTAGACCCACTGGGCAAACCAGGGTAGTCAGGCGAGGGTGCGCAGACTGTGGAGGGGCATGACCCTTGTTTGGTTACTGTGGAGGGGCTAGACCCCTGTTACTGAGAGGGCTCTGCCCTATACTGGTTCCGTGCTATGTTTTAGGGCGCACCCATTAACGGAAATGACTGACCGCGTGCCAGTGTGGGGTAGTTACCCGTGCGTTTATCGCTTGTGCCGTAGTCACCGTTACGTCTGTCAGTGACCTTGGGGTAGTTGACTGAGGGTAAGACCACCACGGGGGACTCTCCCGGCTAGGAGAGCACCACATGCTATTTCTACTTTTCGGAAAAGACTGCAATCAAGATCATTCCCACGAGGAACATTCGAGATCAAGAGAAAGATCTGAGAAATAATTCAAGAAAGAGTAAATAGAGGAATAAAGAAAGAAATTAAAAACAATAGCTACTTGTCCACCTTTACTGTTTTCTTAGCTAGCTGGTTGCCACTCTACTCAGCGTTTTGCTGACGTGTCACATTTGTCACCTTTTTTAGCACCAGGTGTTGAGCAGCCAGAGCCTGCGGCTACGGAGGGTGCTAGGCCTAGTAGAGCCCAGTAGTTGTACTTTTGTTGTATCGTATTTTTGTAGTAGTGAGTATTTCTGTTTCACCTTGTACTCTTTATTTTAAACATCATATTTCTGTACCTGTTTTTAATTCTCTACTGTTGTGGTGGTATGTACTGTAGTAGTTCTTTTCTTTACTACTGTACTTTGTTATTGTTAGTTACTTGCATGGTGGATGTGGTTTATTTTACTACTTTTTGGTTACTTTCTCGTTGGACGAATGGGTCTTGGGATCAGTCAAATCGATCTGATTCTCGTGTCCTGTAGGGATTCGAGAACCGGGTCGTAACAGGCTAGCTGAACCCTGGGCCCTGTGGGGTGGCTAGCTCTCTCCCTACACTAGTAGCTCTCCTCGGTACCGTGTACGCGAGGGCCAAGAAGTCAGTATAGAGTGGCCAATCCTAACTCCGGGTCCCAACCCAAGAGCGGCTAGCTCCGCTCTACACTAAACAGGGGGATAGTCTCTCTCCTTGGTACTCCGTACTCAAGGGCCAGCTCACTTCCCCACTCACATTTCCAAATCCATTCTATTTATTTCCAGGAGCTCTACTCCTAATTCCCCGTAGGGTTTATGCTCATATTCCTCATGCCATTCCATACCAGGTTTCATCATTTTTATTTCCATTCTCAGGTTATACACATGCAGCTTGTATAGCTATCGTTCACATTTCCATACTCAGGTTATACACAGGTAGCTCATATTTCCATCATTCAAATTACCATTCTCAAATTATATACATGTAGCTCATATTATGTCATTTAACGTATACAACAGGAAAGTCACATGCAACAGTTAACTAGCACAAGTACTTCATATTTCACAAGCAGCTGTTATTCATTTACAGGTAGTTGTTAACATTCCTATCTACTCATTCAAGACTACAATTCAATCATCCAATACAGATATTTCAAGTATTTCTCGTCCTAGGATTCATGCCATTTCCTAGGTTTTAATCATTCATCCCACACATGCATTCAGGTTTATAATTAAACTAGGGGAAGCCACTCTACCAGTCAACCCAGGAGTAATGGGGGCTTGAACGGTAGACCCACGTGCCTCAGCAAGCCCCGAACTGGCAACAGAATGAAGTCCTATAACAAGGGACAATCATAATGGAACACTCAGAACAGTATAGAAAGTCTTCTAATAAGTAGAGGAACTCGCAAGGAAAACACCGGTATCTTGTTTGCGCAAAACGGACCCTAAACGGGTCAAAAACAAGTTTACTGCCTCAAATTAGACCTCTGGAAGTTGCAGATGTCTGGAACAACTTCCAGACGTCTTAAAAGTGTCACGAATTGCACCTCAGTCTCTGTGTTGTCCTCATACGTCCAGGAACTCTTCTGGACCGTCTAGACCCAACTCCAGACGTCCGACCACCTCTCCAGACGTCTGGAAGTGCTTCCACTCGTCTGGTAAGCTCCCCAGACGTCTAAAATGCATGGGAGGGCATGTCCCGCGCCTTCCCGAAGCAAATCTTGCATGCCACCAGCAAATCTTCTCAAAATAACCCATGCGAAGGGTAGCAGCAGAGCGGCCTGCATGGCCGTATCCGCAAAGAGAACGTACCTTCGCGAAGACCTCTCCTCAGACGTCTGGAATCGCCTCCAGACGTCCTCATCGTCGTCTGGATGTCACTCTAAACGTTTTATTATGGGAAAAACTCAGAACCAAAACCTGCTCCCGCTCGCTCGCGCCGCGCGTGGCTGCGCCTTGCCCCCTCGCTTGTAGCTCCAGCTGCAACAGTGTCGGGGATAACTTCCCCGATGCACTCCTTTCCTTCCCGCACGTGCCGCTCTGGCAGTGCGCCCTCCGGTGAGCTCCTATACGAGCTCGCAAGCTAAAATCCTCCTCTTCTTCTTACGCCACTCCTCGTCGTCGCCACTCTCGCGCTCACTTGCTTGCGCTAGCTCTCTCGCTGGAGTGAAGAAGAAGAGAGGAAGGTGGCTGGTGTGGGGAGAACGAGAGAAGGGGAAGGGGTTTATAAGGTTGGTGGGTTAGGGTTCACTGGAGGCGGGGAGAGAGAGAAGAAGGGAAGGAAAAAGAGAAGGTACTGTTTGCGCGCAGTCCGCGTGCAGACGCAAGCTCGTACCCAAAAATTTTGATTTTAAGACGTTTGGGAAGGTGTCCAGATGTCTGACCAACAACCCAGACGTCTTAAAAGGCTCAGGACAGAACGGGTCTTAACACATTAGCACCAATGCCAATAATAGGTGTTTATGTAATTGATGCCAACAACACTAAAATAAATGATAAGTTCTTCCCGTAGATACTTAAGCAATATAAAAGTTACTAAATAGGTACTAAGGGAACCTATTTAGAGTTAAATAGGCTAACAGATGTATTAAAGCATCAGCTTACATGATATTTACGTTGTAACGACCCGATTCCCAAGTCCCTACGAGACACGAGAACCAGACCGACTCGACTAATCCCAAGACCTAGTCGTCCAACGAGGAAGTAACCAAAAGAGCAGTAAAATAAACCACATTCAACATGAATATAACTAACAGTAAGGAAATACAGCAGTAAGGAAAGAAACCACTACAGTATATACCACCACAACAGTAGAACAACATTCATAACATAATATGAACTGCAGGTAAAGAAAAGTATAGCGGAAACAAGAACTACTCACTATAACGGAACAAAAAGAGGTACAAGAGAACAGTGGTAACTCTACTGGACCCTACTCGGCCCAGCGTCCTCTGCAGCCGCTGACCCTGGCTGCTCAACACCTGGTCCTGAAAGGTAACGAGTGTAACACGTCAGCAAAACGCTGAGTAGAGTGGCAGCTAAACTAAAGAAACAGTAAAGTGTACAGTAGCTGTTTTAAATTTTCTTTCTTCCTTTATTTATGTCTTTCTATTGTTTCACAATTTATCTATTTCTCAGATCCTTCACTTGATCTCGAATGTTCCTCGTGGGAACGATCTTGATGGCAGTCTTTTCCGAACAGTAGAAGTAGCACGTGGTGCTCTCCTGGCCAGGAGAGTCCCCCGTGGTGATCCTACTCTCAGTCAACCACCCCAAGGTCACTGACAGACGTAACGGTGACTACGGCACGCGCGGTAAACGCACGGGTAGCTAACCTGCACTGGCACTCGGTCAGTCGTTTCCGTTAACGGGTGCGCCCAAAGCACAGCACGGAACCAGTACAAGGCAGAGCCCTCTCAGTAACAGGGGTCAGACCCCTCTACAGTAACCAAACAGGGGCCTTGCCCCTCCACAGTCCGCGCACCCTCGCCTGACTACCCTGGTTTGCCCCAGCGGGCCTAATAAGTCGGTGTGGGAGGCTAGCAGAACCCCGGGGCCCGTGGGGTAGCTAGTACCTCCCTACACTAGTAGCTCTCCTCGGTACTACGTACACGAGGGCCAACAAGTCGGTACAGAGTGGCCAGTCCTAACCCCGGGTCCCTGGGGCGGCTGGCTCCGCTCTACACTAAACAGGGGGGACAGTCGCTCTCCTTGGTACTCCGTACTCAAGGGCCAGCTCACTTCCCCAATTCTATTCCATTCACTTTCCAGGAGTTCTACTCCTAATTCCCCGTAGGGTTCCAGCTCTTTTAACTCAGAACATCCAGGTTTCACTTTCCAGTTTCACGTTCTTACAATACATATTCTCAATCACGTTTATTTATTCATAACAGGCAGCTATTAATTCAATTCACAGGTAGCTAGTATTTCCTTTCCACATTTTCCAAGACTGCAATATTCATACATTCCACTAGTTTTCCCATCCTAGGATTCATGCCATATCCTAGGATCTATCATACAATCTAGTTTTCCAGCCCTAGGATTAATGCAACACCCTAGGAATCTACCATTCAATCTATTTCTAATTCCTAGGATTCATGCAATGTCCTAGGTTCTATTTATGGTTTCATAATTTAACAGATTATACTTAAAGCCACTCTACCAGGTACAACGGGAGTAATGGGGGTGTGGTCGGGAATCCCGCGTGCCTCTGCGACCCCCGAGACTGCAACGGAACAGGATCCTATCACAAGGATCAAACACAAGGAACTTCTCAAAATAGTATACAGCTACTGTAGACAGGTAGAGGATGTAATTCCGAAAAGAACGCAACTCGAAATGCGAAAAACGGAGCCCGAACAGGCCCGAAACGGGTCGAAAACGACGAAACAGTGTAAAATCAGACGTCTGGAACTTCTTCCAGACATCTTAAAAAGTGGATCAGGGAATTACCTCGCTCTGCGTGGGCTCTCAGATGTCCAGAAGCCTGCGGGGGCTTCTGGCCTAGTTCCCAGACGTCCGATGGTCACCCAGGACGTCTGGAAGTCGTTCCCGCCGTCTGGCACTGGAGCCAGACGTCTGATTCGCGTTGGATGGCGAATCACCGAACCTGCGCGTACCCATCTCTCTCTCTCAGTACGGTCAGTCGAAGAAAAGGAAGAAGACGGAAATAACTCACCTTTCAGACGTCTGGACAGTCTTCCAGACGTTGTGCCCGTCGTCTGGCTATCAGCCCAAACGTCTGATTCTGGAAAAGTTTCCAGAACCAGGGCGCCACTCGCCCTCCGCTCGCGACGCCCGGCCGCGCCGCGAGTACTCCTCCTGCTGCTCGAGCTGCAGCAGTCCTCCCGCGTCGCTTCGCGCCTGCTGCGCCCCCCCGCCGGCCGGCCCTAGCAGCCCCGGCGATCCCACCCTCACGGCCGAGCGCTTCCTCCCCCGCGCTGCACCTCCTCCCGCACCTGCCGCGGCTGTCGCCGCTGCCGCTGCACCCTCGTGCTTGCTCTCGCGTACGCTCTCGCGCACTGGCTGAAGGAGAAGAGGAAGGAGGCGGAGGTGACGGGAGTGAGGGAGAGGCGTGGCCCTTTTAAGGCCGCGCGAGGAGGAGAGAGAGAGAGCGGATAGCACTGCGCCTGCGGTCGCAGGAGGAGAGAGGGAAAAAGAGAGAGGAAGACGGTTGCGGGTCTACGCGCGCCTACGCGCAGACGCAGTCCCGCGTGCCACCGAAAATAGATCCCAGACGTCTGGGACACCTCCCAGACGTCTTAAAAAAACGTGTTGAGTGCGTTCGTAACATACGTGATACTATCAGCACCCGCGTACATGATGCTTTCAGCATTCACAACCATTTTTTTCTTCATAATGATGTTGACATGATTTTTGCATGATGCTGTTGGCATTCGCTAACATGATGTTGTTAGCATTTGTAGCCACTTCTTTCTTCATAATGATGCTAATATGATTTTTACGTGATGCTGTTGGCATCCTGATGGGAACACTATCATGAGCCATAACTAGCTCAATTTAGTCATTATCAAGGAATAAATGCTCCTACATAATCACTAGAGAGCCCTAAGTCATTACATAATCATTGTAAGAGAAAGACAAGAAAACTAGGTTAAAATTGTAATTTTACTATCAAATGATGAATGAAGTACAACCATGGATTTTCCCAGGGGGTAATTAAGGGTCAAATGATCTTAAAAGTCTAACAAGTGGGTTAGTACAGACAGAAATGAGTTTTCACGTGTTTTGAGAATTAAATGACTTCTGAAACCCTAAAAATAGACTCGCTTAATTAAATGAGGTTCTGGTCAGGATAAAATTTACTTAAACTCTCTAAAATTCACAGAAAAATATTCTCTAGGGCTTGGTACCTTCAATTTGACCATCAAAATCCGTCTTAACCTAAAACAGAGTCTTAGACTGACATTTGCCCTTATTTGAATTTTTGCATAAATTACCCAGTCAAACTTGGTCAAAACCAAAATCAAACTTCACCATTAGATTCCTTAGATTCAAATTAGGTTTGTACCAAAATTTGAACCCAATTTGAGATCATTTTGACTTAGTTTGCAATTTAGTCCTATCTAACTCTTTTATTTCACACACATGCCCCTAACTTTTGAAATTATTACAAATAGACCCCTATATTTGTCGTCTTATTCACAGATAGGTCCCCACTACACCAAAATCCTATTCCTACAACTCCGACGACTTTCAAATGGGAAGATCACCCTGATTTCTTGCTCAATCCCTTCCAAAATTGGAAGGGAGAATCCTTGAGGAGTTCTCTCTCCAATGAATCCAGTCTTGAGTCTAAAAACATTCCCAATCTCTCATGCGAATGCATGAGAGATTAGGGTACCTTAAAACTTCCAGCTCTGGTGACATTTCCTAAGCTTGGAAGCTTGGCTTCCAAGCTTAAAATCCCCTCCTGAGCCCTATAAAAAGATCCCCAGGGCACGGTCGTGCTCGACAGCTAGGATTTGGCCACAAAACCCTCTTCCTAACCCTACCTTCGGCCTCCTCCGACCTAGCTTCAGTGAGCTCCTCCCCCGTTGTCTCACAGCCTCCCAACGGTCAAATTGGGAGCGTCTTCCTCCTCCCCGACTTCTTCCGCCTCTCAACGATCACATCAGAGGCGCCTCAGATCCCTTTCTTCACCACCGTCTCCCATAGGAGTTTCATCTTCCACGGCGTCGGCAATCACACCAGCGTCGTATCCCTTCCCCTTTGCCCATAATATTAAGTTCTTTAACTTCCCCTACTTCCCTCCTTTTTCCCTCTTTCTCTCTCTCAAAACAACCACCGACCACACTTTCCCCCCTCCATCCTCTTTCGCTTCGGCGATGCCCAACTGCTGCTCCACCACACGAATCACGCCACTATCACCTCCATCAGCTCCGCCGTGCTCCACTCTTCAAAACCCCTCTCTCCATTCGCCTTATCATCCACTCAAGCCCGCCATTGAACAACCCACCTTTCCGTTGTCTTCCCCGTCATCGACCGGCCACCACACACCCCAATCCACCATGAAACCACCGCCAACATACTCCATGTCATTTGGCGAAGGTCCTAAGCTAGTTTAACTTGGATGTAAGGCCGTATTATTATTTTTAGGTCGACTCCCTCCTCCGCTCATCACTGCCATTGCCAAAGCTTCAAGCTTGCTCAAAGCTGGCTCCAGGATGTAGTGACTCCAGGCGTTTGTTCCAAGCTCAACAGAATCCATCCAGGAGTGTAACCAAGGAGCCAATTAGGCCCTTGGACCAGGCCTTTGACCGCAATTGCAAGAAGTAGCAGCAACTCCATGCAGAAAAAGGCGGTGGGATTTAGTCCCACATCATGGACTGAGGAGCAGATGAAGCCGAATAAATTGAATTTGTCTTTTAGGCTTATTGCCTCAAGTCACACAGGGGGGTGAGGTCCCCTGTGCCCTCACGTGCCTCGTCCGCAACACTTCCCCCGCGGACCTGGTGCACCCGACTACCCGCCTAAGCCTCATTCCTTGATCACTACTCAACGCCGGTGACCCTGGACCCAGGTGCACGCCTACTCGATAACCCAACTATCCTAACTGGCCCTAGGAGGGCAGAACCTAAGAGGAGAGATAGAGAGAGTGCATGGGGTAGGGGAGGGTTTTGCCCTATGCGACACTTAGCCAATTCTGAGATGGCTGCCCTCTGTGTGTAAAGAAAGGAAGAAGATAGGCAGAAGAAGAAGGCCTGAAGAAGAGAAGGAAGAGAAAGTAGAGAAGGAAAGAAGAGAAGAGAAGAAGAAAAGGCACAGCCGCAGAAGAGAAGAGATTATCTGTTCCTTCATTTGATTATATTCAGTAAATACTATATATGTGTTAGGCTAATAATTAGTGATCCAAATCACCATTATTTTCTCTAGAATTCTTTTTATCTCTTCATATACTCATGTTATACATTGCATATTAGTTTTTAAGTAAATAATTGTGCTCATTTACATTATTTGAGATTAGTGCGTGAATTCCATATTTGCTCCCTGTGTTCGACCTGGGAACTTCTTTTGAGTAATAAATTTTATTTGTTTTTCGCACTGATTCAACTTATACTGCAATGTGATGATTTTAAAACCCATTTCAGAGCGACTAACATTTTGGCGCCGTTGCTGGGGAGCAACGTGCAATTCACCACTATTCTTTGCATTATTTGATTATATTTGAGAACTGACTTGTCCTGTTTACTTTCTTGTGATTTTGCGAGGTACTTCACGAGGAGATCTTCCATGCAAAACAACCACTCCAGGGTAGGTAACTTCTCTATTCTTCCCTAATCGACCTCCTAATCTTGGGAAGACAAAAAAAAGAAACAATCAATTAGGAATTGTTTGTCTTATTTTTCATATTAATCATCATTTAAAGGGCAAGTTTCCTGATTTGTGAAAATTTCAAATTTAATTGAAGATTGAGACGATTTTATTTAGAATTCCCTAGCCTAAATTGCCTGTGCCTATTAGGGTCTACGCTTAATTTCTAATCACTCTGGGCTAACACATTTCTTGCTTGAAGCCTAAGGTGAACATTTTTAAAGATCAAGTGGACTTGGAAATAGAGCCAATTAGGGTTTCAATTTTTAGGATTTTGGAGTGCTAGTTCACACTTGCCTGCATAAAAGGAAACAAACCCACCTGCATTTGTGTGCTACCCAAGCCCTTGGTTGAAAAGATCTAATCAACAAGACCCTAAAAATTAGGCTCTAAATTCACTTGAACTCTAAAAAACTTGGACCTAATAACCTGGGAGTCAAATCAAGGTGATTTTTAGGTCTTGACCTAGATCTCATTCTGCCATCTTTAAGGTAGGTCAGGTGAAGTTGGTCTACATTATAGGCCAACCAACCTCCAAATTAGGTCACAAGTTGAATTAATTTCTAATCAAGTGAAGCTCAAGGCACAAATTAGGACATAAAATTGGTAGACTTAAGGACTTAAGTTTGTACATTCCGGTCTACCTGGACCGTCAGTGACAAGGAAGGTCGTGTGGGGGAAACCCTGTAACCCTTGGGGATGCTCTATCGTGTAGGGGTCTTTGCGGGGCTCTCCCTTTCTGGCTGCCCAAGTACTTCTTGGGTGTACGGATTTCTGATTCAGATGTATCATCCACCTCAAAATTTCCGTAGTCATCCAAAACTCTTTGGGTGCCTTGATTGGGTCAATCTCACATCCAATCCCTCATCCCTTTTATTAGAGCAAACACACAGATTTTCTTGGGAATCTCTTTCAGATTTGATCAATTTCAATATAATCTTGAATTTTGATTCTACATCTTGATTCCACCATCTGATTCAAAAATGCAGCCTAGTTATTTAGGAAAACCATTGAAGAAACCTGAATCTCAAATATCCATGAAAGATAAAATGGTTGAGAATGCCCTTAGATTTTGAGATTGATGACAAAACCTCAAAACCAATTGAAGACATTCATGTTAATGTGTCGATAGCAACAACCTCATCATAAACTGTGCCCAAGTAATTATAACACAAGTAACAAATGGATCTACCTAGGATGTTTTCATGACAAGATACTTTGAGTTAGAGAAATTACATAACTTTGAATATCTCTAATGCATGACAAATCCTGTACTTTGGGAAAGAAACAAAGATGATCTTGAAAAATGGGAAGAGATGATAAAATTATTAAAACAGATTATCGATCAAAAATACCTGTATATTCCTTAACATTTAGAGAAACATCTTGGAACAATACTGAGGATCTATCTGATTTTCCAAATCCTGGGTTCGAGAATCAAGGTTGTTGTGGACCTCCAACCCAAATGGAATATGATCAACCTAATATAAATATTGATAGCATGACCTTGAGACGGGTTAGGAGGATCCAATTGCAAGAGAATACGATTTCGAGCCAGCCCTAGAGACATAAAACCCTGGTTTGCCAAGCTTAGATTTCCCAGACTCCTGTGATAATGAGATTGACTCAAAACGTCTCGAGGGTGTAAATTTCGCTCTTTGTTTTGATAAGGTGACTCTTGAGAGCAATTCTGACATCGTTGTAGAACCCAACCTAGTTTCTAGTAATACAACCCACACACTTAACCTAGAATCTGGATCTGAGTCTTCCTGGGATGATTACAAGGCCCCGTGTGATGAAAATCAGATTTTAAATTTAGATTATGATTCTGGACCTTTATTTGATGAATGCACCTCTCCAACATCCTTAGAAACACAGACCTAAGTCAGGTTGCTGAGTTTACATCTTTTGATTTATTCTGTGGTGGAACCTTTAATCTCGAATCAAATTCAGAACTTGATTCTCGCAAGTTCTCCGATGATTTTGAATCTTACTATGATTTCGGAGAACCATTGTTTCCTGACGACTATGTGCCAATCATGACCTCAGCATACATGATCCATTCTTTGACTCTGACTTTGAGGTCCCTGATCCCGAGATCATTGATTCAAAATCAGGTTCCATTGAGATAGAATCATTTCTTTTTGATACCTAGGCATCAGAAATAGAAATTGCCGAGAGTGTCTACAACCCAGAGTTCAAATCTTTTCTTGATTCAGATTTTCTTGATCCTATAAACACTCTTCAGGCATTTACCTTTGATTTTAATGGATACTATGAGGACTCTTTAAATGAACCCACCTTTGAATCCTTTCTAGAGGAGCCCTCACACACAATTCTTATTGAAGCCACCTCTTCCACAACATATGCAGAACCTTCCGAAACCCATTTTCAACCCCAACCCGCTACCAGACTCAATTACTACTCTGATTCTCCTCTCAATGAGCCGATTGCACATGATTCTCCTTCACATCCTTATTGGGTTTCGGACTTTGATCTGACTACAAATCACGCCCCATCCTTCTATGATCATTTTCATAGGGTTCTAACATCCTCCACTGATTCTTTTTCATTTGAGGATCCCTACTCTGATTAGGCTGATTCGACTCAGCTAAACCCTAGCTATACACTTCCACATCCTTTTGAGCTCCACAGTATTTGGTGGGCACCACATCTCTTGACCGCATTTATCAACCTGCTAGATTGATTGGGTTTGGGCTGCATGAACAGCCTGCTAATCTGAATAAGCACCTGGTTGGACCAACCAGGCTATTAATCAAGGTGCTTGTTCTACAAAACTCATCTAATTTGACCACTCCTTCTCCATACTATTTTCCACTCGGTTGAAGGCGTTAAATTTAGCACTTAATGGGAGGCAACTCGTCATTCCAAAAACCCAAGATCCTTCTGATTATCCTTCTGTTATGACCCATTTCCCGAATCCCTACAGGACACGAGACCGGCTTGACTCGACTAATCCCAAGACCCAGTCATCCAACAAGAAATAACAAAAAAGTAGGGAAATAAACCACATTCACTATGCTAGGTAACTAACAGTAAAAGAGTACAGCAGTAAAGGAAGTAAAAGCTGCTAACAGTACATATCACCACTACAACAGTAAAGCGAAAATAAAGTACATAAACATAATAGGTAACAAGAGGCTGAACTCACTAATAAAAAGGAAGTAAAACAATAGGAACTACTGCTAGGCTCGACTGGGCCCAGCACCCTCTGTAGCCAGCGACTCGGGCTACTCAACTCCTAGACTTGTAAAGGGGTACGGGAATAATGGAGTCAGCGAACGCTGAATAGAGTGGTAACTAACTAACTAAGCAATAAAAGCTAACAGGTAATTTATCTTTTCCAATTATTTTATTTTACAAGTCATTTCCTTTCACCCATTGGTTTATGTTTCAGATCTCTTTCTTGATCTCACATGTTCCTCCTGGGAACGATCTTGATTGCAGTCTTTTCCAAAGAGTAGAAGGCACACGTGGTGCTCTCCTAGTTAGGAGAGTCCCCCGTGATAATCCTACACCCAGTCAACCACCCCAGGGTCACTGTTTAGACGTAGTGGTGACTACGGCATGCACGAAAAACACACGGGTAGCTACCCCGCACTGGCACGCGGTTAGTCGTTTCTGCTAAAGGGTATGCCCAAAGTACAGCACGGAGTAGTATAGGACCTAGCCCTCTCAGTAACTGGGGTCTAGCCCCTTAGAACCAAACAGGGGTCTCGCTCCTCCACAATCCACGCACCCTCATCTTACTACCTCGGTTTGCCTAGAGGGCCAAAGAAAAAGTCGGTGTAGGTTGGCTAGATTAACCTCGGGCCCCGTGGGGTGGCTAGCTCCCTCCCTACTAATAGCTTTCCCCGGTATTATGTACGCGAGGGTCAACAGGAGTTGGTGTAGAGTGACCATTCCTAACCCCAGGTCCCAACCCAAGGGCGGTTAGCTCCGCTCTACACTAAAAAGGGGACAGTCGCTCCCCCTTGGTACCACGTATTCAAGGGCCAGCACACTTCCCATTCACATTTCCAGACCTTTCCATTCATCCACAGGAGCTCTACTCCTAACTCCTCGTAGGGTTCATGCTCATATTCATATACTATTTCATACCAAGTTTCATCATTCACAAATTCATTCTTGTATTATACACATGTAGCTCGTATTTCCACAATATTAACAGGTACAATAAGTAATGTCACAGGTAACAAGTTAACTAGCACAGGCATTTCATATTCCATAGGTAACTCGTATTTCCACAATTTAACATATACAACAAGTAATGTCACAGATGTCTATCTAACTAGCACATGCATTTCATATTTCACAGGCAGCTCTTGTCTATTAACGGGCAGATATTCATATTTCTATTCATTCATTTAAGACTGCAATCTCAAACACGCATACAACAGCGCAAGTACTTCTCGTCGTAGGATTCATGCCACATCCTAGGTTTCTAGTTTTCCAATTTCACATAAACATTCATGTTTAATAATAAAATAAAGGGGAAGCCACTCTACCAAATGACCCGAGAGTATTGGGGGCTCGAACGGTAGGCTCACGTGCCTCAGCAAGTCCCGATCCCGCAACAGAATGAAGTCCTATACCAAAGAACATAACACAACGGAATGTTCAGAACAATATAAAAGGCCTTCTAATAAGTAGAGGAACTCACAAGGAAAATACCAATATCTTGTTTGCATAAAATGGACCTCAAACGGACCCTAAATGGGTCAAAAATAGGACTGTAGACCTAAATCAGATGTCTAGCACAAGGTCCAGATGTCTTAAAAGTAACCAGAGTCTCACCTCAGGTTTTGCGTCGACCTCAGACATCTAGAACCTCTTCTTAACCGTCTGGACCCAGCTTCAGACGTCTGACCTCCCCTCCAGTCGTCTAGGAGTGCTGTCGGTCGTCTGGTAAGTTGTCCAGACGTCCGAGACGCGTGGGAGGGCGTGCCCCATGCCTTCCCGAAGCTATCTCTACACACGACAGAACATATCTTCTGCAATTAGCTATGCAGATCGTAGCGGCAATGCAGCCTGCATGGCCATAACCGCAAGAGGGTCGTACCTTTGCGAAGCTCTGCTTTCAGATGTCCGGTATCGCCACCAGACGTCTAATATGTCGTTTGGACGACATGCCAGACGTCTGATTTTGGGAAAATCCCAGAACCAGAACCACCTCCTGCTCCTCCTTGCTGCGCACAGCCGCGGCCTCGCCTCCTCGCCTGCAGCTCCGGCTGCAGCAAGTGTCGGGGATGGCTCCCCCGACGCACTCCTCCTCCCGTACGCGCCGCTCCGGCCGTACGCCCTCCGGCGAGCTCCCACGAACTCGCGAGCTCAAGCTCTTCCTCTTCTCCTCACGCCACCTCTCCTCCTCGTTGCTTGCTCTCGCGCTCTCTCTCGCGCTTGCCCCTCTCACTGCAGTGGAGAGGAAAGAGGGAAGGTGGCTGTGGTGGAGTGGGGAAGAAAGGAAGGGGAGAAGAGGGGTTTCATAAGGGTGCGCTAGGGTTTTACGAGGGAGAAGAAAAGAGAGAGAAGAGAGAAAAAGGCAATCTGCATGAAGCTAATGTGTAAACGCGAAGCTACGTACAAATTTTTCAATTTCCAAACATCTGACCAGACGTCTGACCGACAGTCAAGATGTCTTAAAGGGCTCGGAACAGAACGGGTATTTACACCTTCTGTACTTTACGTCTATTGCACTCTGAGTTCAGTTTTAGAATAGTCGATCCCACCTCTGGTTCTTGTACCAGGGCTTGAAATCGTTCGCAACAGTCATTCCCGACCATTTCACCCACCTGATAATCCTGTTCTAATTCCTGAACCCAAAACTGTTTTACACTCTCCGTTTACAATGAGGACATTACAAAATTTAGGCATGAGAGGGTGGTAAAGTGTAAACATACAAAAAATCAAAGTTCGGAGGGATTCTCACAAAAAATTACATATTCCAAAAAACTAAAAAAAATAAAAATTGAAAAAGAACAAAAAATATTGGAGAAGGGAGGAAATTTTGAATGAATTAATTGTATGTCATTATTGAGGAGGAAAAGGGGAGTGATATAAATGTCAAAAAGGAGTAACAATTTGAAACAAAAAATAGATAATCATTAGTAAAAGATTAAGGAATCTACTTAGTTCTAGACTAAATCAGAAGAAAGAAATAAAAAGACAAAAAGTGCTAAGGGACAAAAGAGATTAGTATGAACGCTGATCTTAGGTCTCTTGGGCAGTGTGTTTAAACTTAAAAATTCAAGTATTCGTTAAGACCTGGATAGTCCTCAAGAGGTTGGGGAAAATGCAAAGCTTAAGTATTAGGTCTAAGGCTTAGGGATTATTTGGCCTCGTTAACTGACCTCTGGTTTGCGGGACTCAGTAACCTAAGCACCCCAATCCACACACAGTCTGGTTCAATGCACTTAATTATCAAAATCACGGAAATGCGTTAAATCTGTTCTAAAAAAGCTATCTAGATTAGGAGTGGCTGATCAACACAAGTTGATTTGGAAGAGTTCCCGACGCGGAGAGGTGGGAAATTCCCCTCGAAGATGCGCAATAACATTCCATCTCCTCGGTGCTTGTATCCTAGGATATCTAAATATCCTACCAGGGGCATGTAAGCACCTTGTGCTGGTTCGGATGCCATGTGCAGCATTATCACGAAATGTTGATTGCAAGGGTCTAGATTTAGCTACAGAACGCCATGGGCAGGATTATCCCAAAATCTCGAAAGCCAAGGTTCTAAGAGTTGCCATGGGTAGTGCTATTTCGAAGCATCGATTACTAGGGACCCTACGAGGATTGATGGTAGGAACTAGGAATCCGATATAGACCGTATTGTAAAGCCAATCCAAATCTAGAAATAAAGAAAGAAAAGAGAGAGACAACTCTCCAAAAATAAAAAAATTCTTCTATCTCTCTCTTATAAAAATGCACTGCAAACTGAACTTGGGCTAAAACATGTTACAAGCATGAGTGCTTTAACTGCAGAGTTCAACGAACCTTAGGTTTTTTCCTACGGACCTTAGAAACCTTCGTGGTGGACCGAGGCTAAAGCTGGTCAGGTCTAGATCTTGGTTGGTACACGACTACCTCTAGGCCTACTATCGGCATTCTGACCTAATCTACAGAAGAAAGCACACATTAGAATTCTGAGCATAAAAAGGCATGGTATAGAATTTAAGTTAATTCCATGAGATTTTATTAAGGGACTAGAAAAATCTAGGCATGGGGGTATGATAGGAACACCATCATGAGCTATAATTAGCTCAATTTAGTCATTATCAAGGAATAAATGCTCCTACATAACTGCAGAGAGCCCTAAGTCATTGCATAATTGATGGGAACACCATCATGAGCCCTAACTAGCTCATTTTGACCCAGAAAAAAGAACAAAAGCTCCTACATAACCAACTGGAGGTCTTAACTCAATGAATAACCCTTTTGAGAGAAAAGCAAGAAATAAGAGGTAAAACTGTAATTTTACCATTGCAGTGCAACAACGGAATTTCTCATGGGCTAAACAAATGTCAAATGATCTTAACAAGATAAAAAGTGCGTTGGTTCAAACAGAAAAGGGTTTATGTGAATTCTAGGATTTAAATGACTTCTTGTAACCCTAAAATAGACCTACTTAATTTAACAAGGTTCTGGTCAGGATAAAATTCATCTAAACCCTCTAAAATTTGTGAAAAAATATTCTCTAGGGTTTAGAACCTTCAATTTGGCCCTTAGAACATATTTTGACCTAAATTGGGGTCTCAGTCAAATATTTACCCTAAATTAGGTTTTTACGTAAATTACCTAGTCAAACGTGGTTAAACCTAAAATCCAACTTTACTATTGGATTTCTTAGGTCTAAATTAGGTCTGTACCAAAATTTGGACTTAAGGGGAATTCACCTTGACCTACTTTGCAAATCGGTCCGGCCTAATTACATTTCTACCCTTAACTTTTGAAAACTTCTACAGAAACCCCCTATCTTTATCTTCATTCTTTGCAATTAGGTCCCTCCACCATTATAGCGGAGTGAATCCTACTTCGGTGAGGTTTCGAGGGAAAGATCTCCCTGATTCCTCAGAGAATCCCCTTCAAATTTGAAAGGGAGATTCTCTAAGAAATCTCCTCCAGTTTGAACACAATTAGAGGCTTGATTTGGCACCCAATCTCTCATGCAAATGCATTAGAGATTTAGGTCACCTTCGACCTTCCAACTCCGGCAAGGTTGCCGTGCTTAGAAGCTTGGCCTCCAAGTACAAGACCTTCTGCCAGGGCCTATAAAAGCACGCCCAGATCAACTCGCAACCTCTAAGCTTGAAATTGGCCTGAGAAACCTCCTATTTCTTCTCTTCCCCCTCCGGTCAGTAACTCAGCAAGCTCCGGTGACCCCCATCTCTCTCTCTCGTCTCTCTGCCACAATACCAG
The DNA here is from genome assembly GCA_037157565.1 of Thalassia testudinum. Classification (NCBI taxonomy): domain Eukaryota; kingdom Viridiplantae; phylum Streptophyta; class Magnoliopsida; order Alismatales; family Hydrocharitaceae; genus Thalassia; species Thalassia testudinum. The sequence continues at coordinate 44,390,157 of JAZHRO010000067.1, read as the reverse complement.
TGGCAGGGTTATCTCTCTCCTCTTCGTCCGCGTCGCTCCGCACCAGCCGACATCCCTGAAGCCCTTTCATCATCGCCGTCCTCCTCCACTGAGTATTTTGTTTCCGATTATGGCAATACGAGCTGACTGCCTCCTCTGCATCCTCCTTTGTCTATCCACACTCAGCTAAGTCCTCTCTCCCTTCTAAACATTTTTCTATCTTTTATTCTTGTAAACACGCAACCACCCCACAAGTCACCACCACCTTCTCCACCTCCGGCCAGACCTCTCTGGCGAGGTGTTCCCGCCACTCCACGCCTCCATCCGCCTCGCCAACCACCCTACAAGCACCGCCACACCTCACTGACCCTAAACCCTTACTCCACTCACCGCTCTAAGCCCCCAGAACTCCCCCCGAACACACCCACTTCCGCACACACAGGGTGACCTAGGCACGCACGCTCTAGCCACCCCACGCCATGCCGACCCTAGCACTACCTTCGCCATGTCTAGGCAAAGCTGTTTGAACCTTCTAACGAGGCCGCAAGGCCATTTTCCTGTTGACAGGTGTTGAAGGTTTTCGTTGCCATTAGAGCAAGCAAGGAGCTTGCTTGGGAGCCTCCTCCAAGACTCCTCGCTCCAAGCAACAGGTCCTAGGTCGCGTGGACTCCCTTCGCGCACAACCCCAGCCAAGCAATTGGCACTGAAGATTGAGGGGGCCACTGCAATCAAGGAAGCATCGGCTGCAGGCTCTCGTGAAGAAGTTGGGACAACATAGTCCCACCTCGGAAGTGGAGGAGCAGACGCAGCGACATAAGAGGAAAAAGTCATAGAGAATCTTCGCCTCCTGACCACGGGGTGAGGTCCCACTCGCCCCCACAGCCTTGTCTGTGACCCACTGCCCGCGGACCTGGCCCTGACCCGTATACTCGACCTGCACTCCTCGCCCACCATGCACGCTGGTGGGCCTGGTCTCGGGCGCGCATACTCGACCCGATTACCTGAGAAGGCTCTGGGAGAGAGAGCCTAAGAGAGAAAGAGGAAGAGAGATCATGGGGCAGGTAGGGGTAGGTTTTGCTCTCGCAAGTAGGAGAGGAAGAAGAAGCCAAGGAAGGAGAAGGTGGCAGCCAAAGAAGCTAAGGAAGGAGAAGGCAAGGCTGAAGGAGAAGAGCTAAAGGTTGAAAGGCTGAAGCAAGAGAAAGAGGAGAAGAAGCTGAAGTCAGAAGAAAGGGAAGCCACAGAGACAGAAGGAAAGAAAGAAGAAGAAGAAGCCAAAGTTAAAGGCAGAAGGAAACAAAGGAAAAGAAGGTTAAGGCACGAAGAAATCAGAGAAGAAAAGAAGAAGGAAGCCAAACAGAGATCAGAGATAGAGAAGAGAAGAAGAGAAATAGCACAACACTGTAGCAATCACTAGTTTAAGACATCTGATTCACACAATCAGACATCCATTCTTTTTTGTGCTCTTCATATACATTGATATTTTGTGGCTATATTTACATTATGCATTAACTCTGATTTTCATTGCTTATTATATTCAATTTTAAAGTTATGCTCTTGATTTTTAAACCCCAATTTGCTCCCTGTGTTCGACCTTGGATTTACAATTTCGAGTAATAAAATTTATTTATTTCGAGCGATTTCAGCTAACTATGATGGATTGATTTTAACATTGATCTCGCCTTGCTAAAACAATAATCATTCTAAGAGAGACAAGAAAACTAGGTTAAAACTGTAATTTTACCATCATATCATGAATGCAATACAGCCACGAGTTTTCCCAGGGAGGAATTAAAGGTCAAATGATCTTAAAAGTCTAACAAGTGGGTTAGTATAGAAAGAAATGGGTTTTTGCGTGTTTTGAGAATTAAATGACTTCTGAAACCCTAAAAACAAACCCACTTAATTAACTGAGGTTCTGGGCAGGATAAAATTTGCCTAAATCTTCTAAAATTCATAGAAAAATAGTCTCTAGGATTTGGTACCTTCAATTTGACCATCAGAACTCGTCTTGAACCAAAAAAGAGTCTCATACTGACATTTGCCCTAATTTGGGTTTTTACATAAATTACTCAGTCAAACTTGATTAAAACCAAAATCCAACTTCACCATTATATTTCTTAGGTCCAAATTAGGTTTGTACCAAAATTTGGATCCAATTTGAGATCATCTTAACCTAGTTTGCAATTTAGTCCTGTTTGACTCTTTCATTTCACACAGATGCCCCTAACTTTTGAAATTCTTACAAATAGCCTCCTAGATTTGTCGTCTTATTCACAAATAGGTCCCCACCGCACCAAAATCCTATTCCTACAACTTTGATGACTTTCAAATTGATTTCTTGCTTAATCCCTTCCAAGATTGGAAGGGAGATTCCTTGAGGAGTTCTCTCTCCAATGAATCCGGTCATGAGTCTAAAAACTTTCCCAATCTCTCATGAGAACGCATGAGAGATTAGGGTACCTTAAAACTTCCATCTTCGACGACATTTCCTAAGCTTGGAAGCTTGGTTTCCAAGCTTAAAATCCCCTCTTGAGCCCTATAAAAAGATCCCCAAGGCACGACTGTGCTCGGCAGCTAGGATTTGGCCACAAAACCCTCTTCCTAACCCTACCTCCGACCACCTCCAACCTAGCTCCGGTGAGCTCCTCCCTCGTCGTCTCATGGCCTCCCAATGATCAAATTGGGAGCATCTTCCTCCTCCTCGACTTCTTTCGCCTCTCAACAACCACATCAGAGGAGCCTCAGACCCCTTTCTACACCACCGTCTCCCTTAGGAGTTTCATCTTCCACGACGTCAGCAATCACACTAGCGTCGTATCCCTTCCCCTTCGTCCATAATATTAGTTTCTTTAACTTCCTCTACTTCCCTCCTTTTTCCCTCTTTCTATCTCTTAAAACAACCCCGACCACACGTTCCCCCCTCCATCCTCTTCCTCTTCGGTGAAGCTCCGGCGATGCCCAACCGCTGCTCCACCACACAAATCACGCCGCTATCACCTCCATTAGCTTCGCCGTGCTCCACTCTTCAAAACCCCTCTCTCCATTCGCCTTATCATCCACTCAAACCCGTTGTCGAACAACCCACCTTTCCGTCGTCTTCCCTGTCATCGATCGGCCACCACACACCCCAATCTGCCATGAAACCACTGCCAACATACTCCTTGTCATTCGGCAAAGGTTCTGAGCTAGTTTAACTTTGTGTAAGGCCGTATTATTATTTTTAGGTCAATGCCATCCTCCGCTCATCGCCGCCATTACCGAAGCTTCAAGCTTGCTCGAAGCTAGCTCCAAGATGCAGTGACTCCAGACGTTTGCCCCAAGCTCAACGGAATCCATCTAGGAGTACAACCAAGGAGCCAATTAGACCCTTGGACTAGGCCTTTGACTGCAATTGCAAGAAGTAGCAGTAGCAGCTCCATGCAGAAAAAGGCAGTGGGATTTAGTCCCACATCATGGACCGAGGAGCAGACAAAGCCGAATAAATTGAATTTGTCTTTTAGGCTTATCGCCTCAAGTCATACAGGGGGTGAGGTACCCTAAGCCCTCACGTGCCTCGTCTGTGACACTTCCCCCGTGGACCTAGTGCACCCGACTACCCACCTAATCCTTACTCCTCGGGCACTACACCACGCTGGTGACCCTGGACCCGGGTGCGTGCCTACCTGATAACCTGACTACCCTGACTGGCCTTGGGAGGGTGGAACCTAAGAGCAGAGAAAGAGAGAGAGTGTGCAGGGCAGGGGAGGGTTTTGCCCTATGTGACACTTAGCCAATTCTAAGATGGCTGCCCTCTGTGTGTGAAGAAAGGAAGAAGACGGGCAGAAGAAGAAGGCCTGAAGAAGAGAAGGAAGAGAAAGCAGAGAAGGAAAGTAGAGAAAGCAGAGAAGGAAAGAAGAGAAGAGAAGAAGAAAAGGCGCAGTCGCAGAAGAAAAGGCACAACCCCATCCGATATGGCATCCACCACCTCCATTTGGGCCATTTTATTGGCCATGGTAGGTTAGGTAAAACCCTTTTATCCTATCTTTTTATCATTAGCATATAGATAAGGGGAGTTAAAACTATTAGCTATTTGTCAATAATTAAGGGGGAGATCTTGTTAGCTATATTTCCTTTAGAAAGGGGGAGAAAAATAATAGCTATCACGTTGTTACAAAAAGGGGGAGGACATTACTCTTGTTAAAAGAAATTCAACCCATTTATAGAAGAGCATGTTTTAAGGGGAGTTATAGGAAATTTAAAATCAATTAAACCTTTTTGATAATGTCAAAAAGGGGGAGGATTTTTTGCATTATTATTTATGATTTTGTCATCATCAAAAAGGGGGAGATTGTTGGTGCTAGAGCACCACGATCATTTATTTTTGATGATAACAAAACACGTGTCATTTAACATTTGCACTTGAAGTCTTAGATTTCAAGTTAATTGCAAATAGAGACGTGGTTAGATGAAGTTTGAGCTTGCATCCAGGACAGATTGGAGGAGCTTGATGGAGAACAAAGGAAATTCACGAGGAGCGATAGCTTGAAGAAGGAAGGAGATGAAGAATATGATAGATTTCCTTTCCTTTGTACTATGTATTTTTTGTCTCTTTTTTTGCTATTTATTTTTATTTCTTAGATTCATGTTAAAGAGCCTCAAAGGATCCTTAAAGTATTCCTAGGAACACTTGCACTACCCTAGGATACTTAGGTTTTCTATAGGGAACTTAGAAAACCAAAATAGGGTTCAAACAGCCTTTTTCAGACATCTAATCTGAATTTCAGATGTCTGATAAAAACTTTTAAGATGTCTGACTATTGACTCAGACGTCCGATAATATTTAGGTTGGACTTAGTTAGTTCTGTCTGATGAAATCAGACGTCCAGACCTTAGTCCAGACATGTTAAAAGACGTCTAATGCCTTTGCCAGACGTCTAATTAGTGGACCATTGGCTTCCTTAGCAAACATTGAGAAAATGACCATTAGCCTTGTATCAGACGTCCGTAGAGGACCTCAGACGTCTGATACATGACCATTTTGCCTTGGTTGACCCAAAATCTCTTCTCAGAGATTTTCTAGCCGTTACACTCCCTTGGGAATCTATTTCCACAGAAAAGTAGGTTTCCAGACGTCCAGACATCATGCCAGACGTCCTGTGTGTCGTCTGATGGACTTTCACTAGAACCCTATTTTGATCTGATTCAAGACAGGAAGGAAACCCGCCTAAAATCAGACGTTTGACTTTGTTCCCATACATCTTAAACGAGTTTTTCAGACGTCTGATGCCAGGACCAGATGTCTGATAGCCCTGTCAGAGTCATGATTAATCTTGATTTCGACTCTATAAATAGAGGAGAACCCTTGACACTCAAAAACACACTAAGACACACCAAGCAACAAACTTTCCACTCTTTTGTGTCAAAAAGAAGATCAAATAGAAGAAAGCTCTTGCTCTCCAAGCCTTATTCTACACCTAGAGAGCTTAACTCCTATTGCGCACCTACTCTCCCTCCGTGATTACGAGAGCGATAAAGTGCTATCGCGTAGTTCACGCATCCGCGTCGTCGACACTTCCACCAAAGGGAAGCATCCTAGCTCCTATAGAAGCTTAGTTTAAGAATTACTTTGTTGGCTCTATAGGACTACTCTTTGTATATTTTACTTTTCTTGTGTTTGGTATTCGCTTTGCGAATTCCTGTCTCCTTCGTGAGACAAAATCCTTCTCTTGAAGAGAAGGGGTTTGAGGTATGCTACCTGTTACGAACGCGGCTTCAAGACGGTTTTTAAGACGTTTGACCAGATGTCTGGAACCCCTTCCAGACGTCTGGGATTAAATTTCTACGGCTTACGGGGTTGCGTCTGCGCGCATGTGCGCACAGACCTGCAACCGCCACTTGCTTCCCTCTTTTTCCCTCTCTCCTCCTGCAGGACGCAGTGCTCTCTCTCTCTCTTCCCGCGCGCGGCCTTATAAGGCCCCTCGCCCTCTCCCTCACCCTCATCTCCTCCGTTTCCTCTTCTTCTTCTCCCAGCCGGTGCGAGAGCGCGAGCGAGCGAGCGGCGGCAACAGCGGCCGCGGAAAGTGTGCGGGAGGAGGTGTTGCGCGAGGGAGGAGACGCTCGGCCATGAGGGCTTGAGCTTGCTGGGGCAGCTAGAGTCGGCCGGCGGGGGAGCCGCGGGCGTGGAGTGTTGCGGAGGGGTTGCTGCAGCTCGAGCAGCAGGCGGACGGGGCGCGGCCGTGCGTCGCGGGCGGAGAACGAGTCGAGCTCTGATTCTGGAAGTTTTTCCAGAATCAGATGTCTGGGCTTCCAACCAGACGACGGTGAAGACGTCTGGGCGGTAAGATATTTCCATCTTCTCCCTTTTTCGCGTGTACGGCCATGCGGCCGTCCGCCGCGCCTTCGTCTGCGACTCGTCGTACTGAGAACAGGTGTGGGTGCGTGCAGGTTCTGCTCGGGAGGGCGCGAGGCTCGCCATCCCACGTGAATCGGACGTCTGGCCACAGTGCCAGACGACGGGAAGGACTTCCAGACGTCCGGGGTGACCATCGGACGTCTGGGAACTAAGCCAGATGCCCCCGCAGGCTTCTGGACGTCTGAGGGACTACACAGAACGAATGTACACTCTGACTCACATTTTAAGATGTCTGGAAGAGGTTCCAGATGTCTGATTTTGGGCAGTTTCGTCATTTTCGACCCGTTTAGGGCCCGTTCGAAGTCCGTTTTCCGCGTTTCGAGTTGCGTTCTTTCCAGAATAAATTCTTCTACCCGTTTACAGTATTATATACCATTCTGAGAAACTCCTTGTGTTTGATCCTTGTGTTAGGACCCCGTTCCATTGCAGTCTTGGGGGTTGCGGAGGCGCGCGGGATTTCCGACCACGCCCCCAGTACTCCCGTTGTAGCTGGTAGAGTGGCTTTTAAATTACTTAATCAAATTTGTTACAATTATGGAATAATTAATAGAGTCTAGGGCACTGCATGAACCCTAGGACTGAGAAACTAGATTGAATGATAAATCCTAGGGTATGGCATGATACCTAGGACTGAAAACTAGATTGAATGATAGATCCTAGGGTACGGCATGAATCCTAAGACTGAAAAATTAGTGATATGTATATAAATATTGTAGTCTTGGAAAGGTGGAAAGGAAATAATAGCTGCCTGTAAATTGATTTAACCGCTGCCTGTTATGAATAAATGAACATGATTGAAAACCTGAGTTAAAAGAGCTGGAACCCTACGGGGAATTAGGAGTAAAACTCCTGGAATAAGAATAGAACGGAACTGAGGAAGTGAAACGTGGAAGTGTGTTGTCTCTTAGGTACGTGGTACCAACGAGAGCACACATTACCTCTTAGTGTAGAGGGAAGCTTGCCGCTCTCAGGTTGAGACCGGGGTGGGTTTGGCCACTGTACACCGACTTGCTGGCTCTCGCGTACGCAGTACCGAGGAGAGCTACTAGTGTAGGGAGAGCACTAGCTACCCCATGGGCCCCGGGGTTCTACTAGCCTCCTACACCGACTTGTTAGGCCCACTGGGCAAACCAGGGTAGTCAGGCGAGGGTGCGCGGACTGTGGAGGGGTTGGACCCCTATTACTGAGAGGGCTCTGTCCTATACTGGTTCCGTGCTGTGCTTTGGGCGCACCTGTTAACAGAAACGACTGACCGCGTGCCAGTGCAGGGTAGCTACCCGTATGCTTATCGCACGTGCCGTAGTCACCGTTACGTCTATCAGCAACCTTGGGGTGGTTGACTGAGAGTAGGATCACCACGGGGGACTCTCCCGGCCAGGAGAGCACCACGTGTTACTTCTACTTTTCGAAAAAGACTGCAATCAAGATCGTTCCCACGAGGAACATTCGAGATCAAGTGAAGGATATGAGAAATAGATAAATTGTGAAATAATAGAAAGACGTAAATAAAGGAAGAAAGAAATTATGACAGCTATTGTACACTCTACTGCTTCTTTAGTTTTAGTTGCCACTCTACTCAGCGTTTCGCTGACGTGTCACACTCGTTACTTTTCAGGACCAGGTGTTGTGCAGTTAGGGTCAGCGGCTGCAGAGGACGCTGGGCCGGGTCTAGTAGAGTTACCGCAGTTCTTTCTGTACCCCTTTTGTTCCACTGTAGTGAGTAGTTCTGTTACTCTCTGTACTTCTTTACTTGTAGCTTCATATTATGTTATAATTGTTGTTCTACTGTTGTGGTGGTATATACTGTAGTAGTTCCTTTTCTTACTGCTGTATTTTGTTACTGTTAGTTATATTCATGCTGAATGTGGTTTATTTTACTGCTCTTTTGGTTACTTCCTCGTTGGACGACTAGGTCTTGGGATTAGTCGAGTTGGTCCGGTTCTCGTTTCTCGTAGGGACTCGGGAATCGGGTCGTTACACTATCCTCATATAAAGTAGCGTGGTTGTAATTGGGATTGTACTACCCTTGTTTAAGTAGTATGTTAGTGGATTTGATCAACTTGGTTGATTGGAAAATCCTAACTCGAGAGGGTTAGGTGGTGGTTTTCATCTGGGTTGGATTTCCACCTAAAAATAATTGTATACATTGTGTGATTGCTATTTTGTGTGATTGCTATATTTTTAATTCTGTATTGTTTACGTCACGTTGATCTCACCCCCTCCAAGTAAGGTAGCCAGGAAACTACACTATGACCCAATGGGTCGGATCGGTACCCGTACTAGGCAAGTTCTAGTTTTATTAGTGTATTTTTGTGTATTTTCAAGCCTAATTAGGCTCACAAGCTCACACCCGGGCCCACACACCTCACACATGAGCCCATGCGCACGTGCACATGCACGCGCTAGATAGGTACCTGTATTCTCACTTTTCTCATTTCAGCGTATCCGGTATGATACACTGTACATTTTGTTTGGGTAAATGAGCATTTTCTTCACTGAGGTGGGTCTATACATTCCAGGTATCCTTCAGAAACAGGTGATCTTCGGCTGATCTTCGAACAACGACTCTGATCACTTGGCAGCTCCATTTCAAACATGTAAGAGCTCATTGGAAAGCTCTATAGGTCTTCTTTCGATTGAACTAAGCAATTTGGAGATTGGATCTCAATTGATTCGTGAAATCGAATGATGAACATGGCTCTGTTGCCATGCGTCTATACGTGCTACTGATGATGAAATCAACTCAATTGACTTGTAGATCTTTGTTAAAACTCTCGATTGAGAGTTCAGAAAGAATCATGTAACCAATCCTCACTCAAACGAGTGGGAGAAGAGTATCAGGAAAGCTTGGAGAAGCTTCAAAGCTTCAAAACTCTCAGATTTAGTGTTCCAGACTCTGATTTCAGAGTTAAATAGCCCAACAGATGTATTAAAGCATCAGCTTACATGATATTTATGTGATGTTGTTGGCATTCGCAATCATTTCTTTCTTCATAATGATGCTAACATAATTTTTACGTGATGTTGTCGACATCCGCTAACATGATGCTGTCAGCATTTGCAACCATTTCTTTCTTCTAACATGATTTTTACGTGATGCTGTTGGTATCTATGATAAAATGCCTTAACCATCAAAGGTGGTGCTTAGTAGAAAAAATTAATATGGAGTTTTTCTATAGTTGTTTGAAGATTATATTATCCTAGTAATCATTTAAGATAATGCTGTTAGCATTTATATGGTTGTAAAGTAGTACATATAGAACGTAGATATGCTATCGCACCAATGGTAGATGCCGTTGGCATCAAACGTATGTGTTGCGTGCAGATGTTACAATATAAAAGACAATGTCGTGAGTATCCATAAGAGTAATAAAGGCATGATAATTGATTTTCAAATCAGTCACTGCATGTGAGTGACCTGAAGGTTTCATGCTAACAAAGAAAGAAGACTACCGACATTCATGATTATAGCAATGTTTCCTAAAAGAGACAACATGCACAACAATGAAAAAGGTTTGATGCCACTACATTTGTCAAAAAAAAACCCACTGCCTACAACACAGTACTCTAAACATCAGCCAATCACAACCAACAGTACAGTGGTCATCACATGCAACCATAGCCTGAGCAAAGTACCTAGTCGGATGTTAACTCAGCACCAACGTACATGACACGTCAGATGGGTGTATTTTTGGGTACATATAAAAGTACCTCTCCTATTTTTCTTAATGAAATAACAAGCAATCAATACAACATCACTCCAATAGAGAGAAGGAACATGGTCATTAATTAATAATATCTTAACAACATCCATAATATAATGATGCTTGTGATTAGCAATGCCATTCTATTTTAAGAAATGAGAACAAGTGTTTTGATGAGTAATCCACCTGAGATATGAAAGATAGAAGAATCTAAATGCAAAAGTCTAAACAATTATCAAATTTTACAATTTTCCATCATATAATGGCTATCTTAATTACCAACATTGTACTTATTTTTTAAAACAATGCTCAAGATAACAAAGATAAATTATCAAATATAAGTAAATAATATCAACATCCTCATTGGTATGGAACTTAATTAAGACCTTATACATCCATACATAGTAACTAAAAAAGAACCTTTCCGTGAAGAAAAAAGATTTAGTTCCTAGATTTTGATTAGAGAAATAAAAACTCTAATGATGCTTACCAAGTTAGCAAGCCTTATAATTAGACTTATCTAGAGAATATAGCTAAGAAATGACACAACAAATTTCATCTATCGAAAGGTAACCAAAGTGGAGATGCTACAAAAGGTGTAGAAAATGGTGGTCAGTATTCAATCAACGAGGTTAACGAGAATATGATATGCGAGTGATTAGTCATGATTGATTGGTTAAGTATTTTTTAATATTTTAAAATTTAAATATAATTATATGTCTACACTATTATACATATTTATAATGAAAAATTTATATACACATATATAGATTGAAATTATGTACATATGTATTAGTATTATTCTTTGAGATGCTCTCTTAATAAGCAATAAGTACATATCTAGCTTCTAAGAAATAGCTATCACATTACATAGAATATGACAAATAAGCTAAGATTGATAAATCATAAATCTAAAGTAGACAATTTTTCACTTTTAAATGTTATAAAATGTACAAAACATATAAGAAAATAAGTTCCAAATTTTGGCCTTCCTAATTTTTTTAAAAAATAACATGCATTATTTGGTGGGCCGACTAACCGGTCGATTAGTTAGATAATCGGTTGCTTGATTGGCTTGCTTGATTATACATCCACATATAGGTATATAGTGTAGTTTCTAAATGCATATGCTTAGTTAACCACATAGATCAATTTTGCACCCTTGGTTGGCCACCACCAATTGTTCTTTTCATTAGTATATCCTAAAACATGTATAAGGTAGGTAAAAAATTTCTATGTCATTTAGCTCTTTGATTATTCTCCTAAATATAGTAGACTCAAAGGATAATTAAGCACAATAGAATATCTAAGAGTCATACATTAGGGGTCCCATGAATCTCCCCATGACCATCACCACATAGATATTTGGGAGGGTTCCTTTAAGGATGGTAGGTCAATCAGGAAAATTAACTATTTGGACCATATATAACCATAAACTTTGGTCCTAAATAGGCAAGGAAGTAAACGGATATTACCTTCTCACAAATAACTTTTTGAGTAGCTTAGGTGCACATGTGTCTGTATGTATTCATCTTCTCTAATGCTACCTTGAGATTTGAACAATATTGAGAGTCTTTCCCTCTTGTCTCAAATAAAAGAGCTCATTATCAATCTTGAAGACATGGCCAAAATTCTTTTTTTGGGAATATGTCTTGTGTAGATTATTCCACATTACATTAACTATTTTACACTGCATAATCTCCTGTCAATACCTTTTTTTGAGATGTCATTATTAATGATCCATGCATAGAGCGTGACATGGTCCTTCTTCTAGATGTCACTTTTCCCTAGCTTCTCTTTTGGCTTTGATTCTATTAAGACGTGCTCCTTGTGATGACCCTTGATGGCCATCATGAAGGTTAGTAATTAATAGGTATAGTTGGTATTATCAAACTTGATCATTGAATCATATAAGGATGCTTTTATGTCCCAATCTTAGTTATTAAGTCTGATGTTGATGTGGTCATTATCACCTCAAATGTATTAGAAGATGCCATCCTTGATTCATATGTGATGCCCTTCAAAATCCAGTAATTTTAGGGGATATCTTAGCACGTTAGATCAATTTGATAGCCTAAAATGCCAAACTTGCGAAGATGGTGGACATCCACATAAAAATATTTAGGTCAACCTACAATACCCTTCTAATGACTTGAGGCACCAAATAATGACCCAAAAGGCCCATTGAATACCTAGATGGAGACCAATATGGTGGTAGTTGATAAGCATGCTAAAAGTGGCCTAGACTATCATAAAGCAAGAACCACTTCCCATGGTGGTTTCCTATCATTGCACCTATGGATGATGGTTGCCTAATAACGATTAGGATTTGTTAGAAAGGGGTAGCTAACACTCTCTATGACATATGATAATGGTCTTCCGGGGCTTGATCTCATGAGGTATGGTGAAATTGTTCAATTAAAATCAAGATCGAAAAGGAGGAAAAAATGGTGGAGAAGAAAACAAGAGAGAATACAAGTAGATATCAGACTTTGGTCTAGGACTTTTGCTCGATGTAATGGTGAAAGTAATGATTATGTGTCTTTGCCAAAAAAAACTCAACCCTTATTATACAATCTAGAGGAAAAACTACAAAAAGACCCACAAAGAAACAATAAATATATCAAACTAAAAACATAAGAGACGTAAATCTTAATAGACCACTTTGATAGAAAAACTAGTTACTTCCCATGCATCCTTTGCTCACGTGGACATTCTTCTAAAAGATCAACACCTTCATATACTCTAAGGCTACGTTTGGCACGGGTGGGATTGTAATAATTAATGAGATTGTAATGATTGGTATGCTGATTTTGTGAGAGATTATAGAGAATTAGTGGATTTTGATGGGATAGTTATTATTATTTTTAAATTTAAAAATTTTTTTTAAAAAATTATTTCTCTCACTCTCCATTCCTTCTCTCTCTCCCATGCCCACCCCCTCGATTTCCCCCCTCACCTCATCCCCTTGGAAATCACCCAATCCCACTCACTACCCATACATTAACCACAATCCCACCCACTATTCCTAAATCAAACGCTGCCTAATAGTTCGGCTGGCCTCAAACCAATACAGGCCTCAATCTTTAATCTTCTTAAATAAAAAACTACGATCATAATGATTTCTCCAACGAAGAAAGGTGACAATATTATTTTGGGCTCTCTTATATCACACAAATAACTGCAGGCGGTATTTCAAAATCCGACGCCTGTGACCACACAGTGAACTTCAACCGCAGAAGGTTAAGAGAATAAAAACAAAAATGGGCATATGATTAAAAGCAAAACAAGACACACCTCACACCCTATCTCCGTTTCTTGCCTTTTACATCTGAACTCTTCTCAAGAGTAAAATGTATCCGTAAACGTTAAGTTTGCCCATTCTAACAGTGATGGAAAAATTTGCCTTTAAAAAAAAACTTCCTTTTATCTGTTTAAGGCCTTTCAAACAGCAAATGTTGCCAGTCAATTTGTTTGTTCTCTGATCTCTAGCCAGGGATGTTCCAGGCACTGCGCCGCTGTGGGTCGCCTCTCTGGCACGAAATCGAGGAGTGGAAGGAGAAAATCCGAGAACTCGCTGGCATCCGATTTTGAAAAACCAAATCTCTCGACCAGAAGGCAGTCCAAGGGATAGAACTTCAGCCTGCGTATCCTCTTCATGTCACCATACTTATCAAAATACTCCTTCGATCGCGACCCTCCCAAAGCGATCTGCGGTCAAGACTCTGTTAAAAATTTTTGTTTCAATCAGATGCCTCTAGCTCATAAGACCTGTCTGAAAAAACATTGATCAATTACCTTTCGCGGCATTTTCCCCAGGACTTCCATGATCCTAGCCAAGTGATCCTGAACAAAAGTCCCACCCAATCAAAGAGTTTGACACAAATAAATGTAGAGAAGCAAGCATTGCATCCAAAATATATTAATTATCGAGAAGAAAAGAAGAAGAAGCATAATTTACATGCTCCACCTAAGAATATTTCAATTTGTTTGCCTGACAGATCCAAGTCTGCACACTGCCATTTCAGCCTGAAAATACATATACATATTCTTCCCTGCCCTCACATCATATCAAGGCTGGAAACTAGTCTCACATAGTAAACTTACGAACGGTGGGATATAGGGATTGGGAATTATTGCTTATCAACTTGAGCTCAAGCATCTTGGATTGTTGGCTTAGGTCCATCGGATCTATACCTAACAAGTTGTCAAGGTCATTTTTTCTCAATCGATATAGGGCTACGGACAAGGTGGAAGGAAGGAAAGGTCATTCACCTCATCCTCGCTGAATCCACTGGCAGCCATGGGGGTAAACAGTGTCTCGCCGGTGGCCACCTCGAAAGCGATGCAGGCGAAGGACCAGATATCTGCCGAGCAAGAGTATCCAGCCCCGAGGACAACCTCGGGGGACCGGTACTCCCTCGTCTGGATGATATCTGTAAACGGCTTATCTGCCCAGCAAGCATTACCGAAATCCACGATCTTACACTGGAGATCGACCCCTTCCAGACGACTCCTCTTCTTCTTCCGCAAGGTGCTGAATTTGGCCATCGAATACCGCTTCTCCAACAGCCGTATGGAGGCCCTCCTCGCTTTCCTCCTCAGCTGCCTTCCAACAGAATTAACCGTCGCTGGAGTGCTGCTGTAGCTGCTTCTTTCGGGCCTGTCAAGGACCGGGACAAGCCCTGATCTTACTGGGTCCTTCGCCGGATTGATGGTGGAGAGAAGGAGAACGTTCTCGGGCTTCAGATCGGTGTGGATCATCCTGAGCTGCCCATGCAGGTAATCGAGGCCAACCAGAATTGACCTGCATATCTGCCTGACCTTGTCCAGCTCGAGGCCCCTGTGGCTGTTGTAACGGATCAACCGCAATAAACTGTCGCCGAGGAACTCCACGATGAGGCAGTGATGCTGCCCGTTGGGGCCTGAATGCAAGAAGTGGTCAAGAAGGTGGGAGGTGCACTTGGAGTTGGAAGGGTCGCCTTTGGAGATTGCCATTAAGAACTCGATCTCGTGGTGCGCCGCCGCGGCGAATTCAGGTGCACTCCTGTGTATCTTCAGAGCCACAAACCTCTGCATCATCAGTCGAGCATATTTGTTAATTAACACCTCATTTGGAATGTGAAGATGGAAGGGCAGTAACATGCTTATGGAAGTTTAGAGGTAGGTAGTTACATGGACAGTCAAGTGTGAATAAGTCTGTAGAAATAGGTGGACTATATATGAACCAACCTTATATTGAATGTAAACTAAATATGCATGTAAGTTGAGGTAAGGAAACAATGATGCAATCTCAGATGGAGATGAAAAGGAATCAGCAAATTTAAATGATATCTTACATGCACACAACCAAAAATGACATGTCACTGATGATGAGCAGTTTGTATCCACTCTATTACAAATGGACCCAGAACTATCTTTCACCAGGATGGAAAAAAGACCGAACATAAAATCTGATTGAAGAAAAAGTTGAGATGCAATCTAATTTCTGAAATGAGTCGTGGATCACTCGTGGCTTGCAAAGCAGAGCAAAGTGCGACATAGATCATCGAAACCTAAGATTTCTGTGTCATGAAAGCAACCGGCCCTACATGAACAGGTCCTAAGATTATGCTGAATTATCAGGGAGGAACCGGTAGTATCTGAACTTATCCAGCTAAACAAAGCTTGAAAATTTGTATAGATGGCCTCTCTATTCAGATGAGTATGATTATGAATTTTTGAATAGAAGCATTATTGCAAGTTAACCATATTCATAAGTCATAGAGTTACATGTACTTTTAGGTGGGAGGAATGTAGATTCCTTTTCTTTTGTCAGAAAATGAAAAGAAAATCTCCTGGTGCAAGTCTATCAATCAATGAAATCGTATCCATCAGTTTTCAACAGTTTAAGTCTTAAAGATGTTGTGATGTCATTAATATATCTCAAGACATTCTATAGCTTCAAATATTAACCCTATCTCCTTGTTAAGCTCCACCTACCTGAATACGTACCTATATCTGTTTGCTATTTCTACGGCTTTGATTTTGTTTTTCAGAAACTTTCTTCTTGTTAGCATTAATGTATGAAAGGCAAGTGAAGCCCACCCATCTGTTCATCAAAACCAATGATAACATCAATTATCCAATCCAGAAGCAACCTAAAACATTGGAATTTATAATATTCTAATCTTCAAATCATAATCAAGTACTCAAAGGTTAAATGGAAATCTCAATTGATGGCAACTATAGCCTTTTTGTCCTCGCCGCTGAATGTAAAGAAATTGGACTTATAAACTTGTACATCGGGCACTATGAAGTGGAGAACCGAAAGATGGAATCAGGGATAAGTCTCATCTCTTACTCTAAGGATTTGGTTTAATGTTGGTTCGCCTCAATTATGCTTTCAAGACTTAAGCCACCACAAACAGTACTGGAATCATGAATTAAGCCAAATTTATAAGCAAAGTTTCTAAGGTAAGAAGACAACCAATCAACAATCTTCTTCTACAATGAACCCTGAATTGTCCTCACATATTCGTAGTCAACCTTCCCATTTTCTTTCATCTTAAAAGAGGAAAAATTCCTCAACGTTTGCTCGATTCTCGATTCAACTCATAGTCAATATTGAAGAAGCCATCAACTAATTAAGAACAACAACGAGAACAAACCGATTTCAGATAAAAAAGGAGAGAACTTTCCCCAAGCTCGAACCAATCCAACCAAAACCCAAATGCTAAGATCAAGACTTTGTACTAAAAAAAAAGAATCAATCAACAGAGAATTGGATTTGATGAGTGGGATGGGGGTGGATGCACTCACAGCCTCCTTTGTGTCATAGGCAAGCCAGACGGTGGAGAAGTGGCCCCACCCGAGCTTCCTCTGGGTCACGTACCTCCCGCCGCCGCCGAAGCGGTCGCCTGGCCTCACCGCGTGGTACCCGCCCTTGCGGTATGCCTCGGGCCCCTCGTCGTCTTCTTCTTCTTCTTCTTCGCCGTAGGAGGAAGACGACATCACTTCTATCTGTGCTCTTCTTCTTCAATTCTCTGCTTTTTCTTCTTGTTCTTCTTCTTCGTATCTTGTCCGCTCTGTATTGCCTTCTGTTCAGTTGTTCCCCTTGGACTTTTTTATTCCTTTCGTGTGCGCTTTGATGTCTATTTTGTTTAAAGGTTTGGAGTTGTGACGTGCGCGCACGAGGAGAGGTGTGGTGGAAGTGCATGAGCGGTTTTTCTGGTCAAGTTGTCGCCCAACGGTAGGACAGAAGCGGTAGAGTGAGTTGCACGTAAGGCCGAGGTCGCGAGAAATTGGAGTGCGATTATATCGACATTGCGAGAGAAGGTGGGGGGGGGGGGGGGGGTGGGGGTGTGGTGGCGATGACCGCGAGGAAGGCAATGACCGCAAAGTGGAGAGGTGCGGGACCACATATGATGAAGGCATGATGAACGACAGGTTTTCGTCGGACTTAAACAGGAATTTGCTTGGTATCAATAGCAATCGATGTTAATAGCTCCTAATTTATGTTGAAAAAAGAAGGTTAACCTTGCAAGCAAACATTGGTTAACTCTTCAAATTTTTTTTTTCTTGTTTTTCATAGTGGTTTATCTTCAACTGGGAAGTAGATGGAAACATTTGCGATGGTACACGAGGAAGCCAGAGTGTTACCTCCACCACCCGGTTCGGTTCATGCACTACAAAATCACATCGATGCTATTCTGCCATCGGTATATTAGAAGGAACCGGTATTTCCTGTATATTACTTGTGCATTTTAGTATACAATTGAAAAACAACCGCGTTTTTTTGTGGTACATCAGATGTTATATAATGGGATAGCACCGGTGCCATTTAGTAGCAGAAGGACGTATGAACCCATGGGGGAAATAAATCAAACTAATATTTAGCCTATGTATTGTTGTAGGAATGTAAAAGTTAATCAATGTAAAGGTAAAAAAGTCAATTATATAAAAGTATAATATGATTTTTAATCGTGTATCTTAGTTTTTGATAAGTAGGAAACTAATACACCAAGTGTTCCAAAATGTATTTTTTGGTGTATCTTAAAAATAAAAAATACAGATTGGAAATCAAAACCTCGAGCATTGCAAAATATATTACGATGCATTGCCGCAGCAGTGCAAAACTCAATCAATGTGGGGATGCAAAAGTTAATTGTATGAAAGTCTAATATGATTTTCAATCTACGCATCTCGATTTTCGATCGGTGGGAAACCTGATGGCATTAATTCCTTAAACCCTTAGGGCCTTAACTGAAATTAACTCACCTCTGACTTAGGATGGACTATTACACTATCATGTCTCAATTGGACTTCACACTGACTGGGTACCGATACTGGTAGACCACTATCGATACCCACGACTTATTGTCATGGGTTCCATATCCAATGGGTATTGGTACTTATGAGATACTGTTTGGAACTCAAGTCCAAATGAGTACTCGTCCAGTACTCACCATGTACCGATACTCATGATGATTATTGATACTCAGTGAGTACGGGTATCCCTCCAGGAACCAACTGATCTCAACGAGTGCCAGTACTCATGAGGAGTACCGGTACTTGTTGAGTAGTGGTAATATCACCTGTAGCCTACCAGTACCGGTACTCGTGATGAGTACTAGTACTTGTAAGCTACAGGTCATGGTGAGTTCAAGTCCAGAATCCGATCTCGAACTCACTAGTACTGGTATTCATCATGTAAGTACCAGTATTGGACTTAAGACTTCTTGGAGTCGATCTGGAGCAAGCAGTACTTGTACTCATGAAGATTACTGGTACAAACTAGCTACAGTTCACTTTATTTTGTATAAACAGTATGTGATGTAAATATGTTTACACTACTTAAGATGTCTATTTATACATGTTTTTAAGCATAGGATTGCATTGCATACTATAAATATTGCATAACATGCATCATCTTGTATTTAGATTAGTTTGAATAAAATGGAAGTTAATTATCTCCTTTTATGTTCATGGATAGGGCAAACTTTTCATCAGGGCCTCGGATCGAGGATCCAACCATACAGATGTGATCAGGGCGACGTTTGGAGTTCAACGACTTCAAGATCGTCCTAATCAAACATCTGTAGCATCAGATAGAGACCAGGGAACCCTAGAAGATCACAGGCCAAGATGGTGTGAATCCGCACTTCAAACGACAAATCCGACCGCACGGATGGATTCGGATCGATGATCGCAGCCTAACAGCGTGAAAATCAACTCAATCTGACAACCGTGGCACCATCTACATCATTCAGAAGATGGATAGCCAAGATGGTGCCACGTGACGCCATCTCGGACGCCCAAGCCAGCCTAGCTGATCTTGAAGACCACCATGCGTTAGATCTGGACCGCACGATCATGATCCAACGGTTGTGGGCAGCCGCACCTCAAAACACCCGCGCGACCATTTCTCCTCCACAGCGCAGCGGGTGAACGCATTTACGCGAGCGAGCGGCGTGCGATCGAGTCGTGAGGAGCGGGCGAGCGGGCGCAATTGACCGCTCGATCGCGATCGAGCAGTCACGCGCGCGCAATAGCGTTGATGTTGCATCGCACGCCCGCACCTCACGCGAGATCCGCGATCCAGCGGTCACGCGCGCGCAATAGCGTTGACGCCGCATCGCACGCCCGCAGCTCACGCGAGATCAGACGCGGCAAGCACGTGCAGAGGAGGCGACGAAAGGCGACTTAAGCCGTCCGATCGTGAGATAAGCTGAACGTGGAGCACGCATTATGCGCGAGCAGCTGCGTGGGCGGCGCCCCACTATGCCCACGATTGGGCTTTAGTGACGGTTTTATCCGTCACTGAAGACCCTTGATTTAATGTTTTTCAAATTAAAATGACCAAATTGCCCTCATTCCTTGCAACTATAAAAGGAGACCCCCTCCACACGAAATTCTCATCCCTTCCTTCTCTTCTCTCCCTCTCCAAAGCTCAAGAGAAGCTTGTCCCACACCCGGGATGCTTCTCGCGAGATAAAGTCAAATTTTCTTCCCAACCGAGGTGACATTACAATTAGCAGATCGATCTATAAAGTCACCAAAAGGGATTCTCGAAGATGTTATCGTGAGAGTACGGGATTTCTATTTTCCAGTGGACTTTATAGTCTTAGATACGGATGCACCTGAGAACCCTAGGGATACACCAATCATTCTAGGGAGACCTTTCTTGGCTACTGCTAGAGCCAACATCAGCTGTGAGAAGGGCCAAATAGAGCTTAAGTTTGGAGATCAAACATTGAAAATTGATATATTTAAGGCCCAACAAGGAATTAATTGCGGCGTCATCGAACAAATTTGTGACATCAAGACTTTGGTTGATGAATCACACCTCCAGAATGACTCGATTATGCCTCATCAACCACAGAAGGATCTTGACCCGCAAACAGAGGAGTTGAATCCAGATATGAACAACCCAGTAACTCCCACCCTTGAACCTCACATCTATACTGAACCACCCGTTGCTGCTGAAAACCCCATCCTCGAACTGAAACCCCTTCCCGCTCACTTGAAATACGTATTTTTGGGTTCTAATCAGACCTTTCCTGTGATTATCAATTCCAACCTCAGTCCTGAACAGGAATCCCGTCTGATTATTGTCCTCCAGCAACATCGCAGAGCCATCGGATGGACTCTCGATGATCTGAATGGAATAAGTCCCTCTTATTGTACTCATCATATCTATTCAGAAGAGGGCACACGACCTTCTCGTGAAATGCAGAGACGCTTAAACCCCAATCTGCAGGAGGTCGTGAAAAAGGAGATCATCAAATGGTTAGATGCCGGAATCATCTACCCGATCTCCGATAGTCGTTGGGTGAGCCCAATTCAGGTCGTGCCCAAGAAGGCAGGACTCACCACTATAACGACTGAGACCGGAGAAATCATTCCTACCCGATTAGCCAACTCGTGGAGAGTCTGTATAGATTACCGTCGACTCAATTCCTCCACGAAGAAGGATCATTTCCCACTACCCTTCATTGATCAAATTCTCGAAAAACTAGCGGGAAATAAGTTCTTCTGCTTTCTTGACGGGTACTCCGGTTATAACCAGGTGGCAATCCATCCTGAGGACCAAGAAAAGACCACGTTCACCTGCCCCTTCGGAACATACGCTTTCCGAAGGATGCCTTTCGGTCTTTGCAATGCACCCGCTACTTTTCAGCGATGCATGCTTGCCATATTCTCAGATATGGTAGGTGACTATCTGGAAGTCTTCATGGATGACTTTTCAGTTTTCGGAGCATCATTCGACGATTGCCTCCAACACTTGGTCCAGATACTCAGGCGGTGCATCGATGTGAATTTGGTTCTTTCCTGGGAAAAGAGCCATTTCATGGTGCCTGAGGGAATTGTCCTGGGACACTCAATTTCGGAGAAAGGTATCCAAGTGGATCGAGCTAAGGTTAATCTGATTTCTCACCTTCCTATGCCTAGCTCGATCAGGGACATCCGATCCTTTTTAGGGCATGTCGATTTTTATCGACGATTTATCCCTGATTTTTCAAAAATCGCACGCCCCCTGACCACTCTTCTCTCCAAGGATGTTCCCTTCGAAATCTCCAAGGAATGCACTCAAGCATTTGAAATCCTGTGTGACCGAGTCACCCAAGCCCCGATCCTACAGTCCCCTGATTGGTCTCAACCCTTTGAGATCATGTGTGATGCATCCGACTTCGCTGTAGGAGCGGTTTTGGGGCAGAAAATTGACAAGAAACCTGTGGTCATTTACTACGCCAGCAAAACACTCGATGAGGCTCAGCGTAACTATACAGTTACTGAGAAAGAGCTGCTAGCTGTAGTATTTGCCCTAGAAAAGTTCAGATCATACCTTCTGGGTTCCCGTGTCATCATATACTCGGATCACACAGCCGTGAGGCATCTCCTTGCAAAGAAGGACGCGAAACCTCGATTGATCCGATGGATCTTGCTGTTGCAAGAATTTGACCTTGAGATTCGCGACAAAGCGGGAAAGCAAAACGTGGTAGCTGATCACTTGTCCCGTCTTCCTTCTGAAATAATTGACCCTTCCGGACCCATCACTGAGCATTTTCCCGATGAGCACCTGCTGACTATTGGTACTAGCCTTCCATGGTTTGCTAATATAGTAAATTACTTGGCATCTCATCAGATCCTGTCCGATTGGCCGAAGGCCAAGAAAGACAAATTACGCTCCGATGCCAAGTATTACATCTGGGAAGACCCGTACCTCTTCCGCATAGGTGCCGATCAGATCATCCAGAGATGTGTCCCGGAAGGGGAAGTCAACAATATCCTCTCTTTCTGCCATGACCAGGCATGCGGTGGCCATTTTGCCGGACATAAAACCGCATCAAAAGTCCTCCAGTGCGGCTTTTACTGGCCCACACTGTTCAAAGACGCATACAGTCATTGCAAGGCATGCAGTCGTTGCCAGACTTTGGGCAACATGAGCCATCGCGACATGATGCCTATGCAACCGATTCTAGTATGCGAAATCTTTGATGTTTGGGGGATTGATTTTATGGGCCCCTTTCCTGTTTCGGATGGTTTCGAATACATTCTGTTGGCTGTGGACTACGTGTCCAAATGGATCGAAGCCATACCGACCCGAACCTGTGATCACAAAAGCGTTCTCAAATTCATTCATCAACACATTTTCTCAAGGTTCGGGATTCCTCGTGCAATAATCTCTGATGGGGGGACCCATTTCACAAATGCTCAGTTTAGGTCACTGATGACCAAATACGGGGTGTCTCACCGAATCTCTACTCCTTACCACCCCCAAACTAATGGTCTAGCTGAGCTGTCTAATCGGGAGATCAAGAAAATCCTGCAAGTCACTGTTCGACCTGACAGGAAGGACTGGTCGTCCCGACTTCCAGAAGCATTGTGGGCCTATAGGATCGCCCACAAGACCCAATTGGGCATGTCTCCCTTTAGACTGGTGTACGGAAAGGCATGCCACCTTCCCGTAGAACTGGAGCATAAAGCCTATTGGGCAGTACGGAACTGTAATCTAGATCTTTCCAAGGCTGGGACCCACAGAAAACTCCAAATCAGCGAGATCGATGAATTACGCATAGACGCGTACGAGAACTCGCAAATCTACAAGGAGCGGGTTAAAGCCTTCCACAACAAACACATCTCGAGAAAGATCTTTCATCCTGGTCAAAAGGTCCTACTCTTTGATGCCCGACTCAAACTCTTCCCAGGAAAACTGAGATCTAAGTGGGTCGGACCATATTTGGTCCGACAGGTTTTTGGAAATGGAGTAATCGAAATCAGTCCACTCAGCCACGATTCTGAACCTTTCATCGTGAACGGTCAGAGACTCAAGCCGTTCATTGATGTAACTTCTACTGATTTGGCTGAGGCATCTTATATCCTCCTTTCCCCTTAAGCTTATTGCGCCCAGCCGATGGCGTAAAACTCAGCGCTTAACGGGAGGCAGCCCGTCATTCTCTTTGTAAACCTGAAACTTGTTCTGACACCTTTTAGCACTCGAAGTTCACCCTTGTAGACAGCCGACCCCAACTCAGATGCTTGCGTCTGGGATTTGAAATCGTCCGCAAAAATTCAACCCGACCCATCCACTCATCCAAATTTCTGTCTTAAGGAATGAACTGAGACCCCCTAGGTTACAATGAGGACATTGCAAATCTTAGGCATGGGGGGGTATGAAAGTGCAAAACTTGTAAGAAAAGGTTTCAAACAAAAAAATTCACATATGCCAAAAACACCATAAAAATTATAAAAAAAAAAAAAAAAAATTTCCAAAAAAGAATAAGAGGAAAAGAGAAGGAAATTTTGTGAAGGAGAAAAGAAACAAAATGAAAAAGGAGCACAAAATTATGAGAAAAAGTGATAGTCATTAGTAAGGAACTAAGGAATTAACCTAAGTTCTAGACCTCATTCAAGAAAAGTGCACAAAGAGATTAGTAAAGAATGCAAACCTTAGGCATTCTTGAATAGACTCTTAGTACCCATTAAGATCTGGACACTCCTCAAGAGGTTGAGGAAAATGAAAAGCTGAAGTATTAGGTCTAAGGCTTAGGGAGTATTCGGCCTCGTTAACTAATTTTTGGTTTACGGGACTCGGTAACCTAAGCACCCTAACCTCACACACAGCCTGGTTCAGTAAGCGTAAAAATCAGAATCACGCAGAAGCGTCGTAAAATTCTGAAAAGAACACCTAGAATAGGAGCGGCCGATCAACACAAGTTGATTTGGACGAGTTCCCAGCGCGGAGAGGCGGGAAATCCCCTCGAAGATGCGTAACAAAATATCATCTCCTCGGTGCTTGTCTCCTAGGATATTTACATATCCTACTGGGGGCATGTAAGCACTCTGCTGGTTCAGATTCCATGGATGGCATTATCTCGAAGTGTCAATTGCCAGGGTCTGGATTCGGCCACGGAACATCATGGATGGGATTATCTCGAAATCTCAATAGCCAAGGTTCCGGGGGTTGCCATGGGCGGTGCTATCTCGAAGCATCGATCGCCAGGAACCCTTGAGGATTGATGATGGGAGCAAGGAATCTGATACAGACCGTGTTGAAAAGCCAATCCTAGGCTAGAACTAAAAAGAAAAAGAGAGAGAAAACTCTCCAACCAGAAAAACTTTCTATCTCTCTTACAAAACGCACTGCGAACTGAGCCAGGGCTAAAATCATTTCAAGCACGGGTGCTTTAACCACAAAGTCCAATAAACCTTAGGTTAGTTCTTGTGGACCTTAAAAACCTTTGCTAAAGACTGAAGCTAAGGCTAGACAGATTTGGATTTTGATTGGTACTAGAGTACCTTTTAGGCCTATGGTCAGCATTCTAACCTAATCAATGCTCAAATAAAAAAGGCACTTATCTAAAACTATTAAAAACTTCATGGTCTAGAACAAGGGTTGAAACCTTAGGTTTTTGCTAAGGGACTAGCAAAAGCTAGGCATGGGGGTATGATGAGAACCTCATCATGAGCCATAACTAGCTCATTTTGACCCAATACAAAGGATAAAAGCTCCTACACAACTCAAGGAAAGGCTTAACTCAGAGAATTCTGAGTTTAAGGAGAAAACAAGTCATAAGGGGTAAAAATGCAATTTTACCAGTATAATCTACATACAGGGTAATTCATGGCCCAAACATAGGTCAAAGCAACTTAATAAGAATAAAAGTGGGATGAAATGATCTAGCAAGGGCTACAGCAATTCCAAGAAACTAAATGATAATTTGTAACCCTAAAACAACCCACTTCAATTCACAAGGTTCGAGGCAAAGTAAAAATAGAATAAACCCTCTAAAATTCATATAAAAATAATCTCTAGGGTTTAGAACCTTCAATTTGGCCTTCAGAACCCATTTTGACCTACATTGAGAACCATGCCCAATTAATAACTTAATTTGGGTGTTTGCGTAAATTGACCGGTCAAACAAGGTTTAATATAGAAATGAAATTCACCATCAGATTCCTTAGGTCCTAATTAGTCATGTATAAAAACTTGAGCCTAAGAAGAAACCTCCTTGACCGACTTTACACTTTGGTCCTCATATATTTACTCTTTGGCCCTCAACTTTTGAACCCTCGCATTTTGGCCCTTAACTCTCCTTCGTTCTTTGCGATCAGGTCCCCCCTGCAAAACCTGCCAGCACCATGCTCCGGCGACCTTGCGCGGAGCATGGCGCCGCGCAGGGTGAGGGGGGGGGCCTGGCAAGTAAACCGGGGGTGCCCTGCGTCGTCAGCCGTCGCAGGGACACCCCCCTGGTCGTTATAACCCACCATACCGGTCGAGCGAACGCACGGACGGTATGGGTTCTTGTTTCCGGCCATCCTCCGGCGAGGGAGACACGTCGTCTCCCTCCGCCTTCCTCCCTGTTTGATCCCTATAAATACCCCCCGCCGCTCCACCGACCGGGGCAGCTCGGATCTGACGGAGAAAACCCCCAACTTTCCTCTCTTCTCTCTCCTGCAGATGCTCACCAGCTCCGGCGGTTCCTCCCCCTTCTCCTCTTCGCTCTGCCGCAATACCAGCAGCAGAGACTTCCTCCCCTGCTCTTCCCGCGTCACGCCGCACCCAGCTGGCGTCTCTCCGGCTCTCTGCTCGCCGCCGCCCCTTTCCCTGAGCATCGTCTTCTCCGGCGACAGTCGATACGACTGTCGCCCTGTTCCTCCCCCTTCGTCCCTGCAAGTAAGCTAGAACTACTCCCCTTTTTCTCCTCTTTCTTTCCCCGGTTCCAATTTGTTCAATTACGCCCTCGACCGACCCTGACCATCGTCACCCCCTTCGACTCCGGCCACCCTCCGGCGAGATGTTCCCATCGCTCCACAGCCTCACACACCTCGCCGACCCTCACCGAACCTTCGCCTCATCACACTGAGCACCCCCCACCCCTCCACTGCCACTTCACACCTCCGTAACACTCCCCGGAACAAACCCATTCCTCCGGTTGCAGTCCAACCTAGGGCTGCCGCCAGACACCACCTTGCGGCCTGCCGAGCAGCTCCTCACCTTCGCCGTGCCACGGCGAAGGTTCCCCAGTGGTTTGATCAGGCCGAGAGGCCATATTCGTGTCCGACAGGTTTTGAGGTTCGACCGCCATTGACGCACATTGAAGCAGCTTCTCCCGCGCTCCAGGCTTGAGGACTCTAGGTCTCCAGCTGCTGCGGATTACGGGGAGTCTTGCGAAGGCAGCCAGCCAGCAACCTACGCAAATCAAAGCCGCAGCTGCAGAAGCCAGGCCGCGGTCTCCCAGCAGGCGCACGCGAGGAAAGGTCTGCGTTTAGTCCCACATCGGTAAGCCTCACACAGTTTCCACTGTTTAAATTGATTTTGTGCACTAGCCTTACTGCCTCAGCACACGGGGTGAGGTCCCCTTACACCCACCCGGTTAC
Organism: Thalassia testudinum; assembly: GCA_037157565.1. NCBI lineage: Eukaryota > Viridiplantae > Streptophyta > Magnoliopsida > Alismatales > Hydrocharitaceae > Thalassia > Thalassia testudinum. Next base: position 44,363,220 of record JAZHRO010000067.1, on the reverse strand, counting down.
CCGGTCTCGTCCGCGCTCACGCCCCGCGGACCTGACCCGACCCGACTTAGACTGACCTGCACTCCTCGCCCACCACGCACGCCGGTGGGCCTGGACCCGGGCGTGACCCGAACCCGATTACCCGGCAGCTCTGGGAGAGCTTTCCCAAGAGTGGTTTCAGAGAGAGAGAGACGCGGGGGGGAGAGGGTAGAGTAGGTTTTGTTCTCTGACGCAAGCTCTGAAGTGTGCAGGCACAGGTGAAGAAGAAGAACCGCGGAAGAAGAAGGAAGCTGACTGTAGCAACAGGCAGTTTAAGTCGTCTGATTTGGAAATCAGACGACGTCCTGAAGGGAAAAGAAGAAGGAAGGAGGGGCGACGTCCGGACTGGAAAAAGAAAAGAAGAAAGAAGAAGATCTGAAGAGCAACAGAAGAAGGCGAGGCAGAGAAGAACACAAAAGAACAAGGGAAGAACTGAAAGAAGAAAAACAAAGAAGAAAGAAGAAGATCTGCAGAAAGACAGAAGAAAAAGGAAGAACTGCTGAACTAAGAAGAAAGAAGGAGGTCTGAAGAAAGAAAGAAGATCACCTCTGCAGAACTAAGAAGAAAAAGATCTGAAACGAGGAGAAACAAAGAGAAAAAAAAAAGACACCACATTCTTTCTCTCTCTTTGTTTATTTTTGTAAAAGAAACATGTATATCTCTAAAATACAGTTTGCTCCCTGAGTTCGACCTCGGGAACTCTTTTATTTTCCGAGTAAAAATTTATATATTTGAAATGATGGCAATAACCGGCTATATTACAATGAGATAACAATAAAACCCGGTTATCTCTTGCGAAGGCATCGCTATCAGGGACCTAACCTTTCCTTATTAGTAATCAGACAAAACTAGTTACTGTTAGCAAATTACAATTCCACCCATCGAGGAATTGCAATTGCAAACCCGGTCTCTATACATATAATAATCTGAACCACACAATCCTATTGCATTTTATGCCCATACTCTTAATAAACCTTAAATCAATCACTTTAGTGATGGTCAATTATATGACAGTCTGTAATCTTTATGTTGAATGATTATATCTATATGTACAAATACATATACTAGTCCATATGTTGGATTATGATCCAACAATCTCCCACTTGGACTGTATATGTAACCTGTTAATCAAACAACATTAAAATTGAATTTTAGCTCAACTTTGCTGTCATATCCTGAAATGCATATCTAAAACCAATTTGATCTACCAGTACACTAGTAATATACCCAAGGCGGCTTTCGTTACATCCCAGTAACTAAACCAACAATGACCATGTACATTAATGCAAAAGGTAATCAGAAACATGTGGATGTGTAGTATGGAAATTACATGCTAATGTGATCAATGCATGCCTATTCCCCACTGGTCCTCTGAATACGAGATCACTTCAAAAAACAAAACCAAATTACTTCTTAGAATGGACAATCATAATTACTGAACTGAAAACTTTAAGTTTTGTTTATTTCATAACAGAAATGAAGCTTTACAAAACTTTATACATAACCAAAATATTGAATAACTGAATTACTGAAATTGTCTATTATAAAATGTGCACTATAAAATTTACAAACTTCCACTAAGTCTGAAATTTCTGTAAGGACATAAGACCCATAGAAGCTATGTGTTCATGGAACATCTTGGGTACTATTACTTTAGTAAGCGGATCCACAACCATGGAGTCTGTACCGATGTGTTCTATAGACTGTTGTCCATTCTGTATCATTTCTTTAATAACTAGGAACTTGATCTCAATGTGCTTCGATTTGAAGGAGCTCCTGTTGTTAATAGAGTAGAGAATTGTAGACTGATTATCACAAAACATTTGTAGTGGCCTATCAATGCCATCTACTATGCGTAGCCTCGATATAAAATTCCGCAGCCAAACTCCATGGTTGGATGTCTTATAGCATGCTATGAATTATGCTACCATAGTGGAAGATGCAATAAGAGACTATTTTGCACTCTTCCAAGAGATGGCACCATTGGCAAGCAGAAATACATATCCTGAAGTAGACTTTCTGCTATCTTGGTGTTCGCAGAGCGAGATCGATGTTTATAAAAGCTACATTGTATTATAGCCGAAATCGCTTTGAAAACAAATACAATTTATTACTCGAATTTGTAGTTCGAGGTCAAACACAGGGAGCGAATAGGAATTCACGCACTAATCTCAATAGATAATATAAATGAGCACAATAAATTACTCAAAAACTAATATGCAATGTATAACATGAGTATATGAAGAGATAAAAAGAATTCTAGACAAAATAATGGTAATTTGGATCACCAATTATTAACCTAACACATATATAGTATTTATTGAATATAATCCAATGAAAGAACATATAATTAGACATCTGATTTTACAATCAGATGACTTAAAGTGCGTTGCTAAAGTGCTCCTTTCTTTTTCTTCTATTATTCTTCTTCTTCTTCCTCTTCTCTTCTGCGGCTGTGCCTTTCTCTTCTCTTCTTTCCTTCTTTGCTTTCTCTTCCTGCTCCTCTTCAGGCCTTCTTCTGCCCGTCTTCTTCTCTTCTTCAAGCATAGGGCAAAGGGCTCGAATTTTGACTAAGTGTTAGCCGATCGACAACAGAGCAAAACCCCGCTGCCCCGCACTCTCTCTCCTCTTTCTCTGGGTTTCCACCTTTCTTCCACCTTCACAAGGCCATGCACAGTACTGGGTAATCGGATTCGGGTATGAGCGCACCCGGGTGCAGGGTCACTGGCGTGGTGTAGTGACTGAGGAGTGGACAGGGCTTAGGCGAGTAATCGGGTGCACCAGGTTCGCAAGGGCAGTGTCGTGGACGAGGCAGAGTGAGGGGTGTAAGGGACCTCACCCCTTGTGTCTGGGGCAACAAGGCCCAGACACAAATTCAATTTATGCCGCTTGAGAAGGTCGATGCTTTCCGATGTGGGACTATCCCACCGAGAGTTTAGTGCGAGCGTCTGCAGGTGGTTCCTTGTCTGATTGCAACAGCTATCGATGATGTTTCACCCAATTGGAGACCTGGGTGTAATCCTGGATGACTTCTGTGTCAACTTGGAGCTGCAGCCTAGAGTGAAGACCTCATAAACACGGCCGGGAGCTTCGCGAAGAAGCTGTGTTAATGGCAGAGATCCTTGGCACCTGAAAACAACAATAAGGCCTTTCAGCCGCTTCTGAAAGATCAGGGACGATTGTCAAAGCATGGCGAGTTCAATGGTGGCGGTGGCGTGGCGTGAGTGTGTGTGAAGAGGCCTGTCGACCTCGCGGAGGGTGGTTGGATGTGTGTTTGTTTGGTGGGGAGTTTGGGTGAGCGAGAGGATGAAATAGGAGAGGGGATTTGTGCGGGAAGGTGAGGGGGAGGTCTTGAAGTGGTCAGCGAGGCGAATGGAGGGTTGTAGCGACGGAGGTGCCTCGCCGGAGGTTCGGTCAGAGATGGAGATGATGAGGGTGAGCGTGTAGAGTCGAGGGTATTTTTGGTTTTGAGGGTATAAAACTAACCTAAGGAGACTAAGGGAACTAATTACCTATTCTAAGTGGACGAACAGAGTAGGAGGTCACCGGTTGCTGTATGGCCGGCATCAGGGAAGATGAATTCTCCGGTGGGTGGTAACGATGACGACGACGGAGATTGGGAGGCGCCTGCTGGTATGGCGCGACACGGAAGAAGCTGAGGGGGAGGAATGCACCGCCGGTATTGCGGTTAGACGACGAGAAAGATTAGGAGGAATCACCAGATGTTGTGGAGTCTTTCGACAGAAAAGGAGGGAGGAAGGAGGGGGATTTCCAGCCAAAAGCAAGCGTGGGAAGTCTGCTGTGCCTCAGGGGTTCTTTTATAGGTCATCAAAAGGCAAACGGAGCTTGAGAATCAAGCTCTCAAACTTGGAAAGCTTTGTCGGAGATAGAAACCCAAATTTCAATTGATTCGCATGGCACTTTGGACAAGACTTGGAGCCCAAGATGTGGCTCAAATGGAAAGCAACTTCATCAAGAATCTGATATCTATTTTGGGATTGATTGATTGAGAATCGAGCGAGAAATTCTCGCTCGATCTCAACAGTGAAGCTCAGGGTTGCCTTTAATGGCGTTGGGGACCTTTTTGAGAAGACGATAAAGAAGTTGGGGGTTCTACTTGTAAGGAATTTTGAAAGTTAAGGGCATGGTTGTGAAACAAAAGGTCAGACAGGATCAAATTGCAAACTAGGTCAAGATGATCTCAGATTGGGTCTAAATTTTGGCACAAACCTAATTTGAACCCAAGAAATCCAATGGTGAAGTTAGATTTAGGTTTTGACCTCGTTTGACAGGATAATTTATGCAAAAATCCAAATTAGGACAAATGTCAGTCTGAGACTTTGTTTGGGTCAAGACGGGTTCTGATGGTCAAATTGAAGGTACCAAACCCTAGAGAATATTTTTATATGAATTTTAGAGGATTTAGGTGAATTTTATCCTGACCAGAGCCTCAATTAATTAAGCAGGTTTGTTTTTAGAGTTTCAGAAGTCATTTAATTCTCAAAACACACGAAAATCCATTTTTGTCTGTACTAACCCACTTGTTGGACATGTAATACTATTTGACCCTTAATTACCCCCTGGGAAAACCCGTGATTGTACTGCATTCATGATATGATGGTAAAATTGCAATTTAAACCCTATTTTCTTATCTTTCCCTCAGAATGATTATGCAATGAATTACAGTCCTCTGGCGGTTATGTAGGAGCATTTAATGACTTAATCAAATCAAATTGAGCTAGTTATGGCTCATGATGGTGTTCCCATCACTTGGCACCTAGCAAAATCTGAGTTAGTATAACCAGAGATTTAAGCTTTTCTGACCTCTTGAAGGTGAGCATAAAATCCCGTGTCTTCTGCAAATATCTTAGTACTCTCTTAGCTACTCTCCAATGGTCTTTTCCTGGGTTCTCTAGGTATCTGCCTAACATGCCTATAATGTATGCCAAGTCTGGTCTAGTACAGACATGAGCATACATTATACTGCCAACAGCAGATGCATAAGGAACTGTTTGCATCTCCCATTTATCCAAATCACTTAAGGGGCACTGATTGAGACTAAACTTGTCTCCCTTAGCCGCAAGAGTGTCCAGTTGCTTGCAATCTTGCATGCCATACCTTTTGAATACTTTATCTATATAGCTTCTTTGGGATATGCCAAGAATATGATGAGAACGATCTTGACATATTTCAATCCCTAACACAAATGAAGCAACTCCAAGATCTTTCATGTCAAAGTGTTTTGCAAGAAATATGGTGTCTAAGAGGATACTCATATCATTAGTAGCAAGCAAAATATCATCAACGTACAGGACCAAGAAGATATACCTGCTCTTACATAACTTATGATATATGCATTCATCAGCTAGATTCGCCTCAAAACCAAACAAGAGGATCACCTGATGAAATTTAAAATACCATTGTCTGGATGCTTGCTTGAGCCTATAGATGGATTTCCTTAATTTGTAAATCATACTCTTTGGATCACCCTTAACAAAATATTCAAGCTGAGCCATATAAATGGTTTCCTCAATGTCACCATTAAGGAATGCAGTCTTTACATCCATCTGATGCAACTCAAGATCAAAGTGGGCCACAAGTGCCATTATAACCCCAATGAATCTTTAGAAGAAACAGGAGAGAATGTCTCCTTATAGTCAATACCCTCCTTTTGAGTAAAACCCTTTGCGACAAGACGTGCTTTGTATCGCTCCACTTTTCCTTTTGAATCCCATTTGGTTTTAAAAATCCATTTGCAACTAGCAGGTTTCGCACCTTCTAGTAGTGAAACAATATCCCAAACATTACTGTCTTTCATTGACTTCATTTCTTCTTCCATAGCTTCAATCCACTTTATATGATTCGGACTTTCCATTCCCTGACGGAAGCTGACAGGATCATCTTCCGTCACCCCAATGTCCATTTCATGCTCCTGAAGGAATACTACATAATCATCCAAAATGGGACTCCTTCTTTCTCTAGTGGATCTCCTTAATGGCACATTTTCTGTATGTGTCTGAGGCTGCTCTACAGGGACTAAAACTGTATCATTGTTTTCATTTGAGTTATCTTGAGGGATGTCAAAGACATGCTCCTCATCTACCTGAGTAACTCCAGGAGGAATAACTACGTTTTCCTCTTCAAAGATAAAGTCTTTAGCCTGTTAACTTGGGCAGGTTCAAACTTTCAAAGAACTTGGCATTACCAGACTTAAAAATTACCTTAGTTGTGGGATCAAAAAATTTATATCTTCTTGATCTCTCAGAATACCCAACAAAATAGCAACTAATAGTCCTTGTGTTCAGTTTCTTTTCATTTGGCCTATAAGGCCTAGCCTCAGCTGGACATCCTCACACATGAAAGTGATTAAGACTAGGTTTCCGCCCAGTCCATAGCTCATATGGGGTTTTGTTAGTTGCCTTAGTTGGGACTCTATTCAGAATATAAGCTGCAATCTTTAAAGCCTCTCCCTAGAGTGAATCTGGTAAGGAAGAATGAGCAATCATACTCCTTACCATGTCTTTAAGCGTCCTGTTTCATCTCTCAGCAACACCATTCATAGTGGGCAAGCCCAGCATGGTGTATTGAGGGACGATATCGCATTCCTCTAGGAACCTGGCAAACGGTCTCGGACGTTGTTCACCTGATCTATCATATCTACCATAGTATTCACCACCACGGTCAGATCTAACAGATTTAATCCTTCTGTCGAGTTGATTCTCAACTTTGACTTTATAATACTTGAACATGTCCAGTGATTGTGCCTTTTCATGAATTAGGTAGATGAAGCCATATCATGAGTGGTCATCCATGAATGTGATAAAATATTGTTGGCCATTCCACACAGATGTAGGAAATGGCCCACATATGTCCATATGAATCACATCCAAGACACCATTTGACCTATTGGCTTCAAACTTCTTAGTATTGGTTTGCTTCCCCTTAATACATTCTATACACTGATCAAAATTAGAAAAGTCTAAGGGGTCCAAAATACCGTTTGACACAAGTCTCTCAATTCTCCTTCTGGAGATGTGACCTAATCTCTTGTGTCATAATGTAGCTGATGATTCATTATCTAATTTTCTTTTCACTCCCGTGAATCCAAAAGAAAAGACTCATTATATGAAGTTATAGTTTCAAGACAATATAAATGATCAAAACATGAAAGCAAATCAATACCCATTAATTTGGAATCATAAAACAAAGGAACTTTTCCATCACCAAAACTGCAAGTGAAACCACACTTATCCAAAATGTAAACAGAAATGAGATTACGTCTAAAAGATGGTACAATAAATGTTTCATTCAATTCTAAATACAACCCGATTTTCAACAATAATTTAAATTGTCTTATAGTTTGAACTTCAATGGACTTCCCATCCCCGACATAAATGAATTTCTCAGCTTTAGTTGGCCTTCGGCAGCTCAGGCAATCCTGCATAGACACACTTATGTGAATGGTAGTACCTAAATCCATCCACCAAGTGTGCCTAGATACTGAAGCCAAATTTATTTCTGAACAAACCAAACTATGAACCGTACCTTTCTTAGCACGCCAAGTGTGGTAGTTGGTACAGTGCTTCTTCTGGTGCCCCTCAGCTCCACAAAAGAAGCATCCCGATTTGAAAGACTCTGCAGCCTTCCCCTTTTGCATCTTTTGTGAAGTTGTATCTACAGCTTTTGTAACTCTCCTTTTAGCCTTGTCATTTCCTTCAGAAGAAGTGGCAACGTTAGCATTCTCTATCCTATCTTGCTTCATTCTCTCCTCTTCTTGAACACAGTGCAAGATGAGCTCATTCAGAGACCAAGTCTCTTTCTGGCAGTTATAGCTCACCTTGAACTGGTTAAATGCAGGAAGGAGAGATATTACAACCAAATGTACTAATAGATCTTCAGAAAGATCTAGTTTAAGTGCTTTCAATTTTGAAGCAACATGGGACATCTCCATAATATATCTCTAATGTTGCCCTTCCCCTTATACTTCATTGAAATTAGATTAGCCAAGAGTGTACCTATTTCTGCCTTTTCATTCTTGGCAAATCTCTTTTCAATTTCAGCTAAAAAGTCCTTGGCAGTGGCTATATCACTGGACATAGTGCCCCTAAAAGCCTCAGGTATGGTCCCCTTCATGATCATCATCGAGATTCGGTTAGATCTCTTCCACCTTTCCTTTTCTCTCTTTTGATCGAGAGTACTAGTGTCTGTAAGGATAGGAAAGTCTTCCCTAATCGCTAGATCAAGATCCATTACCCCTAAGACTATCAGTAGGTTTTCCTTCTAGGACTTAAAGTTGGATCCACTCAACATAGGTATGGAATTTGAGGTGGCAGTAATATTTGCAGAAGAGATTTTTGAAAAATAAATGCAGATAAATAGGAAATTAGCTCCTTTAAAACATAATGTGTCTGATTAATTTAATGATCCCATCACATTTCTTAGTTCACTCCATCAACGGTCATATCTTTGGACAAGAGGTTGATTTGTAATTAAAGACATGGTGTGGTATGTAATGACTGTTGGTTCAAATCCAAGTCAATCATGAACCTTCCTTTGGGCCGATTCGATGACTACCTAGAAAACCTAATAACCAACACACCATTACTCCCACACAAATGAGTGAAAGTACAACGAGTATGCACTTTCCTTTAGGCTAGTGCACACTCACCTACTAACACCCATTCATCCATTTATTATTCACGGATAATCTTAGTATTCACAGGAGAGCTCACTTTAACGAGATGCTACTTCAACTAGGTTACCCTAGAATAATGTACCTTATTAATCAGACTAAACTTAATTATACTAAGCAGAGAGTGGGTTGGCTCTGATACCACTTGATGGCATTAATTCCTTAAACCCTTAGGGGCTTAACTGAAATTAACTCACCTCTGACTTAGGATGGACTATTACACTATCATGTCTCAATTGGACTTTACACTGACTGGGTATCGGTACTGGTAGACCACTACCGATACCCATGACTTACTGTCATGGGTTCCATATTCAATGGGTATCGGTACTTATGCCAAGTATTGGTACCTATGAGATACTATTTGGAACTCAAGTCCAAATGAGTACTCGTCCAGTACTCACTATGTATCGGTACTCATGATGAGTACTGATACTCAGCGAGTACGGGTATCCTTCTAGGAGCCAACTGATCTCAACGAGTATCGGTACTCATGAGGAGTACCAGTACTTGTTGAGTAATGGTAATACCACTTGTAGCCTACCAATACCAGTACTCGCAATGAGTACCGGTACTTGTGATGAGTACCGGTACTTGTAAGTTATAGGTCATGGTGAGTTCAAGTCTAGAATCTGATCTCGGACTCACTTGTACCGATACTCATGATGAGTACCGGTACATGTAAGTACCAGTATTGGACTTAAGACTTCCTAGAGTCGATCTAGAGCAAGAAGTACCAGTACTCATGAAGATTACCAGTACAAACTAGCTACAGTTCACTTTATTTTGTATAAACAGTATGCTACCTGTACCGGTACTAGCGACGGTTACAGATTGTATTTTTTTTTAGTTTTCTGGGAATTCCAATAGCTAGATTTAAACATGCATCTGATGTGATGATTACAAGAATAAAACCACACGAAATAGTACATATATGTGGAAACATGATGAACATAAACAAATACTTATACATGCATCTCTATTCTCCTTAATCCATTCATATTCATTGAGTATAGGGACATACCTAGGTTCATATTGAATGCAGGACAAGAACCCACAAGTTAGGTTCTTCCAAGGGTGTTCTCACCTTCCTTAGAACAAGAGTAATCTAGGGAAAGACTTCTTCTGATCTTGTTGCCACACAGCAATCCTTTTCTCTTTGTTCTTCTCTCAACACACGATGGGGAGGGTGTCAAAATTGAAGGTGAGAACCCTTGGGGACCTAACCTCTCCTTATTAGTAATTAGGAAAAACTAATTACTATTAGCAAATAATAATTCTGCCCATCGAGGAATTGCAATTGCAAACCCGGTCTCTACACATATAATAATCTGAACCACACAATCCTCTTGCATTTTATGCCCATACCCTTAATAAACCTTAAATTGATCACTTTAGTGATGGGCAATTACATGACAGTCTATAATTTTTATGTTGAGTGATTATATCTATATGTACAAATACATATACTAGTCCATATGTTGGATTATGATCCAACAAAGGCAACACACCTCACGTTACAAAATGTATTTCTTGGTGTATCTTGATTTTTGACCGGTGAAAAATAAAAAACATTGATCGGAAACCAAAACACATTGCACGTTGCAAAATGCATTGCCCAATGTATTTTAATTTTCAATCGATATCTTAGATTGTGTTTACATTCACTACAAAAAATGCTACATACACTTATGGTAGATTTACAACGACATTTAATATACGCTGATATTGTTTCTAAAAATTGCTAGTAATTTCAACTTATCCATTAATATTTACATTATATTTTTTTGTTTATTCTTTTAATACTTCCACCGCCACTGCCACACCCAAGCACAAACACTCACACACACTCCATCCCACCACACCACCAACACAAACGCCACCCCAAACCTCCTAACACATGAGCGCACCCCCAACCTAACCTCGAACATGTGCACAAGGAAAACACTACCCAACACGCGCCCCTCCCTCCTACTGTCCCTCTCCACTCCCCCTTCTGCTTGCAATGGCTCAACTGCATCGTCCGCTTGACTCCATCCCTCAACATGCGCCCCTCCACTTGCAAACTCACCTCAGATGACTAAGGTGCTCTCCATCACCTCCGTCGTCCACCTCCATTGCCCGCTCTTAAGGAGCTCTCGAGGTCATGGCCGTCGCCCTTAGGAATAGGAAGCTCCCATTGCCTATGCCTCCTTCATCGTCATTGCCTCCTCCATCACCAATAAGAAGAGGCCATCACCTATCACCTCGTATGACTCCCTCTTTCCTATTTCTCTTAGATCTCCCTCCCCTACTCTCTCAGATTTGTTGCTCGAACAAATCATTTAGGTTAGATTGCAAATAGCATATAGCAAAAAATGTCAGACAACAGATCTCTCTTCATTGCTCAAACATTAGGTCTCAGATCTTATCGCTTAGGTCTCAGATCTCTCTCGTAGTTCGAAATCACTCAGATCTCAAGTGTCTTAGATCTAATATCTCTCTCTTAGAATAAACTAACCCAGATCCTGAGGATGGGATCTCTCTATGATTTGGTCGATTAGGGTTTGGAATCAAACCTATGATCATATTTGGGCTAAAGATTTACCACCAATCTCTCTTGATATTTGTGTTGATTCTTGTGATTGATTAACGCTGTTTTTTTTTCCTGCTTATGTGATTCATGATATTTTGTGCAGTGACTTGTTATTTGAGGCAGATCTCTCATGGCATCTTTCATAGTTGTGGAGAAGATCTTGCATGGTAAGTGATAAGCGCGGGTTTGACCGGGTTGTGTTATATCGTTGTAGTAAAGCCGGTTGTTACCAACGTTTTCATATAAAAAATTTTTTTACTCGGAAAAATAAAAGAGTTCCCGAGGTCGAACTCAGGGAGCAAGTTGTATTCTAGAGATATACAAGTTCTATTACAAAAATAAAGAGAGAGAGAGAGATGAAAATTTGGCTTCTTCTTCTTTTCTTCTTTCTTCCTCTTTGTCTTTGGTTCTTCCTGTTCTTCTTCTTCTTCTTCTTCTTCTACTATCTTCCCCTCGTGCTCTTCTTCTTCTGTTCTTCCTTGTTTCCTTTCTTTCTTTTTCGTCAGATCGTCTTCTTCTTTTCTTGCTTCTTGCTTCTCTTCATTCCTTCTTCTTCTTTGGCTGCTGACCTTTCGTCGTCTGCCCCGGTGCTGAGACGACTTAACAATGCCTTCGCTACAGTGCAGCAGCTCCTTCTTCTTCAGCGGGTCTGCTTCTTCTTCTTTGGCCTGCACACTTCAGAGTTTATTCGTCAAGGCAAAAACCTACTCTACCCCCCTCCCCCGCGTATCTCTCTCTCTGAAATCACTCATCGGAAGCTCTCCCAGAGCGCTACCGGGTAATCGGGTTCGGGTCAGGCCCGGGTCCAGGCCCACCGGCGTGCGTGGTGGGCGAGGAGTGCAGGTCAGTCTAATCGGGTCAGGCCAGGTCCGCGGAGCGTGGTCACGGACGAGGCCGAGTCGGGTCGGGTCGGGTGAGAGGGACCTCACCCCGTGGTAACTGAGGCAAACAGCATAAGGCAGTTTTTGCCTTTATGCGTCCGCGCGCCTTCGAGAGGTTCCGAGGTGGGACTAAATGTCCCACCCCAATTCTCTCACGCCTGCAGCAGGGATGGCGCTTCCAATTGCAACAGCTGTTGAGGCGCTCAGCACCAATTGAGGGCCAGGGTGTGTGCGCGAGACTCTTTCGCGCTGGCCGTGGCTCTTCAACCTGGGATATCTCGGCTTGGAGCAACCTCGAGCAGGCTTCGAGCTTCCTCGCCAATGGCGGTCAAGGCCTGGAACCTGAAATCAATAGAACGGCCTCTCGGCCAAATCAGACAGGCGGGGGACCTTCGCCGTGGCACGGCGAAGGTGGTCAGGGGGTTTGCAGGGGGCGAGATGGAGCTGTCAGGTCGTCCTAGGTCAAACTGTGAGCGAGGGAGTGGGTGTGTTCGGTGGGTCTGCAGAGGGCGTTTGGTGGGAAGTGGAGGGGCGGAAGAGGATCAGGGTGAGGAGGCGGAGGTTCTGCGGTGGTCGGCGAGCCATGTGGGTCGCTGAGGTGATGGGAGCGGCTCGCCGGAGGGTGGTCGGAGGCGGAGAGGATGAGGGTGAACAGGGTCGGTAGAGGGCTTAATTGACTAAATCGAGAGCGGGGAAAGAAAGAGGAGGAGAAGGGGAGTAAGTCTAACTTAACTGCAGGGACGAAGGGGGAGGAACAGGGCGACAGTCGTATCGACTGTCGCCGGAGAAGATGATGCTCAGAGAGAGGGGCGGCGGCGAGCAGAGGGCTGGAGAGGCGCCAGCTGGGTGCGGCGTGGCGTGGGAAGAGCAGGGGAGGAGGTCTCTGCTGCTGGTATTGCGGCAGAGCGAAGAGGTGGAGGGGGAGGAAGTCGCCGGAGCTGGTGAGCGTCTGCCGGAGAAAGAAGAGAAGAAAGCTGGGGGTTTTCTCCGTCAGATCCAGGCTGCCTTCGTCGGTGGAGCGGCGGGGGGTATTTATAGGGTTGAAGCAGGGAGGAAGGCGGAGGGAGACGACGTGTCTCCCTCGCCGGAGCATGGTCGGAGTACGAACCCATACCGTCCGTGCGTTCGCACGGCCGGTATGGGGGGCTACAATGACCATGGGGGTGCTCCTGCGACGGCTGACGACGCAGGGCACCCCCGGTACACTTGCCAGGTCCTCCACCTCACCCTGCGCGGCGCCATGCTCCGCGCAAGGTCGCCAGAGCATGGTGCTGGCAGGGTTTTGCAGGAGGGACCTGTTTGCAAAGAACGAAGGAGAGTTAGGGGCCAAAATGCGAGGGTTCAAAAGTTGAGGGCCAAAGAGTAAATATATGAGGACCAAAGTGTGAAGTCGGTCAAGGAGGTTTCTTCTTAGGCTCAAGTTTTTATACATGACTAATTAGGACCTAAGGAATCTGATGGTGAATTTTATTTTCATATTAAACCTTGTTTGACCGGTCAATTTGCGCAAAAACCCAAATTAAGTTATTAATTGGGCATGGTTCTCAATGTAGGTCAAAATGGGTTCTAAAGGCCAAATTGATGGTTCTAAACCCCAGAGATTATTTTTCTATGAATTTTAGAGGGTTTATTCTATTTTTATTTTGCCTCGAACCTTGTGAATTGAAGTGGGTTGTTTTAGGGTTACAGATTATCATTTGGTTCCTTGGAAGTGCTGTAGCCCTTGCTAGATCATCTCATCCCACTTTTATTCTTATTAAGCTGTTTTGACCTATGTTTGGGCCCTGAATTACCCTGTATGCAGATTATACTGGTAAAATTGCACTTTTACCCCTTATGACTTGTTTTCTTCTCAAACTCAGAATTCTCTGAGTTAAGCTTTTCCTTGAGATATGTAGGAGCTTTTATCCTTTGTATTGGGTCAAAATGAGCTAGTTATGGCTCATGATGAGGTTCTCATCAGTAAGTGAAAGAGCGATCTTCATTTTCGTTAAAAGCTTTAACATAAAATGACGTGTCGTTGTATTTAATCACGTGGTAGAAAATCATTTTTCAAAACATTTTAATTCTCAGAATCTAACCATGAAGCGTTAGGTCGTCTCCACAGGGAAGAATTATCCTATTAAAAATGATTAATGATGCATCAAGTAATTGGGAATATCAACGGATGTGCATGCTAACTAGTGCTCTCATTTCAAGCATAAATTCTCAATCTTGATAATTAATCAAGAATATGAGGGTGCACATGCAAAATCACCACCATGGAAATACCAGAATTGCTATCTTAATACTGAAAGGCATCATCAAATTTAATTAAATTAGAATTCTTTCCCTATAACAAGGATACATGTTTGCTTAGTCATGAGATGAATGTGACTGCATGCAATTCATTTAGAATTGAGGGACATTCATGCAATTCTACCATAATATAATAATAATATAAATAAGTGAATAGTGTTGTCCATAATGGCAGGATTTGTAATTTTTAATTGTACCCAAAATAGAGGATTTCTCCTCTCTCTTCCTCGAGTGTGAAGAGGGAAGGCTGGCTGTCTGCTGATGAGCAAGGGAGGTTAAGGAAGACGAGCCCGATTCGATGGAGGTCGCGGTGTCGACGGAGATGGCCGGTGGTGGCTGGCTGGTGGAGGAGAAGCTCGCCGGCGACGATTTTCCAACGCGCGTGCGTAGGTTGCGGGAGGCGCTGTCGCGGGCGTGGGCGAGCACGTGGTGTCGAGGTAAGTCTGGTGGCGTCGACGGCATGAAGAATGGATGGCTGTGGTGACGCCTGCGTGGAGAGGGGTGACGTTGGCATTGGGTTCTTCTCTATTGGCTGACGGAGAAGACAAAGGAGAGGAGGGGGTGCTATTGTTCTGTTTGCACGGTGCTGTTGCTGGTGGTATTGCGCGTGAGGCAGGTGCTTGCAAGCGCTGTGCGCGTGCATGGCTGCGCTGCTGCGAGAGCGGTAAGGGCAGCACGCAGTGAAGGGGCGCGCCTGGTGAAGGCAGCGGTTGGCGGGCGGCGTTGTGTGCGTGATCTGGCTTGTGCGCAAGGCTTAGCACGTAGTGAGGTGGTTTGCGGTGGTGGTCACATGCCGAGAGGGCGCGCGCGCGAAGGCGCTGCACGCGATGAAGGGAGTGGCTGGCGATGAGATGTGGTTGCGCATGTACGGTTGTGGCTGCCTTTGGGCGTGGCCTGTGGGTGTGTGGCCGTGTGCTGTCACCACATGACCCACGAAGTGAAGCTTGTGCGGTGAGAGAGATTGGCGGTGTGTGGTGCTCGCTGGTTCCACAGTGCACGCCTTCTTCACGGTGGTGAAGATGGAGAGATATCCCCGCAGGGGGGAAGGAAGGCGTCCAGATCCCTTTGCCAAGAGCACACCCCTGTCTTTTATCTCCTCCCCCCCATCTGTTCTTCCCCGACTCAAGTTAAGGGATTTTTAAATCCCTTACTAAAATTGGTTGGCAGCTGTTGATGGATTTGTTAAGGCTGGCTGGAAGTTGAGAGATCCCTTGGGGGGGGGGGGGGGGGAATTTCTTTTCACCACCTTGGTTTCTTTGCAATATTATTCCTACAATAATGAAACATAAAATAATTATATAATAAGTTATAGAATGCAATAGAATAGATGTAAACTTAAGTAATGATGCATGCAATCATTCTATGACCTAATGTAGTTATTAACAAACATAAAATGTAAGAATAAAGTTAACTTAGGCGTAATAATAGTCCATTAAAATGGACTCATCAGTAAGCACTACATTAGATCCATTTCTAGTAGTTTGTTGTTACTACAAATGTGAGTTTGCGAAGAGTAGATTTTCTTGTGATAATGCGGATTGGCTTGTGTGACTTGTGACCTTTTCATTGTTGGGCACGTCTAGGTTCACAATATGTAATGCAATTGGAGTGTTTAGTTAGGACTAAATGTTAGGTTATAATGTTGAGTTCTTGCTATAGAGATGACGAACTTTGAGGTGCGACAACCCCTCCTCCAATCACCGCCCCTTCCTCTCCCTCTTTGATTGAAGATGACAGTGCAAGAGGTGCAACAACCTCCTCCGAACACAGCCACTTCCTCTCCCTCTCTGATAGGCGATAGGAGCCGACAACTGATAGCGCGAGAGGTGCAACAACCTCTCCTCTGATCATCGCCCCTTCTTGGTATTGCTTGAATATCATTATGTTACTTTAGTTTTTACGTATTTCTCATGGCTTTTTTCTGCATTTTGCAGGTGAAAAGAAGTTGGTTTGCTGAACATGTAAGTATCCGACGCTATATGCTCCCAATGAATTCCACATTTTTGCTAATAAGTTAAACATTTTTTTAAAGTTTTGCTGGTTTCACTTTTACCTATCCCTTATGACTTGTATTAAGTTTTGCCTCATTTCTTTATTGATCAATTCAGATCATCTCATGTGGAATCATATAACGTCTAGAATATCTTGATTGTCATGTGTATTGTTTAGGACCACAATATGTGCATTCAGGCTGGATTAAGACTTGCTTTTCTTCATGGCATAGGGTCCTTTGTGTAATTAAGACCTAGTGTGACCTTTGATGTACATACATGCATTGGTTTGTATGTAAGTGCATATGTATGGGATGAAAGGATGATGGATGGTAGATTGGTAGTATTGCTTCTCCCCTGACCTCCTAATAGTATTGGTTTTGATTATTACATGATGTTTAGGGGTTAACTTTATGTTTGCATTCTCTTGTCAACTTAAGGATTTTGTTTTTGCAATTTCCTTGTTGCTTGCTATTTTTGGATTTCTGGCTAGATGTTGCAATCATCAATTAAATTGTTAATTGTAATCACTTAGAAATGTGAGCTGTTTACATGTTTGTTATTTGACCATTAGGATAGGGTTATATGAACTTGTATAATTGTATTTGATACCATTTTTTGATGTTTTTATTTTTCAATTTCCTGTACAAACTTAAAGTTCTGCAGATTTATGGTTTATGCTTTCTAGTGGCACAAGCTGATATAGACACGTTTACATCACATAAATCATCTATTTTTGTGCATTCTTAGACATAAAGTTGCATCATATATTATAAATATTGCATAACATGCATCATCTTGCATTTAGGTTAGGTTGTATAAAGTTTAGGTTAATTTTCCCTTTTTGTGTTCATGTAACAAGGTGACATTTAATTGAGGCCTTGGATTGAAGATCCAATCATACGGATTTGATCAGGGCGACGATCGGAGTTCAACGACTCCAAGATCGCCCTGATTGGACTTCAGTAACATCAGATGCAGTCCGAGAAAGATCAGAGGTCAAGGGGCCAGGATGGTGTAAATCCGTACATCAGATGACAAATTCGACCGCATGGATGGGTTTAGATCGACTATCGCAGCCCAACAGTGTGAAAATCGGTCCAATCCGACATTCGTGGCACCATGTACAACTCACAGAAGATGGACGACCATGATGGCACCACGTGGCGCCATCACAACCGCCCAAACCAGCAAAGCTAAATGGCGAGGACCCGCAGTGCCCTTTCTCTCCTCGCACGCACGATCAGATCAAGATCCAACGACCATGAAGTCGCGCGATTTGAATCAAAAGCTTACCTCAAACACGTGCGTAGCACGTTGGGCGAGTGCGCGTTCGCAAAGAGGAGGTCGCGGGGTCGAGCCCCCGCGTGCCTCAAATTGAAGGCGTGAGCGGGGTGCGGTTGATTTCGTTCATTGGATGGCGATCGGGCAGCGGCGGAGGCGACTATGTGGCCACACCAAATGCACAGGCAGGCACACGCGAGATTGGACGCCCAAGCCCATGCGCAATCGCACTCGTGGGTGTTGGGCACGTTGAAGCAGAAGCGGCAGGATGGCTTTTAAGCCGTCCAATCGCTTGATCGGACGACTGAGAGCCTTTGGACCTGTGTAGGCGTTTGGGCGTGAGGAGAAGTAGAGGCGCGCACGAACGGCACCTACGCCCACGTTTAGGGGCTTTAGTGACGTTTAAATCCATCACTAAAGGCCCTGAATTAATGTTTTATTCATAAAATGACCTTTTTGCCCTTTCAAACTTCACCTATAAATAGCCCTATGACCCCCACACTTTCTTCATCCCTTCCTCTCTTCTCTCACCCCCTTCAAAGCTCTAAGAGCTTGTCCCAAACCCGGGATGCCTTGCAATGATTGTATGCGTCTTTGAACAGTGTGGGCCAGTAAAATCCACACTGGAGGACTTTTGATGCGGTTTTATGCCCGGCAAAATGGCCACCGCATGCCTGGTCATGGCAGAAAGAGAGGATATTGTTGACTTCCCCTTCCAGGATACATCTCCGGATGATCTGATCGGCACCTATGCGGAAGAGGTACGGGTCTTCCCAAATGTAATACTTGGCATCGGAGCGTAATTTGTCTTTCTTGGCCTTCGGCCAATCGGACGGGGTCTGATGAGATGCCAAGTAATTTACAATATTAGCAAACCATGGAAGGCTAGTACCAATAGTCAGCAGGTGCTCATCGGGAAAATGCTCAGTGATGGGTCCGGAAGGGTCTATCATTTCAGAAGGAAGACGAGACAAGTGATCAGCTACCACGTTTTGTTTTCCCGCTTTATCGCGAATCTCGAGGTCAAATTCTTGCAACAGCAAGATCCATCGGATCAATCGAGGTTTCGCGTCCTTCTTTGCAAGGAGATGCCTCACAGCCGTGTGATCCGAGTATATGATGACACGGGAACCCAGAAGGTATGATCTGAATTTCTCTAGGGCAAATACTACAGCTAGCAGCTCTTTCTCAGTAACTGTATAGTTACGCTGAGCCTCATCGAGTGTTTTGCTGGCGTAGTAAATGACCACAGGTTTCTTGTCATTTTTCTGCCCCAAAACCGCTCCTACAGCGAAGTCGGATGCATCACACATGATCTCAAAGGGTTGAGACCAATCAGGGGACTGTAGGATCGGGGCTTGGGTGACTCGGTCACGCAGGATTTCAAATGCTTGAGTGCATTCCTTGGAGATTTCGAAGGGAACATCCTTGGAGAGAAGAGTGGTCAGGGGGCGTGCGATTTTTGAAAAATCAGGGATAAATCGTCGATAAAAACCGACATGCCCTAAAAAGGATCGGATGTCCCTGATCGAGCTAGGCATAGGAAGGCGAGAAATCAGATTAACCTTAGCTCGATCCACTTGGATACCTTCCTCCGAAATTGAGTGTCCCAGGACAATTCCCTCAGGCACCATGAAATGGCTCTTTTCCCAGGAAAGAACCAAATTCACGTCGATGCACCGCCTGAGTATCTGGACCAAGTGCTGGAGGCAATCGTCGAATGATGCTCCGAAAACTGAAAAGTCATCCATGAAGACTTCCAGATAATCACCTACCATATCTGAGAATATGGCAAGCATGCTTCGCTGAAAAGTAGCGGGTGCATTGCAAAGACCAAAAGGCATCCTTCGGAAAGCGTATGTTCCGAAGGGGCAGGTGAATGTGGTCTTTTCTTGGTCCTCAGGATGGATTGCCACCTGGTTATAACCGGAGTACCCGTCAAGAAAGCAGAAGAACCTATTTCCCGCTAGTTTTTCGAGAATTTGATCAATGAAGGGTAGTGGGAAATGATCCTTCTTCGTGGAGGAATTGAGTCGACGGTAATCTATACAGACTCTCCACGAGTTGGCTAATCGGGTAGGAATGATTTCTCCGGTCTCAGTCGTTATAGTGGTGAGTCCTGCCTTCTTAGGCACGACCTGAATTGGGCTCACCCAACGACTATCGGAGATCGGGTAGATGATCCCGGCATCTAACCACTTGATGATCTCCTTTTTCACGACCTCCTGCAGATTGGGGTTTAAGCGTCTCTGCATTTCACGAGAAGGTCGTGTGCCCTCTTCTGAATAGATATGATGAGTACAATAAGAGGGACTTATTCCAGTCAAATCATCGAGGGTCCATCCGATGGCTCTGCGATGTTGCTGGAGGACAACAATCAGACGGGATTCCTGTTCAGGATTGAGGTTGGAATTGATGATCACAGGAAGGGTCTGATTAGAACCCAAAAAGATGTATTTCAAATGAGCAGGAAGGGGTTTCAGTTCAAGGATGGGGTTTTCAGCAGCAGCGGGTGGTTCAGTATAGATGTGAGGTTCAAGGGTGGGAGTTACTGGGTTGTTCACATCCGGATTGGACTCCTCTATTTGCGGGTCAAGATCCTTCTGTGGTTGATGAGGAATACTCAAGTCATTCTGGAGGTGTGATTCATCAACCAAAGTCTTGATGTCACAAATTTGCTCGATGACGCCGCAATTAATTCCTTGTTGGGCCTTAAATATATCAATTTTCAGTGTTTGATCTCCAAACTTAAGCTCTATTTGGCCCTCCTCACAGCTGATGTTGGCTCTAGCAGTAGCCAAGAAAGGTCTCCCTAGAATGATTGGTGTATCCCTAGGGTTCTCAGGTGCATCCATGTCTAAGACTATAAAGTCCACTGGAAAATAGAAATCCCGCACTCTCACGATAACATCCTCGAGAATCCCTTTTGGTGACTTTATAGATCGATCTGCTAATTGTAATGTCACCTCGGTTGGTTTCAGCTCAGATTCTTCCAGATGGTTAAGTAAGGATGTGGGTATCAGATTTATAGATGCACCTAAGTCTAACAATGCTCTGTCAAATTGGGTACCACCTATCTTACAGGAGATCAGGGGAGTTCCAGGATCTTTTGCCTTGGGTGGGAGTCTACTAAGGATTACAGAGCTGGCTTGCTCTGACAGAACAATTGGGCTCCCTCCCTTGGTTCGCGGCTTACGCTGGGGTGTACATATATTCTTTAGAAATCGTGCGTAAGCTGGTACGTGGTGGATTGCATCCATCAAGGGGATGTTTATGTGGACCTGCTCAAAGAGCTTGACCAGGTCCTCCTCAGGGGCCACGGGTTTGGTGGTCTTCTTTCCCTTGGTCAGGGCCTCGGGAAACGGGATCTTGGTTGGTTCCTCTAGGATAGGTCCAGGTTGTGGGTCTGGAGCAGCGGTACCTTGGCTAACTATCCTAGGGTCATGGTTATCAGGCTGGGCGTGGTTTGGATAATGCTGGTCCTGAGTTGTCTTACCACTACGTGTTGTTACAGAATTTAATCCGGCCTGATTTTGGTTTGGGTTTGGTAGGAGGGGTGGCTGCTGCTGAAATCCCGCACGCGAAGTTGAGGCTTCCGTCTCGTCTGGAGATGGGGCAGTAGGGGCCTGATAAATCCATTGAGCGTGGCCTAAATTTGGATTCATAACGCGCTTCTGGGTTGGCACGTTATTTGGGTTAGGAAGGGGTTGGGAAGGGAGTGTGCCTGGCTGGCGAGAATTTGCCAACTGGGCCAGCTGAGTTTTAACTTCAGTAAGCTCGTCCTTGTGCTGTTTTTGAATGGCCGCATTCGATTTTTGAATGTCAGCCAGAGTCTGAAGGATTAAGGACATTTGATCTTGATTTGGCCCTGATGGATAAGTAGGGTTGGGCCGAGGCTGAGGCGGCTGGTAGTGATGAGAGGGCTGTGGGCGGGAATGAAAAGGTGGTCTTTGGGTTTGAGAATTTCCCGCCCACTGAAAATTTGGATGGTTTCGCCATCCAGGGTTGTAAGTGTTGGAGAATGGGTCGTTCTGGATGGCGTTGAGGTCCTCGCAGGTCTGAGGAACCTCCTGAGAATCAGGGAAAGGGGGAATGGAGTTCCCCCGGCTGGTGAAGAAAGGATCGGATGATCTTCCAGTCCAAGAATCAGATGGGGATGGATATGGATCCATCCCAGGGGAGGATCGGTGTAGGATGTTTTGCACAGTCTCCTGTGTGGAAGGAGGTTGTGCAAAGGAGTTACGCGCAGAGGTGGCTCGCTGCAAGTGCTGAGTCAGCTCATCCACCTTCTTTTCAATAATTGAGACCTTGTCCAATCGACTGGCCATTAATTCCAGGTCGACTGATGCGGACAGGCCCTGCGTCTCATGTGCTCCCTTAAGATTCGTCGCTGCGCGGGTATTCGTCCTGTCGAATAATCCCATGGAGTCATTGTTGATGGAGTTCTCGCACATGTTTTCGAGAATCTCCCATACGGTGTCTTCATGTTGACCCATGATGTTTCCTCCGCAGGTTGCATTGACGAAAAGGCGGATGTCCTCACGGAGTCCCTGGTAAAAAGATTGGACTTGTTCCCATTTAGGAACTCCGTGATGGGGGCACTTCCTCATGAGATCCTGAAAACGATCCCATGCCTCATGGAGAGGTTCTCCTGATTGTTGAGTGAAGTGTGTAATCTGATGGCGCAAGGCGTTGGTCCGACCAACGGGAAAGAACTTTTTCAAAAACTCGGATTGAAGTTCTTCCCAAGTGTTGATCGGCCGGGTCTGAGTTTGATACCAATGGGCGGCCTTGTCCATAAGAGAAAAGGAGAACATCTTCATGAGAAGAATATCCCGATTTTGCGCATCTGATCCAAAAGTGTGGGCCAGATGCTTAAGCTGTTTGATGTGCTGGAAGGGATCTTCAGAATTAAGCCCATGGAATTTAGGTATAGCGTGAATCATGTTGGGCTTTAGTTCGGAATCAGGTCCTCCAATCGGGATTCTAACTCGAGGCTCAATTGCCACCGCAGCAGGATTGTAGTGGTCCCGCATCATAGGACGCTGTGGTGGGTGCACGAAGTTTTGGAAGAGGTCATTGAGTCGCTGGAGCTGGTGTTCCAGATTATTTTCTTCCTCAACTGGCTGAGCCATGATGGGGGAAGAAGAAGAACTTGGTTCTGAATCAGAAGAGAGAATAATGTGAGGGTGTTGCTGCACAAACACGGGCGTCGAGGCTTGGCCTTGACGAGAGTGAATTTCTAAAGGAGGTCTTAAGGGTGGTCTTAGAGACCTCCTTCCGTACATGCACAGTTGGGAGAGGTAAGTTTAGAAGGTGATGGACCCAATCAAGACACCCAAAAATGTGTTGGGTGACTATAGAGGTGCGGGGCAGATGGACCCCTTGATCAGAAAGATCGTCCACCTGAGAATTACCTGGGCAGCCAGAGAGGGAGAGTCCCGCGAAGACCCCTACACGGTAGAGCGTCCCCACGGGTTACAGGGTTTCCCCCACCCGACCTCTCTTGTCACTGCGGTTCCAGGTAGACCAGAATGGGGATCTTGACCTCTTAAGTCTACCAATTTTAAGATCAGGGTGCTTAAGGTTTCACTTGAACTTTAGTCTTTTT
Organism: Thalassia testudinum; assembly: GCA_037157565.1. Classification (NCBI taxonomy): domain Eukaryota; kingdom Viridiplantae; phylum Streptophyta; class Magnoliopsida; order Alismatales; family Hydrocharitaceae; genus Thalassia; species Thalassia testudinum. The sequence continues at coordinate 44,339,870 of JAZHRO010000067.1, read as the reverse complement.
AAGTGCAAAGAGTGACCTAATTTAAGGTTGGTTAACCCAAGGGGTCAACTTTACCTATTGTTTTCTTTAAGAGCTTTTAGGTCCTGTCTTTTAGGGTTCAAGTGTTTAGAGAGAGCCAATTGTTTAGGATTTTTCTTGTTAATTATTTTCAATCAATGGCTTGGGCACACCTCTTTAGGATTTCCTCAATTCTTGATTAAGGGGTGTGTCTCTACTGAAATCCTAATGTTTGACCTTATGTTGGCTCTACTTGGTCCATTTAACTCTTTGTTGGGCAATTAGGGCTCAAGCAAGAATGTGTTAGCCCTTAAATACCCTTAATAGTGTGCAGGAGTGATGAGTTGAAAACATGCAACTTTTTATGGTTACTAAGTATGGAAGACAGGTTAGCCCTATATTGCTTTGTTCTTTTCTTTTCTTTCTCTTTAGAGTGTAGGGGTTAATAGTGAGAGAAAAGATTTACCTGTCTTCGGAGTGGTTGTCGTGTGGTTGCTTGTCTTCTTGAGTTCCTGTAGCTGCACAAAAGAGAGGAGATTATCAGAAATTAAAAGATACAGGAATGTTTACCTCTAGAATAGCCGTTGCTCCCCGGCAACGGCGCCAAAATGATAAGCGCGGGTTTGACCGGGTTGTGTTATATCGTTGTAGTAAAGCCGGTTGTTACCAACGTTTTCATATAAAAAATTTTTTTACTCGGAAAAATAAAAGAGTTCCCGAGGTCGAACTCAGGGAGCAAGTTGTATTCTAGAGATATACAAGTTCTATTACAAAAATAAAGAGAGAGAGAGAGATGAAAATTTGGCTTCTTCTTCTTTTCTTCTTTCTTCCTCTTTGTCTTTGGTTCTTCCTGTTCTTCTTCTTCTTCTTCTTCTTCTACTATCTTCCCCTCGTGCTCTTCTTCTTCTGTTCTTCCTTGTTTCCTTTCTTTCTTTTTCGTCAGATCGTCTTCTTCTTTTCTTGCTTCTTGCTTCTCTTCATTCCTTCTTCTTCTTTGGCTGCTGACCTTTCGTCGTCTGCCCCGGTGCTGAGACGACTTAACAATGCCTTCGCTACAGTGCAGCAGCTCCTTCTTCTTCAGCGGGTCTGCTTCTTCTTCTTTGGCCTGCACACTTCAGAGTTTATTCGTCAAGGCAAAAACCTACTCTACCCCCCTCCCCCGCGTATCTCTCTCTCTGAAATCACTCATCGGAAGCTCTCCCAGAGCGCTACCGGGTAATCGGGTTCGGGTCAGGCCCGGGTCCAGGCCCACCGGCGTGCGTGGTGGGCGAGGAGTGCAGGTCAGTCTAATCGGGTCGGGCCAGGTCCGCGGAGCGTGGTCACGGACGAGGCCGAGTCGGGTCGGGTCGGGTGAGAGGGACCTCACCCCGTGGTAACTGAGGCAAACAGCATAAGGCAGTTTTTGCCTTTATGCGTCCGCGCGCCTTCGAGAGGTTCCGAGGTGGGACTAAATGTCCCACCCCAATTCTCTCACGCCTGCAGCAGGGATGGCGCTTCCAATTGCAACAGCTGTTGAGGCGCTCAGCACCAATTGAGGGCCAGGGTGTGTGCGCGAGACTCTTTCGCGCTGGCCGTGGCTCTTCAACCTGGGATATCTCGGCTTGGAGCAACCTCGAGCAGGCTTCGAGCTTCCTCGCCAATGGCGGTCAAGGCCTGGAACCTGAAATCAATAGAACGGCCTCTCGGCCAAATCAGACAGGCGGGGGACCTTCGCCGTGGCACGGCGAAGGTGGTCAGGGGGTTTGCAGGGGGCGAGATGGAGCTGTCAGGTCGTCCTAGGTCAAACTGTGAGCGAGGGAGTGGGTGTGTTCGGTGGGTCTGCAGAGGGCGTTTGGTGGGAAGTGGAGGGGCGGAAGAGGATCAGGGTGAGGAGGCGGAGGTTCTGCGGTGGTCGGCGAGCCGTGTGGGTCGCTGAGGTGATGGGAGCGGCTCGCCGGAGGGTGGTCGGAGGCGGAGAGGATGAGGGTGAACAGGGTCGGTAGAGGGCTTAATTGACTAAATCGAGAGCGGGGAAAGAAAGAGGAGGAGAAGGGGAGTAAGTCTAACTTAACTGCAGGGACGAAGGGGGAGGAACAGGGCGACAGTCGTATCGACTGTCGCCGGAGAAGATGATGCTCAGAGAGAGGGGCGGCGGCGAGCAGAGGGCTGGAGAGGCGCCAGCTGGGTGCGGCGTGGCGTGGGAAGAGCAGGGGAGGAGGTCTCTGCTGCTGGTATTGCGGCAGAGCGAAGAGGTGGAGGGGGAGGAAGTCGCCGGAGCTGGTGAGCGTCTGCCGGAGAAAGAAGAGAAGAAAGCTGGGGGTTTTCTCCGTCAGATCCAGGCTGCCTTCGTCGGTGGAGCGGCGGGGGGTATTTATAGGGTTGAAGCAGGGAGGAAGGCGGAGGGAGACGACGTGTCTCCCTCGCCGGAGCATGGTCGGAGTACGAACCCATACCGTCCGTGCGTTCGCACGGCCGGTATGGGGGGCTACAATGACCATGGGGGTGCTCCTGCGACGGCTGACGACGCAGGGCACCCCCGGTACACTTGCCAGGTCCTCCACCTCACCCTGCGCGGCGCCATGCTCCGCGCAAGGTCGCCGGAGCATGGTGCTGGCAGGGTTTTGCAGGAGGGACCTGTTTGCAAAGAACGAAGGAGAGTTAGGGGCCAAAATGCGAGGGTTCAAAAGTTGAGGGCCAAAGAGTAAATATATGAGGACCAAAGTGTGAAGTCGGTCAAGGAGGTTTCTTCTTAGGCTCAAGTTTTTATACATGACTAATTAGGACCTAAGGAATCTGATGGTGAATTTTATTTTCATATTAAACCTTGTTTGACCGGTCAATTTGCGCAAAAACCCAAATTAAGTTATTAATTGGGTATGGTTCTCAATGTAGGTCAAAATGGGTTCTAAAGGCCAAATTGATGGTTCTAAACCCCAGAGATTATTTTTCTATGAATTTTAGAGGGTTTATTCTATTTTTATTTTGCCTCGAACCTTGTGAATTGAAGTGGGTTGTTTTAGGGTTACAGATTATCATTTGGTTCCTTGGAAGTGCTGTAGCCCTTGCTAGATCATCTCATCCCACTTTTATTCTTATTAAGCTGTTTTGACCTATGTTTGGGCCCTGAATTACCCTGTATGCAGATTATACTGGTAAAATTGCACTTTTACCCCTTATGACTTGTTTTCTTCTCAAACTCAGAATTCTCTGAGTTAAGCTTTTCCTTGAGATATGTAGGAGCTTTTATCCTTTGTATTGGGTCAAAATGAGCTAGTTATGGCTCATGATGAGGTTCTCATCAGTAAGTGAAAGAGCGATCTTCATTTTCGTTAAAAGCTTTAACATAAAATGACGTGTCGTTGTATTTAATCACGTGGTAGAAAATCATTTTTCAAAACATTTTAATTCTCAGAATCTAACCATGAAGCGTTAGGTCGTCTCCACAGGGAAGAATTATCCTATTAAAAATGATTAATGATGCATCAAGTAATTGGGAATATCAACGGATGTGCATGCTAACTAGTGCTCTCATTTCAAGCATAAATTCTCAATCTTGATAATTAATCAAGAATATGAGGGTGCACATGCAAAATCACCACCATGGAAATACCAGAATTGCTATCTTAATACTGAAAGGCATCATCAAATTTAATTAAATTAGAATTCTTTCCCTATAACAAGGATACATGTTTGCTTAGTCATGAGATGAATGTGACTGCATGCAATTCATTTAGAATTGAGGGACATTCATGCAATTCTACCATAATATAATAATAATATAAATAAGTGAATAGTGTTGTCCATAATGGCAGGATTTGTAATTTTTAATTGTACCCAAAATAGAGGATTTCTCCTCTCTCTTCCTCGAGTGTGAAGAGGGAAGGCTGGCTGTCTGCTGATGAGCAAGGGAGGTTAAGGAAGACGAGCCCGATTCGATGGAGGTCGCGGTGTCGACGGAGATGGCCGGTGGTGGCTGGCTGGTGGAGGAGAAGCTCGCCGGCGACGATTTTCCAACGCGCGTGCGTAGGTTGCGGGAGGCGCTGTCGCGGGCGTGGGCGAGCACGTGGTGTCGAGGTAAGTCTGGTGGCGTCGACGGCATGAAGAATGGATGGCTGTGGTGACGCCTGCGTGGAGAGGGGTGACGTTGGCATTGGGTTCTTCTCTATTGGCTGACGGAGAAGACAAAGGAGAGGAGGGGGTGCTATTGTTCTGTTTGCACGGTGCTGTTGCTGGTGGTATTGCGCGTGAGGCAGGTGCTTGCAAGCGCTGTGCGCGTGCATGGCTGCGCTGCTGCGAGAGCGGTAAGGGCAGCACGCAGTGAAGGGGCGCGCCTGGTGAAGGCAGCGGTTGGCGGGCGGCGTTGTGTGCGTGATCTGGCTTGTGCGCAAGGCTTAGCACGTAGTGAGGTGGTTTGCGGTGGTGGTCACATGCCGAGAGGGCGCGCGCGCGAAGGCGCTGCACGCGATGAAGGGAGTGGCTGGCGATGAGATGTGGTTGCGCATGTACGGTTGTGGCTGCCTTTGGGCGTGGCCTGTGGGTGTGTGGCCGTGTGCTGTCACCACATGACCCACGAAGTGAAGCTTGTGCGGTGAGAGAGATTGGCGGTGTGTGGTGCTCGCTGGTTCCACAGTGCACGCCTTCTTCACGGTGGTGAAGATGGAGAGATATCCCCGCAGGGGGGAAGGAAGGCGTCCAGATCCCTTTGCCAAGAGCACACCCCTGTCTTTTATCTCCTCCCCCCCATCTGTTCTTCCCCGACTCAAGTTAAGGGATTTTTAAATCCCTTACTAAAATTGGTTGGCAGCTGTTGATGGATTTGTTAAGGCTGGCTGGAAGTTGAGAGATCCCTTGGGGGGGGGGGGGGGGGAATTTCTTTTCACCACCTTGGTTTCTTTGCAATATTATTCCTACAATAATGAAACATAAAATAATTATATAATAAGTTATAGAATGCAATAGAATAGATGTAAACTTAAGTAATGATGCATGCAATCATTCTATGACCTAATGTAGTTATTAACAAACATAAAATGTAAGAATAAAGTTAACTTAGGCGTAATAATAGTCCATTAAAATGGACTCATCAGTAAGCACTACATTAGATCCATTTCTAGTAGTTTGTTGTTACTACAAATGTGAGTTTGCGAAGAGTAGATTTTCTTGTGATAATGCGGATTGGCTTGTGTGACTTGTGACCTTTTCATTGTTGGGCACGTCTAGGTTCACAATATGTAATGCAATTGGAGTGTTTAGTTAGGACTAAATGTTAGGTTATAATGTTGAGTTCTTGCTATAGAGATGACGAACTTTGAGGTGCGACAACCCCTCCTCCAATCACCGCCCCTTCCTCTCCCTCTTTGATTGAAGATGACAGTGCAAGAGGTGCAACAACCTCCTCCGAACACAGCCACTTCCTCTCCCTCTCTGATAGGCGATAGGAGCCGACAACTGATAGCGCGAGAGGTGCAACAACCTCTCCTCTGATCATCGCCCCTTCTTGGTATTGCTTGAATATCATTATGTTACTTTAGTTTTTACGTATTTCTCATGGCTTTTTTCTGCATTTTGCAGGTGAAAAGAAGTTGGTTTGCTGAACATGTAAGTATCCGACGCTATATGCTCCCAATGAATTCCACATTTTTGCTAATAAGTTAAACATTTTTTTAAAGTTTTGCTGGTTTCACTTTTACCTATCCCTTATGACTTGTATTAAGTTTTGCCTCATTTCTTTATTGATCAATTCAGATCATCTCATGTGGAATCATATAACGTCTAGAATATCTTGATTGTCATGTGTATTGTTTAGGACCACAATATGTGCATTCAGGCTGGATTAAGACTTGCTTTTCTTCATGGCATAGGGTCCTTTGTGTAATTAAGACCTAGTGTGACCTTTGATGTACATACATGCATTGGTTTGTATGTAAGTGCATATGTATGGGATGAAAGGATGATGGATGGTAGATTGGTAGTATTGCTTCTCCCCTGACCTCCTAATAGTATTGGTTTTGATTATTACATGATGTTTAGGGGTTAACTTTATGTTTGCATTCTCTTGTCAACTTAAGGATTTTGTTTTTGCAATTTCCTTGTTGCTTGCTATTTTTGGATTTCTGGCTAGATGTTGCAATCATCAATTAAATTGTTAATTGTAATCACTTAGAAATGTGAGCTGTTTACATGTTTGTTATTTGACCATTAGGATAGGGTTATATGAACTTGTATAATTGTATTTGATACCATTTTTTGATGTTTTTATTTTTCAATTTCCTGTACAAACTTAAAGTTCTGCAGATTTATGGTTTATGCTTTCTAGTGGCACAAGCTGATATAGACACGTTTACATCACATAAATCATCTATTTTTGTGCATTCTTAGACATAAAGTTGCATCATATATTATAAATATTGCATAACATGCATCATCTTGCATTTAGGTTAGGTTGTATAAAGTTTAGGTTAATTTTCCCTTTTTGTGTTCATGTAACAAGGTGACATTTAATTGAGGCCTTGGATTGAAGATCCAATCATACGGATTTGATCAGGGCGACGATCGGAGTTCAACGACTCCAAGATCGCCCTGATTGGACTTCAGTAACATCAGATGCAGTCCGAGAAAGATCAGAGGTCAAGGGGCCAGGATGGTGTAAATCCGTACATCAGATGACAAATTCGACCGCATGGATGGGTTTAGATCGACTATCGCAGCCCAACAGTGTGAAAATCGGTCCAATCCGACATTCGTGGCACCATGTACAACTCACAGAAGATGGACGACCATGATGGCACCACGTGGCGCCATCACAACCGCCCAAACCAGCAAAGCTAAATGGCGAGGACCCGCAGTGCCCTTTCTCTCCTCGCACGCACGATCAGATCAAGATCCAACGACCATGAAGTCGCGCGATTTGAATCAAAAGCTTACCTCAAACACGTGCGTAGCACGTTGGGCGAGTGCGCGTTCGCAAAGAGGAGGTCGCGGGGTCGAGCCCCCGCGTGCCTCAAATTGAAGGCGTGAGCGGGGTGCGGTTGATTTCGTTCATTGGATGGCGATCGGGCAGCGGCGGAGGCGACTATGTGGCCACACCAAATGCACAGGCAGGCACACGCGAGATTGGACGCCCAAGCCCATGCGCAATCGCACTCGTGGGTGTTGGGCACGTTGAAGCAGAAGCGGCAGGATGGCTTTTAAGCCGTCCAATCGCTTGATCGGACGACTGAGAGCCTTTGGACCTGTGTAGGCGTTTGGGCGTGAGGAGAAGTAGAGGCGCGCACGAACGGCACCTACGCCCACGTTTAGGGGCTTTAGTGACGTTTAAATCCATCACTAAAGGCCCTGAATTAATGTTTTATTCATAAAATGACCTTTTTGCCCTTTCAAACTTCACCTATAAATAGCCCTATGACCCCCACACTTTCTTCATCCCTTCCTCTCTTCTCTCACCCCCTTCAAAGCTCTAAGAGCTTGTCCCAAACCCGGGATGCTCCATTAGAGTTAAAAATATAATTTTTTCACCTTCTCACCCCGTTTGTGGAGCATCCCGCAATTGTCCTCTCACCACCATTCAGGAATCGGATCCCGCTACGACATCGTCCTACCCCATTCTACGTCGTCCCTCATCATTCTCCTTCATCCCACATCTCACCACCTTCGTTCGGGTGCTCCATTGTTGCATCTCGTTCTCCAAGCAGCTATCGAGGAGGATAACTTCTCTCCACCTTCTTTTACCGCTTTCTAGTGTAGATTTCCTGCTTTCTAGCATAGCGAGTAGTTGTAGCAAGTAGTTGTAGTGAACATTGCTTTATGGTAATGAAATCCATGTTTATTCTATCTCTGTTTCCTCTTTATTTGTAATATTCTCTCTTTCTTCTATTATTTATTCTTTAAGTAGATAGCTAGTTTAGATTCAATTAAGCCGGCTAATCTGCTTCGTGACAAATAAAACAAACATGATTTTTAATCAAATGTCTACCTCCTTGTGTTCGACTAGGAATTCTTTTCGAGTTTCAATTAAATTTATCTGCTGACAGTTTTTCTCGCAAATCACACTACAACGACGGGTTTTCAAAACTCAACTCTATTTGCGTAGATTTTCCGATCCAACATTTTGGCACCGTTGCCGGAGAGGCGATGTTCTTTGATTTTTCACGTTTTCCCACCTTACTTATCTTTTACCTCAGTTCTCTCCTTTCTTATTGTGATTGTAGGTACTTTCACGAGACAAGAAAAAGCAATAGATTGGAGTAAAGTACTGTTGAAGGGTCTATAAATTTACCCCCACCTCCCCACCCACTAGATTTCATTCCATCACTTAATAACACAAACCCTAATTAACCTAGGAGCTTGCATAAACTCTAAGGATAGTTTTGTTTGTTTGTTTGTCACCTCCACCCGCCTCACCCTCCGCATATAAAGAAAAATTTTAAAAAAATCTCACAGAGGTACACAATCTCTTCTGATTCTTCATACTCAACCGGTTACCCGATCTTTGGGATCGGTACACTCACCAACACATAATTGAGTAGAAATCAGATTAGGTAATCACTTGTGTGCCTAATTAAGTGGTACATCAGGCTAATTATTTGAGTTGTTTGGGCTACATCACTTCAACTAAAAATAACTTATCACGTAGCTGCCACATACGTTCAACTTTTAGGGATTTACTAGGCACTCCACATTCTTTTAACCTTTAAAGGAAAACATCTTCACCTGTGTTTTCAAAACTTGGTGTGCCAACTGAAGTTGATTGAATACACCTAAAGTTGAATCCTAAAAGATACTAAGCAAGATTTAAACCCTAAAATTCATTGCATCCAAAAATAATCTTGCTTGAAAATCATTGGTTGTGCACGCACACACATATCAATCAAAATTAAGGGCACAACCCAAATAAAGGGCCCATCACATTCCAAAGTACATTCAAACCTAACCATAATTAAAATAGAGTAGACGTTGGCCTTAAGGATTGGACTCGCTCTTCGGAGCCCAGATCGAGATTATTTTCGATTAGTTTGTTTCTACCATTCAATCTGATGTCTAGCTAGGGGAGCAGAATCAAACGATCGCGGATGGGGGGTACACTAGGAATTGGAGGCGTAAGCCAACGGAAGAACCTTCTCCCCAGCCCTCCCTCTAACTGGTTGGATTGATTGGAAAGAAGGAGATCAAATTGTTTCTTTATCTCAAGACGAGTTCTAGGAGTTTGTACGTCTTTAGGCTAGCCACTTAAGGACAAGTTTGTTTGTTTGTATTGCAGGGTACCTTTCTTACTCCCGTTCTGTCATGGCTTCCTCCCGTTCTGTCATGGATCCTTCCACATCCTATTTGCACTTCCACTCCTACCCTCCTACCACTACTTACTCCCAAAATGGTTATTATTCTAACCAAACTTATTCTCATCCATCTTCTAGTTGGGATAATCTTGATTGGGAATATAGTTCCGAACCTCCATGTTCAGAGTCTAACCTTGGACACCATAATCTTGATTCTTATCCTTCTCCAAGCTACATTGATTATATATCACCGCCCTCATTTGGACAACCTAATATGATCTACAATCAAGAAAGATATGCTGATCCTTACCCTTCCCCAGATTACACTGCTTATAGGTCATCATCTCCTTATGGACAACCAGAAGTGACCTATTATCAGGGAGGGTATCAAGAACCTCAATTCCTTGACTTCCTCAGATTGAACCCAAACCCACCCAACCCCGAACCAAACCATTTGGTTCAGGTTAACCAGGTCCAAGATAAGGTGTTGGCTAACTTAAGGAATACCATACAATCTTTAGAAGCTCAGCCAACACCTTGCACCGATGAATTGGAGCCCCTGATTAAAATGATTGACGATCTTAACAAGTATTTGTTGGATTGGCTCTAGGATGTTAAAGATAAAGGCCACGATGAGTTTTTACTTGGGAAGTTATCGAAATTGAGGATGAGATTTGTGATTGCTCTAGTCCAATCTTGGGAGAATTCCCAAGATGAACCCCTGACGGGAGAGCCAATGTTAAAATCTGCTGAGGCACCTGTAGGAGGGGACACATTTTATGAGACCAGGGTTGACCCGGTTGTTCTAGAGCAATCAAATAAGGATGAATTGATTACTTCACCTGAGATCCCTGAGCCAGGGTAAGAGGAAACGTATGTCTCCATGGAAGAGAAAGTGATTGATGATTTTGAGGCATACATTAATGCGGATTTAGAATTCCTTGATTTTGAAGGTGAAGAATCATTATGCGAAGTCTCACTTGAGTTTATAGCACACGATTTTAGTGAGACGACTGGGCCTGAGGAATCCGATAAATCATTTAATGGCCCTAAAATTGAGGAACTTGATCCTGTTGGGGCTCGCATGGTGGATCCAGTTCCTGATTTCATGAAGGATCCAATTCAAAGCCCCATTCCTCAATTACACCCCTTTGAGTATATTGATGATTTTGTTTTTGAGATCACTAGACCCAAGTCAATTCTAATTTAGCAACAAATCTTGGACTTGGATATTTTAGATGGGGTGATTAATATGCAGGAAGTCCCAGAATTCAAAATTCTGATTGAGGAGGATAGGAATTGGGAAATGATGATTTAGGAAGCCAATTCCGAAGGAAGTAAAAGATCGAGTCTAAGGGTGCCTATTTGTCTGAAACCACCAACCTTCTACCAAGACCCTTATGACATCTTTGACTCAGAGGATGTCCAACCCAAGCACAAATTCATTGATTATCCTTTTGAGCTTGATTTCTTTGTAACCCGACTTTTTAGACTTGGGTTGCATCCTCACAAATTGCAGCCCAACCCTGCTTGCATACTGATCTCAGGTTTTGGATAATTTTTATCCAGAACCTTAGATATACTCGACCATGGGGTATGGGTCTGCATCACAATTTGGTCCACATCTATGGACATCTTTTCCTGGCAGGTTCAAAGCTAGATTTTCTTATTCTGATGATGGCCTGCACCTGTGAATTCTTTATTTCTTCTTCTTTGTATAGTGTGCCTAGCTGAAGGCACTAAATTCAGCACGTATACAGTTTCTTTTCATCTCAGAGCCGACCTGTTATTCACGTAATTCAGGTGCTTTCTACTCTACTCCACTCGTTTTCATGTCTTTTTAATACAATAAGGACATTGCATTAGATAGGCATGGGGGGGTGGATATCATTATCTGAATCATTTTGTTTGCTTCGTTGATTCTTGTTATTTTCTCTTTATTTAAAAAAAAAGGTTGAATTAAGAAAGAGAACTTGGGCTTTAGAAAATTTTTCATCTTAGAGAATAAAACTATATAATTTGAACACTTAGACCCTTCAGATCTTCGAGCTAAATCAGCCTGGGTGTCCACTAAAATGTGGATTTGTTTCTTGAGTCCTCACCATTCTAAATTCAGAATTTAATTGGTTAAATAAGTTGGGGTGATCAGTTTCAAAAAAAAAAAAGTTGGGGTGATAAGTACACGACTTATCAACCCATTGTTTGCACCGCAAAAATACACCTGCAATTGTGCTGTCTTGTGCTATTTCCTAGCATTATCAGTGCATATTAGGTAGACATAGTCGCATTTGTGAATATAGATGCATGCATGCATTTAATAGAGAGGGGAGGAGAGTGAATAAATTGGCCGTGAAATTACATTTTTCCTCAAGTGCATCTTTGCAAAATTCACCATCTTTTTATTTTCATTTCTACTTGACTTTGAAACTCTTCCCGCGGCTGCAGGGCAACCTCTTCTTCTTTGCGCCATGTCTTGCTCCCCCTCTCCCTGCCAGCCCTGCAGTCGCATGCACCTCTCCCTGCCAAGCCACGCCAAGCCATGCACAACCAGGGCATGGCTGTGCATGCTTTCTCCTTCTATAAATAGAGGGCGGATTCTTCCTTTGCAAAGAGCCTGGTCCTCACCAAAAAAAACCCAACGCAGCTTCCTCTCCAGGCCACCATCTCCTCCCTCTCCCTCCATACGCAAGCCCTCCTCTGAGGAGACACCCTGCGGACAGGAGCACCTCATGGTGGTGCACAACCACCACCGTGAGTCCACCACCGCCCTTCTCATCAAAGAGCCGGTGGGCGTGGTGGCTCTTTCCTTGTTCTTCATTTGAAGCACCTTCAGCCATTACCATAAAGCTTCAAGCTTTGAAGCTCAACCGGCCACTGCACGCCCTGCAGCAGCCGGCTGAGCTCCACAGCAGCAGCTGCTGCAAAACCCCTCCAGCACACGCCTGCAGGCCGTCCTCACCTCCAGCACGCGCCTACAGGCACCCTCGCCTCCCGCTTCTTCGCATTGCACTCACCTATCCACCCGCAACCGGCCACCGCACGCCCCTGCAACGACCGGCCAAGCTTCACCGCGCACACCAGCCAACACCCGGAGGCCACCGCGTGCCCTGTCGCGCCCCTTCTCCCACAACCCAGCCCTCTCCGCACGCTCTGTCGTGAACCACCTCGTTGCAAGCTAGCACCGGTGCCACTCTTCCGTGCACACGCCGAGCCGTCCGCACTCACAGCACCTGCAGCAAGCGGTCACGCGGCTCGCCTGGCCACTGTAGCCACTGTTCACGCGTTTCAGCAGAACACTGTGGCTGCAGTGGGGTGACCGGTAAGTTTCTCACTTATCCGGTCACCCAGCGCACCGCTACCGGCCACTGCTCGTGCCCGCGTTCAGCCTGCGCTCGCCCGCACGTCTGCATGCACCCGCGTTGCTCACACTCGCCCTCTCCCTTCGCCCGCGTGTGCCTCTCCGCGCAGCACTGGGCACTGCGGTCCTCTCCGTGCCCATCTTCCCCCTGCGCTCACGTCCTCGCGTGCATACGCGCCTGCGTGCGCCCATGAAGCCACCAGACGACGCCCTGAGTACTGCAGACGCCTTAACCCTCCAGCCTTCACTCCAGCAGTGCTCTCTCTCTCTCTCTCAGTACTCTCTCTCTGCACGCACTCATACACACACACTCACACTCTCGCACACACACACACTCTCACTTATATATTATTGTATGCTTATATATATATACATATACATATATATATTGATATATATACATATATTTATTTACATATATATATATATACTTATATTACATATATACATACACTTATATACATATATATATATATATATATATTTACATCTATATAGTTATATAGACATACTTATACATATATATACATATATATATCTATACATATATCTATCTATACATATACTTATATATATATATACATATATATATACACATATATATATACATTAATAACTATATACCTATATATTTATAACTATATATATATAAATACATATATATTTACATATATGCATATATATATATTTTTTTTCACATTACTTACCGTACGTGGTATCGCAGGAATATCTGCACCAGTTGCTGATATTCCCTGATACACGCGTATAAAAAGCGTGGTCACACACATCTTCCACCATCCATCCTACACTCCACGCGGCACCTCGTCCTGTTGGTTACATCTTTCTAGATGACGACTGACTCGACACCGTGCTACACTCCATCTCTGCCTCCACCCCCACCCCTTTATACATATATAGTATATACATATATATATCTATGCTATATTTACTTTATTTCTATTTCTCTTGCATGCCCATAAAAATATAAAAAAAATATATAAAAGAGAAAAGATAATCTTTGACTTGCAAGTACTCTGTCTTGCGAATAGCAAGACCCGTTTTGGAACCCTGATTTGGCTCAAAGCCAAGAACCTAATTTTGAGGGTGTGCCTCAAGGACCAAGATTATCAGAAAAAAATCTAAATAGAAAAACACCAAAAATACAGTAAACGAACGAAAGAGATTCGTTATAGGAAAGGCGTAGAAACTTGACTTGTAACCCCACTTCCCTGAGTTCGACCCTGGGCCTAAAAGTGACCAAGATAAAATCAAGTAGGCCAGGTTAAAAATTTTGTAAAGAAATGGTTAGGTCCGATTTAGGTTAACCACTATACACACTTCAACGATAAAATCACCATATTAACAACTTATCCGGGCCCGACCACCATCTTTTTCTAGCGCCATTGCTGGGGAAGTGTGCCTTCTAGTGAGTTTTTACTCCATTCATGTAATTTTTCTCTTCTCACACCCTTCTCTTCACAGGTGTCTCTATTTTTTGGTGTGCAGGTAAACTTGTTGCAAGGAGAAGACAGGCAGACGAAGTCGAAAACATGAGCAGATCCAAGGCGGGAACGAGAGCTTGAAGACACCGACACCGCATTGGAGCATCACACACGTTGCCGAACAAGTAGGTCTTCTTTTCTTAGCAACTTAGGTTAACTTGTCACCTTAATAAAAAAAAATACTAGAAAAACTTCTTGGGATCTCTTGGGGCAAGTGGATTAAAATTCACTTGTTTGATTGATTGCCTTTACTCCCACTGCCCCGGGATTTCCCGCCTTACTTCGCATAGCGAAAATCCAAGAATCTTGATTCTTGAATTTTTCGTCGTGTGAAGTATTCTTTGAGGCAAACATAAAAAGATTGATTGCACCCCTCTTTGCCTCACTTATCTGCAAATTCGGGATCACATTTTTGGTGGGGAGACTTGGAATTGAGTTAATTCCAACCCCACCACGACTTTTCAACTTGCCTAAGATTCGATCCCGAATATTTCAACCCCAACAATTTGATTTTCTTTATCTATTGGTTGAGCCTTGTGTGTGGACATCTTTTTGGTGATTAGGAGCACTTGAATTGCAATGCTTTGGCTCCCTTTCACACTAATCTAAAACTGATTCGTGCATCCACACATAGAAATCTCCATTTGGGGAAGCCCATTGCATTTTAGCATGCATTAACCAATTGATATTGAAGAAGGGTTTGTTGGGCTTAAAAGAAAACTTGTATTCTTGCAAAACCCGGAGATTGGTTGAATTGGTATTTCAGCGAAATCCTAAAATCCATACTACTTAAGTCTGAACTCTAAAAATCATTCACCAATTAAAACTTCAATTCGGGGATATTTCCCCTTTGCATGCTTGTTTTACACACTCTGAAAATCAATCACTTGGGCATTACCCGTAAACAATGCCCTTCACATTCCAAAAGCACTTGATCCTAAGCCTCTAACTAAAATTGGTAGTACTTGACCCTTATTAAGGATTGGAGGTCTAACTACCTGCGTGTAGCATCTACGTGCTGGTGAGGGTTCCCGCGTGCTATCGGGTGTCTAAGACTGGGGCAAACGGCCTTTCAATCTAGCCTGGTGGTTTTGCGGTGCTCGCATTCGATTCCGTAGTCTGTGATAGTAGGTAACTTAGATCTTTAGGTCTAAGGACACACTGTAGAGGTTAGGAATTTGATTGAATTGATTTGTCATCAAGTGTACCTTTGCGGCTTCATTTCTCTCATCTCTTTTCCCTTCTTATCCTCCCAATTCTTCTTACGGTAGTGCAAGTTTGGGAGGAGGTCACAAAACCCTGAACTGTTTGAATTGCCTGATAAATTTAGAAAAGAAGTCGAATCGTCCTCCTCCTCCACAAACATAGTTGCACGCCCACCCCCAAATCCCGAGGGAGGAAACTGCCCTCAGAACCCACCAGGTAGTGGAGCCTTAGATCCCATAACCTGCCTGATGAGAACCTCATCATGAGCCCTAAACTAGCACCATTTAACCCTGATTTGCAGGAAAAAGCTCCTACATAACCTTAGAAAGGCTTGGCTCAGAGAGATTTTGAGTTTGCAAAGAAAATAGAAACTGAGGGGTAAAAATGTAATTTCACCAATCCAATCTGAAAACAGGGTAACTCAGGGTCCAAACATAGGTCAAAACAACCTAATAAGAAGGAAAGTGGGATGAAATAACTCAACAAGGGCTACAGCAACTCCGAAGAATTAAATGACATCCTGTAACCCTAAAAAAAACCCACTTAAATACACGAGGTTCGAGGAAAAGTAAAAATAGAATAAACCCTCTAAAATTCATAGAAAAATAATCTCTAGGGTTTATAACCTTCAATCTGGCCTTAGGAACCCATTTTGACCTACATTGAGAACCATGCCCAATTAACAACTTAATTTAGGTTTTTACATAAATTGACCGATCAAACAAGGTTTAATCTAGAAATAAAATTCACCATCAGATTCCTTAGGTCCTAATTCATCATGTATAAAAACTTGAGCCTAAGAAGAAACCTTCTTGACCAACTTTACACTTTGGTCCTCATATATTTACGTTTTGGCCCTCAACTCTTGAACCCTCACATTTTGGCTCCTAACTCTCCTTCGTACTTTGCGTTTGGGTCCCTCCTGCAAAACCTGAGCAGCGCCATGCTCCGGCGACCTTGCGCGGAGCATGGCGCCGCGCAGGGTAAGGGAGGGGCCCTGGCAAGTCAATGGGGGGTACCCTACGTCGTCAGCCACCGCAGGGACACCCCCCTAAGCGCTGCACCCACCCATACCGGCCGTGCGAACGCACGGACGGTATGGGTCTCCTTCCTCTGGCATCCTCCGACGAGGGAGACACATCGTCTCCCTCCGCCCTCCTCTCTGATTCTGCCCCTATAAATACCCCTGTCGCTCCGCCGTTCTTCGGAGCTCGGTTCTAACGGAGAAAACCCCCACAACTTTCCTCTCTTCCCACTCCGGCAGACGCCCACCAGCTCCAACAATTTCTCCTCCTCCTCCTAGTCGCTCTGCCGCAATACCAGCAGCAGAGACTTCTTCCTGATTCTCCTCCGCGTCGTGCAATACCGGCGCGCGTTGCCTCTGCCCCGTCCTCGCCGTCGCCCCTTCCTCTGGGCAGTTTCTTCTCCGGCGACAGTCGATATGACTGTCGCCCTGCTCCTCCCCCTTCGTCCCTGCAAGTAAGTTAGAACTACTTCCCTTCCTCTCCTCTTTCTTTTCCCTATTTCAATTTGTTCAATTAAGCCCTCGACCGACCCTGACCACCGTCACCCCCTTCGTCTCCCCTCCAAGCCCAAATGAAAATGTATAATGAGCAAATTGAAGCCATTAGGGAAACATTGGAGGAAATGCAGAACCCTCCCGAACGGGAGGAGCCTAGGTCTCTTAGCTCCTATCAGAATCCCGCTGCTACAGAGACCATAGGGAAAATTCGGGTCCCCATGGGCGGGGACGACTTTGAACTGAAACCGAACATAATTGGCCTAATAAATTTTCACTTCCATGGTCTTGCAAGTGAAGATCCTTTTCTCCACTTGGAAGACCTAACCCGATTGGCTGAAACTATTAAACCTAGAAATATCGGGTTACCTATAGTCCTCATGAAAATGTTCCCATTTTCATTGCGGGATAAAGCGTCGCAGTGGTTACGTACCCTTGGGAGAACCATCCACTCTTGGGAAGAGATGCGAACATCGTTTCTCAAGAAGTTCTACCCAATCGGGCGAACCAATGAGCTTCACCGTGCTATCACTTCATTTACGCAACAAAACGGCGAAAAATTTCATGAGGCATGGGAGAGATATAATGACCTCCTCAGGAAGTGTCCGCACCACGGTCTGCCTAAGTGGCATATAGCCCAAATTTTCTACTATGGGCTAAATGAGACTTTGAAGTAGATTGCAGATGCTTCCTGCGGAGGGAATTTTATGAATAAAGACGAGAATGGAGCATTCGAATTGTTTGAAAATATGAGTGAAAACTCAATGAACAATGCTTCCATTGTCTCCTTTAATCGTACCAGCCAGCCCCAAAATGTCCATGAAGTTGACACGGGACCCTCCCATTCATCCACTGATCTTAGCCTTATCGCACAGAAATTGGATGAAGTCTCCGTCGTGCACAAGAAGCTAGCCGAGCTTCTGGCCAACCTTGCCCGTTCTATGGCAAACACCCCCACTTCACCACTTCGTTAAAATCCAAATTCTTCCAACACCAAGCTTATCCCGAGAAACCCCGTAAGACCTTCCTTACCGAGTGTCGCGCCGAGTCACTCGGTAAGCCATGTGGATCTAGCTTCTGCGAGCCAGTATTTTGACACGGAGGACCAAGCCTTCGTGTGCTCGGATGCATACTTACATGCAGACGTGTCTTCTGCCATAGAAGACGCTTACGCCGTGGGGAACAACCCGTTCTCTGCTACTTATAACCTAGGGTGGCGAAATCATCCGAATTTCGCATGGTCCAACAACCAACAGCTCCAAAACCCCGCGGGTGGACCAATGCGACCGTCCGCACCGGTCATCCCAAGGGTCCAGTCTAATCCTATGGCGAATCCGCCATCAGGCCCTTACGTATCGCAAACAGAACACGCATCAAGTCCTCTTGACAAATTGATGCGAATGATGACGGATATGTCAAAGCGCCATGAAGAGAACATGACCTCTCTTCAGCACCGGTTGACGCAGCAGAATGCTGAGATCAGTCAACTACGCATGGTGACTCAATCTCAGGGCACTCTTCCCGCCCAACCTGTTCCCAACCCGCGAAATTTTGTACCCCGTGGTCCTCAACCACAGGTACAACCTTCTCAGGGACAGGTTCATCAAATTCTGCAGGCTCCGAGCATTCCACCGGGATTTTAGTCTAATCCCGCTCAGCACCGCACTCTTATGTCCCTATTGCGAACCCTCCTCCGCCGTATGATCCCACTAGACCCGCATCGTCCAATGCAATCACTACGAGGAGCAGTAAACAGACCGTCGATCTGCCTCGACCTGATCCTGACCCATCTTCTTCTTCATCGCCCTCTCATTCGGGATGCACACCGCATTCGCGAGAGGACGATACACCCAAATTGGTGCCAGAACCAGTCCCATTCCCTGAGGCTCTACTGAGGGAGCCAAAAGGCAAGAAGAAAGATATGCAGGCCTTTGATAACCTGTGTAATTTGTTCAGGAATGTAGAAATCAAGGTACCCTTGCTCGAGGCTATCGATCACATACCTACTGTCGCCCGATTTTTCAAAGGCTACACAACACCTAGGCGATAGTCAAAGAAAACCAAGAATCTGGTGGTTCTCTCGCCTCATGCGAGTTGTGCTATACTGTCAAATCTACCACCGAAGCAGAAAGATCCGGGCACACCACTTATTTCCTGTAGCATCCAAGGCTGCAAGTTTAACCGTGCCCTGCTTGATCTAGGATCTTCCATCAATCTCATACCAACCATCATGCTCGAAAAATTTTCCTTGGGAAATCTGAAACTCACCCCTGTCACGTTACAGTTGGCAGATCATTCTGTCAAAATCTCAAAGGGTGTGGTGGAAGACGTGGTGGTTAGGGTCAACAGTCTCTATTTTCCTGTTGACTTTCTTGTTTTAGATATGGAAGTTCCTAACTCACTTTCTGATTGTTCGATCATCCTTGGTCAACCTTTCTTGGCCACAGCCCGCACCCATATCGATTGTGAGTCGGGCTATATTGAGATTGCCGTTGTATCTGAAAAGATTAAGCTTAACATCTTCAAGGTAGCCAAGAACTTTGATTGCGATTGCATCGAGGATGACATGTCTGACGAGGACATGACCGTCAGTGCATGTATCGGGCTAATTGGGACCTATTCATACTACTGCGGATTACCTGTAAACATTGACGACTCCCTGATCAGCACATACTGTGACGTTCCCCCAACCCTCCCTATTCCCGTACCTTCTCCTGACCAGACTTCTGACGAGGTTTTCTCCGCTTCCCATACCTCGTGGTCTGAGTCATATCCGAACTACTCACCGCCGGTCGACACTCCTAAAGACCGGATTGCCCTTTCTTTCCCGCCAAATTAGGTGGATTTGCAAATCCACACTGGGACCTTGAGCCCATATCCTACTCACTGGGGCTATTCCTTTTTGGATCCATCTATCCAAGAAGCCCCTCTTCTTGGCCAATCTGAGGGCCAACTTCTTCCTCCTGACTTGTTCTCCGATCTGCCTGGGACACTCTCGTCCCAGGAAATGCCAGACCTCTCACCATCCACCATCACTTTTCACTTCACCGTCACGCTCACTTCACCACCCACCATCCACCCACCCTACCACCCTACTGTATACCCTGCACCTCAGCTCTCGTTACCTGATCTTTCATCCTTTCTCTACCTTTCCCTGCATGCATATGAGGACATAGCATTGTTTGGCATGGGGGGGTGGTAGGCATCCATAGGATCTGGGTATTTTATGGTATCATGCAGTTTCCACCTATTTATAAATATGTAAGAAAAAGAAAAAGAAAAAAAATATATATATATAGTGTTTAGTAATGATCTAAAGGTTGAAACAAAAATACAATAAGTGTTTATGGATATTCAACCTATGTTTTGAAGACTTTCCAGACCACAGAAGCTTGATTCGCTCAGGTTTGGCTTAATTCACTTGAGCATTGACAAAATAGATCGGAATCTCTCCTAACTAAGGACGTATTCTTGTACCTGAAACACCAGTACATGATCCATTGGTTTGCTTCTACTTGAGAGCCTAAGTAATCTTGGTTCACACTACACATATCAGGAAAGACCAGGTGAACATAGGATCCAACCCTAGTGTTCATTAGGGAAGGTGGAGTCCTTACCTGTGCACGCAGGTAGACTTTTTATCCCAGGCTTTAGTCTTGTGTTTTGGAGAGACTCTTTCCACCAAAAAGAAACTCTCCCACCAAAAAGAAAACAAGTGTACTCCTCCAAATAATGTTGTAAGAGATATACTGACACGTGTTAAAAGAAAAAAAAAAAAGGATGCAAATAAGTCAGTATATCTCACAAATGTCTATAAAGTCTTCGCTCTATAAGAAGTTCTTCAGGGCAGGTTACAAATACCTTATTTTCTTTGAGCCAAAAATATCAGAAAATGGGAGTTGAGTTTCCATCATCTTTTTAAGGGTTAATCCGAAGACATGAGCTGAAACTGGGACCAACCTGTACTTAAAAATTGGTGAAACCCTGGGCTTGAGTCTTAATGTTCATCTGGTCAGTCTTGATCCGTCACTAAGCACAACCCATAATCTCTTGAGATCTCGAGTATGGCAAAAACCTCCTGGGTCCTGGAAATCGTACTTAAGGTTTAAATATCAAAAGTCCTAGTTAGTTGAGAGATGATCTATGTCATGTGAGACTTAAAGTACTGGTAGTCTTCTCTGCAATTGGTTCTCACAATATCCAACAATAAACACACCTTTGTTGCCTCAGAAGAAAATCTTCAGCTTAAGATCATTTCTAAATACTGTTTTGCTAGGGACTAGCAAAAGATAGGCATGGGGGTATGATTGCACCGCAAAAATACACCTGCAATTGTGCCATCTTGTGTTATTTCCTAGCATTATCAGTGCATATTAGGTAGACATAGTCGCATTTGTGAATATAGACGCATCCATGCATTTAATAGAGAGGGGAGGAGAGTGAATAAATTGGCCGTGAAATTACATTTTTCCTCAAGTGCATCTTTGCAAAATTCACCATCTCTTTATTTTCATTTCTACTTGACTTTGAAACTCTTCCCGTGGCTGTAGGGCAACCTCTTCTTCTTCGCGCCATGTCCTGCTCCCCCTCTCCCTACCAGCCCTGCAGCCGCATGCACCTCTCCCTGCCAAGCCACGCCAAGCCATGCACAGCCAGGGCATGGTTGTACATGCTTTCTCCTATAAATAGAGGGTGGATTCTTCCTTTGCAAAGAGCCTGGTCCTCACCAAAAAAAACCCAACGCAGCTTCCTCTCCAGGCCACCATCTCCTCCCTCTCCCTCCATCTGCAGGCCCTCCTCCTCTGAGGAGACACCCTGCGGATAGGAGCACCTCACGATGGTGCACAACCACCACCGTGAGTCCACCACCGCCCAGCTCATCAAAGAGCCGGTGGGCATGGTGGCTCTTTCCTTGTTTCTTCGTTTGAAGCACCTTCAACCATTACCGCAAAGCTTCAAGCTTTGAAGCTCAACCGGCCACCGCACGCCCTGCAACAGTCGGCCGAGCTCCACAGCAGCAGTAGCAAGGCGACAGCACAGCAGCCACAAAGCCCCTCCAGCGCACGCCTGCAGGCCGTCCTCACCTCCAGCGTGCGCCTACAGGCACCCTTGCCTCCAGCTTCTTCGCACTGCACTCGCCTGTCCACCCGCAATTGGCCACCGCGCGCCCCTGTAGCGGCCGACCAAGTTTCACCACGCACACCAGCCAACACCCACAGGCCACCGCGCGCCCTGTCGTGCCCCTTTGCCCACGACCCAGCCCTCTCCGCGCACTCTGTCGTGAACCACCTCGCCACAAGCCAGCAGCGGCGCCACTCTTCCGTGCGCACGCCGAGCCATCCGCACTCACAGCACCTGCAGCAAGCGGTCACGCGGCTTGCCCAGCCACTATAGCCACTGTTCACGCGTTTCAGCGGAACACTGTGGCTACAGTGGGGTGACCGGTAAGTTTCTCACTTATCTGGTCACCCGACGCGCCACTACCAGCCACTGCCCGCGCGCGCGTTCAGCCCCGCGCCTGCTCCAGCGCCCGCCCGTGCATCTGCGTGCACCTACGTCGCCTGCACCCACCCACGCATCTGTGTGCACCTGCGTCGTCTGCACCCGCCTACTCCCTTCGCCCGCGTACGCCTCTCCGCGCAGCACTAGGCGCTACGGTCCTCTCCGCACCCATCTCCCCCCTGCGCGCACGTCCTCGCACGCATACGCGCCTGCGCGAGTGCGTGAAGCCACCAGACGACGCCCTTAGTGCTGCAGATGCCTTAACCCTCCAGCCTTCACTCCAGCAACGCTCTCTCTCTCTCTCTCTCACAGTACTCTCTCACTCTCTCTCTGCACACACTCATACACACACACTCACACTCTCGCACACACACACTCTCACTTATATTTTATTGTATACTTATATATATATACATATACACACACACATATATATATCTATACATATATCTATCTATACATATACTTATATATATATATATATACATACACACACACACACACACAAATATATATATATACACATATATATATATACATATATAACTACATATATATACCTATATATTTATAACTATATATATATATACATATATATTTACATATATACCTATATATATATATATTTTTTTTTTTTCACATTACTTACCATACGTGGTATCGCGGGAATATCTGCACCAGTTGCTGATATTCCTCGATACACGCGTATAAAAAGTGTGGTCACACACATCTTCCACCATCCATCCTACACTCCACGCGGCACCTCGTCCTGTTGGTTGCGTCTTTCTAGACGACGACCGACTTGACATCGTGCTACACTCCATCTCCACCTCCACCCCCACCCCTTTATACATATATAGTATATACATATATATATCTATACTATATTTACTTTATTTCTATTTCTCTTGCATGCCCATAAAAAGATAAAAAAATATATATAAAAGAGAAAAGATAATCTTTGACTTGCAGGTACTCCGTCTTGCGAATAGCAAGACCCGTTTTGGAACCTTGATTTGGCTCAAAGCCAAGAACCTAATTTTGAGGGTGTGCCTCAAGGACTAAGATTATCATAAAAAAATCTAAATATAAAAACACCAAAAATACAATAAATGAATGGAAGAGATTCGTTATAGGAAAGTCGTAGAAACTTGGCTTGTAACCTCACTTCCCTGAGTTCGACCCTGGGCCTAAAAGTGACCAAGATAAAATCAAGTAGGCCAGGTTAAAATTTTTTTAAAGAGATGGTTTGGTCCGATTTAGGTTAACCACTATACACACTTCAACGATAAAATCACCATATTAACAACCTATCTGGGCCCGACCACTACCCGCCCTCTGATTTGAGAGGATTTTAAGTCTAAGCATCTACATACTATTGGCACTGACTCGCTTTTTGGTGGTTTTAATGGAAATTGGGTAGCTAATGAACCTTCTAGGGTGGTATGGCTGGCAAGTTATCATGGGTAACAATCTATTGGTAGGTTGTCCAGATCCCAATCACATGACCATACTTTTCCTGCTGCCTTTAGGTAAATCTTAGATCAGGGAAGCCATATACTTAAAAAAAAGAAAAATCCAAAAAAAAGAAAAAAATAGAAAGGGATTAAAGAAAAGAAGAAAAAGAAATAAGCCACACTTCACCGCATAAGTATGGCTGGCAAGTTATCGTGGGTAACAACCCATTGGTAGGTTATTCAGAACCCAACTCAAGAAATGCACGTATAATTGCAAAACACTTAGGAAGAAGCGGAGAAGTAGAATAAGTCAGGGAGATATGCATTGGGTTCGCCCTGGTGTTGACCCCATAAAAATAAAAGTAGGGAAAAAGCTACCGGTCAAATAGATACACCATTAAGTAGAATTTCTTTTCAAGGTCACCTAGGGGTGTAGAAACCCGAAGTCCGTTCTAATCCCCGATCAGTGATTCTATCACATTTCACACATAAAGATGCTTAGAACTTAGGGTTCTTTTCGAGTCTTGGGTGGGTTGAGTGGCCGTAGAAAGCTGCTCCGAAACCCTCAACTCAAAAATCCAAAAAAATTAGAAAAGAAGAAAAGAAGAAAAAGATCCTTCTTTGAATAAGACGAGGGCTTGAGGTGGTCTGCATTTTGGCAAACACCCGAGACTTGTCGTGTCTCTCTAGTTCAGGTCAAAGTTAAAATTCATAAGCGTTGAAAAAGAACTATTGCCCAAGAAATCCGACCTAATTCTTTTATAAATAACATGCAGTTTTGTTAGGGACTAGCAAAAGATAGGCATGGGGGTGTGATGTAAACATGTTTATATTACATAAATCGTCTATTTTTGCGCATTCTTAGACATAGGGTTGCATCATATATTATAAATATTGCATAACATGCATCATCTTACATTTAGGTTAGGTTGTATAAAGTTTAGGTTAATTTTCCCTTTTTGTGGTCAGGTAACAGGGCGACATTTAATTTGGGCTTCGGATTGAAGATCCAACTATACGGATTTGATTAAGGCGACGATCAGAGTTCAATGACTCCAAGATTGCCTCGATCGGATTTTCGTAACATCAGATGCAGTCTGAGAAAGATCAAAGGTCAAGGGGTCAGGATGGTATAAATTCATACATCAGATGACAAATCCGATCACACGGATAGGTTTAGATCGACGATCGCAGCCCAATGGTGTGAAAATCAGCCCAATCCAACATCCGTGGCACCATCTACAACTCACAGAAGATAGACAACCATGTTGGTGCCACATGGAGCCATCACAGCCACCCAAATCGTCCAAGCTAAATGGCAAGGACTTGCTGCGCCATCTCTCTCCTTGCACGCAAGATTAGATCTGGGCTGTTGGATCTTAATCCAATGGCCATGAAGTCGCACGCTTTGAATCAAAAGCTTGCCTCAAATGTGTGCGTAGCATGTTGGGCGAGCGCACATTCGCAAAGAGGAGGTCACGGGGTCAAGCAATCACACGCGCGGGCGTTGGGCTTGTTGAGGCAGAAGCGGCAGGATGGCTTTTAAGTCATCTGATTGCTTGATCGAACGGCTGAGAGCCTTTAGACGTGCGTAGGCATTTGGGTGTGAGGAGAAGAAGCGTACACGAGCGGCACCTGTGCTCGTGTTTAGGGGCTTTAGTGACGTTTAAATCCATCACTAAAGGCTCTGAATTAATGTTTTATGCATAAAATGACTGTTTTTCCCATTCAAACTTCACCTATAAATAGCCCTATGACCCCCACACTTTCTTCGTCTCTTCCTCTCTTCTCTCACCCCCACCAAATTGTCCCAAACCTGGAATGATCCATTAGAGTTAAAAATACAATTTTTCCACCTTCTCACCTTGTTCGTGGAGCATCCCGTGGTGGTCCTCTCACCGCCATTCGGGAAGCAAATCCCGCTACAATGTCGTTTTGCCTCATTTTCCATTGTCGCTCATCATTCTCCATCCCGCATCTCACCACCTTTGTTCGGGCGCTCCATCGTTGCGACTTGTCCTCCAAGCAGCCGTCGAGGAGGATAACTTCTCTCCACCTTCTTTTACCGCTTTCTAGTGTAGGCTTCCTACTTTCTAGTGTAGCGAGTAGTTGTAGCAAGTAGTTGTAGTGAACATTGCTCTATGGCAATGAAATCCATGTTTATTCTATCTCTATTTTCTCTTTATTTATAATATTCTCTCTCTTTCTTCTATTATTTATTCTTTAAGTAGATAGCTAGTTTAGATTCAATTTGACTGGCTAATCTGCTTCGTGACAAATAAAACAAACGTGGTTTTTAATCAAATGTCTGCCTCCCTGTGTTCGACATAGAATTTTTTTCGAGTTTCGGTTAAATTTATCTGTTAACGATTTTTCTCGCAAATTGCACTACAACGACAGATTTTCAAAACTCAACTCCGTTTGCGCAAATTTTCCGACACAACACAAGCATATGAGCTTTAATGGAATTTTTACTACAAAGTAATATCTAAGACATGATTCTGATTGTGTTAATTGCCTTCTCATTTTGGAGTCCCACCATGGAGTTAGGTAGGAGAATGTTTTTTATCTTGGTGAAGCTAAAAGGCTTTTCGAGGAAGTTGTAGTTCTTCCACTATGGATGCCAAAATATTTTTGGGTTTCCCCATGTCAAAAAAATAAACTTCATAACTTTTTCATTTTAACCATGACTATTTTTTATTTAGTCAAATAACACTAGCAGTAGATGCATTGGTGTGACTCTAAGATCATGTTATGGACATTAACATTTACGAATGTGAGTAGAAGTGCAATTTATGTGTGCATATACATGTAGGAGGGACATTTTTTGGTTTCATTATTTTCCTTACCCCTGGAATCATCTACAGGTGCAATTTAACCACCAACATACCTGAAATAAAGATATTTAGAGAATCAACTATTTGTGGGTTTCGTTGATTTGATTTTCAAGTCAAACATGTAAATGACACATAGTTATAATTCTCTCAAATTTCAAAAAGGGCATCTAACTCTTTTTTTTAGGACTTCACCGCAAGTAAGGATGGCATGAGAATACCTATGTTCATCTTTTGCAAGAAGGGCTTCCCTTTGAATGGATCACACCTGGCCCTTCTGTATGTATATGGAGCATTTTGAATGGATCACCTCTGAATGGGTTGTGCCTGCCCAAGGACCATCCTTTAAGGTAGGTATGCATGTTGTTTCTATGTTTTTTGTATTTGAATGTTGCTTGTATGCTTGTATGGTTTGAACAAACCATTTTTCCACATTAACACAATTATGCCAATTGCCTAGGCATAAGGAAAAGAAAAATGGTGGTTCACAATTATGTCAATTATATATGCTTGTATGATATTTGAATGTTATATTGTTTTCAAATAACAATTGCCATGCATGATTATTGGAAATGGTGGTTAAATTGGACCTTAAAATGTGGGTGTTGTATTACCACATTTTAGAGGAAGTGCACACACCTTAGGTAAGTTCCCAAAACATTGTGTTTTTCTCCTATCATCTTTTATGGAGGAATAAGTTGATGTTTTCAATCTGACAATATCATTTCTTCAAAAACAATTGATGTTTTCAGACTTTAGACCTTGCAAGAACTTGACTTACATGACATTCTTTTATTTGATGCTAAATTTGGAAAAACTTTGCAAGGAATGCAAATTTTCCCAATATGAAAAAGCAATTTAGAGGTGAATGGCATTAACAATAAGCATGCATGACATGTCAAACTTGAAGCCTTGTTGAGGATCTATATTTGTAGTTCACACTTCTTAGGTAAGCAAATCATGTTCTCAAGAACTAGATCATGTTTTCAAGACATTTCAAAAAAAAAAAAATCATGTTTTCAAGAAAGGAGAAGAGAGTATGGTGGTTTTCTCTTGGATCAAAACATTAGCAAATATTTCTGTTTTTGCTTGAAATCATGCCTAGAATATCATTGGATTCATAAATGTGTTTATTCTCTACATGTTGGAATTCACAATTCGAAAGACTACATCTACTTGGTTATTGATGCTACTATCAAAACATGATTATGTGGCACATGGAAGCATTTAGAGTAGGCTTCAATCATGTACAATTTCTTACAAAGAAAGTTGATTTTTTTGGGATAGTTTATTTATTTGTTAATTTTTCTTGCTACACACCTTAGTGTAACTAACAGTTCTATTCTATTATGGATTCACTATTTGTCTAAGCTAGTAAAAAATTCACGTTCCTTATCTTTTTCCCTTTCGAACAATGTATGTTAGCTAGAATTACTTTTTTCATTCCATTGAAATCTTGACATTCCCCAAGTGGCACATTTCAACAGGTGGCAACCAACCAACCAAGCGAAGAGTGGAGCAATCCATGATATCAACTTCAACTGACCATAGTCTACCACGAGAGGATAACTTAAGACGAGAACCGATCATGTCGGATTTAGCGCCAGCTTGTGCAAGTATGCAATGCAATCTGTACCCCAACATAATTCCATCTCCATCAGTCCGTCCACATCTTCCTTTCCATTAAAGATTCAAGTTTGAAATATTTTAATACTTTTGGTATAGGTTCTACCATTGAGCTACATGCAGTAATCAATCTTAGTAAATCGATTTCTTCTACTATTATGATACCCCACACATCTTGAATGCAATGACCTATTACACTTTTAGCCATTTAAGACGTCTGGAATTTCAGTCAGACGTCTAGACCTATTCCCAGATGTCTGAAAATGGAATTTTTATACTGCACACAGTGCTCTGCACGCGGGCGACGCACAGAACCATTCCTTCCCCTCTCTCTTCCTCACCTCCCCTGAACCCTAAACCCCACACCCTCCTATATAAACCCCCCCTCCTTTCTCCTCTCCACTCCACACACCACAGCCACCACCACCTTCAGTTCTTGTGCAGGAGCGGCGAGGGGGAGGAAGGAGAGCGCGGGAGGAGGAGGAGGCCTAAGGTCGGTGGACCTTCGGTGGAAGCTCGGTGGAGCTCGCATGACCAATGGCGGGCGCATGCGGGAGGAGGAGAGGGCTCAGGGAGGCAGCCTCCAGGCCCTCTGTAGTGGCTGGAGCTGCTGCGACTCGTGGCGAGCGAGCGGAGCGAGCTGCGGGAGTTTCTGATACTGGAATTTTTCCAATATCAGATGTCTGGAGAGTCGACCAGACGACCGTGGTGGCAGCTGGACTTCCAGGTCTAAGACCAGACGTTTCAAAGCACTTATATTGCAAGGTACCTTCTTTTCCGCCGTTACGGCCATGCAGGCCTCACCGCAGAAGCTAGTTTGGCCTGATTTGGACTTGCGGTTTCGTACGCAGGTAAAGGCCCTTGGGAAGGCACACGAAACTCTTTTCCACGCATTTTCGAACGTCTAACCACATCACCAGATGTTCAGAGGTGCGTCCGGACGACCGGAGGCATTATTCGACGTCTGGAACTACCTTCAGATGATCACAGAGAAGGTCTGGATGTCTGAGGATACCGCAGGAACATAAGGTAAGATCTGACGCCTTTTAAGACATCTGGGATTATTCCCAGATGTCTGATTTTGAACAGTAGGCACGTTTTTTACTTTTTTAGGGTCCGATCAGAGTCCGTTTTACGCAAACGAAATACCTGTACTTTCCTCTCAAGTTCCTCTACGAACTAGAGTCTGTTTTACACTGTTCTGAACTCTCCATTTGTCATGTATTCCTTGGTATAGGGTTTCAGCGTGCTGTGCATTTGGGGCTCGTAGAGACGTCTGGGTCTGTGGTTCAAGCCCCCATTACTCCCGTGTTTCCGGGTAGAGTGGTTTAATTCTGTTAATAATACTTAAATAAGAATGTTCTTGTGGAAATAGCCGAATGGAACCCTCGGATGTGGCATGAACCCTAGGGTGGAGAAATGACTGAGCCTGTTTGTACTGTATGGTTCACTTGCATGTGTGATTAAGATAAATTGCTAGTAAATGCCCGTATTATAATTATGAGTTTCCTGTTAGAATATGAGTTGCATGTATTTAATGAAAAATTACTTGTGAAATCACCAGTTGCATGTATTGAGAATTGAATTATGAAAACATGAGCTGCCTGTATACGGATAAGAAATGAATTATGAAAGATAAGATTTGGATCGGGATAAATGAGGTGAACATAAGCATGAACCCTACAGGGAATTAGGAGTAGACCTCCTGTGGATAGACGGAAACCTAGAATGTAGATGGGAAGTGTGCTGGCCCTTGAGTACGTGGTACGAAGGAGAGCAACTGTCCCCTTTTGTGTAGAGCGGAGCTAGCCTCCCTTGGGTTGAGACCCGGGGTTAGGATTGGCTACTCTACACCGACTCCTGTTGGCCCTCGCATACGTGGTACTGAGGCAAGCTACTAGTGTAGGGAGAGAGCTAGCCACCCCACGGGGCCCGGGGTTCAGCTAGCCACCCTACACCGACTTGTTAGGCCCTCTAGGCAAACCGGGATAGTCAGACGAGGGTGCGCGGACTGTGGAGGGGTAAGACCCCCGTTGGTTTTGAGGGGAAAGACCCCTGTTCTGAGTAGGCAAGGCCTTATACTGCTCCGTGCTGTACTTTGGGCGTACCTGCTAGCGGAAACGATTGACCGCATGTCAGTGCGAAGTAGCTGCCCGTGCGCTTATCATGCATGCCGTAGTCACCGCTACGTCTTGATAGTGACCTCGGGGTAGTTGACTGGGTGTTGGACTGCCACAGGAGACTCTCCCAGCCAGAAGAGCACCACGTGTACCTTCTACTCTTCAGAAAAGATTGCAATCAAGATCGTTCCCACGAGGAACATGCAAGATCAAGAAATATTTGGATACTTTAAGAAATGGGTAAAACTGGAACATATAAAATAGATAAATGGAAATGAGAATTAAACCTGTTGTTTTACTATTTTGTACTTAGATAATATAGATACCACTCTACTCAGCGTTCGCTGACTCTGTCTTTTCATAACACTTTTCAGGACCAGGAGTTGAGCAGCCCGAGTTTCCAGCTGCAGAGGGTGTTGGGCCCAGTCGAGTCCAGCCGTAGTTTTCTTCAGCACTTCCTTTTCTTTTTCTCTACGGTTGTAGTAAGTAATGGACTTTTAGTTACTGTTCTGTTACTACCGTTTATGTTCCGCTTTCCGTTGTTGTTGTTGTTGTGGTGGTATGTACTAAGACAATTGTTCTATTTCCTTTACTATTTTGTGTGTTTCTTCTGCTTAGTTATATTGCATGTGTGAATATGGCTTACTTTCCTGCTTTTGATTATTTCTTGTTGGACGACTAGGTCTTGGGATTAGTTGAGGCGAGCCAATCTCGGGTCCTGTAGGGATCCGAAAATCGGGTCGTAAGAAGATGGTATCAGAGCAAGGTGGTCCCGAGAAATGAACCAATTGGCTTGAGAATAACTATTCACGTGCATATAACTAGGATAACCACCACAACGTATCACCTTAATATTCGTTCCGAGTCTTTTCTCGAAGTAATTTGGTATCGTTGACCCTCTTGTTCTATCTTTTGCGTCTCCTTGCAGGAGATGCTTCGTCGGGGAGTTCTCAAGATGGGCCATGGTTGCTGCCGTGGACGAGGTTGGAGGGGTGGACGTGCCAGGCCTGAGGTATCAGTTGACCCACCTCTTCTCCCAGGCGTTCAGGCCCAGGATCTTACCCAGTTGATCAGAGATATCGTGCGAGAGGAGCTCCACTAGCCTCCATGGACACCTCTCCTTGGGGACATGGAGGGGGAGTCTTCGGTGGGACAGAGAGACCGCCGCAGCACCGGATGAGCAGGAGGGGGAGGAGGTGGTCCTCCACCATCCCCACCGCACTCTGACACTTCTGAGCATGAGCCCTCCTTGCTTGGAGGCGTGCCCGTTCCCCCATTGTAGCCACACCATGAGCTTTTCGGACAGTTCCAGAAGTTGAAGCCCCCTCCTTCAAGGGGGATGAGGACCGTCTAAGACAGAGGACTGGCTGGAGCAGATAGAGAAGGTGCTCGACACCCTTCACCCTCCTGCGGAGTGCCACGTGGCCTTTGCCACGTACTAGCTAGAGAGCATGGCACACAGGTGGTGGAGGGCAGTTAGAGGCCAGGAGGAGAGAGAGCCAATGTGGGACTAGTTCATGACTCTCTTCTACGAGCAGTACTTTCCACAGACCTAGTAGGACCAGAGGAGGCGGGAGTTCCACACTTTTCACTAGGGGATGATGACTGTTAGCACGTACTGTACACATTTTCTGGAGCTATCACGTTTTTCCTCGACAGCTGTGTCTACGGAGGAGGAGCGCCTGTGAAGGTTTACTGTGGGGCTTCGACCTGCTATTCTGAGGTATGTCAAACCCCTGAAGCTGCCCACCTTCTCACGAGTGGTTGAGGTAGCCATGACCTAGGAGGAGACCAACTCGGCCACGCGAGACACTGACAGCGGATGGAAGAGGCCCTACCAGCCAGAGTACTCTTAGGGTTGTCGGGAGAGGAGGCACACGGCACCCACAGGAGAGCCGTCTCTTTTTATGGGGCCATCAGTGGCCTTTGGGGGCCCCAGATAGGGACCAATTGCCAGCACCGGACCCTCGCCCAACCGCCAGCAGGGATCTACTGAGGGAGGAGGTCGTATCCCCTCTGCTGCCAGTGTGGCCAGCAGGGCCACATCAGGGGGTACACAGCCTCCCCGCTGACCTAATTGTGATACAGATAGAGGATTTTGGCGTGATCCTAGGGATGGACTGGCTGTCTGCCTATCACGACCTGGTGGACTGTTTTGGGAGCAAGATCATCTTCTCCATACCGGAGTTTCCTCCCTTTGAGTTTCACAGACAGATGGTGGATGGAGGTTTCAAATGCATCTCCTCGCTTTGGGCAGCGAGGCTTTTGAGCCAGGGTGTGAGGGCTTTTTGGCTTGTGTAGTGGCAGAGCCTAGCTCCGTGGCTGACTTTCAGAGTATTCTGGTGGTTTGCAAGTACCCCGACATTTTTCTAGAGGAGCTGCCAGGATTACCGCCTGAGCGTGAGATTGAGTTTGAGATCTCACTGGTACCGGGGACCAGCTCCGTTTCTACTACACCATACTGGATGGCACTGCTTGAGCTACGAGAGCTCAAGTCACAACTGCAGGACCTGTTGGAGAAGGGCTTTGTGAGGCCCAGTGCTGTTTGTGAAGAAGAAAGATGGCACCCTGCGACTTTGTGTCGACTACCGACAGTTGAATAGGGTCACCATCAAGAACAAGTATCTGCTGTCGAGGATTGACGACCTCTTCAACTAGTTGCGAGACACCACAATGTTCTCCAAGATAGATCTGAGGTCGGGCTACCACGAGTTGAGGATCAGGGAGACCGACGTCTCCAAGACAGCTTTCCGTACCCGGTACGGGCACTACAAGTGCTTGGTCATGTTATTTGGGTTGACCAATGCCCCCGCTGCTTTTATGGATTTGATGAACCGGGTTCTCAAATCGTACTTGCACCAGTTTATGGTGGTGTTCATCGACAACGTGCTCATTTACTCGTGGGATCAGGCGCAGCATGGACAGCATTTACGGATGATCTTGGACACTTTGAGGCGATGCAGGCTGTATGCCAAGTACAGTAAGTGCGAGTTTTGGTTGAGGCAGGTGACTTTCTTGGGCCACGTGATCTCAAGGGATGGTTTGGCTGTCTATCCAGCCAAAGTTGAGTCCATACTCAGGTGGGAGAGGCCACGTACAGTGATAGAGATACGCAGCTTTTTGGGACTGGTAGGTTACTATCGATGGTTTATCAGAGGATTCTCTTAGATTGCACATCTTATGACCCAGCTGACTCGGAAGGCGTGCCCTTTGCCTAGACAGATGAGTGAGAGGTATGTTTTCAGGAGTTGAAGGAGAGACTGACTTCAGCTAATGTGCTTACCATCCCGAACAGCAGTGGTAGTTTTGTGGTTTGCACAGACTCTTCGTTGCAGGGATTAGGAGGTGTGCTCATGCAGCGGGGTCACGCTGTCGCTTACGCTTCGCAGCAACTGAAGCCCCATGAGCATAGCTACCCTACCATGACTTAGACTGGCAGCTCCATGTCTTCATGCTGAAGACATGGAGGCACTACCTTTATGGTGAGAATTTCAAGATTTTCACAGATCATAAGAGCCTCAGGTACTTGTTTAACCAAAAGGAGTTCAACATGAAACAGAGACATTGGTTAGAGCTCCTGAAGGATTACGACTACAGCGTCTCCTACCATCCAGGGAAGGCCAATGTGGTGGCTGACGCCTTGAGTCAGAAAGCGCCCGCCTACTTGGCCAGTTTACAGGCATAGAGTTGGAGACTTATGGAAGAGTTGGGCAGTTGGCGACCCCGGGGGTCACGAGGGTATTGTGGGACAGTGACAGTGATGCAGCAGACGCAACCAGAGCTGATAGACCACATCATTTCAAGACAGATGACAGATCCATACTTACAAATGCTACGGGACAGGGTGTTGATAGGGGACCCAGGAGACTTTTCCTTGACAGACGAGATACTGCGCATGAGGGGACGCTTATGCATTCCTAGGGACGAGGATTTGTTGAGAGAGCTCCTGGCTGAGGCGCATGGGTCCAGGTTAACCATACATCCCGGAAACACAAAGATGTATCATGATCTGAGACGCGACTTTTCGTTGAGAGGGATGAAGCGGGATGTTGGTGAGTTTGTGCAGTAGTGTTTGGTGTGCCAGCAGGTGAAGGCCGAGCATCAGAGGCCTGCAGGGCCATTGCAGCCACTTCCTATGCTAGAGTGGAAGTGGGAGAGCATCACCGTGGACTTGGTGGTGGGTCTACTAGTTACCCAATGATGACAAGACGCAATCTGAGTAATAGTAGACATGTTGATGAAGACAGTGCATTTCTTGTCGATCTGAGTCACCTTGGGACCAGCACAGTTGGCAGAGAGGTACATTTGAGATGAGGTACGCCTGCACGGAGTCCCGCGTGAGATTGTATCAGACAAGGATATCCATTTTACCTCCTAGTTCTGGGCTGAGTTTCAACAGGCTTTGGGGACACGTTTGAGATTCAGTACCGCTTATCACCCCCAGACGAACGGACAGTCAGAGCACACCATACAGACACTTGAGGACCTTTTACGCGCTTGTGTACTAGGCTCCTGGGAGAAGCATTTACCCCTGGAAGAGTTTGCATATAATAAAAATTACCACTCGAGCATCGGCATGGCACCTTACGAGGCTCTGTACGGACGGAGGTGTACTGCACCCTTGAGTTGGGTTGAGGTGGGGACCAAGTGGGAGGTTGGCCCCAGGTTGATCCAGAAGAGTCAGGAGGTGATAAAGTAGATTCACAGACGACTCCGCACTGTCAAGAGCAGGTAGAAGAGTTACGCTGACTGGAAACGCAGAGAGGTACAGTTCGAGGTTGGGGATCACGTCTTTCTCCGTGTTTCACCCATGAAGGGCCTGCAGCATTTTGGGGTGAAAGGAAAGCTTGCACCGAGGTTTGTAGGGCCCTTTGAGGTCCTGGAGTGGGTGGGACCCGTTGCTTACCGTCTTGCCCTTCCTCCGCAGCTTTCTGGAGTGTATGATGTGTTCCACATGTCCAACCTCAGGAAGTACGTTGCTGATCCTAGTCACGTTTTGAGCCATGAGAGCGTCGAGGTGGGTGACGACTTGACCTACCCTAAGAGACTAGTACAGATACTAGACAGAGTTGTCCGGAGTTTGAGACGGAAGCAGGTACCACTGGTGAAGGTCCTATGGAGAAGCCAGCGGTACGAGGAGGCGACTTGGGAGCTTGAGGCGGCGATGCGAGAACGGTACCCGGAGCTTTTTCAGGATACGTCCTTTCGGACCTACTTCGGTCCTCTTTAAGTTTGTTATGCATTTTATGTTCCTTTTTTCGCACCCTAGCTAGCTCAAGTTTCGGGGATGAAACTTCCTTTAAGTTTGTTATGATGTAATGACCCATTACACTTTTAGCCATTTAAGACGTCTGAAGTTTCAGTCAGACATCTATCCAAATGTCTGGCCCCATTCCCGGATGTCTGAAAGTGGAATTTTTATACTACGCACTGCGCTCTGCAGACGGGCGACGTGCAGAACTGTTCCTTCCTCTCTCTCTTCCTCACCTCCCCCCAATCCTAAACCCCACACCCTCCTATATAAACCCCCCCTCCTTTCTCCTCTCCACTCCACACACCACAGCCACCACCACCTTCTGCTCTTGTGCGGGAGCGGCAAGAGGGAGGAAGGAGGAGAGTGTAGGAGGAGGAGTCCTAAGGTTGGTGGAGCTTCGGTGGAAGCTTGGCGGAGCTCGCACGGCCAACGGCGGGCGCGTGTGGGAGGAGGAGAGGGGTCGGGGAGGCGGCCTCTCGACCCTCTGTAGCGACCGGAGCTGCTGCGGCGCGTGGCGAGCAAGCGGAGCGAGCTGCGGGGAGTTTCTGATATTAGGATTTTTCCAGTATCAAACATCTGGAGAGTCGACCAGACGACCGTGGCAGTAGATGGACATCCGAGTCTGAGACCAGATGTTTGAAAGCACTTATATTGCAAGGTACATCCTTTTCCATGGTTACGGACATGTAGGCCTCACCGCAGAAGCTGGTCTGGCCTGATTTGGACTTGCGATTTCGTACACAGGTAAAGACCCTTGGGAAGGCACGCGGAACTCTTTTCCACACATTTTTGGACGTCTGACCACATCACCAGATGTCTGGAGGTGCGCCTAGATGACGGGAGGCATTGTCCGACATCTGGACTTGCCTTCAGATGATCGTAGAGAAGGTCTGGACGTCTGAGGATACCGCAGGAACATAAGGTAAGATCTAACGCCTTTTAAGATGTTTGGGATTATCCCCAGACGTCTGATTTTGAACAGTAGGCACGTTTTTTACTTGTTTAGGGTCCGAACAAAGTCTGTTTTATGCAAACGAAATATTTGTACTTTCCTCTTGAGTTCCTCTACGTACTAGAGTCTGTTTTACACTGTTCTGAACTCTCCTTTTGTGATGTATTATTTGGTATAGGGTTTCAGCCAGCTACGCATTTGGGGCTCGTAGAGACGTCTGGGTCTGCGGTTCAAGCCCCCATTACTCCCATGTTTCTGGGTAGAGTGGTTTAATTTCGTTAATAATACTTAAATAATAATGTGCTTATGGAAATAGCCAAATGGAACCCTAGGGTAGAGAAATGAATGAGCCTATTTGTACTGTATGCTTCACTTGCATGTGTGATTAAGATAAATTGCTAGTAAATGCCCGTATTATAATTATGAGTTGCCTGCTAGAATATGAGCTGCCTGTATTTAATGAACAATTACTTGTGAAATCACCAGTTGCATGTATTGAGAATTGAATTATGAAAACACGAGTTGCATGTATACGAATGAGAAATGAATTATGAAAGATGAGATCTGGATTGGGATAAATGAGGTGAACATGAGCATGAATCCTATGGGGAATTAGGAGTAGAACTCCTATAGATAGACAGAAACCTGGAATGTAGATGGGAAGTGTGTTGGCCCTTGAGTACGTGGTACCAAGGAAAGCAATTGTCCCCTTTTGTGTAGAGCGGAGCTAGCCTCCCTTGGGTTGAGACCCAGGGTTAGGATTGGCCACATTGTATCGACTCCTATTGGCCCTCGCGTACGTGGTACCAAGGCAAGCTACTAGTGTAGGGAGAGAGCTAGCCACCCCATGGGGCCCGAGGTTCAGCTAGCCACCCTACACCGACTTGTTAGGCCCTCTGGGCAAACCAGGGTAGTTAGACGAGAGTGCGCAGACTGTGGAGGGACGAGACCCCTATTGGTCCTGAGGGGCGAGACCCCTGTTCTGAGAGGGCAAGGCCCTATACTATTCTGTAACGACCCGGTTCCCGAGTCCCTACGAGACACGAGAACCGGATCGACTCGACTAATCCCAAGACCTAGTCGTCCAACGAGGAAGTAACCAAAAGAGCAGTAAAATAAACCACATTCAGCACGAATATAACTAACAGTAAGAAAGTACAGCAGTAAGGAAAGAAACTACTACAGTATATACCACCACAACAGTAGAACAACATTTATCATATAACATGAACTACAGGTAAAGAAAAGTACAGCGGAAACAAGAACTACTCACTATAACGGAAACAAAGAGGTACAAATGACAGTGGTAACTCTACTGGACCCTACTCGGCCCAGCGTCCTCTGCAGCCGCTGACCCTGGCTGCTCAACACCTAGTCCTGAAAAAGGTAACGAGTGTAACACGTCAGCAAAATGCTGAGTAGAGTGGCAACTAAAACTAAAGACAACAGTAGAGTGTACAGTAGCTGTTATGTTCTATTACTTTCTTTATTCACATCTTTCAATTGTCTCACTATTTCATTTATTCCCCAGATCCTTTTCTTGATCTCGAATGTTCCTCGTGGGAACGATCTTGATTGCAGTCTTTTCCAAAAAGTAGAAGTAGCACGTGGTGCTCTCCTGGCCGGGAGAGTCCCCCGTGGTGACCCTACCCTCAGTCAACCACCCCAAGGTCACTGACAGACGTAACGGTGACTACGGCACGCGCGATAAACGCACAGGTAGCTAACCCGTACTAGCACGCGATCAGTCGTTTCCGTTAACGGGTGCGCCCAAAGCACAACACGGAACCAGTCCAGGGCAGAGCCCTCTCAGTAACAGGGGTCCAACCCCTCCACAGTAACCAAACCGGGGCCTTGCCCCTCCACAGTCCGCGCACCCTCGCCTGACTACCCTGGCTTGCCCCAGCGGGCCTAACAAGTCGGTGTGGGAGGCTAGCAGAACCCCGGGGCCCGTGGGGTAGCTAGTACCTCCCTACACTAGTAGCTATCCTTGGTACTACGTACGCGAGGGCCAGCAAGTCGGTACAGAGTGGCCAGTCCTAACCCCGGGTCCCTGGGGCGGCTGGCTCCGCTCTGCACTAAACAGGGGGACAGTCGCTCTCCTTGGTACTCCGTACTCAAGGGCCAGCTCACTTCCCCAATACTATTCCATTCACTTTCCAGGAGTTCTACTCCTACTTCCCCGTAGGGTTCCATCCTTTTTACTCAAACATTCAGGTTTCACTTTCCAGTTTCACATTCTTACAATCCATGTTCTCAACCACGTTATTTATTCACAACAGGCAGCTGTTAATTCAAATTACAGGCAGCTTTATATCTCTTTCCATTTTCCAAGACTGCAGTATTATACATTCCACTAGTTTTTCCCATCCTAGGATTCATGCCATATCCTAGGATCTATCATACAATCTAGTTTTCCAGCCCTAGGATTCATGCAACACCTAGGAGCTATCATGTATTTCTCATTCCTAGGATTCATGTAATGTCCTAGGTTCTAGTTATGGTTCCATACTTCAACAGATTTTATTAATAACTTAAAGCCACTCTACCAAGTACAACGGGAGTAATGGGGGCGTGAT
The DNA here is from genome assembly GCA_037157565.1 of Thalassia testudinum. NCBI lineage: Eukaryota > Viridiplantae > Streptophyta > Magnoliopsida > Alismatales > Hydrocharitaceae > Thalassia > Thalassia testudinum. The sequence goes on along the minus strand of JAZHRO010000067.1, from coordinate 44,300,713 downwards.
CGGGAATCCCCCGTGTCTCCGCGACTCCCAAGACTGCAACTGAAGGAGGTCCTATCACAAGGATCAAACACAAGGAGTGTCTCAAAACAGTGTATAGCTACTGTAGATGGGTAGAGGAATTAATTCTGAAAAGAACGCAACTCGAATCGCGAAAAACGGAACCCGAACGGGCCCTAAACGGGTCGAAAACGACGACACTGTGCAAAATCAGACGTCTGGAACTTCTTCCAGACGTCTTAAAATGTGGATCAGAGAATTACCTGTTCAGCGTGGTTTCCCAGACGTCCAGAAGTCTGAGGGGACGGCCTAGCTCCCAGACGTCCGATGGTCACCCCGGACGTCTGGAGGTCCTCCCGCCGTCTGGTACAATAGCCAGACGTCTGATTCGCATTGGATGGCGAATCACCGAGCCTGTGCACACCCATCTCCCTCCCTCAGTACGGTCAGTCGACAGGAAGGAAGAAGAAGACGGAAAACTCACCTTTCAGACGTCTGGAAGGTCTTCCAGACGTCGCCCTCGCCGTCTGGCTATCAACCCAGACGTCTGATTCTGGAAATTTTTCCAGAATCAGGGCGCCACTCGGCCTCCGCTCACGACGCCGCCCGCGTCGCACCTCGCGCGCCTGCTGCTTAGACCGCAGCAGTCCCCCCTCCGCGTCACTCCGCGCCCCCCCGTGCCCTCCGCCGGCTGGCCCTAGTAGCCCCGGTGAGCTCACCCTCACGGCAGAGCTCCGCTCTCGCACGCCGCACCTCCTCCGCGCTCACTGCGGCCGCCGCTGCCGACCTCGCGCTCGCGCTCACGCTCACTGGCTGAAGGAGAAGAGGGAGGAGACGGTGGAGACGACGGGAGGGAGCGCGTGGCCTTTTAAGGCCGCGCGAGGAGGAGAGAGAGGACGCGGCAGGCGTCTGCAACCGGAGGGAATAACGAATAAGCGAACATCCGGTCTGCGCGCTTAGGCGCGCAGACGACCCGCGCGTGTCGAAATTAACGGATTTCCAGACGTCTGGAAACGATCCCAGACGTCTGGTCAAACGTCTGGATGTGATCCCAGACGTCTGGTCCGATGTCTGGGCCACCTCCCAGACATCTTAAAAGACGTCTGGGGCACGCGTTCGTTACAATATAACAAACTCAAAGGAAGTTTCGTCCCCGAAACTTGCGCCAACTAGGGTGCGGGAAAAGACGTCCAAATAACCATAACAAACTCAAAGAGGATCGGAGCCGGTCCGAAAAGATGTACCCGCGAAAAGCTCCGGGTACCGCTCCCGCATTGCCGCCTCAGGCTCCCAGGTAGCCTCCTCGTACCGCTGGCTCCTCCACAAAACCTTTACCAGGGGTACTTGCTTTCGTCTCAAACTGCGGACGGCTCGGTCTAGAATCTGCACTGGCCATTCGGGGTAGGTCAGGTCGTTGCTCACCTCGACGCTCTCGTGACTCAGTACTTGACTGGAATCGGCTACGTACTTCCTGAGGTTGGACACGTGGAATACGTCGTGCACACCAGAAAGTTGCGGGGGAAGGGCAAGTCTGTAAGCAACGGGTCCAACCCGCTCCAGGACCTCAAAGGGCCCCACGAACCTCGGCGCGAGCTTCCCTCTCACCCCAAACCGCTGTAAGCCCTTCATGAGCGAAACACGAAGGAAGACGTGGTCCCCAACCTCAAACTGCACCTCTCTGCGTCTCCGATCCGTATAGCTCTTCTGTCTGCTCCTGACAGTGCGGAGTCGTCTGTGGATCTGCTCAACTACCTCCTAACTCTGCCGGATCAACCTGGGGCCAACCTCCCACTTGGTCCCCACCTCAACCCAACTCAAGGGTGCCGTACACTTCCGTCCGTACAGAGCCTCGTGGGGAGCCATGCCGATGCTTGAGTGATAACTGTTGTTGTATGCAAACTCTGCCAGGGGCAGGTGCTCCTCCCAAGAGCCCCTCCAGTCCAGTACACAGGCACGCAAAAGGTCCTCAAGTGTCTGTATCGTGCGCTCAGACTGTCCGTCCGTCTGGGGGTGGTAAGCCGCGCTAAACCTCAACCTCGTCCCCAAGGCCTGCTGAAACTCAGCCCAAAACTGGGACGTAAAGCGGGTATCCCGGTCGGATACGATCTCCCGCGGAACTCTGTGTAGTCGTACCACATCACGGATATACCTCTCTGCCAACTGTGCTGGTCCCAAAGTGACTCGGATCGGCAAGAAACGCGTCGTCTTCGTCAGTCTATCCACTATTACCCAGACTGCGTCGTGTCCCCGCTGGGTAACAGGTAAGCCCACCACCAAGTCCATGGTGATGCTCTCCCACTTCCACTCTGGCACTGGAAGCGGCTGAAGCGACCCTGCAGGCCTCTGATGCTCGGCTTTCACTTGCTGGCACACTAAGCACTGTTGCACGAACTCACCCACATCCCGCTTCATCCCTCTCCACCAAAACTCGCATCTCAAGTCGTGGTACATTTTCGTGTTCCCGGGATGTATGGTGAATCTGGAACCGTGTGCCTCAGTCAGGAGCTCTCTCAACAGCTCCTCGTCTCTGGGAACGCACAACCGTCCCCTCAAACGTAGCACCTGGTCTGTGAAAGAGAAGTCACCTGGATCTCCTGACAGTACTCTGTCGCGCAAAGACCGCAAGTACGGATCGGCCATCTGTCCTGTGATGATGCGATCCATCAACTCTGGCCTAGTCTGTCGTGTCACCGTCACTGCCCCACAGTACCCTCGTAACTCTAGAGGTCGCCAACTGCCCACCTCCTCCAAAAGGCTCCAACTCTGTAACTGTAGGCTGGCCAAGCGTGCAGGTGCCTTACGGCTCAAGGCGTCAGCCACCACATTGGGCTTCCCCGGGTGGTAGGAGATGTTGCAGTCGTAGTCCTTCAGGAGCTCCAACCAACGTCTTAGTCTCATGTTGAGCTCCTTCTGATCAAAAGGTATCTGAGGCTCTTGTGATCTGTAAAAATCTCGAAGGTCTCACCGTACAAGTAGTGCCGCCAGGACTTCAGCGCGAAGACAACAGCTGCCAGCTCTAGGTCGTGGGTAGGGTAGGTATGCTCATGGGGCTTCAGTTGCCGCGAAGCGTAAGCGACAACGTGACCCCTCTGCATGAGCACACCTCCTAACCCCTGCAAGGAAGCATCCATGTACACAATAAACCCGCCACTACTGTCAGGAATGGTGAGCACGGGAGCCGAGGTCAACCTCTCATTCAGCTCCAGAAAACATGCCTCACAGGCATCTGTCCAAGCGAAAGGCACGTCCTTCCGGGTCAACTGTGTCATAGGGCGCGCAATCTGCGAAAATCCTCTAATGAACCGTCTGTAGTAGCCAGCTAGTCCCAGGAAACTGCGGATCTCAGTGACTGAACGCGGTCTCTCCCACCTGAGCACTGCCTCGACCTTGGCTGGGTCCACCGCCAGGCCGTCTCAAGAGATCACATGACCCAAGAAGGTCACCTCCCTCAACCAGAACTCGCACTTGTTGTATTTGGCGTACAGCCTGCGTTGCCTCAGAGTGTCCAAAACCATCCGCAAGTGCTGTCCGTGCTGTGTCCGATCTCTAGAATAGATGAGTACATCATCTATGAAAACCACCACGAACTGGTCCAAGTACGGTCTAAATACCCGGTTCATCAGGTCCATGAAAGCTGCGGGGGCATTGGTCAGCCCAAACGGCATGACCAAAAACTCGTAGTGTCCGTACCGGGTGCGGAAAGCTGTCTTGGAGACGTCGGTCTCCCTGATCCTCAACTGGTGGTATCCAGACCTCAAGTCTATCTTGGAAAACACCGTGGCACCCCGCAACTGGTCAAACAAATCGTCGATCCTCGGCAGCGGATATCTGTTCTTGATGGTGACCCTGTTCAGCTGTCGGTAGTCCACACAAAGACGTAGGGTCCCATCCTTCTTCTTCACAAACAGTACCGAGGCTCCCCAGGGAGACGCACTGGGCCTCATGAAACCTTTCTCTAGAAGGTCCTGCAACTGAGACTTGAGCTCTCGTAGCTCAAGCGGTGCCATCCTGTATGGCGCGGTGGAGATGGGGCTGGTCCCTGGTACTAGTGAGATCTCAAACTCGATCTCACGCTCGGGCGGTAGTCCTGGTAACTCGTCTGGAAACACGTCAGGGTACTCTCTGACCACCGGGATGCTCTGGAAGTCTGCCACAGGGCTGGGCTCTGCCACCACACAAGCTAGGAAGCCCTCACACCCCTGGCTCAAAAGTCTCGCCGCCCGAAGTGCCGAAATGCACCTGAAACCTCCATCCACTGGCTGTCCGTGAAACTCGAAAGAAGGCAACTCCGGAATGGAGAAGACGATCTTCCTCTCAAAACAGTCCACCAAGGCGTGGTAAGCGGACAACCAATCCATCCCCAGAATCACTCTAAAGTCCTCCATCTGTATCATAATCAGGTCAGCTGGCAGGCTATGTCCCCCGACGCTGACCTCGCAATCCGTGTACACCTCCTCAGCTACAAACAGCTGACCACTCGAACCTCTGATTACGAACGGATTCTCTAACAGTGTATAATCCTGGTCCAAACTAACTGCGAAACTGGCTGCGACAAACGAGTGCGTAGCGCCGGAATCGAAAAGCGTGTAAACGAGTCTGCCGGAAACTGAAACCATACCAGCTACCACTGATCCCGAAGCTCTGGCGTCCCTGTGTGTTAGGACGTTGATACGCCCCTCAGCTCTAGGTGCGGACGAAGCAGCCACACTCTGCGTTGGACAGGTAGGTGCTGGCCGGTACCCTCCTCGCGACTGCTGTCCTCCTCCTCGCGCCTGGGAACCGCGGCCTCCTGCGTGCCCTCCAGCACTCTGCGTGGGGAGTATTTACTGACCCCCTGCCCTAGATGGGTAGTCCCTCCTGACGTGGCCCGGCTGGCCACACTGGTAGCAGAGGGGAACCCGACTCCCGCCCTCAGTGGGTCCCTGCTGTCGGCTAGGTGGGGGTCCGGTGCTGGCAACTGGCCCCTGTCGAGGGCCCCCAAAGGCCACTGATGGCCCTGCAAAACGTGACGGCTCTCCTGCGGATGCCACGTGTCTCCTTTGAGTTCTCCTAACACGCCTAGTGTGACGACGGAAATCTCGTTCCACCACCAACTCCCCTGTCGTACGCTCGGAAGGGGGAGGAGGGGGTGGCGATGTGGATGGAAGCTGAAATTCTTCACGAACCACCTCTCGAATTAGTTGGACGAGGTCCGGAGACGGTATGCTCAGGAGAAGAGGAGGGGTAGTATGTACTCCAAGCCCGACACATCTGTCCCTCGGGCCCCGACCTCGGCCGTGCCCGCGGCCCACCCTCCTAGTTCCACGACGAGGCATCTCCTACAAGGAGACGCGAAACAACGAAATACGTCAGTACGGAACAGTACCTAACGAAAACGTCTAAGAGCTCATGTCAAGAGATATGTTGTGGTGGCTACTCTAGTCATAGACAAGTGAATTGGTTATTTTCCAGTCAGCTGATTCACTTCTCGGGACGACCTTGCTCTGATACCATCTTGTAACGACCCGGTTCCCGAGTCCCTACGAGACACGAGAACAGGACCGACTCGACTAATCCCAAGACCTAGTCGTCCAACAAGGAAGTAACCAAAAGAGTAGTAAAATAAACCACATTCAGCACGAATATAACTAACAGTAAGAAAGTACAGCAGTAAGGAAAGAAACTACTACAGTATATACCACCACAACAGTAGAACAACATTTATCATATAACATGAACTGCAGGTAAAGAAAAGTACAGCGGAAACAAGAACTACTCACTATAACGGAAACAAAGAGGTACAAAAGACAGTGGTAACTCTACTGGACCCTACTAGACCCAGCGTCCTCTGCAGCCGCTGACCCTGGCTGCTCAACACCTGGTCCTGAAAAGGGTAACGAGTGTAACACGTCAGCAAAATGCTGAGTAGAGTGGCAACTAAAACTAAAGACAACAGTAGAGTGTACAGTAGCTGTTATGTTCTATTACTTTCTTTATTCACATCTTTCAATTGTCTCACTATTTCATTTATTCCCCAGATCTTTTTCTTGATCTCGAATGTTCCTCATGGGAACGATCTTGATTGCAGTCTTTTCTAAAAAGTAGAAGTAGCACGTGGTGCTCTCCTGGCCGGGAGAGTCCCCCGTGGTGATCCTACCCTCAGTCAACCACCCCAAGGTCACTGACAGACGTAACGGTGACTACGGCACGCGCGATAAACGCACAGGTAGCTAACCCGTACTGGCACGCGGTCAGTCGTTTCCGTTAACGGGTGCGCCCAAAGCACAACACGGAACCAGTCCAGGGCAGAGCCCTCTCAGTAACAGGGGTCCAACCCCTCCACAGTAACCAAACCGGGGCCTTGCCCCTCCACAGTCCGCGCACCCTCGCCTGACTATCCTGGTTTGCCCCAGCGGGCCTAACAAGTTGGTGTGGGAGGCTAGCAGAACCCCGGGGCCCGTGGGGTAGCTAGTACCTCCCTACACTAGTAGCTCTCCTCGGTACTACATACGCGAGGGCCAGCAAGTCGGTACAGAGTGGCCAGTCCTAACCCCGGGTCCCTGGGGCGGCTGGCTCCGCTCTGCACTAAACAGGGGGACAGTCACTCTCCTTGGTACTCCGTACTCAAGGGCCAGCTCACTTCCCCAATACTATTCCATTCACTTTCCAGGAGTTCTACTCCTACTTCCCCATAGGGTTCCATCCTTTTTACTCAAACATCCAGGTTTCACTTTCCAGTTTCACATTCTTACAATCCATGTTCTCAACCACGTTATTTATTCACAACAGGCAGCTGTTAATTCAAATTACAGGCAGCTTTATATCTCTTTCCATTTTCCAAGACTGCAGTATTATACATTCCACTAGTTTTTCCCATCCTAGGATTCATGCCATATCCTAGGATCTATCATACAATCTAGTTTTCCAGCCCTAGGATTCATGCAACACCTAGGAGCTATCATGTATTTCTCATTCCTAGGATTCATGCAATGTCCTAGGTTCTAGTTATGATTCCATACTTCAACAGATTTTATTAATAACTTAAAGCCACTCTACCAAGTACAACGGGAGTAATGGGGGCGTGATCGGGAATCCCCCGTGTCTCCGCGACTCCCAAGACTGCAACTGAAGGAGGTCCTATCACAAGGATCAAACACAAGGAGTGTCTCAAAACAGTGTATAGCTACTGTAGACGGGTAGAGGAATTAATTCTGAAAAGAACGCAACTCGAATCGCGAAAAACGGAACCCGAACGGGCCCTAAACGGGTCGAAAACGACGACACTGTGCAAAATCAGACGTCTAGAACTTCTTCCAGACGTCTTAAAATGTGGATCAGAGAATTACCTGTTCAGCGTGGTTTCCCAGACGTCCAGAAGTCTGAGGGGACGGCCTAGCTCCCAGACGTCCGATGGTCACCCCGGACGTCTGGAGGTCCTCCCGCCGTCTGGTACAATAGCCAGACGTCTGATTCGCATTGGATGGCGAATCACCGAGCCTGTGCACACCCATCTCCCTCCCTCAGTACGGTCAGTCGACAGGAAGGAAGAAGAAGACGGAAAACTCACCTTTCAGACGTCTGGAAGGTCTTCCAGACGTCGCCCTCGCCGTCTGGCTATCAACCCAGACGTCTGATTCTGGAAATTTTTCCAGAATCAGGGCGCCACTCGGCCTCCGCTCACGACGCCGCCCGCGTCGCACCTCGTGCGCCTGTTGCTCAGACTGCAGCAGTCCCCCCTCCGCGTCACTCCGCGCCCCCCCGCGCCCTCCGCCGGTCGGCCCTAGCAGCCCCGGCGAGCTCGCCCTCACGGCAGAGCTCCGCTCTCGCACGCCGCACCTCCTCCGCGCTCACTGCGGCCGCCGCTGCCGCCCTCGTGCTCGCGCTCACGCTCACTGGCTGAAGGAGAAGAGGGAGGAGACAGTGGAGACGACGGGAGGGAGCGCGTGGCCTTTTAAGGCCGCGCGAGGAGGAGAGAGAGGACGCTGCAGGCGTCTGCAGCCGCAGGGAATAACGAATAAGCGAATATCTGGTCTGCGCGCTCAGGCGCGCAGACGACCCGCGCGTGTCGAAATTAACGGATTTCCAGACGTCTGGAAACTATCCCAGACGTCTGGTCAGACGTCTGGATGTGATCCCAGACGTCTGGTCCGACGTCTGGGCCACCTCCCAGACGTCTTAAAAGACGTCTGGGGCACGCGTTCGTTACATATTCCGTGTTATTCTTTGGGTGTACTCGCCAGCGGAAATGACTGACCACATGTCAGTGCGGGGGAGCTACCCGTGCACTTATCACGCGTGCCATAGTCACTGCTACGTCTTGACAATGACCTCGGGGTGGTTGACTGGGTGTAGAACTACCACGGGGGACTCTCCCGGTCAGGAAATCACCACGTGTACCTTCTACTCTACGGAAAAGATTGCAATCAAGATCATTCCCACGAGGAACATGCAAGATCAAGAAATATCTGGATACTTTGAGAAATGGGTAAAACTGGAACATATAAAATAGATAAATGGAAATGAGAATTAAACCTGTTGTTTTACTGTTTTGTACTTAGATAATATAGATATCACTCTACTCAGCGTTCGCTGACTCTGTCTTTTCATAACACTGTTCAGGACCAGGAGTTGAGCAGCCCGAGTTTCCGGCTGTGAAGGGTGCTGGGCCTAGTCGAGTCTAGCCGTAGTTTCCTTCAGCACTTCCTTTTCTTTTTCTCTATGGTTGTAGTAAGTAATGGACTTTTAGTTACTGTTCTGCTACTACTGTTTACGTTCCGCTTTCTGTTGTTGTTGTTGTTGTGGTATGTACTAAGACAGTTGTTCTATTTCCTTTACTACTTTGTATATTTCTTCTACTTAGTTATATTGCATGTGTGAATATGGCTTACTTTTCTGCTTTTGATTATTTCTTGTTGGACGACTAAGTCTTGGGATTAGTCAAGGTGAGCCGGTCTCGGGTCCTATAGGCATCTGGGAACCGGGTCATTACAATGAACCACAGAGCCAACGGTGGTTACTTTGAGGAGATAACATACCAAATGGATAAAGAGAGACAATGGAATGTATTTCCTCTCCTGAATAGTAGTAATTATCAAGATTGCACATGATTTTAGATTATGCAATGCAAATAATTTGGTCATTTGATGGAAAAGTAGCGTAATAAATTCACTAGCATTTCCAAAATTAGAACCTTATTGATCCTTCTGTGAATGTCGTACCCTCTTACACCATGAATCACATGGTAGAAATGATTTTTGCACATATGCCTTACCAAGAAGTGTATGCATTGACAGTTAATATCAGACTAGTCTAACCTAAGAACAATATCAGTTGTGCTTGTGGTCCTATGGGAAGATATTATTAGCACTTTGATGGTTAAAGAATGTTCTCTAGTTCTTGTTAATATGGTTTATTTTCAAATAATTTGGTGTGTCCTTTTGGAAGGAATTACTAATATTTTAATGGTTGCAAGTGTTCCTTCTAGTTCTTGTTTATGTCTTGGTAGCATATGGTCATCGTTTATTGCTCAACTAGTTCATTTGGCCCTTTTAGAATTAGAATGACTTTCTTTTTTTGTGGATTGACTAGTTAGATTTTGTTCTATGACTAGCTTGACGACATAGTCAAGAAAAGGAAGCCAAAGTTAATGGTGAGTAATGCACCATGCCATGTTATACCTAAAGGCCACCAACTGAATAAAGTTTTCAACACTTCTATGATGATAGTGGGTAGTGATCGTTATTAGTTGTGTACCCATGCAGGTAGTAAATGAGTCTCTCAAATCCAGGAGCATAATGAAGTTTGTGCATCGAAAGGATGTCAAAGATGTCCGATTCAAAAGTGCCTTCCCACATATAAATAATGAGCTTAGAATGCAATCTTATATGTGTTCCACATTATAATGCATGGTTGGTTACATGGATCATAACTTTCCTTGAACAAATTGAGCTAAGGTAATCCCACTGCCCTTCTCTTCCCAGCTGATTATCAAATCCCATTGAGTTGGAATTGGGATTGAAGCATTTTTTTGGGTTGTGATGGTCTTAAATTTCAAACTAAATCAAATTAAAGTACTTTCAAAATTAGACAAAAGTTGCATAAGTAAACCAATGTCTTTTCTGTTGTTGGACAACTGCTGTGTATGATTAAGAAATAATCTAATAACTATGTATGTATGAGATATTTGTGTATGGATATATGTACCATGTGTCCTAAGTACAATATTGATGGCAAGAGCAGCATAGATGTTTAAAGAGCACAAATGGCAAGAGTTATCTTCTCATGCAAGTTGATTTGGTTTAATATTATTTTGACTTCACTAATTCCATTATGATTGGAATTCTTGATGTGTGTCAATGAGAACATTTGTTGATAATATTGAATTTTTAAATTATGACAGAATAAGTCAAAGATGGTGAGTAGAATTAAGTACAGTAATAGTGGGATCAAGTCCTTTGTCATCCTATTCTTCAATTACTCCGTTGATACCACCTATTTCCCAGGTTAGTAGCTTTTCTAATCTTGGTCTGATTATTTAAGGATTAAATATGATTTCTTTCCTCATTTTCCAATTGGTATAGTTGTTTTGATATAGTTATTGGTTTTATATGTTGGGTTCTTGTAGCTTTGAGAGGATAATTTAGATTTTGCTTGAGTACCAGTTCTTTTTCCTTGTATATTTGTCAGATTGAGAACTATCAAAATGGATTTTGCCTATAATGTATTTTTAGTTTTCACATCATCTTAGTTGTGACGGAAGAACCATCTTCATCATAGGCTTTCATGTGGCATAAACATGGTGGGATTGGAAATGAAAGCAACTGATGTGCTACTTATTTCATGTAGTGTATTATAACCTTAAATGGTAGAATTTATATGAGTGCCTTGGAAAGTGATAATCTTTGCATTGGCCACATGAATACTTGAACTCCTTATGTACAATCTAATGGATATTTAAACATTGCTATCTATCATATATGGATTGTTATTGTCATTTACTTTAAACTTATTGAAAGCATAATCACTTTAAGGTATATAAAAAATTAGTCTTGATGTACTCATTTTTTGTAGTATTATTATTTCAGAATTATTAGGTATGGCTTCGAAATTATTTATCTTCTGACCACTCTTATTTTGTGTTGTTTTAGGTTCATGAAATATGAATAGCATCAGTGGTTTCGTGGTAGAATGGTACCCTTTCATAGTACAAACCTGGGTTCGATTCTCGGCTGGTGTATCCTTTTTTGATTTCAAGTTGGAGCATTTATTTCTTAATATTTATGCTTCTTGAATTTCTTGACTTTAAATACATAGAAATTGGAGGTTGTTTAAAGACAATAGAATTATAAATAATTATATGACATTTGTACATTAGCATATTAAGAAATTATGACAACAATCACTAACAGAAAAAAAATGTTGCATGAGCTTATCGAAACTTCATTTCTTTATTGTGACGGTACTAACATTTCTTACTGTTATCAAATGCTAATATAAAGATGGAGTTCTTACCTATAGCGATGGTAGTGCTGACGTTTTATACCATCAGAGTTGACAGTCTTTATCTACACCAACGGATAAAATCATCACTGTTGCATAAAAGTAAAATTGAATAGCCTTTGGAGAGTTGACCGTCGTTGTAGAATCAAGTGCAACACCAACGATTTTTATCGTCAATATAGCCTACAACGATGCCTCTTAACAAGACACTTAAGCTGACTGTTGGAATAGGCCTCTAGGGGTATAACGATGGTATTTTGGACCTATACCGACGATTTTTGATCGTTTGTGTAGATATAAATTGTTGTAGTGATTGGATCATTTTGTATATATATTATTTCATATTCTTGTTGAAACGTACTCAATATTGGTCTCTAATGGAAAAACATAAGATGAGGAGACTGATGATAGAGACGAAATTCGAAACGGATGTACGCGTTAAACAGTATATAAGAAAAATAAAATAAGAAGAAAAAAAAGAGATAAGGGGGAGAGAGAGAGGGGAAGGAGACGAAAATGAATGCATTGTAATTACTATAGTGCCAAGATGACATATATAACTTGAATTAGATGGTAGATAAGAAATTAATTGTTGGGATAATCATAGGATTCAATTATATGATTCAATTAGAAGAAGAAAATTTTAGGAGCCCAAACCAATATGTCGTTCAATTATGTGGTTGAGTTGAGATGAATGTTACCATAATTCTATAATGTATAGCTCTAATTCGACTTTAGAATTTACTTGAAATTAGGCTTGAAGGTGGAATATTGGGTAGAAGTTGGCATTCCGCTTTTGAGTTTAGTAGAGATATTTCTATTTTCTTTTAAATATATTTTGAAGTTTACATAAGTATCAAGGGAACTAATTAATCACTTGAAAATGAATGTTTCCAAGCATTTCAACATCCCATAGTTTGTCAAGAGTTGACAAATATGAATTCCTAATATCTTATAATATTCAAGTGCCTGAATTGAAATTTGATTGAAATATTTTTTATTTGACAAGAGTTCTAAATTGCTATTTGAATTTGTATTTGATCTTGCCAAATATTATGAATATCCATATTTGATTGTTTGTATTAGGCTGAATCAATTTGTACAATAGAGAATGACCTTTTAACCAACAGCTACCTAAATATATATCACATTTTGCTATTTTTGCTTTTCTAGTCAATTCTTGTTGCTTGTATACTATAAGGAACATTGAAATAATAACAATACGAGCATACTAGCTGTAACACTTAAAAATTAGTCTCATATCATAAACTCATGAAAGTGAGTGATGAGATTTAAGAATTGAGAATTACTACTTAATAACTTGGGCTTAAGTATTTTGGATGGTTGCTTCAGTCCATACCTAATAAGTTGTTAAAGCTAATTTTTCTCGATTACACTCGGGTTGTTATAAATGGTATCAGAGCCAAACTCCCTCTAGTAGGAGAAAAGGGTTGCCTTTGAGACAATTAAGGAATGCGCCATGAGGCAAAACCACCACTACTACTAAGAATATCGGACCTTAACGATGACGTTAGGATTTCAAGTGGGGGAGGTTGTTAATACGTAAGTTAGATAAATAATTAATAAATATATTGAGATACTATGTATAAAAAGTGCATATGAGCATAAAAGAGAAATAATACGCTGAAAATTGTGTAGGTTCATTAGTCCAATTAGAAGACCAAGTTTACTTGAGTATGTTAGGATGTATCAATTCCATGTGTGGCCGTAGAGTTGTAATCAAATTCATTAGATGATAGAGAATAAGATATGTAGTCCTTCAATGAAAGCAAATATCTTAGTTTTCCTTTCTATAATGACATGTTTGACCCTAGAAGGAAAGGTGGTGAAATATTAGATACAATGCCAAGATTACATAGTCTTCTAGTATCAAGGATTTATAAGTATTAGGAATATTTAATGTAGTGTCCCAAATCTTGAATGTTTCAATACTATGATTAAACTAATTTAGATCTTATTGATCTCATATTATTAAAGGATAAATGGTATTTAATGTAATAGGAGTACATAATTAGGACATTATTAAACCAAAAGGAATCAATGATGTAGAAGAGCTTGGAAATTTAATTACATGAATTTTTAGGCTTTAAGTTCAATAATTGATATGATTAAATAGGCATAAACAATGTGCTTCTAGTTATGGTTAAATCCTTAAAATTAGATAAAGATCTAGTGATGATTATTGATAGGGTTCTAGTGTTAGTCCACTCCCTACGATCACATTTGTGTTAACAGGAGGCTGCTTGGAAGATTTAGATGCTCAGAGTTTGAAACTTTGAGTTTCGATGTTAGGTGTTACGAACGGGCGCTCCAGACGTATTTTAAGACGTCTGGGAGATGGCCCAGACGTCGTACCAGACGTCTGGAATCACTTACAGACGTCAGACCAGACGTCTGGGATCATTTCCAGACGTCTGGAAATCAGTTATTTTGGCACGCTACTGTTCGTCTGCGCGCCTGAGCGTGCAGACCTACGTTTTCTCTCTCTCCCTCCTTTTCCCTCTCTCCTGCAGCCGCAAACGCCTCTGCCGCGTTCTCTCTCTCCTCCTCGTGCGGCCTTAAAAGGGCCACGCCTCTCCCTCACTCCCGTCACCTCCGCCTCCTTCCTCTTCTCCTTCAGCCAGTGCGCGAGAGCGAGCGCGAGGGTGTAGCAGCAGCGACAGCCGCGGTGAGCGTGGGAGGAGGTGCTGCATGTGGGAGAGGCGCTCGGCCGTGAGGGCGAGCTCGCCGGGGCTGCTAGGGCCGACTGGCGGGGGGTGCAGCGGGCACGAGGCGACGCGGGGTGGGGGGGGACTGCTGCGGCTCGAGCAGCAGGCGCACGAGGCGCAACGCGGCCAGGCGTCGCGAGCGGAGGGCGAGTCGCACCCTGGTTCTGGAAAATTTTCCAGAATCAGACGTCTGTGCTTCTAGACAAACGACGGGCACGACGTCTGGAAGACTGTCCAGACGTCTGAAAGGTGAGTTTTTCCGTCTTCTTCCTTCCCTTCGATTGACCGTACTAAGAGAGAGAGGAAATGGGTACGCGCAAGGTTTGAGATTCGCATCCAACGCGAATCAGATGTCTAGCTGCAGTGCCAGATGACTATAGCGACATCCAGACGTCCGGGGTAACCATCGGACTTCTGGGAACTAGGCCAGACGCCCCCGCAGGCTTCTGGACGTCTGAGAGACCACGCAGAGCAAGGTAAACCCTGTTTCACTTTTTAAGACGTCTGGAATAAGTTCCAGACGTCTGATTTTGCACTGTTTCGTCGTTTTCGACCCGTTTAGGGCCCGTTCGGGTTCCGTTTTCCGCGTTTCGAGTTGCGTTCTTTTCGGAATTACATCCTCTACCCGTCTATGGTACCTGTACACTGTTTTGAGACACTCCTTGTGTTTGATCCTTGTGATAGGACCCCGTTCCGTTGTAGTCTCAGGGGTCGCGGAGGCACGCGGGATTCCCGACCATGCCCCCATTACTCCCGTTGTACCTGGTAGAGTGGCTTTAAGTATAATCTGTTAAATTATGAAACCATAAATAGAACCTAGGACATTACATGAATCCTAGGAATGAGAAATAGATTGAATGGTAGATTCCTAGGGTGTTGCATGAATCCTAGGGCTGGAAAACTAGATTGTATGATAGATCCTAGGATATGGCATGAATCCTAGGATGGGAAAACTAGTGGAATGTATGAATACTACAGTCTTGGAAAATGTGGAAAGGAAATACTAGCTGCCTGTGAATTGAATTAACAGCTACCTGTTATGAATAAATAAACATGATTGAGAATATGGATTGTAAGAACGTGAAACTGGAAAGTGAAACCTGGATGTTCTGAGTTAAGAGAGCTGGAACCCTACGGGGAATTAGGAGTAGAACTCCTGGAAAGTGAATGGAATAGAATTGGAGAAGTGAGCTGGCCCTTGAGTACGGAGTACCAAGGAGAGCGACTGTCCCCCCTGTTTAGTGCAGAGTGGAGCCAGCCGCCCCAGGGACCCGGGGTTAGGACTGGCCACTCTGTACCGACTTGATGGCCCTCGTGTACGTAGTACCGAGGAGAGCTACTAGTGTAGGGAGGTACTAGCTACCCCACGGGCCCCGGGGTTCTGCTAGCCTCCCACACCGACTTGTTAGGCCCACTGGGGCAAACCAGGGTAGTCAGGCAAGGGTGCGTGGACTGTGGAGGGGCAAGGCCCCTGTTTAGTTACTGTGGAGGGGTTGGACCCCTGTTACTGAGAGGGCTCTGCCCTGTACTGGTTCCGTGCTGTGCTTTGGGCGCACCCGTTAACGGAAACGACTGACCGCGTGCCAGTGCGGGTTAGCTACCCGTGCGTTTACCGCGCGTGCCGTAGTCACCGTTACGTCTGTCAGTGATCTTGGGGTGGTTGACTGAGAGTAGGATCACCACGGGGGACTCTCCCGGCCAGGAGAGCACCACGTGCTACTTCTACTGTTCGAAAAAGACTGCAATCAAGATTGTTCCCACGAGGAACATTCGAGATCAAGTGAAGGATCTGAGAAATAGATAATTTGTGAAACAATAGAAAGACGTAAATAAAGGAAGAAAGAAAATTTAAAACAGCTACTGTACACTTTACTGTTTCTTTAGTTTAGCTGCCACTCTACTCAGCGTTTTGCTGAAGTGTTACACTCGTTACCTTTCAGGACCAGGTGTTGAGCAACCAGGGTCAGCAGCTGCAGAGGACGCTGGGCCGAGTAGGATCCAGTAGAGTTACCACTGTTCTCTTGTACCGCTTTTTGTTACGTTATAGTAAGTAGTTCTTGTTTCCGCTGTACTTTTCTTTACCTGCAGTTCATATTATGTTATGAATGTTGTTCTATTGTTGTGGTGGTATATACTGTAGTGGTTTCTTTCCTTACTGCTGTATTTCCTTACTGTTAGTTATATTCATGCTGAATGTCGTTTATTTTACTTCTCTTTTGGTTACTTCCTCGTTGGACGACTAGGTCTTGGGATTAGTCGAGTCGGTCCGGTTCTCGTGTCTCGTAGGGACTTGGGAATCGGGTCGTTACATTAGGGGATTCAACTAGGCAAGAATCGAACCAAGACCTAAGCATGCAACAACTGGTGCACAAGATGAGGTTTCTCCTGGGGAAATTGAAAGATGACTACAGAAGATCCCATTTGCCACTACTGCAAACAATGTGACCCCTAATTGATGTGACTATCATTATTGACAATCAAAGGATCTACAGTAACAATACTTTACATATGAACATATATTAACCCCTAATTTCCTACGATGTGGAAGGCTAATATATAGCTTAACTATATAAGGTGTACTGAGGCTTTAGGGAGAAGACTGTTGGATTTTGTATGTCCTGAGAGACCCATTCGAATAATATAATATGATTACATTTGCATTTGAATAAAAGAATTAGATTACTTTCTAGTAAATGAATTGGATCTCGTAATATGAATAAGGTGTCGTACTTTGCTAAATCAAATAAACCTGATGTGTATTAATTCAGAGATCTAAATAGTTTAGAGGATCCGATAGCTAAATCAAATAAACTCGATTAAATTGTTTCTAGTCTGAGTTGAGATGACAACCTTCTCTAGAGGCCGTCGTCTAATTGATGTTCTTAAATGAAGATTTTGAACTGTCACGCGGGTCAAGTTAAGGAGTTATCCTGATGGAATTGGAGATATAGTCAAAGAACTTCTTCAATGTTGTCATGGAGAAGGTGTATCCATTGACTTGAGACAGATATGCGTCCCTGTTTATGAATGCATGCATTTGGTGGATCAATAGCAGATGCACCTACCTTGATGCTAATATTGGAAAGTTGGTGTATATGAGAAGGGACAAAAGGTGCATGATCTCAAGAAGGGATTGCATAAATCTATTACATAGGTGTATGTGACAGATTGGAGGAATGAGCTCACTCCAAGTATATTGAAAAAATGACAATTCCACGTGTGCTCGTAGAGTCCTAATTAGACTCAACGCAAGAAAGAGAAGAGGATAGTCCTTTGTGAAAGGATTTAGTCTTTATTCTCATCCTAATAATATAAAGAGATGTTAAAAATAATATTATTCAAGGAGGTATGACGATAATATAATGGAATTAGACCTTAGAATAATATTATCCTCCAAGTATAAAGGATTCACGAATATTTAGAATACATAGGGAGGCATGGTGTCATAAATCCACGAATCCTAATGCTTCATTATTAGCGTGATAAAATCAATAATGATTTTGATAGCTTCCTAGTTGTAAGATAAATCAATTATAATTTAAAGAGTTAAATTGCACTTAATTTGGTGATTAATGTCACCTAATTTGATCAAGTAGAAAATCCAAGGTTGGATTGTAATTAATTTATATTTGGATACTAAAACCAAACATCCCATAAGTTGTTATGGGCTAATCCTATAAAAATAAAGTAGGATTTAAACTCACCTTGGATAGAGATCGAAGGGTTGACATCAATTTGAGATTAGGTTTAGGAATTCCTATATATATCTCCCAAAGAGAAAGGGAAAACCCTAATTGTTAATCAATCAAATCCTCCCATAATCACATCTAAGAAAGAGAGAAAGAAGAAGTGACGAAATGGCACTCCCTCTTCTTCTTCTTTTCTTCCTTTATTGCTGGACATCCAGGTTTCATCCTTGACATCTAGGAGTGCCAGTAGAAGTTGAGCTTCCTTACTAGACATAAAGAAGGACTTGGTGCATGGAAGGTTCCTAACATTGGTGACCTGCTACTTCATTAGAAGGTCAAGGAAGTTGTTCCTTTTCCTTGAGGAGCATGTGGATAAAGGTAGAGGGTGTGGATCACTCTTGAAATTCGCAAAGGCATTCGCAGAGATCAGAAATAAGTGTTCTCGATGCGATGAGTCTCATCATCTTGTCGAGAAGAAGGGTATTCCTTGTACCGGGACTTATTGTAGGAGCCACTGCATTTTGGGGTGCTGTTTTACACCACCTACATGGTATAAGTGTCTATCTCATGGGAACCTGAAACAATTGGAAACTAGTTCCAATCATGTGGTTTTGGTATTAGAGTGTTTTATTTTCATTACCTGATCGAGTTTTGATATCGATTCGATCATGTTTTTGAAAATTTTAAAATGTTGTTTTCCACACTTCCTTGATGCCACGGGTTGATTGGATCGATCCCTTCAAAGACATGGAATCTAAGACTCAAACCAACCAAATATCATAGAAACCTGAGGGTATCTTAGATTGAATCCCATCGAATTCAGTTTAAGCCCAGTCCAAATTCTTGTATGGTTTGGGAATTCCATTCTAATCTTTAGTTGATCCATTTCCAAATAAGAGATTCTATACTCCAACAATACAATAGTGTAATGGGATAATTTCTTCTTTGTGCATTGCATCCAAATCCAGGCATCGCCGTTGATGGTGGCACTGCTGGCGACAATCGTGACAACAGCGAGGAGCCATGCAACGGCAAAAGAAGAAGCGGTCGATGAAGAGAGGTCTCACACAAGTGACAAGAGCGATCTTTCATGTGCAAGAATAAGGGGAATCGATGGAAATCTTGAGGAGCGATTTCTAGCGACTATCGCAACAAAGATTGTGGCAACAATCTAGCATAAGATTGCAAGATTTATTCTTGAGCCGGTGGTGATCACGGTCAACGCAAGAAGTGAAGATAGCGTGAGTAGGAGGCATGGATCACGGTGAGGAGAGGTGGTGGCTATTTGTTGTTGCTTTTTTGTTGTGAGCAACAGTTCTAGGTTCCTTCGAACCCTAAAAGGAGATGAAATGAGTATTTACCCTATTTGTCCTTTGCTTTTCTTTTATATTATCTTTATCTATTAAGCCTTAAAAAAAAGAGATAGAGGAAAGACAGAAAAGGGGAGAGAGAAAAAAGTGTGAAAAAAAACCAAAGTAGAAATTAAAAAAGGGGAGAAAAAATATATTAAAAAAGGAGGAAAGGAAATAAATGAAGAAAAAAAAACCTGGAAAAAAAATGATGGATTTTTTTTTCAAGAGAAGGGGGAGAAGTTCTTCTTTATACTCTATTTGTTTCTCTATGTTTATTACTTCTCCTATACAAGTATGAGAGAAAGGGAGAGTGTAAGAGTTTATTTTGTAATCCAATGAGAGACTCTTGCTCTTTGACATTGTTATGACCCGGTTCCCGAATCCCTACAGGACACAGGACCGACTCGACTCAACTAATCCCAAGACCCAGTCGTCCAACAAGAAATAACCAAAAAGTAGAAAAGTAAACCACATTCACTATACTAAGTAACTAATAGTAAAAGAGTACAAGCAGTAAAGGAAGTAAAAACTGCTAACAGTACATATCACCACCACAACAGTAAAGTAGAAACAAAGTACAGAATGTAAACGGTAACAAGAGTCTGAACTCACTAACAAAATAAAGAACAGCAAGACTACTGCTAGGCTCGATTGGCCCCAGCACCGTCTGCAGCCGGTGACTCGGGCTGTTCAACACCTGGACCTTAAAGGGGTTATGAGTAAATGGAGTCAGCGAACGCTGAGTAGAGTGGTAACCAACAACTAAAGCAATAAAAGCTAACAGGTAGTTTATCTTTTCCAATTTCTTTATCTTACAGGTCATATTCCTTTTTACCCAATGGTTTACTTTTCAGATCTCTTTCTTGATCTCACATGTTTCTCGTGGGAACGATCTTAATTGCAATCTTTTTCGAAGAGTAGAAGGCACACGTGGTGCTCTCCTGGCTGGGAGAGTCCCCCGTGGTAATCCTACACCCAATCAACCACCCCGAAGTCACAGACAGATGTAACGGTGACTATGGCACGTGCGATAAGCGCACGGGTAGCTACCCTGCACTGGCACGTGATCAGTTATTTCCGCTAGCGGGTATGCCCAAAGTACAGCACGGAACAATATAGGGCCTAGCCCTCTCAGTAACACGGGGTCAAGCCCCTCAGAACCAAACAGGGGTCTCGCCCCTCCACAGTTCGCGCACTCTCGTTTGACTACCCCGATTTGCCTAATGGGCCTAATAAGTAGTGTAGAGTGGCTAGCTAAACCCCGGGCCCCGTGGGGTGGCTAGCTCTCTCCCTACACTAGTAGCTCTCCCCGGTATAGTGTACGCGAGGGCCAAAGAAGTCGATGTAGAGTGGCCAATCCTAACCCCGAGTCCCAACTCAAGGGCAGCTAACTCCGCTCTACACTAAACAGGAGACAGTCGCTCTCCTTGGTACCACGTACTGAAGGGCCAGCACACTTCCCACTCACATTTCCAGATCCATTCTATTTATCCCAAGGAGCTCGACTCCTAATTCCCCATAGGGTTCATGCTCGTATTCCCCATGTTATTCCATACCAGGTTTCCTCATTCACATTTCCAATTTCAGATTTTACACATGCAGCTCGTATTTCCACAATTTGCATATACAACAAGAAATGTCACAGATATCTGTCTAACTAGCACAGGCACTTCATATTTCACAGACAGCTCTTGTTTATTAACAGGCAGATGTTCATATTTCTATTCATTCATTTAAGACTGCAATCTCAAACACGCATACAACAGTGCAAGTGCTTCTCGTCCTAGGATTTATGCCGCATCCTAGGTTTCTAGTTATCCAATTTCTCATAAGCATTCATGTTTAATAATTAAATAAAGGGGGAAACCACTCTACCTGACGACCCGGGAGTATTGGGGGCTCGAGCGGCAGGCTCACGTGCCTCAGCAAGCCCCGAACATGCAACAGATCGAAGTCCTATACCAAAGGACATAACATAATGGAAAGTTTAAAACATATATAAGGCTTTCTAACACATAGAGGAATTCACAACAAAACCACGGATATCTTGTTTGCGTAACATGGACCTCAAACGGATCCTAAATGGGTCAAAAACAAGACTGCAGACCTAAATCAGACGTCTGGCACAAGGTCCAGACGTCTTAAAAGTATCCAAAGTCTCACCTCAGGTTCCTGCGTCAACTTTAGACGTCCAGAACCTCTTCTTGACCATCTAGACCCAGTTCCAGACGTCCGACCTCCCCTCCAGTCATCTGGGAGTACTTCCGGTCGTCTGGTAAGCTGTCCAGATGTCCGAGACGCGTGGGAGGATGTGCCCTGCGCCTTCCCGAAGCTATCTCTACACACAACAGAACATATCTTCCACAATTAGCTACGCAGATCGTAGCAGCGGTGCGGCCTGCATGGCCGTAACCGTGAGAGGGTCGTACCTTCGCGAAGCTCTGCTTTCAAACGTCCGGTGTTGTCATTAGACGTCCACCCAGTCGCCTAGACGTCATGCCAGACATCTGATTCTGGGAAAATCCCAGAACCAGAACCACCTCCTGCTTCTCGCTGCGTGTAGTCGCGGCCCCACCTTCTCACCTGCAGCTCCGTCTGCAGCAAGTGTCGGGGATGGCTCCCCCGACGCACTCCTCCTCACGCACACGCCACTCCGACCGTGCGCCCTCCAGTGAGCTCCCACGAGCTCGCGAGCTCAAGCTCTTCCTCCTCTCTTCACGTCGCCCCTCCTCGTCGCTCGCTCTCTCACTCTCTCTCGCGCTCGCCCCTCTCGCTGCAGTGGAGAGGGAGGAAGGAAGCTGGCTGTGGTGGAGTGGGGAAGAAAGGAAGGGGGGAGGGCCTTATATAAGGGTGAGTTAGGGTTCTGCGGGGGGAGAAGGAAAAGAGAGAGAAGAGGAAAAAGGCAGTTTGCACGTAGCCAGCACGCAGATGCGAAGCTATGTACCACCTTTTCAATTTTCAGACGTCTGGGAGTGTGTCCAGACATCCGACCAGACGTCTGACCGATCGTCCAGATGTCTTAAAGGACTCAGAACAGAACGGATCTTTACAGAGATCCTCACATAAGAAAAACCACTTTCTTTAATGGTCCTTAAAGAAAAGGACCACCATTTTCGATCTCTAGAGAAGAGACTTATTTCTTTGAGTTTCGATGTAGGTGAGGCTCAGTCCCTTTTGTCTCCATAAGAGAGGCAACTCTTTAGAGTTCTGAAATTGAATGGCACCATCACCAAATTAATTTTCTATGAGTCATCTCCGAACTCCTACCTACACCTATCTACAAGCAAGTTGAAGATGCAAGAAAGCTGACATAAGAGATGTGTTTATTAGAGTGGCACGTTTAGTACCACACATTAAAGCGAAGAAAAAAGTAGTGTGTGAGAACTTATAAATTGAATTCTGTATCCTCATTTGTCTTTTGAGGAGAATAAAATTATCAACCCTATTGGAATATTCTCTCGTGATTTTCTCCTCACTTTACGTGATTAAGATTTCCACGTAACTCAAGCATTCTTATTATTTATACTTTAATATTTATTTTCATTTCCACATTATTTTAATTCCATACGGACTTCTTATTTATGATTTCTTTTGATTTGGTTTTGATACTCTAAGATTTTGATTATTGTATATTAGTAAGTTTGAAATATGGAAAATTTTCGAGATACCAACTCTTAGTTTTTGCAAAAATAATATTTCTTTGTGGCATGTCCCTACAGTTAGACAATTATTGGAAAGAATGGGTCAAATTTAGTGATGTTTCGAAAAATGAAGGAAAGGGGTATGCAAAACAATTTTCTTCTTAACAAGGAATTTCCATCATTTTCCAATAGCTTGTGCTCCTTACTACCTGGAATGAAATTTAGGAAAATCAAAAGGAGACTTGATTTCCATATGACGATTTTTTTTCCCGATGGAAGTATTAACACAGAGAAATTGATCAAAGGGAGTTGGGATTTTTCTTACCTTTGTTTCCCAGATTTTTCTTTTGACTCCGAAAATCATTTTTCTTTTGTTTCTGAAGTGCACGCCTTCGTTTAAAATGAATTTTCAAATTGCAAGGAAGCAATTAAAAGAGAAGGGAGGTTCTACTGAAACAAGGGACACACAGAACAAGGTAAAAAGGCAATTAGAGTACAAATAACATATTTAAGTTCTTGGTTATATGAAAAGATGGAAACTCCTTTATACCTCGAATTACCAACCGAAAGAAATAAGATTTAAGAGCTCCTCTTGAAAAGAGAATAAGAAAACCAAGCAGGGCAAGAAGGGCTATGTCTGTGATCAGATACAAGTCAAAAGCTGAAGATTAACACTTCTAACTTTAGTTAGAAATTTACAGAGAAAAAGAGAAAAAACTCCACGCTGGGTTTAGTAGTATCGTACAATACATCAAGATTTGCAGGTACATTTCAGTAGTCTTTAAACAAACTGATAAGACTTTATGTTGCGTCATTGTAAAAACTAACTAAAGAATTACTTATAATGTCTCATGCTCCAGTAAAATGCTTCAATTTCAGAGAATGTGTTATCGTCGAACTCAGAAACTTGACTTTGGTCAAACAATCAACCCGTAGTAGCCATCTGCTTCCGCAAATTCAAAACTACCTTGAATGCCTGCAATTCAGGAAAAAAAATTAGTGCAGGATTGCCAACAAATGAAATCTCCAACTTTTAATGCAGAAGTTCAGTTAGGATTCACCTTGTTCTGCAACCATGCTATTGTCAAATGAAGATTGGACTATACTGCCAGACAATTTCGTGTCATAATTAGGTAAGGCCGTGCCTGGTATCACAGTGCTATCGAGATACACTGGGTGCACATCAGAGCTTATTTCAGGAGTTTGAGAAGAAGAATCCTCCAATCTTGCAGGGGTGTTTTCACATGATTGAGATGCTACCATTTTGGCATTGATATCTCTCGAACTTGCGCTGATATTTCCACATGATCGAGATTTTACAGGCTTGGCTTTCTTGTCCTTTTCTTGGCACTGCATCTCAGTTGCTACTTCAGATTCTACGTTGTTTCGTGGTGTGGAAGATTGTAGCTTTCTTTTAGACCGGGCCCTCCTATTTTGGAACCAGTTGTAGACATTTGAGATTTTTATATCGCCATATTTTTCGAGTTCAGATGTTATCTCCAATATTCTTTCCTTTGACGGAGTGCCATCACCTTGATTGAAGTAATTCTCGAGGACCTGAAGTTGCATTGGTGATGGACTCCAACGTTGCCTTGACATGATCCTGTGCCCAGATGCTGCAAGTGGTTCAGAATACGAACGTCCAAGACTCATTCCTGCTTCAGCAAGGGAATATTAAAAAATAAGGTCATTCAAGAAAGTGTGACGAAATCAAGCTGAAGAATTTCAAGAACTTTACCAACAGTGAAAAAAAGAATGAACACAGGCTAAATGTGTTTACTCAATGGGATTTATTGAAAGAAGTGCCATTGGGGAACGTTTCCAACAAAAAAAATATATTTGAAAGAAAGTTCAACTAAATTTAAAAAGTCCTTGGACGACAATAAGAGAGAGGTGCATCAAAACCAAGATTTTTTTGTTTTCACTTCTAACTTGAAAATTTGAAATCCCCCTTGTCCCAAACAATTATAAGCTTGATCACTGCCATCATTACTTCTATGGACATCATACACATAAATCAGTTGACAAAATAGAAAATATTATGTACATATATGACAACATCAATGTTGCTGCATTTTACAGATTCTTGATTTGCAGATCTATATCCCAGGAACTTTAGAATTTATTGACATCAAAGTTGGGGCTAAGAACAGAAGCCTTACCGGACAAACAACTGCCTTAAGTTGTGTTGAGAGGAAGAATGAAATAGAATTATTAGAAAAGAACCCTAAGCCTCTTTATATAGAGAGAAGAAGCTTTCAGAAAAATTATATATGATACACTTACTGAAACATAAAATAACAAAATAGTATTATGTGAATAATTTCAACACTTCCTCTCAAGCTGAAGCACATATATGTCTAACATACTTAGCTTGGAACACAATTTATGGTGCTTCTTGGAGAGAGCTTTAGTGAAATGTCTGCAAGTTGTTTTGAAGAGGTAGTAGGAGTACATATCTTCTCAGAGGAGATCATGTCTCGCACAAAGTGACAATCCACTTCAATATATTTAATATGCTCGTGAAAATAGGATTTGAAGCAATGAAAACCTATTATTACATAGCATAAGAATTGGAAGGTTAATCCGAACACCCAAGTACTAAAGAGAGTGAACCAATCACATAATCTCACAAGCCATATAGGCCATGGCTCTGTATTTAGCCTTTACACTAGACCGAGAGATCATACTTTGCTTTTTGCTCTTCTAAGTAACCAGATTACTACCAAGAAAGGTTATCTAGTAGTAGACCTATCCTCCATAGAACCAACATAATCAGCATTAGAATAGGCATGTAGATCAACATGCTCATTGTTTTTCATATAAAGTCCTTTCCCTGGACTACCCTTGAGATACTTGAGAATAAGGCATATTGCCTGCCAGTGACTGTAATGTGGGTTCTCCATAAACTAGTCCAGTTCACAGCAAAATTGATATCTGGTCTAGTAATAGTAACCTACAACAGTTTGCCCACAATGCTCCTGTGCCTTCCCCTGCCTTCAAAGATATGATCATCTTCCTTACTAAGTCTCCCTTGTGACTCAACTGGAATAGAAGAGGACTTTACAACTAATAGTCCAGTTTTCTCCAGAAGTTCAATAACATATTTTCTCTGTGACAAAGACATTCGACATGAATTCTGGGCTACCTCAATGCCAAGAAAGTACCTTAATTTTCCCAGGCCCTTGGTAACAAAGGTGATTTGCAAGAAATTCTTCACCTCCTATATCCCCAAGGCATCATCACCAGTAAGAACCATGTCGTCCATATTTACTGCAAGGATCACAACACTAGATTCCTTACATCTCACGAAAATAGAATGATTAGATGTGGACTTGCGAAACCCAATCCTCTAAATCTATGAATTGAGTCAAACCATGCTCGTGGATTATGTTTCAGGTTATAGATAGCTTTCTGGAGTCTGCAAACCTTCTCCCCTTCAACCACAAAGCTAGGTGGTTGAGCCATGTATACTTCCTCTTAAAGATCTCCATACAGGATGCATTCTTTACATCAAGCTGATATAGGAGCCATGCCCTGCAAGTGATAGAATTACTCAAACTGAGTTAAGGTGCGCCATAGGAGCAAACGTGTCGAAATAGTCTATACCATAAGTCTGAGTGTAACCCTTTACCACAAGTTTGGCTTTGAGTCGCTCAATAGTTCCATCTGGGTTGTACTTCACAGTGTACACCCATTTGCATTCCACAACCTTGACACCTTCCGGAAGGTCAATCAACTCCCATGTGTCGCAAGAGATAAGGGTCGCCATCTATTCCTCTATGGCTTGTTGCCAGCTACAATCCTTTAGAGCTTCATTGTGATGCCAGGGAACCATCATTGCAGATAAGGATGTAGAGAACTGTTGCAATGCTGGACTAAGATGATCAGTTACAGTACAATGAGACATTCGATGTAAAGTGCAAATTCTCGTAGCTTTCTTGAGAGTAGTAAGCAAGTCATTAGACTGCTGAGAGGGATCATCTGGATTAGATGCTGTAAAAAGATTACGAGACCCGATCCTCCTCAGTAACCTCAACCTGCATAGATAGCAATGGGACAAACACAGGATCCTTCAGATGACGGTCATAGGAGTGGGTAAACCAGCCAAGAGAGGATCCCTCATTAGAGAAATAAGGGATAGTGGGAGGTAACGAATAATCTTATTCCATAAGAAAATCCTACACCTCTTTATATAGAGAGAGGTGTTGGGTAAAATACATCAAAGAACCAATAGAAAACATAAAGTGAATAAAGCAGTACAAAAATACTAAAAAGACAACTAGAGTGTCTCTCAACACTCCCTCTCAAGTTGGAGCATAAATATGTATCATTCTTAGCTTGTCACAGCAAGCATCAAAAGTAGGCTTGGCAAGAGGCTTAGTAAACATATCTACGGTTTGATTATCTAAAGTAACGGGTGTAGTGAAGAGGAGTCCTCTCTAAATCAGATCTCTAGTATAGTGACAATAAACCTCTAGATGCTTTGTGTGTTCATGGAACATAGGATTATTAACTATATAGGTGACAGCCCTATTGTCACATCTTTTCATGGGCTCCTCAATCTTGACATGCAAGTCAAGTAAGACAAATCTCACCCACATAAGCTCAGCAGATGTCTATGCCATTGCTCTATATTTTGATTCAGCATTGGATCTGGACACAACACTCTATTTCTTACTCCTCCATGTCACCAGATTACCGACCACATAAGTATAAAGGTCAGTGGTCGATTCCCTATCAGAAAGCGATCGGCATAGTCTGCATCAGAATATCCTACTATGGTCATAAACTTTCCTTTCTTGAATAACAATCCACGTCCTAGTGCTCGTTTCAAGTACCTGAACATCAGCATAGCAACATCCTAGTGCTGCTTGATTGGCTTGTCTATAAATTGGCTGAGTTTACCAACCGCAAAAGAGATATTCGGGCATGTAATAGTGAGGTAAAGTAGCTTTCCAATCAACTGTCTATATCCTCTGCTCTTTATAGTCTGTGACTCTGCATCATACAAATGCATCTTCAAGTTCATGGGTATGTTGGCTAGCTTGGATCTCAACATCCAAGTCTCTTGCAACAAATCAAGTGCATATTTCCTCTGACTGAGAACAATACCTCCCATGCATTTTGCCATCTCAATATCCAAGAAATATCTCACGGAACCAAGATCCTTCATAATAAATTCTTTAGCCAACCTCTGCTTGACCTCAATTATCCCAGCTGTATCATCACCAGTGAAAATAAAATCATTTATTAAGACAAGAAGCACAACTGTTTTCTTGTCTGTCTTCCACATGAACAAGGAATGATTTGAAGATGACCCGATAAGTCCCATATCTTCAACAACTTCTGATAACTTCTGAAATCAAGCCTGTGGATTTTGCTTAAGTCCATATATTGCTTTCTTTAACTTGCACACACTCCTCATGAGTCTTAAAGCCGGGAGGCTGTTGCATATATAGCTTTCCTTATAGATCACCATACAAGAAGGTATTCTTCACGTCCAGCTGATGTAGTGGCCAATCAAGATGAGCAACAACAGAGATAAGAATCTTCACAGTAGGAAGCCTAACTACTGGAGAAAAGGTGTTAAAGAAATCTACCCCATATGTCTGGGTGAATCCCTTTGCCATGAGTCGAACCTTATACCAAGAAATAGATCCATCAGGATTATATTTCAAGGCAAAGACCCAATGGAAGCCAACAGTACGTGCACTAGCTAGTAACAGAGTAAGCTCCCATGTTTGCCAAGACCGGAGGACGACCATCTCATCCTCCATGACCTGGTGCCACTTTGGATTGAGCATAGCCTGTTGGTGGGTGGGTGGAATCTAGGTAGAGGAAAGCGCCTCTATAAATAAAGCAAATGAGCAACTAAGACAATAAGAGGAAACCACCCCAGCAACCAGATAGTGTGTACAACTCCAGGGAGCCTTCCGAATAGCAATCGAAATGTCAAGATCATCAAAAAGGGACTCAGAATCAATTGGTACACCATCTGCAAGGTCATCACCATACACACGATGGTCACTAGTGTCAACACATACCTACTGTGGAGAGGATGATGGTGCTGAAGGCGAGGGGGTATGTTGCCGATATGTCACTAGTTTTCTAAAAACCAGTGGAGTATCTCTTAACAGAGTAAGACTTGTAGTGTCTGGTGATGTAATCTGAGCAGCAGGAAAATCTCCAAACTGAATAGAAGGAATGGGCATTGGTGCCCTCTCTGTCTCAAAAATCAACTGACTCCCAATGATTGAAAAATATGGTACAGCTTCGTGAAAAATAACATCAGCACTAACATAATGCCTCTTTTACAAGGAATCATAACATATGTAGCCCTTCTAGGTATGGCTATATCCCATAAAGACATACTTAACTGCTTTGGGGGCAAGTTTATCCCTACTCAACCTAATAATGTGCACAAAGGCTATATAGCCAAAAGTTCAAGTTTGCAACTGAAATAACTCTCTATTTGGGTACAATATTTGCCATCGTACTTGCTCATATATCACAGAACTAGGTATCCTGTTAATCAAATAACATGCAGTAAGTACTGCATCTCCCCAGCATCGTGACGGAACATTATGGTGAATCAATAAAGTCTGAGCCACATCCAAAAGATGTCGGTGTTTCTTCTCTGCCACCCCATTCTGCTGGGATGTATGGGGACGTGGTCTGATGAACCACTCAATGGGATTTTTAGAAGGCTATCATCTGTGTAGTACAAAACTCAAGTGCATTGTCAGTACAAACAACTTTGACAATATAAGCAAACTGATTCTTTATTTCAATAATAGAAGTCTCAATACAAACCCAACATCTGACTTATTTTTTAATAAAAATACCTAAGACAGTCTAGAACAATCATCCATAATCACTAAATAATATCTACGACAAAGTCGATCTGGAATACGATTAGGACCCTATATATCTAAATACAGCAAATAAAAAACGGACTTAACAATAGTATAACTACCATGATAAGTCAATTTGTGGTGCTTTCCCATTTGACAAGCATCACAATGAATCTCAGTGGCTGGTGAGATATGAGGGATGATGTGATGAAGCCTATCCAGAGATGGATGACCAAGATGATTGTGTCACTACAGAGCAGTCCTTGTAGCGAAACACACTTCTCCATGGCATGATGCAGTAATTGGAGTCCGAGACAGGCGATACATGCCCTCCTCTTCACATCTGTCGCCAATCATCCTCCCCGTGAGCTTGTCCTGAAACACACAACCAACATCATCAAAAATCACCCTACAATTAAGATCCTTTGTAATCCTGCTACCAAACAACAAACTCATAGGAAAATCTAGAATAAATAGAAAATTGGACAATCTCATATTGGGAGTAAGTGTCACCTCCCCTTAACCAACTCTAGCATGCCTCCCATCTGCTACCTGAACTGTCCTATTAGGACGCACATACTGAAAATGCTGAAAACTACTTTGATCGCTACTCAGGTGCCGTGATGCACCAAAATCAACCAGCCAAGTAGACCTGTCAGAAGCACCAAAAATACAACCTATACTTGAGGAGGCAATGGCAGCAGTATTTGAGGATAAAGGAGTCTCTTGGGTGATCTGAGCAAGTCGCTGCACCACAGCATCATAATATGCTCATGACACTATGTCTGACTATGTCTCAGAGGTGGTAACAACCCGATTGGCCACGAGAGGTCTCCCATGCTTGGACCAGCAGGAAGCCTCTACATAATCGATTCGACCATAGAAAGTGCATGTAGGACATGGTTTGCCCATTTGTCCTCTGCCACGTCCACGTCCACGAGTAGAGGGAGAACCCTGAGTCCCCTGACCTCCAACTGCTAAAGCGAAAATCTGTTCAGTAATCTCTGGGAGAGGCGTAATCACAGTAATCCTGCTAAGCCGACTGTATGTCTCCTCAAGAGAGGGAAGATCTGACAAAGTCAATATCTGAGAATGTGCAGAGTCATACTTTGGGCCTAATCTAGAGAGAAAGTGCAAAACCGCAATCTCCTTGCGGTAGCCTCGCTGAGTGGTACACGTGCACATAGGCATGCACACGTACTTCTTCAGAAGTCCTTTTAATATAGCATAATACTGAGTTAAGGGTTGTCCCTCCTGCCTAAGGGAAAACATCTCGCTGTAGATCTGGTACACTTTGCTGGAATTCTTTTCATGAGAATACGTGTTATAAAGAGAATCCCATATCTCCTTTGCAGTCTTGTAGTACATAATATCGTCTCCAATCTGAGGCAAAACTGCATGCATAATCCATGCTCTCACCATAACATTGTCCTTTTTCCACGTGGCATACTTCCTAGTCTTGTTCTGAGACTCTAGCTCAAGAAGGTGTTTCTTGTCATGACCCTCAATAGTCATCAGGAACATTTGTGACCAACAGGTAAAGTTGGTCTCATCCGGCTTCACTATGGGAACAAAAAACATGTTTTTATAGTTCCTGCTCTCCAGGTTTGTCTTCGATGACACCTCGGATGAAGACGAAGCCATAATGCTCAGAAATCATGAGAAGATGCCAAAATCAGTGATCTAACATGAGAACCAAGTGATTTCTTCCTCGGAAAACACGTTAAACACACATAGAAGCCCTTCGAAGATCAAGAGGCGCACGCTAAGGCTAGGAGGAATCCTTAGTGCTCCTCAACAGGAGGCTGCTACCTCCTGCTCCTTGTGGCTGGTTTGCACAAACCCATCGGCGACGCTGCTGTCGATTGGTGGGGGTGCTGCGCTGCTGCTACAACTGGAGATCGTGCCATAGCCCCCTGCCACGTAGCTGTTGGACCGTCGTTGCCCCTTCTACTGGTGGGAGTGCCACCACAAGGGTTGTCGCCTCCTCCTCTACCAGTTTTGGTGCTTCTGTTGGCGCTGTTGCCGCTGGTGGAGGCTGTGGTGGCGAGGAATTACAAGGGAAGAGATGAAGGGTTTTGGTGGTATAGGTTAGAGGCTTATTTCGGTGGGATACCCGAGCGCCAATCTAAGATCGCAACTTTGATACCAAATAGGAGGAAACAAATAATCTCATTCCTCAAGAAAACCCTACACCTCTTTATATAGAGAAAGGTATTGGGTAAATTACGATAGAGAACCAATAGAAAACATAAAGTGAATAAGCAGTGCAAAAAGACTAAAAAGATAACTAAAGTGTATATCAAAAGGAATCCTCTCAAAGAAAGTGACATCAGTCAACACATAATAACATTTACCTACTAGATTAAAACATCTGTACCCCTTCTAGGATCTAGAATATTCCAGGAAAACACACTTAACAGATCTTGAAGGCAACTTATCAAAAAAATCCAAATTGGTGGACAAAACACAAGCATCTTAAAATTTGCAGTGCAATGCAAAAAGTGAAGTATCTGGCTGTAAAATGAGTAGAGTATAACCATCGAGAACAGGTAACAAAACCCGGTTAATCAAATAAGTAGATGTGAGAATGGCATCTCCCCAGAAAGATTCAGGTACATTCATAGCAAGCATCAAAGTTCGAGCTACATCAAGAAGATGGTGCAATTTGCACTCAGCTAGCCCATTTGTTAGGATATGTGGGCACAAGAAGTCTCGTGAAGAGTACCATTGTCAGACAAGAAATCAGTAATATCTTTTGCATAAATTCAAGAGCATTATCACTGTGAAAAATCTTAATGTGCGTGGAACAAAAGTTCTGCACTTCATTAAAAACCATTGGTATGATAGACCCAGTATTAAACCGATCATTAAAAATATCCATGGCAAACGACTATAATCATTAATAAAAATAACAAAATATAAGTAGATTGACTAGTGGCTTCTTCGACATGGACCCTAAACATCACAATGAACCAACTCAAAGGAAGTTAAACTCCTCTTATTCTGATAAAAAACAAAAGAAACACGATGATGTTTACGAAGTTGGCAAGCCTCACAATCTAACTTGTTTGGAACCGACGACTCAGGAAACATCTTCTGAAGTTTGGAAACAGAGGAATGACCCAGATGATGGTGCCACAAAACTGGATCGACAGAGATAAAAGCCATGTCAGCAAAAACATGGGGAGTATTAACATAATAGAGGCCATTACACTGAATTCCCCCACCAATCATCTTTCTCGTCTAGATGCCTTGAAAGAATACAAAATATTCATAAAAAATTACTCGACAGTGAGGTCCTTTACATAGTCTATAAACAGACAATAAACTTAAGGGAAACCGAGGAGCACAATAGACACCTGTCAACTTTAATAAACCAGAGAATTGAACATCTCTTTATTACAGTGATAGAAGAGTAGGTTATATTTGCTAGACAATCTGAAGTAACTATAGATGCTAATCACAGTGACAAGAGGGCATCTTTCTTACTAGTAAGGTGATTAAAAGCACCTGAGTCAACCACCCAAGACGAAGTCGATACAGTAGTAGCTAAAGTTGGCAAAGCTCCCAGTTGTTGCCAGAGATGCAAAAGTATTTGCTAAAGCTCCCTACCTCAGTATCTGCATGAACCGAGCATAATCATCCGCTGTCAGAGTAGGGACTCCACGTGAAGTAGGGGTATTCTCCCATTGAACAACAGCTACATTTGCCCAGCCAAGATAGCCAAATTTGACCTAGCACCTCTTAGAAGGATGATTGGTCCTCTAACAATGAACACATGTATGTCCACAGCCTCTGCCACGTCTGACACCTAAAGCACCACACCCACTAAAGACCGTAAAGGCAAACGTCTTTGTAGTTGTGGGAGTGTAGTAATAGGAGTCACATCCGATGCAATCTTTTGGAGCCTCCCAAAGATAACCTCCAGATCAGGTAAGTCATCCATAGCTAGAATTTGATAATGAGCTGACGTATATCTGGTACTCAAACCATCTAAAAATATGTAGACTTGCCAAGCCTACTTATGGCTAATCTGGGTTTCACAACAAGAGGGCTGAAAAATACTCAGCTCTTCAAATAAGTCCTCCATCCTAGTAAAGTATTCCATTAGAGTGTGATCCCCCTGAGATGTAGACCATATGCAACGATAGATATCCACTAGGTGAGCATGATTAGATTGCTGGGAATACTTCTTTGCTAGACTCTCCCAAATTTCCTTAGCAATCTTCTCGTACCGGAGATTCACCACAATCTGAGGTTCCACGCTATTCATCATCCAATTCATGACAAGATAATTATCTTGCTTATATTTCTTAAAGTTTGAAGCATATGCCTTGATAGGATCCTTAGTCAGGATATAGAGCTTCTTTTGGCCTCCAACGAAAATCTTGAATGCTTGGGCCCATAGAAGAAAGTTCCGGACACCATTAAGTTTGATAGTGGTGCCTTGGACTACAAGAGAAGTTGATGAAGCCAGAGGCTTGACTTCAAAGATAGTGGATGACTTGGACGTAGCCATGGTGGAGCTAAAGAGTCAAGATAGCCAAAAATCTAATATAAAAATAGTAACTAAAGGCATGCTCTCCTCCAATTTTAGTGATCTCTCATGGACATAGGGCCTTGCAAAGTCTTTAAGTGGCCCTAAGACATCAAAGGATGATAGTTGTATTGGTAAAATCATGTAAACAATCATCAAAGCCTCAAATCAAAGAGGATGATCCGCTATGGATGATGCTTCCTAACACGAATAGCACAAAGATGCGGATTTACAAAGACACGAACTCACATGAGACCCCAAGCGCCACACATACTGACTATAGGTGGCAGCGTGAGGGATTAATGGCCTGCAGAACCACCACAGGCGATGCTAGAAGGCAACAATGCCCCCCAGGGCCACCGGTAATGGTTGAAGTGCCCCCCTCCTACGCTGTCTAGCATTGGTAGCGTCGAGAGGAGCGCCTGGCGGTGTTGCTGGGCCACTGCTATTGGTTGGTGGCACCGCTTGGTACCGTCGCTGGTGGTTGCTGCTGCCAGTGATGAAGAGAAGAGGTGAAGGGAAAAAAGAGAGATGTGATTTTCTCTCTAAGGCTAGGATTTTGGTGGAGAACAATACCTTAGTGTGAAGAGTCTAGGACCCATCCCACTTTGATACCATGTTGAGAGAAAGAAGAATGAAATCGTCTTATTCGAAAAGAAAACCTAGGCCTCTTTATATAGAGAGAAGCTTTTAGAAAAATTACATATGATGTCTTTACTGAAACACAAAATAACAAAATACTCCTATGTAAATGAATAACTTCAACGAGTTGAATATAAATTACATGAACACTAATGTCTTTTTCCCCCCTGAAAATAGCAATGAAATTACTAAAAATTAAAAAAATGCAAGTTCTATTGAACATGATAAGCTTACACTTAGCTACAATGTAAGAGTTGTATGTTAAGGTTTAGAACTCCAACTTTGACTTTATAGAAGACGATGATGAAGAGGAGGATTTGGAAATCAACAAAAGGGACTGAGGTATGTATTTCTGAAGTTTCAGTGAGCTTGTTTTAGTGGCTTGAATGCTTTGTCTGCTATACAACCACTCAATATTGTCCAGCATCTAGTTAGTCAAGTTTACTAGTGGTTATATGTTCAGAAAGAAGCCACTCCAACTGCCCATGGCCACTTTTCTTTTTGAAAAATAAGTGATAATCACTCAATGTCAATGATCAACCACCTATATTAATAAAACCATTGCATCATGAGATATAAATAGAAAGCCACATCCCTCATAAATCTGAGGAAGCATGAACAACGTTAACAATGAACCTCTAGCCCCTCAAAAGCATATTATTTGTTTGGATCTATAGACCAAATGGAAGTCAAAAGAGCTGCTCTCTCAATTTTGATGGTGAAATCTGAAAGCCAAGAAAGCTATAGCTGATGCGCAAACTAAAAAGGCAAGTAGCATAAAAATGTACCCCATATAAAGCACTAGAGATGAAACTACTAGAGCCTAAAAAATGAAAAGCTATCAGCTTGAACTGTAAGACATCTACGGAAAATAGATAATCATTCAAGCCATGCATTTATATGTGCCTATTGCTTTTCAAGTTTACAACTCCCATTAAAAAATAAGGGATAAAATAAAACAAAAATAAAGAAAAGAGAAATTGTAGTGTCTGTCACACTATTTACGGGAAAGCACTGCCATCACTAACTGAAGGTTATTCACCTGTTGGAAAGCAGAAAATATGGAAACTGTTAAAAGGACAGATTCCTATATCAGTAGATGATCTACCTTAGTAATAAATGGCCCAAGTTTTCTACAAGCATTAGAAACATTTTTTAAAATAATAGGATTTAACATTCTCAGTATATTTGTTATAGTTAACAAAGGAATAGAAGAGTTTGGATAATGCAGCAATGATGGCTATGGTGGAGAGGCAGCATAATTAAACAACAGAAGAAGAAACACGTACAAAAGAGTATAGATAACACATAGATTGTAAGGAAACGAAAAAATAAACTATCAAAACAGTTAATGGTATGGAAATGCACTTTAATTACAGGGCAGCTGTTGCCTTACTTCTTGGACAAGATCCACATACTTATCTTCCATGAACAATTCAACTAAAACCAAGAAATCCTTGCTATTCATTATAATGAAAGAATTGCAAGCTCTAAGATAAAAGAAACAAATTTTATCACTGTTTGCTGGTGATGAGCAGAGTACATGAGTTTAAAAAAAAAGTATACATAGTATGATACAGCTCAGTTAAAGCAACTATGATAGAGATGGCGAATATCCTTTTTAATGTGGTACACTTCTTAGTTTTGGTTCTGGATGACTATATACTTTTCAAATGATTGAAAATCTTGGTTTTGGCCCATTTTTGTTTGGTATGAAAACATGAGAAACATCTCAACTCTAATTGTCTTCATGTAACCCCAAATAAAAAAGAAGAATAGCACAACTTTCTCTGCACACTATGTCAGGCAATCCCCCCAACAAACAGCCATAAAAAAAAACTCCTCTCTCTCTGTTTCGGAAATAATCAGGCAATCTATTATACCATATGTTATGGAATTATGATTCAATCATTTGATCCTCCCACTATCACATACAAGTCAAAGCTTAAATACATAAAATTTATAGAAAACCAAAAGAACCAATCTGTTTCTTTGGTTCCAAATTTGTATATGTTCTGATGATCTTAAACTCGATCAATTTTGAGATGGCCAACATTTTCTTGAGATGATTAAGCTTTTTAAGTCTCAAACTTGCACCATCCATGCTGTAGATATTTTTTAAGTTCAATAATAACTTATGCATTTGATGTCATCACCCATCACATGCCTGCTATGAAAAGATTAGTTTCACTCAGCTAGAATTTACAATATGGAGTATAGATTATCTATCCTGAGGTTTCTAAAGCCATTTTCATTGAAAATCCAAATATCATAAAAGCTATGAGCAGAAGACTAACAACAAAAGCTGACACAAGCACGAAGATTCTCTCTCTCTCTCTCTCTCTCTCTCTCTCTCTCCATGCTAAAAATGGTGCCCACTCCACACAAAAAAAAAAAAAAAAAAAGAATTTGCAACATGCCTAGGGGTTATGACCTGTTTCTTAGTGATGGATTTGTCTGAAAATGCCTCAAACTCATAACCCCAGATGAACCCGAACCCACAAAGAGAATGTGACGAGTCCTCCAAGTGCAATTAGCTGATCCTACTTTAATTTTTTCGAGTTAGAGCCTGGATATGTAGGTAATGCTTGAAACCAGCTAGTTCAACTTTGCAACTTACTCAATGAATTGGCCTTCACTCCACCAGAACATCAGAAATTAGTTTCTCAGTCTGTTCTTCCTGGCATAATATGCTGCTCTTTCTTGGATCCTTACAAGGTTTTCTACAGTCATCACAGAGGGGATGGACTTTAGCGAGAGGTGGATTGGCTGGGTTAAGTGGTGCACTCAGGCACCCACCATCTTTCCCCCATAAGCAGGATCCCGTCATAGTGCATCACTGGGATGAGTAGGAATGGGCCTCCTCCATCAGGGTGATCCCTTGTCACCCCCTCCCGCTGTCATCCATCATCGATGTTCTTTCATTTTTAAACGGATTGCTAGTGGTGAGAGGTGAAGTCAAGTTGCCAATTATTAAAAGACTGAGTTTGTTCCCCACTTGTTATTGTCCTGATTTTCTTTTTCCCTTCCTTGGCGGATGTTGTTGCCTCCAATGTGGCATCCTAAAAGTGTTTGGTGCATCCCCTGACTGGCAGTGAATATGTAGAGAAGAGGAGAGCTCTCCTTGCACATGCAATGCAAGCCGGATTTTCTGTTTGTTTGAAAATTAGGCATATCGGGAGATTCCCTACTTACCATGTTCTTGCCTCTCCACTGTTGGTCAGTAAGAGTAAAGTCGGGCTGTTCTTAGACCTCTTCTTGATGAAACTGAGGCGAACCAAACCAAACTAACTTTGGCAGGTTATGGGGGTTACAATCATGAGATGGGTGACTGAGGCCATGGCATTGTTTTGCACAGGATGTGCGGTTCTTTCTACCTATCAGAATTTTGGCAAAATAAGTGATGCAAGTAAGTTAACAAAGGATTACGGAACTTAATCACTGGAATATTATTATTATTATTATTATTATTATTATTATTATTATTATTATTTCTACGGTTATCTAACAACCTGAGAAGGTCTGGATTGCATTTTGAATTACTTAACTGAATTCGACGAAATCAAAGCGTATGGAATTCACAAAAAATGTATCCTTTCCTTGACAATTCTTGTTCAACTGCCCCCCTCGTCGTCCCCACGATCGATGCTCTCTTCGCACTCGTCCAGATCTCGGGAGATTAAATTACCATCTTACTCACCAAAAGGGATTGATTTAAAAAAAGAAAAAGAAAAAGGAGAAATAAAAGAACACAACCAAGCATTAAAGAACTCAACGAATCTTCTGTTACCGAGAGAGAGAGAGAGAGAGAGAGAGAGAGAGAGCATATCATCAAGCAAGCAAGTTGGCATGGAAAAGGAAGGAACGCAAACCCAAATAACCAACATGGATGGGTGAATGCGTGCGTGCGTCCTCCAAGAAGAACAAAACTAGTAGCAACGGCATCGATTCCTTTCCCAAATCTCTCGAAAAAAGGCCAAGAAAGACCGGACCGGACCGACCTTAATTTTCTTGTCCAGCGAAAACAAAAAGGCAAAGAAGGAAGGGAACCTTAATTAATATCTCGTGGTGTTTAGAGGAGTATAGTTGTGTACGAACCAGAAGCAGAAGCAGCAGCAGAAAGGGAGGAGTAATCGTGTTGGGCGGGGGAGGAGAAGCGCCTGTGGAGGTCTACGAGCTGCTCGCAGATGGTGGCGTAGGCGGCGATCTGCTTGCGGAGGACCTCCACCTGCTCCTCCGTCATCACCACCACATTATTATTCCCCACCACCATGTTCATCTTCTTGTTGCTGTTGTTGCCGCTTCTTTGCAGAGCCACCTCTCCCTCCCGCTTTACACACACACATGTATATATATATATATATATAGTTCCAAATTGTAGGGAAACGGAGTAGGTGACTCGTTCCGCTGGTGTGAATGTGGTTCCTATTCGATAATTTTATATTGATATAAAATAATATTATATCGATATAAGATCATGAAATCAATGTAAAATCATCAGAATATTGATAAAAAAATAATTTATCATTTATGTATTTTAATTTAAAATAATGTGATTATTTATTTCAATGCAGTAAGAATCATTACTCAAGGGATTTTATATTTTTTAATATTAAATATTAATTATCAAATAGTTATTATTGGTGATTTTTGTGGAGGCCCTCTCTCTCCCCCCTCCCCAGAGAGAGAGAGAGAGAGAGAAGGAGACGCTTGTTTCTTTCATTTTTTTTGCTCCCTGAAAAGTGGTAGTAGTAGTAGCAGGAGCAAGTAGATAGTCGGTCGTAGGAGAAGAAAAGTTGAAACTGGGATAGGTTTTCGGATTAAGTTTCCACTCCTTTCCCCCCGTCGATTTCTTACCATCTCTTGTCTCGCTGTGTTTTAAGTATGGAAGTAGAGCATTCTCGGTTAGAGGATAGGATATTTAAATTTATATGTAAAATATTTTACCTATGGAAAGATGAATTGAATTACCTCATAAAGAGTAAGTAACAAAGGATGTAAAATTTTGAACGTTGTCCGATGGTGTCATCTCTTATATAAACGATTAGCCAATGTTAGCATGCACGGTTGAACTATATATGTTACATTTAGGTCTTTTAATCTTGAGATAGAGCCTCCAATCATGAGATTATCCAATTTCAAGGAAGGAGGGTGAGGTGACCTTATCTTAAGATTGTGTGAAAGAATGCCTACATCAATCCCCTCAAACATCCTATAATTTGATTCATATTCGCTCAAATACAAAAACATCTAAATTCCACTACTTACAAAACTAATTTAGCAAAATCAATTTCTCAAAATAAATGACACCTTAAGATTTTATTTATTCCTAAATTGAAGATACATATATATATTTATTATTTTATTTTTTTTAATGTTGCAAGAGAAAAAAAAGAGCCATCTCAAAGAAGTGAAAGCATTGTTTACATGAAATTTTGAAGAGTTTCAATCTTGTCCATTTTCTCATGAACTTAAAATAAAATTTTGCACCTAAAAATTAAAATATCAAATGGATAATGGTACAAAAACGTGCGTTGTAATGTATTTTGTAACGTGTGGTTAAAATTAATCGGTTGAAAATCAAGCAGATCAAAACACATTAGTTAGAAATAGTTTTCAACCGATTAAAAATCAAAATATATCAGTTGAAAATGAAAATACACCAGTATATTTTCCTTTTCTATTAGTGATAAATAATTTTTCACTTAAAACGTGATTTTTCACCTATATGAAATGATTTTTCACTCAGAAAATAATTTTTCATCTATGAAAATTAATCAAAATACATTACTTGAAATCATCATTCTCACTTTATACGTTACAAAATATATTGCAACATACGTTTGGTTACTTTTGTAACATATGTGTGAGTCATCTCCTGACATGACTTTTTTATTACTTTAGAGGTTATATAACAAAAAAACTTAATTTTAGTTGTTTTTTAATGTTTCTTCTTCTTTACTATTTGGTTTGCATTGATATACATATTTTCTTTTAACTTCACCCTCTGCAATCCTTAATTCCTGTCTCTTCTCCCATTAAAAATTTTACATACATACATCCAAACACAGATATTTATATGTGTGTGTTTTATGAGCATATATATGTAGGTATATATGTATGCCTATATCCATACACATACATGTATGTAGGTGCACACACTTATATATATATATAGTACAGTACTTAAAAATCTCAAAAAAAGCATCACTTTATGACCACACGATCCTCTCTTTGCTTGATGAAACTGTTAGGTCTGGTTTTAGTGGTTTTAATATCTAGTTTTGTTAATTTGTGTATTTTTAT
The DNA here is from genome assembly GCA_037157565.1 of Thalassia testudinum. Lineage (NCBI taxonomy): Eukaryota > Viridiplantae > Streptophyta > Magnoliopsida > Alismatales > Hydrocharitaceae > Thalassia > Thalassia testudinum. The sequence goes on along the minus strand of JAZHRO010000067.1, from coordinate 44,259,482 downwards.
AGTATTTTAAGTGTTAAGTTTTTTTTGGGTAACCACCCTCGATCATCTCACGTAAATTTCAGGCACTTTGTTTTGGAGTTGCACCCATCATCACACGGATGTTCTCATCATCACATATTACAACGCAAGTTTCTTTAAATGCACGTTATGTATAAGTTACAATCCATTACTAATTGTATTACAATGCTCAAAAACCCCTATGGTTTACATTTTTTAATAGCCACAGTTGTATTGCAACTCTAACACATTATATTATCTGTAATACACATTAAATACATTAATTAGATAACCACCTTACTAATTAATTAGATTGTATTACAACATGATTTACTCTGATAATGTTACAACTCGTTCATGTATTTATTATAACTTATGTTGATCTTATTACATCGTTAAAGTTATTTGGTTACAAATAAAATCAACTTATATTACAATGAATCATCTAAGCTATTAGATTATTTTGATGGTGTTCTTTGCTACGTTACGTCATTTGTATCTATTAAATCAATTAATTTGATTAAAACACACTACAACGTACATTTATTGTATAGTTCCAGTTGTATTATAAGTTTATTTAGTTAGACATGTTATAACTTAATCATGCATTTGTTACAATATTCATTTTTTCTATTACAACGATAAAACTTATTTGTTACAACCATAGTCAAGTGTTATTATAAATCGCATACCATGATGTTACAATATTTTCATTATTGTTTTACATGTTATGCATGACTAATATTATGAAAGTAGTTGTATTCATGTTCTATTTATATTATTTATTAATACTAATTGATTTGATTAGTTGCACCTTTTTAAGAATGGATTTCATAAAGGTACGACATTTTTTTTTTTTTTTGGTAACATTCACTTGTTTTGCATCATTACAATACCATAAATGGTCTAGTTGGTGGTATTTATGCCATCCCCAAGATTAAAATCAAATGACCTATACGTATTACATTTTTTGAGGTTTTTGAGCAGAGTTCTCACTAGATAGGCCTCCTATATATATATCACTATCAAATTGCATAGATATGGGGACAATCATTTTTATTGCCATAAATATCCTGTGACAATGCTAAAATATCTCCATATTGCTTAGAAAATTCTTAAACTTGTTACATGCATATTTTGCTACATATGCCTTGATCTTCGAGTTTCTCTGAAGAGCATACATGATGTGTACACATCTAATTGACCTAAAATATTTATTTATGCATGTTCCTAGGTCTATAGAAGCATCATACATTATAAATATTGCATAACATGCATCATTTAGGTTAGATTGTATAAATTATAGGTTAATTTTTCCTTTTTGTGGTAAGGGGACAATGTGAGATCATTTCGGGGCCTCAGATTTGAGATCTAAGTGTACAGATCTGATTAGGGCGACGATCGGAGTCCAACGCCTCTGAGATCGCCCCAATTGGACCTCCGTAGCATCAAATTTAGTCCGAAAAAGATCAGAGGTCAAGGGATAAGGTGGTGTAAAATTCATACCTCAGATGACAAATCCTACCGCATGGATGGGTTTGGATCGATGATCGCAGCCCAACGGTACAAAAATCGGTCCAATCTGACATCTGTGTCACCATCTACAAGTTAGAAAAGATGGATAGCCGGGATAGCACCACGTGGCGCCATCCCAACCACCCAAATCGCCCCAGCAATGCCTGCAACTCTTCTTCTTCCTTTGATCAAGCAATCTCAACTGTTGATCATCCATCCAATGGCTGAGAGTGCATGAACAAAAATCAACAAATGTGACAAAGAAATGCTGGTTGCGCAATGGTTGAGCGGTGTACGTGGAAAGGGAGGTCACGCGGTCAAGACCTCGCATGCCTCAAATCGAAGAGGCAAGCGTGCTACACTCAATTTGACAGTCGGATCAGAGGTGAACGGTGGATGCAGGCGTGACGTGGCGCTATAGGGTGCTCCGGATGGAAGTGCAGCATGCATGCACGCAATGACGCTTGATTGATGCGCACAATGATGCGCAATTGCATGTGGTTGCGCTGAACGCTCGAAGGTGAAGTGGTGTGTGCGATTTTAAGCCATCCAATCTCTTGATTGGATGGTCGAGATGATCTGATAGTGATGGGGCGTGATCTTGCGCTTAACGGCTGAAGCGGGAGAGTCGAGTGATGTGGCGCATTGTGGAGCATCAGATCAAGAGTGAGCAGTGGAGATCAAGCTGCGGCTTCAACGACATGGGGGCTTTAGAGACGTGCACATCTGTCACTGAAGACCCTGCCATCAATTTCAAGCCTTTAAAAGACCTTTTTGTCCCCAATTTTCGTACCTATAAAAGGGCACCCCTATCACTCATTTTTATCATCCCTTTCTCTCTTCTCTCACCCCCTCTAAAGCTCTATGAACTGGTCCCATACCCGGGATGCTCTATTAGAGTTATAAAGATAATTTTTCCATCTTTTCACCCCTTCGTGGAGTATCCCGTGGTTGTTCTCTCGCCGCCATTTAGGAAGCGGATCCCACTGCGACTTCACCATGTTCCATCCTCCGTCTTCATCCTCTTTCGTCCAGCATCTCACCACTCTCGTCTAGGAGCCTCGTCAATGCGGCTCATCCTCGAAGCAGTCGTCGAGGAGGATAATTTCTCATCCTCTTCTCTTTTTACCGCTTTCTAGTGTAGATTTCCCGCTTTCAGTGTAGCAATTAGATGTAATGAATATGATGTTATGGTTATGAAGCATTTGTTTATTCTCTCCCTATTTTCTCCTTATTTGTATTATTCTTTCTCTCTTTTCTATTAATTATTCTTTAAGTATTCCTCAAAAAAAAAAAAATATTCTTTAAGTAGAATAGCTAGTAGATTAATTTCAACTAGCTAATCTGCTTTCGTGACAATAACTCCAACATGATTTTTAATCAAACGTTTGCCTTCTCGTGTTCGACCCAGGACTCACATTGAGTTTCAGTTAAATTATATGTTTGATGGATTTTTACACGACTGCAACGACAGGATTTTCAAACTCAAAACTTGTAACATAGAAATCACGTTCAACAATACATCTGGCAGAGAGCCAACCTTCAAAATCCATGATCATCGATCTATCTGGATCGCCAATTGTTATTAATTAATTGTCATCGTTGTTGTTGTAGTATAGTCGCAATCTAGATGGAGAGTCAATCATTTTATTTATTTATATAATTTTTATTGATTTATTCCAGGTCGTTCACTCGGAGGCAATTATTGATATATATCACTCTCTATGTTCCAAAAATACTCTTTTATTCCAAAAAATATCAATTATATTTATAAATGAATTAATAAATCAAAGAATTAATGAATCAAGTTAATTATGTATAAAATGAATCAATTAATATTAATTATAATGCCTTAAACATATTTATAATCAAACATGCACGAAAAACTACTTAATTTACTCTAAATAATAATATAAAAAATAATACCTAAGTCAAGGTACAAAAATAATAACAAATTTACTTACATATACTATACTAACATATATAAAAACATACTAAATAATATTAAACCTCAGAAAAATTATATACAACCTAAGGCAAATAAGTATCCTAATTATAGACACTAACTATATACATATACATAGGTACATATATCTACTACGATATAGATACATACACATAATATATCTATTTACAAATTTACACTATTAATACTTAAATATATACACCCTATATATAGTGTTTAAAATATACTACGCATATATACATATACTTATGTACCCTATAGACATAAATAGATAACTCTAACTTAGCTAAATTAATATACAAAGCTATATTGACATACTTAAATGTTACTACAACCTTCAAAAACGTCACTAAAAATTATGTACATAAAAAGCTAAAACAAATACTTACATATATACTCATTATATATAGATATATTATTTCTATTATACATGTCTATATATATAAATATACTGTGCATTTATACTTATATATATATATACATACATATACGCGTACACTATGAAAACAACACATATGTTATACACATATACACATGCAATACGCACATCAACACTTAGTCTCACTCATAATACATTCCAACAATTAGAAACTTTGTTTGAATATTCGTTCCCTCACTTACACTAAGCACACTCATATAAAAATTAATTTTTTTATTGGCTGGGCCGATTCATTCGTGAGATACACAGCACCCCTAAGGATGGAACTAAACCGCTTCTACGAACTGACCCCTAGTTTTTATATAGGTGACTTTTGGTGCATTCTTTCGACCCAATACCTGGCTCAATGAACCGAGCACAGGCATCGTTCAGATTGGGCTCCTAGCCCCACACTCAATATGCTTAGTATACAATATGCTCAAGAGGGTAATGGTTAAGGGTTTTATTGTGTGCCCAGCGCTAACGACTGAGTAGCTACCGGGTGTAATTCATTATATGCAGTTGCGGATGCTCATGATCTCACGATGTGGCACTACCAATCACGGTTGAAATGGTGTGTGCAACGTTTTGAATTCAAGATTTTGGGCCTCGATTTGAGTGCCCTAATTAATTCCAAATTCCAAATAAATTATAAGGTTGGAGAGCCCTTATATAAGGCTACATAATTGTATAATTAATTTACAAAAATAATTTATTTAATTATATATAGAAATTACTTAAACTTAGTGCTGTATACACGGTAATTTATGGCTTAATTACTTAATTAATGTACAAATTAATAATTGAATGATTCAATTAACATAATAATTGGTTAATTTACATAATAAGGTATTATTAAACATTTTTAATTTATTTTAGAACATTTATTTTAATTTATATACATTTAATTACACATTATAAATAGATATACATATAATTTAGTTATAAATATTATTATACAGTCTAAATATATTATAAATAGGATGAAAATAATTAAAATTAATATATATAAGTGTACAACTCGGATTACTTTGGTATTAAGTTAATTTACTAATTTATTTTATTATAACTTAATAATTTACCTATTAACTTAATAATCTAATTATATATAATAAATACATAAATAAATTAATATATAGGTATAAATAGTTATATAATAATTACTTAAATACATATGTACAGTAATAGATACTATTGTATAGGTTTAAATACTTATTTATAATTATTTTAATTTACATACATATAATCTACTATAAGTTAATATATAATTATATAGTAAAGTTATATATACAGTACCTCATCCTAAATACTTATTTAAATATATATAATACACTTTAAAGTTATTTATGTACATTTAACTTAAGTTATATTTACAACTATAAATAGTATATACATGGTATTTTAGTATATTTTTGGGTATTTTTAGATTTTTATGGTATTTATATATTTAATAGAGGTAGGAGAAGAGACAAAAAAGGTGAGATGATAGAAGAAGAATTTCTTTTTCTATTTTTGAATGTAGTTCTTTTATTAAATTTCAGAGTAGATCGAATTGTCGCCTGGTATGTTCTACCAGCCTGGGAGTTTGGAATACTTTGAAATTTTACATAAACCTAAAAATATATTTAATCATACTCAAGGCATGTTTCTTTTATTTATTTACAATTTTTTTGTAATTTTCTATGTATTGTCAAATTTGTCCAAAAGAGGCCTAAATGAGTTAAAACACATAAACCTAAAGCCTCTAGATGTGATTCAATAGCTGAACAACAGGTTTAAACACTCAGACACATTCAGCATAGCACATGGAAGATATTAGAGGAATTAAACATGATTTTCATCTTGATTTTCATTAAATTCTGACTTAGGACAAATTATACAATCACATATAGTTGACAATGAATTTAAATAAGGTTTTCATGCAATTTAGATAAGATTAAAATCAAAACATTGTACATGAATGCTTACACATGTTGTTTGGACAATAAAATACATGTCAACTCCTTAAAATCCTCAAAGTGATCTCAACATCCATTTTAAATCCCTTCCTTCAGGCCTTGCTTCTATCAGATGCAGCAGCTACTACTGCTCAACTAAATCAGTAGCTACTGTTGCTGTTGTTACTGTCAAATTGAGCAGCTGATTGCTGCTTCCTTGCTGCTGTCTATGAAAACCCGGTAACTGCTTGCTGCTGTTGTTGTTGCAAAACCATCACACCATCAAGGTCTGATCAAAGCTCCTTCAAACCACTTTAGATCTAAATAAGTTAGATCTAAGTGTCATTAATTCTAGAAATGCATCAAGTCACAAAATCTACTAAAAACAGGGATTAGATTCACTGAATGTAGCTGCTATGTAGCCTTTTATGTATTAATTTGGGAGATTTGAGTCAAAACACATGTTTAAACAATCATATAAGAACTAAGCATGCTTTAAACTCATTGTAAAAATCAAATCTGTGCATTAAAATCTTCATCAAATGCCCTTAGAATTCAGATCTGATCTCAGATCAGGGTTGTAGAAGTACATCCCAGATCTGAGATGGATGATAAAATCTCATGAACAATCACCTTAAAAATTCTCCTAATATCTTGAAAGCCAAGGTAATGTAGACATATTTATGTCACATAAACTGTCTATTTATGCACGTTCTTAGGCATATAATTGCATTCAACATTATAAATATTGCACAGTATGCATCATTATGCATTTAGACTAATTTGTGCAAAATATAGGTGAATTTCCCTTTTTTGTGGCTAGGGATAGGACGATATCATTTCAGGGCCTCGGATTGAAGAACCAACCGTACGGATTTGATTAGGGTGACGATCGGAGTTCAACGACTCTAAGATCACCTCGATCGGACTTCCATAGTATCAGATGCAGTTTGAGGAAGATCAGAGGTCAAGGGATACAGTGGTGTAAAATTTAGACTTTAAATGACAAATCCAACCGCATGGATGAGTTTGAACCAACGATCATAGCCCAACAGTGAGGAAATCGGTCTAATCCGACATTTATGGCACCACCTACAAAGCAAAGAAGATGGACGGCCAGGATGGTGCCACGTGGCACCATCCCAGCTGCCCAAAGTGCCCAACATTGTCCGCAACATCTTCTCTTCGCTACTCGATCTAATCCCAGTCGTTGGATCATCGATCCAACGACTAAGATTCAATCTTGGCCGCGTAGCATCTTTAGTGAAGGCAAGGGTTGGATCATTTTCGACCATTGGCTCAAGATCTAACAATCGTGAGTGCGCTAGCCTTAAAACAAAAGTGAGACACTATTGGGGGCTTAGCACGGTGGTGAAGGGCCTAATGCACAACGCGAGGCACGTGTTCGAGTCACGTGGAATAGGCTCAATCTGCGAGAAGAGCGGGCACACGAAATTGTGCCATTCGATCCGTGATGGGTAGCTTGGATGCACGCACGATCTGATGCCCAACTGGATGTGTGATCTGACTCACCGCAAAGGCACTGCGGGATGAGGTAGCTTTTAAGCCATCCAATCATTCAATCGGATGGCTGATGGCGATGAGGCACAATTGCACACCTCAACGGCTGAAGGTGAATTGTTTGGACATGTGGCTGTATGTGGATGCTTCGATCTCCATCTCATAGCCAAGGATGCACGCGAGCTTTAGCGACGTAGGGTCTTTAGTAACGCTTGCAAGTGTCACTAAAGACCTTGCCATTTATTTCAAGTCTTTAAAAAGACTATTCTACCCTTTCCTCCTTGCCTATAAAAAGGACCTTACACCCACCTCATTCACCATCCCTTCTCTTCTTCTCTCACCCCCTCCAAAGCTCTACGAGCTTGTCCCATACCTGGGATGCTCCATTAGAGTTAGAGTAAAATAATTTTTTCATTTTCTCACCCCCTTCGTGGAGCATCTTGCGGTTATCCTCTCACCACTGTTCGAGAAGTGGATCCTACTGAGATGCCACCCTGCTTTGTGCTCCACCCTCCAACTTCGTCCTCCCTCATCCAGCATCTCACCACCCTCGTCCGGGCACTCCGTCAACGCGGCTCATCCTCCAAGCAGCCGTCGAGGAGGATAACTTCTCACCCCATTTTCTTTTATCGCTTTCTAATGTAGATTTACAACTTTCTAGTGTAGCAAGTAGATGTAATGAACATGATGTTATGGTTATGAAGCATTTGTTTATTCTCTCCCTATTTTCTCTTTATTTGTATTATTCTTTCTCTCTCTTCTATTAATTATTCTTTAAGTAGAATAGCTAGTAGATTAATTTCAACCAGCTAATCTGCTTTCGTGACAATAATTCCAATGCGATTTTTGATTAAATGCTTGCCTCCCAGTGTTCGACCTGGGACTCACTTTGAGTTTTGATAAAATTATTTGATTGACGGATTTCTATGCAACTACAATGATAGAGTTTTCAAACTCAAAACTTTTAGCGTAGAAATCTCGTTAATCACAAGGAAATTCAAATATATCTCTCAGAAATCATTGAAATCTTCATATGATTTCCATCTTACACTATAGACACTGTAAGATGGAAATTCATATCACAATTTCAAAACACTTAAAACTCAATCCAGTAATGTTTCAAAAGTTATTTAAGAGGTCTATGAATCATTTAAAGTCGGATTAAAGTGTGAAGAACAAGATGAATCGTAATTTAATCTCTTTCTTATGCCATGGACAACATGAAGAGAAAAATCAAATTAGGCCGTGAAATCCACTGAGATTGAATTCCCAAATCCTCAGACCTCTCATTTTGAATTAAAACTCAGATAAACACTGAAATCCTTCTATGTAGATCTTGGCTTGAGCCTCAAATCATGAGGATTGATCATCCTTGGCTCTACCTCTCAATAAAGAGCCCAAATTCTGATTGATGTCAAATCAACACCTAATTCGAGAAAATCTACAATTTAGCTCATTCAAAAATCAAAATAGGGCCATTATGAAATTGCAAAATGGATGGGATGACCCTTAGATGACTTTTGGCGCTCAATTCAAATTTAAATGCTCAAGGCATTAGATCTGATTTGATGCCTTGATGCATGAGTAATTGGTGATTAAAGCAAGGAAAACATGAAGAAGCGAGTGTGAAATGAGTGGAAAGATCATATGAACATGATGAAGGGGTGAATTCATCTCCTCTGATTTGGATTGATCAGAGGAGGTGGAATGGCATTACGCTAATCTACTGCTATCTAACTACCAAATTAGTGAATTTGCTAGCTAATTCTACACCTAATTGATCTATACTACACTAACAAACACTACAATTATCCTAGAAAGTAGCAAATTCTACTTTAATTGGAGGAATGGGTTGCCTAGATCCACAGCGTGTTGCTGTGGCGATGAAGGGGGATGCGAGGAACTTCAGTTAAAGAATGAGGTCCTTAGACTGCAGCTGGTTGCTACAACGACGGATTGGAGGGGGAGACATCACCCCTGTCACTAGCGGTTGACAAAGAAGGAAGAAGAGCTGAAGACATAGATGAAAGGACCAACTCAAATGGGGAGGGAGCTTGTCATCATGCACAGGGGTCAAGGTAGCTGCCTATATAGGTGCTTCAGTGAATTAGGGCACCGCAATGGTCAGATTAGGCAGATTTAGGGAGGACAGTGGATTTGAAGAAGATGGGTGCGTGGGAAGCTTTAACTCAAAAATCCACCGTTAGATCAGATCTGGGGGAAGAGGTGATGCTACGTGCAACGACGCATGGAGATTAGAGCGGGATCCATTGTCAGATGGATGGATCAACAAATCAACGGTACCTGTAGCTTGTATTCTTCACAAGCTGCAGTGCACTCGTAAAGCACAGGTGATTTGGGCATTTTGTATTCAGATCCTTTAAGCGAAACGGTACATAGTTTGCATAGAAACCCATAAGTGGGAAAAATGTACTCAGAGCAGTCCCTTCAAAGAAGCCTCTACTATTTGGAGGAAGGTCCCTAAAAGGCTTTTGCTTAAGAAAATGTATATGAATAAGGACCTAAATGTAAATAGCTAATTCAAAGGTCCTATTGATATCCAAACGCGATGAGATTTTTATTGGATCTTAATTGAACATATTAAAAGTTAATTCAACCCTTAATTTCAACTTTTGAGCTTAGAAATGTGTTCAATTGGCAATTGGATCATCAATTTGTATTTATGAATAGAATATCTCATAAGTTAACCTAATTATGCATGTTTAACCCAAATTTGATGTTTTAGGTCATTTCTGTTAATTCTCACACTTAACCTATTTATTGTGTTAATTAGATAGTGTTTAACCTAATTTTTAGCTTAACTTGGCCATTTTAGCTATGATGAGCCACACCTCATCAATCCACAGATGATGTCGGTAAAGAAATGAGCCACCGCCCGCATGAAGACTCCGCCACCGCCAGCGTGATCCTCACCATCCTCTCCGTGAAGACTCACAAGACCACCGTCACGTTCACCCTGCAGGCTCCTTTTTGTTGTGAGGACAACCAGAGGAAAGTGATGTGCGTATATCTAATTGACCTAAAATTCCTATTTATGCATGTTTCTAGTGTCATAGAAGCATTCATCATTATAAATATTGCATAACAAGCATCATCATGCATTTAAGTTAGATTGTGCAAATTTTAGGTTAATTCTCCCTTTTGGTGGTCAGGGAACAGGGCAACATTTATTGGGGCCTCAGACTGAAGATTCAACCGTACGGATTTGATTAGAGTGACAATTAGAGTTTAACGACTCCAAGATCGCCCCAATCGGGCCTCTGTAGCATCAGATGCAGTCCGAGAAAGATCAGAGGTCAAGGGCCAAGGTGGTGTAAATCCATACCTCAGACGATAAATCCAACCACACGGATGGGTTTGGATCAATGATCGTAGCCCAATGGCATGAAAATGGGTCCAATCAGACATTTGTGGCACCATCTACAAGTTAGAGAAGATGGATGGCCAGGATGGTGCCATGTGGCACCATCCCACCTGCCTAACACCGGCTAAGCCTCCCGCTCCACCTTTGAAGGCGCGATCAAGATGTGATCTCAGCCGTTGGATCAAGATCTAATGGCTTAGAGCGTACGAACGTTAAATCCAAAACGCACCTCAAATGGCCATGTAGCACGTAGGTTGCGGACCTTCACGTGGAGAAGAGGGCAACGGTTCGAAGCATGGCGCGCCTCAAATTGAAGTGGCGAGCAGGCGCGGGCGAAATTCGCCCGTTGGATTGTGAGTAGACGGCATCAGCAGTGGCTAGGTGGCGACCGGATGGAAGTGCAGCACTGCATGTGTGTGATAATGCGCCAACGCACTCCCAATCTGACGTAGGCATGCATTGAGTTGAAGACGAAGAGGCTTGAGGTCGTCTAAGCCGTTCTATCTCTTGATCGAATGGTTGAGATCTCTTGAACATGATGAGTAGCGATCGAGTGTTTAACGCATGAAGGAGAAAAGCCAGTCGACGTGGCGCATTGTGGACACTTGGATCAGGAGCGAGCGGTAGTGATGAGGTGAGCGGTTACAGTGACATGCATCTACAGTGACTCACGTATCCGTCACTAAAGGCAGTAGAGTTTAATGTTCAAAGTTAAAATGCCTCTTTTGGCCCTATGTATGCAACTAAATAAAGGCCCTACGCCCTCCACATTTTCTTCATCCCTTCCTTCTCTCACCCCCACCAAAGCTCTACAAGCTCATCCCAAACTTGGGATGCTCCATTAGAGTCTTAAATACAATTTTTCCATCTTCTCATCCCTGTTCATGGAGCGCCCGCGGTTGACCTCTCGCCGCCTTTTGGGAAGCAGATCCCATTGTTGAAAGAGCGATCTTCATTTTCGATAAAAGTTTTAACATAAAATGTTGCGACGATCTATTTAGTTGGGTGGTAGAAAATCAATTTTCAAAATATTTAATATTCAAAATCTAACCACGAAAATAGGTAGGTTGTCTCCACAGGGAGGAATTAGCCTCTTGGACTAGTGAGTAGTGCTTCGTTTGTTCGGGAATCTCAACAGATGTGCATGCTAACTAGTGCTCTCATTTCCAACATGAATTCTCATTCTAAACACTTAATCAAGAATGTAGGTGTTTAGATGCAAAATCACCACCATATAATATTCTATTAACAAGTGAATAGTGATCTTGGCATATAACAATCAGTGTAAATATTAATCTCCAATAGAATAGACCTTGTTTACTATAACCATATCTCATGCTCTGTATCCTTCATGAAAGTAATTCAAATAAGCAAGAGGTATATCCATGCAAATTGCTTTTCATAAATTAATGCATTAAATAAATGAATAGGAATATCTGCAATGGCATGGATGGTAATTAGTAATGAGAGTAGAAACAGAGCATTCTCCCTCTCTCTTCCTTGCATGCAGGATGGAGGACCGTTGGCTGGTTGGTTCTCGGTGGAGGTTGGCCGCAATGAGAGGATCACGATAGTGGTTGGTGGCATGATGAACGGTGGTCAGAGATCTCACCGACGTCGAGGAAGGCCGGCGGCGGTGGCTGTGGCTCACTGGCACTAGCGGGCTGTTGTGGCTGGTTCTGAGGGCGTGGCTGCCCTCGTGTGGTCGAGGCGAGGTTGTTGGCGCCGATGACGCGAAGCTTTGAGGTCCATGGCTATGGCTGCGAGGAGGACGTCGACGATGACTTTGGGTTCTTTCATTGCATGACAGATGCGAGGAAGAAGAAGATGAATAGATGTGCGTGCACGCGCAAGGGAACGAGGGGCCGGTGCATGGTTGTGCGGGCTATGTGCGAGGTGGTGCTGCAGTTAGTGCATTTGTTGGGGGCGAGGCAGCAGTGGTGTTGATGAAGGTGTTGCATGTGTGCGATGGTGGGAGGTTGAAGGTAGTGTTGGATGGTGTTGGTGGCTGTGATGGGTGGAGAAGATAAAGGAAAAGAAGAAGATGAAGATGAATGGCAGGGGGAGCATGGTAGGTTGGCGACTGGTGTGAGGATGGTGGTGCTGTTGGGTTTTTAGGTGGAGAAGGTGACGAAGGTGGTGTTGGATGGTGTTGACGAGTGTAATGGTGTGCGGGCTATCACTACGCACATAATTGCTCTTTGGTATTGCGATTTAAAAAGATACGCGTTGTAGTATTACCGCGAAAATGATTATCAAATTTTATTTATTTATTACTCGAAATTAAAAACATTTCGAGGTCGAACTAAGGGAGCAAATTGGTTTTTAGAAGCAGAAAATCACAATCTCAAATATGTTCAATATTGATGCAAGGAAGATAAATGCTAGAGACAAAAATAAAAAGAAATAAATTCTTTTTCTTCCTTCTTCTCCTCTCTTTCTTTTTCTATATGCTTTCTCTCTTCTCTTCTTTCTCTGTCTTTCCTGTCTTCAGACGTCTAATTCTATGAATCAGACACCTTAATTGGTGTTCTGCTACAGTACTTCTTTAGTCTCCTTCTTCTTTCTTCTCTGTTGCGGCAGCTCCTTCCTTCTCTTTTCTTCTTTTCCTTTTTGGCTTCTTCTTCTCTTCTTGAGCTGCTGCACCGCCTTCTTCCTTGGCTTCTACAGACCTTCTCCTTTAGGTGCCCTTCTTCTGCAGTCCTCTTCTTCTTCGTGGGCTCCTTCCTTTGCCTTCTTCTTCTCTCTTGTGCTGCTAAGTCCTCAGCTTCCTTGGCTTAGGCATCTTCAGCTTCTCCTTCCTTGTCCTCTACAGCTCTTCTCTTCTTCTTCTTCTGCTCCTCCCTCTACCTTCTTCTTCTTCAGGTCCTTCCTTCTCCTTTCTTCTTTCTTTCCTGTACACACAGAGGAGAAACCTACCCCTACCCTCCCCGCGTCTCTCTCTCTATTTCTCTCTTCGCTCTCTCAGAGTTAGCTGGGTAATCGGGTCAGGTTAGCATGCCCGAGACCAGGCCCATCGGCGTGCGGTGGTGGGCGAGGAGTGCGCGGGTAGTCGGGTCAGGCCAGGTCCATGGAGGCGTGGGTCGCGGACAAGGCAGGTGAGCATGGGCGAGGGGACCTCACCCCGTGTTCTGAGTCGATATGCTAGAAACACAAATTCAATAAAAAACACTTACCGCGCTCCTGAGTTTCCGAGGTGGGACTAAAAGTCCCACCCGCTTTGCTTGCGCATCCGTAGGAAGACTTCGCTCAATTGTTGTAGCTGGGCTCTCCTTCAAGGCTGCTCTCTTGCTGGATGTGTTCGCTAGACTAGCCTGCGTCACCTGGAGCGTAGCACCAGGGTTGAAGCTTGCGAGCTCCTTCAAGCCGTTGCTAATGGCAGTGGAGGCTCAGACTTGAAACGCACAAATACAGCTTTGTGGCCCTGTCAGATCATAGGAAAACCTTTACCGTATCAAGGCAAAGGTGAGGCGGGGGTTGGCTGGCTGCGGGGCAGCCTAGGAGTGCGTGCCTAGGTTGCACTGTGGCCGTGAAGGTAGGTTAGGCCGGTGGAGGTGTGTAGTGTGTGTGGCGGTTGGTGAAGGTGCGGAGGATGATCAGTGAGTTGGGGCAATGCTTAGGGACCAGTTGGCGAGGGGTGAGGTGGTCTGTGGTGGTGGAGCGGCCTCGCTGGAGTTGGTGGCCGAAGGTGAAAATGATGGTGGTGGAGCTGGCGATCGAGGGGTCGAAACTAAAAATTGATAAAGAGGAAATGAAGAGTAGAGGGAGAGGAGCTTAACTGAGGTGTTTAGAGCAAAGGGGGGAGGCGGAGGGCGAGCGGCGGGTACTGCCGTCGCTGGAGACGAAGAAGCCTAGGGGAGAGATGACAGCGACGATGAAGAGGGTCGAAGGGCGTGCTGGTACGGTGCGGCGTGGAGGAGTACGGTGGAGCTGGCTCTGCTACTGGTATGGTGGCAGAGCGACAAGAAGAGGGAGGAAGAGTCGTCGGACGCTTCGGGCAGTTGGCTGGAGTGAGGAGGAGACGAATTTGGGGGAGTTCTCTGGCCAAATTAAGCTTGAAGGAAGTGGCGTGGTCTGTGCTTCCTTAAATAGGTGCAGGCAAAGCCGGAAGCGCACGGAGGAGGCGGGAATGCCATGCCAGAGGTAAGGCTGGAGGGAGATCCATATCTCTCGAGCGTTCGCATGAGAGGTATGGTGGGTTTAAGGGCATGGGGAGCTACCCATGCAGTAGGGGGCTCTGCAGGGAGCTCCCCTTTCAAATCTGGGGGCGGCTCCCCATGCAAGCGAGGAGAAAACCTCCGCGCAAAGTCTCCGGATGTCTGGTCCCTGCTGCGATGGCAGAGGGACCAAAATGAAGAAAGAAACGAAGAAGTTAGGGGGGAAATTGCAAGGGTTTCAAAAAGTTGAGGGTTTAAATGTAATTTGGTGGATCAATTTGCAAAGTGGGTCAAGACGACCTTCCCTTTGGTCCAAATTTTGGTATAAACCTAATTTGGACCTAAGGAATCCAATGGTAAAGTTGGATTTTAGGTTTGACCACGTTTGACTGGATATTTTGCATAAAAACCTAAATTAGGTCAAATATTAGGCATGGACCCCAATCTAGGTCAAAACAGGTTCCAAAGGCCAACTTAAGGTTCTAAATCCTAGGGGATATTTTTCCATGAATTTTAGATGGTTTAGTTGATTTTTATCTTGCTTGAAACCTTGTGAATTTAAGTGGGTTTGTTTTAGGGTTATAGAATGTCATTTAATTCCTAGATTTCACAATAACTTTTTTCTGATTGAACCATCCCCCTTTTTCTCTTATTAAGTCCAATTAACCTATGTCTAGACCCTTAGAAATCCTGTTGATGCTCTACAATTGTAAAATTGTAGTTTTACCCCTTATTTTATGTTCTCTTCTCATATTAGTGTTTCCTTGAATTAAGCCTTTATCTTGGTTATGTAGGAGCTTTTTGTTCACTTTATTAGGTCAAAATGTGCTAGTTAGGGTTCGTGATGAGGTTTTCATCATACCCCCATGCCTAGCTTTTGCTAGTCCCTTAGCAAAATTTTAAGGTTTTAACCTCTGTTCTAGACCATGAGTTCGTTTCACCAATTGTGATGAGTGCTTTTTCTTCTTTTTTTTCTTTGATTAGGTTAGAATGTCGATAATGGGCCTAAAGGTACTCTAGTACCAACCAAGATCCAGACCTGTCTAGCTTTAGCCTCGGTCCTTACGAAGGTTTTTAAGGCCCGCAGGAACTACCCTAAGGTTTATTGGACTCTGTGGTTAAAGCACCCATGCTTGAGACATTTTTAGCCTTGGTTCAGTTTGTAATGCGTTTTGTAAGAGAGAGACAGAGGATTTATTTGTTTGGAGAGTTTTCTCTCTCTTTTCTTTTTAATTCTAGCTTCAGATTGGCTTCACAACACGGTCTGTATCGAATTCCTCGTCCCCATCATCAATCCTCAAAGGTTCTTGGCAATCGATGCTTCGTGATAGCACTGCTCATGGTAACCCCCAGAACCCTGGTTTTCGAGATTTCGAAATAATCCCACCCATGGCGTTCCGTGGCTGAATCCAGACCCTGACGATTGACATTTCGTGATAATGCCATCTATGGTATCTGAACCAGTAGAGTGCTTACATGCCCCCGATAGGATATGTAAATATCCTAAGAGACAAGCATCGAGGAGACGGTATGTTGTTACGCATCTTTGAGGGGAATTTCCCACCTTTCCACGTTGGGAACTCATCCAAATCAACTTGTGTTGATCGGCCGCTCCTAATCTAGGTAACATTTTCAGAATAGTAAAATGCTTCTGCGTGATTTTAATTGTTATGTGCACTGAACTAGACTGTGTGTGAATTGGGGTGCTTAGGTTACTGAATCCCGCAAATCGAAGGTCAGTTAACGAGGCCGAATACTCCCTAAGCCTTAGACCTAATACTTAAACTTTGCATTTTCCTCAACCTCTTGAGGAATATCCAGATCTTAACGGGTACTAAGAGTCTGGCCAAAAAGGCCTAAGGTTAGTGTTCCTACTAATCTCTTTGTGTCACTTTAGCACTTTTTTCTTTACTTTTCTTAATGTGGTCTAGAACTTCGGTTAATCCCTTAATGTCTTACTAATGACTATCTCTTTTCTTTTTCATTTTGTGCTCCTTTTTAGCATTTTGCTCTTTTTCTCCTCCTGTTTTGATTATGTAAAGCCCACAAATATTTCTTCCCTCCTCTAGTTTTTTGTTCCTTTTCAAATTTTTTTTTTAATTTTTTTGATGTTTCAAAATTTTTTTTTTATTTAAACCTTTTCTTGTTATGAGGTTTCATTCATTTTGCACTTTCATACCCCCCCATGCCTAAGATTTGCAATGTCCTCATTGTAAATTAGGTGGGTTTGTATTCAGCTTGGTTCATTCATTAGGACAGGTGTTGGGTGAGTGGACGGGTCGAGGTGACTGTTGCGAACGATTTCTAATCTCCAGTACGGGTACCTAAGGTGGAGTCGGTTGTCCTAAAGGATGAACCCTAAAGTGCAAAGAAATGTCAGGAAAGGTTTCGGGTTTTTGAAAGAATGACGGGTTGCCTCCCATTAAGTGCTAAGTTTTACGCCATCAGCTGGGCGCAATGAGCTCAGGGAGAATGGAGGATAAAGGATGACTCAACCAAATCTGTATTGGTCATGTCAATGAACGGTTTGAGCCTTTGACCGTTCACAACAAAGGGTTCGGAATCGTGGCTGAGTGGATTGATCTCAACGGTTCCATTTTCAAAGATTTGTCGGACTATGTAAGGTCCGATCCACTTGGATCATAGCTTTCCCGGGAACAGTTTGAGTCGGGCAGCAAAGAGTAGGACCTTTTGACCAGGGTGAAAGATCTTTCTAGATATGTGCTTGTCATGAAAGGCTTTAACCCGCTCTTTGTAGATTCACGAGTTTTCATACGCATCGAGGCGTAATTCATCAATCTTGCTTATCTGAAGCTTTCTGTGGGTTCCAGCCTTAGAAAGATCTAGGTTGCAGTTCCGTACTGCCCAATAGGCTTTATGCTCCAATTTGACGGGGAGGTGACATGCCTTCCCGTACACCAGTCTGAAA
Source organism: Thalassia testudinum (assembly GCA_037157565.1). NCBI lineage: Eukaryota > Viridiplantae > Streptophyta > Magnoliopsida > Alismatales > Hydrocharitaceae > Thalassia > Thalassia testudinum. The sequence goes on along the minus strand of JAZHRO010000067.1, from coordinate 44,241,657 downwards.
GGAGACATGCCTAATTGGGTCTTGTGGGCAGTCCTATAAGCCCACAAAGCTTCCGGAAGCAGGGATGACCAGTCCTTCCTGTCAGGTCAAACAGTAACGTGGAGGATTTTCTTGATCTCTCGGTTTGATAGCTCAGCTATACCATTAGTTTGGGGGTGGTAAGGAGTAGAGATTCGGTGTGACACCCGTATTTGGTCTTTAGTGACCTGAACTAAGCATTTGTGAAATGGGTCCATTCATCGGAAATGATCGCTTGTGGAATCCCGAACCGTGAGAAGATGTTTTGGTGAATGAATTTGATAACGAATTTATGATCATTGGTTCGGGTCGGAATGGCTTCGATCCATTTGGACACATAGTCAACAGCGAGTAAAATGTATTCGAAGCCGTCCAAGATAGGGAAGGGGCCCATAAAATCAATCCCCCAAATGTCAAAAATCTCGCATACGAGAATAAGTTGTAAAGGCATTTTGTCACGATGGCTCATGTTGCCCAAAGTTTGGCAACGGTTGCATGCCTTACAGTGATTGTATGTACCCTTGAAGATTGTTGGCCAGTAAAAGCCACACTGGAGGACTTTTGATGCGGTTTTGTGCCCAGAAAAATGGCCACCGCATGCCTGGTCATGGCAGAAAGAGAGTATGTCTTTGATTTCAACTTCTGAGACACATCGCCGGATAATTTGGTCAGCACCAATGCAGAATAGATATGGGTCTTCCCAAATGTAATACTTGGCATCGGAGCGCAATTTGTCTTTCTTGGCCTTCGGCCAATCAGACGGGATCTAATGTGATGCCAAGTAGTTTACTATGTCAGCAAACCATGGAAGCCCTGTATCAATAGTCAAAACGTGTTCATCAGGAAAATGCTCTGTGATGGGTCCGAAAGGGTCGATGATCTCAGAAGGAAGGAGGGACAAGTGGTTAGCTACCACGTTCTGTCTTCCCACTTTGTCGCGAATCTCGAGGTCGAATTCTTGCAACAGCAAGATCCATTGAATTAATCGAGGCTTCGCGTCCTTCTTCGTAAGGAGATGCCTCACAGCTGTGTGATCTGAGTAAATAATAACGTGGGAACCCAAGAGATATGATCTGAATTTTTCAAGGGCAAATACTACGGCTAGCAGCTCTTTCTCTGTAACCGTGTAGTTACGCTGAGCCTCGTCAAGTGTCTTGCTAGCATAGTAGATGACCACAGGTTTCCTGCCAATTTTCTGACCTAAAACTGCTCCTACAGCGAAGTCAAATGCATCGCACATGATCTCAAAGGGTTGAGACCAATCAGGGGACTGTAGGATCGGGGCTTGGGTAACTCGGTCATGAAGGATCTCAAATGATTGAGTGCATTCCTTGGAAATTTCAAAAGGTACATCCTTGGAGAGAAGAGTAGTCAGGGGGCATGCGATTTTTGAGAAATCAGGGATAAATCAACAGTAAAAACCAACGTACCCAAGAAATAATCGGATGTCCCTGATCGAGCTAGGCATAGGGAGCTTGGAAATCAAGTTAACCTTAGCTCGATCCACTTGGATGCCTCTCTCTGAAATTAGGTGTCCCAAGATGATCCCCTCAGGCACCATGAAGTGGCTCTTTTCCTAGGAAAGAACCAAATTCACATCAATACATCGCCTGAGTATTTGAACCAAGTGCTAGAGGCAATCGTCAAATGATGCCCCAAATACTGAGAAGTCATCTATGAAGACTTCCAGATAATCACCTACCATATCAAAGAATATGGCAAGCATGCACCGCTGAAAAGTCGCGAGTGCATTGTAGAGACCGAAAGGCATCCTTCGAAATGCATACGTCCCGAAGGGGCAGGTGAACATGGCCTTCTCTTGGTCCTCTGGATGGATCGCCACTTGGTTGTAACCGGAGTACCCATCAAGAAAGCAGAAGAATCTATTTCCCGCTAGTTTTTCGAGGATCTGATCAATAAACGATAGTGGGAAATGATCCTTCTTTGTGGAGAAATTGAGTCTTCTGTAATCAATGCAGACTCTCCACTAGTTGGCTATATGGGTTGGTATGACCTCTTCGGTTTCAATCGTGATGGTGGTTAGCCCTGCCTCCTTAGGCACAACCTGGATTGGGCTCACCCATCGACTGTCAGAGATCGGGTAGATGATCTCTACATCTAACCACTTAATGATCTCCCTTTTCATGACCTCCTACAGATTAGGGTTCAGACATCTCTACATCTCACGCGAAGGTCGTGCGCCCTCTTCGGAATAGATGTGGTGTGTGCAATAAGAGGGACTTATCCCAGTCAAATCATCGAGAGTCTATCCAATGGTTCTACGATGTTGCTGGAGAACAGTAATCAGACGGGATTCCTGATCAGGGGTGAGTTTGGAGTTTATAATCGCAGGAAACGTCTGATTGGAACCAAAAAGACGTATTTCAGATGATCGGGAAGAGGCTTGAGTTCCAAGATGGGATTATTAGCAGTAGCGGCTGCTTTCCTCTCCTCGGATTTTCCTGAAATAAACACAATAAAAGAGAGAAATTAAGTCAGTAATGAATAAAAAATTATGATTTAAGGTTTCTAAAATGCCCGTTGTTCCTTGGCAACGGTGCTAAAAATAATCGCTCTTTGGTGTTGTGGTTTAAAAAGATACGCGTTGTAGTATTACCGCGAAAATGATTATCAAATTTTATTTATTTATTACTCGAAATTAAAAACATTCCGAGGTCGAACTCAGGGAGAAAATTAGTTTTTAGAAGAAGAAAATCACAATCTCAAATATGTTCAATACTGATGCAAGGAAGATAAATGCTAGAGACAAAAATAAAAAGAAATAATTTCTTTTTCTTCCTTTTTCTCCTCTCTTTCTTTTTCTCTATGCTTTCTCTCTTCTCTTCTTTCTCTGTCTTTCCTGTCTTCAGACATCTGATTCTGTGAATTAGATGCCTTAAGTGGTGTTCTGCTACAGTGTTTCTTCAAGCTCCTTCTTCCTTCTCTGCTGCGGTAGCTCCTTCCTTCTCTTTTCTTCTTTTCCTCTTTGGCTTCTTCTTCTTCTCTTCTTGAGTTGCTGCGCCGCCTCCTTCCTTGGCTTCTGCAGACCTTCTCCTTTAGATGCCCTTCTTTTGCAGTCCTCTTCTTCTTCGTTGGCTCCTTCCTCGGCCTTCTTCTTCTCTCTTGTGCGGCTAAGTCCTTAGCTTCCTTGGCTTAGGCGTCTTCAGCTTCTCCTTCCTTGGCCTCTACAACTCTTCTCTTCTTCTTCTTCTGCTCCTTCCTCTGCCTTCTTCTTCAGGTCCTTCCTTCTCCTTTCTTCTTTCTTTCCTGCGCACACAGAGGCAAAACCTACCCCTACCCTCCCCGCATCTCTCTCTCTCTCTATTTCTCTCTTCGCTTTCTCAGAGCCATCCGGGTAATCGGGTCGGGTTAGCGTGCCTGGGACCAGGCCCACCGGCGTGTGATGGTGGGCGAGGAGTGCGTGGGTAGTCAGGTTAGGCTAGGTCTGCGGAGGCGTGGGTCGCAGACGAGGCGGGTGAGCGTGGGCGAGGGGACCTCACCTTGTGTTCTTAGGCGATATTCTAGAAACATAAATTCAATAAAAGCCACTTATCGCGCTCCTGAGTTTCCGAGGTGGGACTAAAAGTCCCACCCGCTTCGCTTGCGTGCCCGCAGGGAGACTTCGCTCAATTGCTGCAGCTGGGCTCTCCTTCAAGGCTGCTCCCTTACTGGATGTGTCTGTGAGACTAGCCCGCGTCATCTGGGCTTGTTCACCTGGAGCGTAGCACCTGGGTTGAAGCTTGCGAGCTCCTTCAAGCCGTCGCTAATGGCGGCGGAGGCTCAGACCTGAAATGCACAAATACGGCCTTGCAGCCCTGTCAGATCATAGGAAAACCTTCGCCATATCACAGCGAAGGTGAGGCGGGGGTTGGGTGGCCGCGGGGCGGCCTAGGCGTGCGTGCCTAGGTCGCACTATGGCCGTGAAGGTGGGTTAGGTCGGTAGAGGTGTGCAGTGTGTGTGGCAGTTGGTGAAGGTGTGGAGGATGATCAGTGAGTCGGGGTGGTGCTTAGGGACCGATCGGCGAGGGGTGAGGTGGTCTGTGGTGGTGGAGCTGCCTTGCCGGAGTTGGTGGCCGGAGGTGAAAACGATGGTGGTGGAGCTGGCGATCGAGGGGTCGAAACTAAAAATTGATAAAGGGGAAATGAAGAGTAGAGGGAGAGGAGCTTAACTGAGGTGTTTAGAGCGAAGGGGGGAGGTGGAGGGTGAGCGGTGGGTACTACCGTCGCCAGAGACGAAGAGGCCCAGGGGAGAGATGACAGCGACGAAGAAGAGGGTCGGAGGGCGCGCGCTGGTACGGCACGGCGCGGAGGAGTATGGCAGAGCTAGCTATGCCACTGGTATGATGGTAGAGCGACGAGAAGAGGGAGGAAGAGTCTTCGGAAGCTTCGAGTAGTTGGCCGGAGTGAGGAGGAGATGAATTTGGGGGAGTTCTCTGGCCAAATTAAGCTTGAAGGAAGCGGCGTGGTCTGTGCTTCCTTAAATAGGCGCAGGCAAAGCTGGAAGCGCATGAAGGAGGCGGGAATGCCATTCCGGAGGTAAGGCTGGAGGGAGACCCATACCTCTCGAGCGTTCGCACGAGAGGTATGGTGGGTTTAAGAGCATGGGGAGCTGCCCATGCGGTAGGGGGCTCTGCAGGGAGCTCCCCTTTCAAATCTGGGGGCGGCTCCCCATGCAAGCGAGGAGAAAACCTCTGTGCAAAGTCGTCGGATGTCTGGTCCCTGCTGCGATGCTAGAGAGACCGAAATGAAGAAAGAGACGAAGAAGTTAGGGGGAAATTGCAAGGGTTTCAAAAAGTTGAGGGTCTAAATGTAATTTGGTGGACCAATTTGCAAAGTGGGTCAAGACGACCTTCCCTTTGGTCCAAATTTTGGTACAAACCTAATTTAGACCTAAGGAATCCAATGGTGAAGTTGGATTTTAGGTTTGACCATGTTTGACTGGATATTTTGCATAAAAATCCAAATTAGGTCAAATATTACGCATGGACACCAATCTAGGTCAAAACAGGTTCCAAAGGTCAAATTAAGGTTATAAACCCTAGGGGATATTTTTCCATGAATTTTAGAGGATTTATTTAATTTTTATCTTGTATGGAACCTTGTGAATTTAAGTGGGTTTGTTTTTGGGTTACAGAATGTCATTTAATTCGTAGATTTCACAATAACCCTTTTCTAACTGAACCATCCCACTTTTTCTCCTATTAAGTCCAATTGACCAATGTCTAGACCCATAGAAATCCCGTTGATGCACTGTAATGGTAAAATTACAGTTTTACCCGTTATTTTATGTTTTCTTCTCAGATTAGTGTTTCCTTGAATTAAGCCTTTCTCTTGGTTATATAGGTGCTTTTTGCTCACTTTATTAGGTCAAAATGTGCTAGTTAGGATTCATGATGAGGATCTCATCAGCACACCATGGCGGCAAAGGGCAGGGGTGGGTGCGTGGAGACGTGGTGGAGAAGCTCGCAAAGGTCCCATGGTGTATGCTCTTGATCATCGTGCATGCTACTTCCACTGTGGCGACGAAGAAGATCCCCACAAGGGGGAGGGAGATTATTCATCCTCCACGATGGTTGCACCTCTTCTTTTAAACTATCTCCTGTTCGTTTCTTTAGCCGATATCGTCTCCAACCACTCTGCGAAAATCGTGAGTGGTTAGGATGCGAGGAGGGATAGGACGTAGATAGGCGGTGAAGATGGTGGTGGTGCGTATTGTCAACAACATCTGACGTCCAAAGTAAGCTCTGGACGTCTTAAAAATGAGATTTGGCTATGCTTGAATTCTTGTAATGCATATAATTATCTATAATATCAGATAAAATTTACAAATATAAATTATAATGCATGCATTTATTTTATAATCAAATGCAAATATTAATATACTCTAAAATATAGGAACTAACCAACTTAGGCTAAAAATTAATCCAATAAATTGGACTCATCAAATATCCTCATGTCTAAGTTTTGCTAGTCCCTAGCAAAAGTGAAAAACAATAGAAGTAACCAAAAGATTTCTTTTTTTCTTATTCCAAAAATTTAGAGATTCAAACAAATGTGAAGTGATAGTAGACTAGGTAGTGTATACAAGTGAAAAACCAACTTTCATTTAAATCTCGTGCTTTATCGTTGACAAAATTCTATCGGGATAGGTAGCTACTTCCCTCGGGAATAAAGCAGGAAATAATTTATAATTTGACCTCGGCTTTTTAGCTTAGGTAGGAGACACTGAGTCGAAAGGATTTATATTTGGTGGCTCATGATGGGTCAGCCCGAATAGGTTGTTAATATGATATTTTTATCGTTGAAATGTGTATAGTGGTTAACCTAATTCAGACCTAACCATCTCTTTACAAAATTTTTTAACCTGGCCTAATTGATTTTATCTTGTCACTTTTAGGCCCAGGGTCAAACTCAGGGAAGTGGGGTTCAAGTCGAATTTCTATGTTTTCCTTAAAACGCGTCTCTTCCGTTCGTTTATTGTGTTTTTGGTATTTTTCTTATTTAGGTTTTTTTTCTGGTAATCCTTGTTCTTGAGGCACACCCTCAAAATTGTGTCCTTGGCTTTTAGCCAAAACAGAGTTTCAAAACACGCCTTGCTACTTGCAAGACGGGGTACCTGCAAATCAAAGATTATCTTTTCACTTTTATACCTTTTTTTTTTATCTTTTTACTAAGAAGGAAGCTAACAGATAGAAAGTAAATATAGTAGCTATAGATATATATTTATATGTAGTATATATATAAAGGGGTGGGGGTGGAGGTGACGATGGAGTGTAGCACTATGTCGAGTCAGTCGACGTCTAGAGAGACGCAACGAACACGACTAGGTGCCACGTGGAGTGTGGATGGAGGATGGATGATGTATGGGACCACGCTTTTTTTGTACGCGTGTATCAGGGAATATCAGCAACTGGTGCAAATATTCCCACGATACAGCGTATAGTAAATAACGTAAAAATATATGTACATATGTATGTATATAAGTAAATATATCTATATATATATATATAAATGTATAAGTATATATGTATAGATATATATAGATATATATGTATATATATATGTAGGTGTATATGTATATATATGTATGTATATATGTATATAGCTATGGATATTTATATATAAGTATATATATATATATATAATACTATATAGATGTATATATATATATGTATATAAGTATATATGTATCTAGATATATATATATATATATGTGTATATGTATAAGTATATAGATATGTATATATATATATATATATGTTTACGAGTATGTGTATATATATATATATATATTATATATGTATATGTATATATATATTATATTATATGTATGTATACATAACTATATAGATATACTATGTATATAAGTATATATATATAGATATATGTATATATATATATATATATATATATATGTATATATGTTACTATGAGTGTGTGTGTGTGTGTGTCGGTGAATGGGTGTGTGTGTGTTGCTGTAAGTTAAATAAAAGAGAGAGAGAGAGAGAGAGAGAGAGAATGGAGAGAGAGAGAGAGTACGTGAGAGAGAGCGAGAGCGGGCGGGAGAGATCAGTAGAGAGAGAGAGCGGGCTGGAGAGATTGAGCGCGCGGACGATGGCAGCGAGTTAAGACGTCTGCTCGCGGCGGCGGACGTCTGACGCCCCATCGTCTGAAGGCGGAGGCGGACGTCTGAAGACGGCGGGTGCGGGCGCGCCTTCGCGTAGGGTTCTGCAGGCCTGCGCGAAGTCGACGAGCGGGTGATGGCGCGGAGGAGCGAGTGTGGAGGAGGTTCTGCGGTGGCTGCGGAGGGTCGCGGAGGAGGGCAGGGGGCGACTGAGGCCGTAGCCGGCCGCTGCAGTGCGCGCGGCGGTCGGCTGCGGGTGCAACTGCGGGGTGGACAGAACGGAGACGGAGGCGGGGAACGGGCCTGCAGGCGCGCGCGGAGGGTTGCGCGCCTGCGGGGAAGGTCGCAGAGGAGGCGGGGGGTGCTGCTGCTGCTGCTGTTGCTGCGGTTTAGCTGCTGCTGCTGCTTCAAGCTTCGGAGCTTGAAGCGGCAGCAATGGCGTTAAAGAGAAAAACGCAACGAGGGAAGGCACCACGCCCACCGGCTCGTCGAAGAGCTGGGCGGTGGTGCTCCCACTGTGGTGGTGTGCACCACAGTGGGTACTCCTGCTCGTCGGGTGCCTCCTCGACGGAGGGCCGACGCATGGGAGGGGAGAGCTGGTGCGAAGGTGGCTGCGGGTTTGAGTTGCTGCCGCAGCTGCGTATTGCAGCAACGTCCCCCCTCTTCGTCGCGAGGAAGAGCTGCGGCTTTATAGAGGAGGAGAGCATGGCGGGGAGGCATGGCAGCAGCAGGGAGAGGCGTTGGAGAGTGGCAGCTGCAGGGAGAGGCGCGGGAAGGACAGCAGGGAGAGGCGCATGGCGTTGCATGCGGCTGCGGGAGGAGTTGCAGCCGCGGGAAGAGAAGAAAGAAAGATGAAAATAAAAATAGAGAAGGGACTTTTGCAAAGAAACACTTGAGAAAAAAAATAATTATGCAAGCCATTTATTCATTTCTCCTCCTCTCATGATTAAATGCATGCATGCAATCGTTTTTACATATGCGACTATAGGATTATAATATACATAGTTAATGCTAGAAAATAGCATAAGAAGGCGTTATTATAGGCGTGTTTTGAGGTGCAAACAACTCACACTCATCTGGTGCTACATGTAGTCTAGTACTGTAGACTCTAAGTCTTTAGACTATCAAATGGGTCAACCCAGAGAGAGGCTAAAAATTGTGCTCTCTGTTTTCTTTTTCTTCTTTCTTTTCTGATCACATAACTTATCAGATTTTGTAAATGTACTCAATGTTTGGTGGCCTCACATGGCATTCACACTTCACTTAAAGTCCTAATAACCCTACAACTAAGTTAGAAGTCCTCAGCCAGTATTCGAGCGATCAGAAATACTGAAAAGTAGGAATGGGTCATATTTGGTGGATCGCAATGGGTGTTTTTGTTGCCTAAATGGTATAGACACTTGATAAATTGGCACCGAAGATAGCTATAACTTGAATTTTTTTTTTGTACATATATATATTTTTTCTCATCTTTTTTTCTCTATATATATCTATATATTTCTTTTCTTCTTTTTCTCTCTCTCTCTTCTATTATAACTCTAACACAACACGACGTAGATTTTTATTCATGAGGCATTATTCGGGATGATGATGGTCAAGAGGATATTTTGTGGCTTATTTGGTGGAAGTGCCTGCTCTTGACACTGAGAAGGAATGGATAGGACAATCGTATTTCTAACCTTTGACACTATTACCCTCTTTCAGCCGATGACTCTATAAAGGACGGTTGTAACCATCCACCATAGTCATAGTTTTATTAGGACTCAATCTCTTTGTATCTACCTTATTTGGTGACTCTTAGGAATTCATACAATGTTTGCACACAGGAATAGAAAATGAAAACTATGCCTAACTTTGAGGTATCATCATCTAATTATCCAGAACTTAAGAGTCCTTGCACTAGACTTAGCGCACCAGTAGTCTCTCTACTTCTTACAAATATTAGGTGGATCTAATAGAAGATAGTGTTACGACCCAATCTCGACTCCCTATGGAACCCGAGAACGGCTCGCCTCAACTAAATCCCAAGACCCAGTCGTCCAACGAGAAATAACCAAATGCACAAAACATTCCACAATCACACATGCAATGTAATTAAGAAGAAAATAGACAATAGGCAGTAATGGAAAATATAACAGAAATCCCAAAGGTACTACATGCCACAAGCGAAAAAGTACGATTACAGACATAGCCATCACAACTAGAGATATAACATAAACATGTACTACATGCTAAAGATACTCACTATTACAAAAAAAGGGACTTCTGAAACAGAAAACAGCGAAGGTACAACTACGGCTGGGCTCGACAGGGCCTAGCACTCTCTGCAGCTGGTGGTGCTAGTTGCTCAACTCTCTGACCTGAATATGGTTACATATATCGGTGGTCAGCTAACGTTGAGTAGAGTGGTGTATATGTCATTGACATGCAATTAAACATAAAGAAACAAGCAGCTAACTAATCATATAATTTCCCATTATGTATTATTATCTATTTTCGTTTAAATCATCTATGTGTTTCTGATTCGATTTCTAGTCAAGGTCCACAACATTTCTTAATCCAATTGTTCCCTAAGGGAACGATCTTGATGTAGTTTTCCTATGATGCAGGATGTACATGTGGCACTCTCCTGGCTGGAAGAGCACCCAGTGGTAGTCCTACGCCCGGTCTACCACCCCGGGGTCATGGCCGCGACATAGAGGTGACTATGGCACACGTGATAAGCGCACGGGTAGCTACCCTACACTAGCACGTGGTCAGTCATTTCCGCTACTAGGTATGCCCAAACATACAACACAGAATAGAACAGGGTCACACCCCTCAACAGTCTGCGTACCCTTGCCCGGCTATCCTAGTTTGCCCAGTGGGCCTAACAGGAGTTGGTGTAGGGTGGCCAGTCCTAACTCTGGGTCCCAACCAGTAAGTGCTCTTCCCTACACGTACACATGTACCTGTAGCTCCTCCCTACACTAAAGTGACAGTAGCTCTCCTCGGTACCACGTACATGAAGGCTAGCTCACTTTCCACACCCAAGTCCATACAACCAACCAGCCCATAGGCAATATATTCCATCACACATCAGATTTCCATATCACAGTATTTTCGATTCCTTTCCTAGTTCCTCGTAGGATTCGTGCATAGTACTTATCTTATTTCATTTCACGGTGTGCATTTTTATCATATACTAATTTCTAATTCGTACAACAGGCAACTTATAAATTAACAGGTTAAACCATCATTAACAAAATAAGCAATCATCTTAGCATTGAACTATTCCAATTATCACAATATGAAATTTAACAACATGCATTCTCAAGTTTTATAACATGCGAGGTTCATACACTGGTTCACATTCTCATTCCTAAGGTTCATCTCATAACCTATGTTTCAAGCAAACATTTCTACATCAACATGCATTTTACTAATTCAAACCACAGAAGTAGAGAGGACTACTCTACCAGGGTATACGGGTGTGGTATGGGGGCTCGAACGGTGGATCCCGATGTCTTTGCGAGTCCCATGTCTCGTACAACCGTCTGAGGGGGTCTCCAGACATCTGATAGTGCTCCCAGTCATTTGGGAGGACAATTAAATGTCTAACACGGCCTCCAAATGTCCTAAAGCACCTCGAATGTCATGCCACATGCCTTTCCAACACTCTCGTACCTACGCATGTACGCGTAGTGAAATGCAACACCTTAAATACGACCGTGCATGCATGCAGGCTCGTGCAAGGTACGTACCTTGGCACTCTACATGCTATTGGATGTCCGGAGCTCTCTCTGGACGTTCGACAACCCCTCCAGACATTTAACAAGGGTTGCAGACATTTGATGATGCAGAAATATCTGCGCGCAAAGCTCCTCGTGAGCTCTTCTCTGCCCGTGGAGCTGAAACAGCTACCACAGTAGCTTCAGGAGGCTTCGAGGTCCTCCTTCACGAGCTCCTCCTCCTCTCTCAGCTCCTTCCCTCGCCTACGCTCTCTCTCCCTCTCCTCTATGCTCCTCCTACTCCCCTCCTCTCCTTCTCCCCCACTTACGGTTGCAAGGGGATGGGGGGGGGGGGGAAGAAGATGGTCATTAGCTGTAAAGAGGGTGGATTGGAGGTGGTGAGGGTGGAGGAGTGGAGGTGGCGTCAGTGGGTGTGGAGAGGGTGGAGAGGTGAGGGGGTTTTTTATAGAGAGGGCTTAGGGTTTTGGGTTTTGAGGGTTGGGTGTGTGCGTGAGTTGAGTGGGATGTGAAGGGCATTTTGCAAAGTTGACCTCGTAAAAGCCTCCTTTTCTCACAGAGCCACAAACTAAAACCCAGGGGGTTTAAAATTGCATTAACTCCCCTACCATTCCAGAAAATTTTTGAACGACCCTTGGGAAGGGTCATTTTAGATAGTATGCCTGCCTCCCTTCAAATTATCCAAGCATTCAGCCAAAAATGCTTATTGGTTTTCTACAAAGATCCATTACCCGATCTATGTGCAAGTGAATGTATTGGATTCTAAACTCTGAAACAAGTTAAGAAGAAAATCTTCAATGACACCTCCTTGATAAAGATGTTTTGCTAGGGCTAACCAATTCAGCTCAAGAAAACAAAAGAGATTTTTTTTTAGCTATTGCACCTAACCTAAATGCATGAATACTGCCTAAAAGCAAAATGCACCACCCCATGCCTAAATCCTACAATGTCCACATTGTAAAATTAAAACAGGGGGAGAAAGGAAGGAAATCAAATGATGGAGGCGTTATTCTAGACGTTGGTTGCCTCCAACAAGCATTGCATTTTCTTTTGGCAACCAGACTTATAGGGAACCTATAAGTCTGGTTCCAAACAGAAAGAGCTAGGCCTTAAAAATATGCGTAAAAGCGCGGGCTTAGAGAACAAGTAGCCACGGATGTTGGTGAGTTGATGATGATGAGTTATCCCAAATGCTTGCCAGAAGACATTAAAATAGACTGATGTAAACATGTTTATATTACATAAAATGTCTATTTATGCATGTTCTTAAGCATAGAATTGCATTACATACTATAAATATTACAATACATGTATCATCTTGCATTTAGATTAGCCTGAATAAAATGTAGGTTAATTATCTCCTTTTTATGGTCAGGGACAAGGCAACTTTTTATCGGGGCCTTGGATCGAAGATCCAACCATACAGATCTGATCAGGGCGACGATTGAAGTTTAATGACTCCAAGATCGCCCTAATTGGATATCCGTGGCATCAGATAGAGATCGAGGAACCCTAGAATATCAAGGGCCAAGATGGTGTTAATCCGCACTTTAGACGACAAATCTGACCACACGGATGGGTTCAGATTGACGATCGTAGCCTAACGACGTGAAAATCGATCCAATCCGATACCCGTGGCACCATCTACATCACTCAGAAGATGGACGGCTGCATGCACCCGCTGAAGCTCTTCTAGCCAGCGCTTCTCCATCGTTGGATCAAGATCCAACGGCTGCGAGACGTGCCTGCCTGAGTTGTGCGCTCAACACAAACGCGCCCGTAGCACGTTGGTCGAGCGCCTCATCCAGATGAGGAGATGCAGGATCGAGCCCCTGCATGCCTCAAATTGGAGCGGGCGCGCAGGCACAATCAACTGCGCGTTCAAGATCCAACGGTGTCGTGCAGCCGATAGTGTCCACGCGCCATCTGACGCCCCCGCGTAACGCGGGATCTCACACGCAAGACGCACGGTTGAGGCGCGACGAGGAGAGCTCTCAGCCATCCGATCTCACGATCAGATGACCAAGATTTGATGGACGTGGGGTGCGCATTGAGTCACGGAAGGTGAGCGGGCACACGAGCGCCGCCCACGAAGGCCATGTTCAGGCCTTTAGTGACGGATTTATCCGTCACTAAATTTCCTGAATTAGTGTTTTTCAATATGTAATGACCAAAATGCCCTCACTCCAAGGAGACCCCTCCATACAAATTTCTCATCCCTTCTTCTCTTCTCTCACCCCTTCCAAAGCTCTAAGAGCTTGTCCCAAACTCGGGATGCTCCTCTAGAGTAAAATCTTAATTTTTCCACCTTCGTCCCCCTTCGTGGAGCATCCTGCGGTTGTCCTCTCTCTGCATTCGAGAAGTGGATCCCACGATGATGATGATGTGCTGCTTCGTTCCCGTTCTTCCTACTTCATCCTCCTTCTTCCTACTCCGTTCGTCGTCTTCCAGGTGTCGTCCCGTCCGGCTCGTCCTCCAAGCGATCATCGAGGAGGATATCTCTCTCTCCATTCTTTTTCCTGCTTTCTAGAGTAGATTTACTACTTTCTAGTGTAATCATTTCCCGCTTTCTAGTCGTAATGAGTAGTGTAGTGAACAATTTTTGATAATGAAATCCATGTTTATTCTACATCCCTTTTGCTTTTATTTGTAATATTCTCTCTCTCTCTCTTACTTATTATTTGTTAAATAGATAGATAGCTTTTAACCAACTATTCTGTTTCGTGACAAATAAGACAAATGCGTATTTTTAATCAAACGTCCACCTCTCTGAATTTAACCCGGGATTTCTATTCCGGTATAAATTTTATTTGTTGAACCCAAGTTCTTCACTATTCAAACTACAATGGCAGGTTTTCAAAACCAAATTCGATAACGTAGTACTTCGATGTTTCAACATTTTGGCACCGTTGCCGGGGAGGCGACACTCTTTGATTTTTTTTCACGTTTTCCAACTTATGAATCATTTACCTCACTTCTCTCCTTGCTTATTGTGATTGCAGGTACTCTTTTGAGACGAGCAAAAGTAGTAGATTGGAGCAAAGTGCTGTTGAAGATTCTGTAAGTTTTCCCTCACCTCCCACCCATTAGTTTTCATTCCACCACGTAATAACACAAACATAAATCAACTTAGGTGTTCTTATAAACTCTAAGGTTAGTTTTGTTTATTTGTTTGACACCTACACCCACCTCAACCTCCACATTTAAAAAGAAAAATTAAAAAAAATCCCACAGAGGTACACAACCTCATTTGATTTTCAAACTCAACTGGTAAATTGATCTTTGGAATCGGTGCACACATCCAAACACATAATTGAGTAGAAATCAGATTAGGTAATCACTTGTGCGCCTAATGAAGTAGTGCAACAGGCCAATTGTTTGAGTTGATTGGGCAGACCACTTCAATTAAAATCAACTCACCAAGTAGCTGCCGTATAGGTTCAACTCTTAGGGATTTACCAGGCACTCCACATTCTTTTAAGTTTTTTTTTTAAATAAAAAGGAAAGCTATCGTCTTACGATAGCAATCCGGAGAGGTATATTATATAAACAAGTAAGAGGAATTATAAAATAGATCCCCACGTATGTATGAGGGACCAACACTCTCTTACAATTCTATCACAGCACACCTGTCTCTCCTGAAAAAGTCTCTCATTTCTCGCCTTCCACACACACCAGAGAGTGACAGCCATGCGTACATGTGGCTTCTTTCTTATACCAAACCCATGCCAGATGGAATCCCAGGCTGGTAGTGGCTCCTGACAAGTCCTCATCCAAATAGCATCAGTGATTAGGCAAGATGAGAAGATATGATTCTCATTGTCAGTATGCAACCCACATAAATAGCATTCATGATGATCAGCTCCCATCCTTCTATGTCACAGATCACCTGTGATCAAACCATCTCTCCTACATAGCCAAAGAAATATTTGTACCTTAAGGGGAATTTTCAGAAGCCAAATTTTCTTGTCAATGAAATTGCAGCTCCACCCACTTCCATAGTCTAAGATTCTGTTGTAGCCACTTTGCACATTGTAAATCCACTTCCAAATGTATTTATCCTCCACACCAGTCCTTGGCCTAAAGCTCTCAAGGTCTGATAGCAGCTTCCTCCTTTCTTCCCACAGCCGGGTGCCCCTCCTAATGGATTCCTCTTCATTCAGATTCCAGCTGCAGCTGCTGCAAGACCAGAAACTGCTGATAGTACCCTCCTTATCAGATGTTGCAGCAAAGGCCCTTGGATAGAGTTCCTTCAGGATACCCAGCACTGACCAACCTTCCTTCCAGAAGCTAAAGGCCCTGCCATCCCCAAGAGCCGGCTGCAGCAGGTGGAAGTGATCAGCCAAAGCTCTGGTTACTGATTTCCAGAATGGAGATGGTCTGCTGGGCTCTAGCCTAGATAGCACATTGTTAGAAGCACCATAGCTGTCCCTGATTAGGGCAGTCCATGGTTTTAGATCTCCTTGCAAGAGCTTAACTGCCCACTTAAGCAACAAAGCATCATTGAAGTGTTTCAAAGACTTAATCCCAAGTCCACCCCTATCCTTTGGTTGGCAGATCTGCTCCCATTTTAGTGGCTGCAAGAATCTGCCCTCATGCTTTGCTCCCCTCCAAAAGAACCTTTTTCTCAATACATCCAACCGTTTCCAAATGGAATTAGGTGCTTTAAAGATGGAAAAGTAGAAAACAGGGATGGAGGTGATCACAGAATTGAGCAAGATAAGTCTTCCAACCTTGGAGAGGAAACTGCTATGCCACCCATCCAATTTCACTGAAATTTTGTCAAAGAGGCAACTCCAATCTTTTTTTTTCATTCTAGAACATCTCAAAGGCAGCCCCAAGTATCTAATAAGAAGACTGATGCAGGGGGTCCCCAAAACAGTAGCTATAGCACCTTGCTCATCCTCACGTAGGCCAAAACAGACCAAACTAGATTTATCCCTATTCAGCCTAAGGCCAGAGAGCTCACCAAAGATGTTGACCATATGATACAAAGCTAGTGCTTCATCCATAGAACCCTCCACAAAAAAAATCGTATCATCCGCATATTGAAGAATGGGAGCCAAATAACTCCTGCAAGATAATGAGTACCCTCTAATAAGACCTGCTTCAGCGAGATTACAAGAATACCAGGCCAAATTGTCAACTGCCATGTTGAAAATCAAAGGTGCCAGAGGACATCCTTGTTTGATCCCACATTGGGGCTGAATCTAAGAACCACAGGGTTTCCCATTTATCAAAGGGGTGAAAGAGGTAGTGGTGATACACCTTTTCACCCATTGAATCCAAGCAGGGGGAAAACCTCTTCTTTTAAGAACTTCCCAACGATAGGGCCAACTGATGGAATCATAAGCTTTGCGGAAATCAACCTTCCATAAAAAAGCTTTACATTTCCTCTTGTGCCAACCACAAACCATCTCTTGGGCCATGATAAAGGATTCTTGTAGAGATATGCCAGGAAGGAAGGCTGATTGAACAAGATGGATCAAATCTTGCAAAATAGGCCTCAATCTATTGGCCAAGACCTTTCTAATCACCAAATATAGAGAGTTAGAGAGGGCAATTGGTCTAAACTCCTGAAAAGATTCAGCTCTTGGAGTCTTTGGCAAAAGAAAAAGATAGGATCTATTGATTCTTTCAAATCCAAAGTTGCCACTCTCAAATTCTCTGATCACTTCCATTACCTCAGTGCCCACAATATCCCATAACTCTTTGTAGAAGAAAACTTGGATCCCATCAGGACTAGGTGACCCTTCACAATTAAGATCCTTGATGGCCTTCAAGACTTCAGCTTCAGACACAGAGTCAATCAGGCTGGACCCCTGAATCTCTGTAATTCTGGGAATATCACTAGCTGCCATCCTCCAATAGCCCCTACCAGCAGCTCTTGAAGACTCCTTGAAGTACCTAACAGCCTCAGCTCTGATATCAGAGATGGAGGTAACTCTCTGCCCCTCTTTAACAATAGATGAGATCAGATTGACTCTTCTACGAGAGCTGGTAGCCAAGTGGAAGAATTTAGTGTTTGCATCCCCCTCACTTAACCACAGCTGCCTTGACCGTTCCCTCCAATCCATCTCCAGCTTCAGGTCTTCTTCAGCCACCACCCCCTGCCATTTCTTTCTGTCAGCAGTATCCTACTCAGACAGCCGAGCATTGGCTTCCTTGGCATCCAATTCCTGAATCTTCATCAAGGCCTCTCGACGTTTCTGATGCCTTAGGACAGAGACAACATCACCATACTCCTTTAGCATTCCTTTCAAAGACAAAATCTTGGAAGCCAACCTGAAGGTAGCCGTGCCCTCAACCTGCTGGGCCCTCCTCCAAGCAGCAATCATTTCTCTGAATCCTGGCTCCCTCAGCCATGATTTCCAAAACTTGAAGTAGGATCTAGCCAGCACCTGTTCCCCATTGTCCCAGACCAGGGGCGTATGGTCAGAGAAGGGACGTTCAAGAACATAAACAAAGGACAATTGGAAGAGATCCAATAGCCCAGCATTGCCAAAGAACCTATCAATCTTGGACATGAGACCATTACCATTCCTCTAAGTGAATTCAGAGCCCGAGGAGGAGAATTCACTCAAGCCCAAAGCTTGGACCATCAACTGGAAGCCAGTGGTAGAGCTATCCACCACACCATTGGGTCTGTCACTCCCCACCAACACACAATTGAAGTCCCCTCCAACAAGCTAGACCGCCTCATTCACAAAATCTGTAGCCAAGTTCCAATCCTCCCACAGCTCCTATCTTCTGCTAGGGTCACTAGGACCATACACACCTGTCACAAAGAAGTCACTGTCCCCCTGGCCTCTTTTGAACCTTCAAGTCAGTAGGTGCCTAGCCAAAGAAGCCTCCTCCAAGCACAGCACATGCTTCTTCCACCAGATGGCAATACCCCCAAATCTGCCATTAGAATTGATCGTCACAATGTCATTTGTAAGACCAGCTTTCATCTCTACCCAAGCCCTATTAGATTCACTATCAATATGCGTCTCTTGGAGGATGGCACAATCAATCTCCCATTCTCGCAAATATCTAAGCAAGGATGCCCTCCGACTTCTATCGCGCAACCCACACACATTCCAAGTGAGAATCCTCATTTGGACATCTGATCCGTCCCCTTCTTTGCAGCAGAGGCTTTGCTAACCTTCATCACAGCTGCAATGGCAGATTCATCGACTTTTTGTGTAGGGATATGTCTTCTCAACCTCAGCCTGTATGGAGGTTTCCCAAGACTAGAGGTAGAAGGAGTCTTAGACTCCAGGTGCAGATCATCAGCCACAGGAGAAATACACTGCAAATCAAAGGAATTCATAGGGGGATCTACCATATCAGAACCAACAGGAGCATTGGCAGGGGAAGTCACAGCTTTCAAGTCCTCAGTCACAACTTCATTTATCACAGTTACCTCCTCCCCTTCTTTAACCACCACTGCTGAATCAGCTTGGATCAAAGGTACCCTGCCCCCATCCTCTAGAGTTTCAGTCGTCACCTCCTCTATCCTCAAGCCCCCCACCCCATCTTCCAGTTCCACACTTTTAGTGTGTTTGGCCACCAACTCCTGATTAGCACAATTTGGTTGTAAAGAACCTACTTTGGCTCGCAGCACCTCAGCATAAGAGGGGGGGTGATGGCTCGACTCCATACCCCTGTTAGCCACATGAAACTTCAAGAGGAGCATCCTGTTGGTGCTAGAGCACCACGATCATTTGTTTTGATGATAACAAAACACGTGTTATTTGACATTTGCAATTTGAGTCCTAGATTTCAGGTCAATTGCAAATGTGGACGTGTTTAGACGGAGTTCGAGCTCGCATCCAGGACGGATTGGAGGAGCTTGACGGAAAACAGAGGAGGTTCGCGTGGAGCGATAGATTGAAGATAGAAGACAAGAAGAATAGGATAGATTCTTTTTAATCCTTTCATGTACTTTTATCTTTATCTTTCTTGCTCTTTATTTTCCTTAGAAAATTATGTTAAAGAGCCTCAAAGTACCCTAACAGTAGTCCTAGGAACACCGGCACAACCCTAGGATACTTAGGTTTTCTGTAGAACACTTAGAAAACCAATATAGGGTTAAAACAGACTTTCCAGACGTCTAATTAACAAATCAGACATCTGATAAAGTATTTTAAGACGTCTGACTGTTGTTTCAGACGTCTGATAACTGCTAGGCTGGGCATAGTTAGTTCTGTCTGATGAAATCAGACGTCCATACCTTAGACCAGACGTCTTAGAAGACGTCTGATGGATTTGCCAGACGTCCAATTAGTGGACCGTTGGCTGGCTTAGCAAACAGTCAAGAATATGACTGTTAGAGCCTTATCAGACGTCCTTAGGCCTTTCCAGACGTCTGATAAATGACCGTTTTGCCTCCGCTGTCCCAAAATCTCTTCTCAGAGATTTTCTAGCCGTTGCAACGTTTGGAAATCAATTCCCACAGTAAAAGTAGGTTTCCAGACGTCCAGACACAGTGCTAGACGTCCTGCATGTCGTCTGATGGACTTGCACAAAAACCCTGTTTAGATCTGAACCAAGTCAGGGAGAGACCCGCCCAAAATCAGACGTCTGACCTTTGAATCAGACGTCTTATAGTGAACTTCCAGACGTCTGATGCTAGAATTAGACGTCTGATAAGCCTGTCAGAACAATGATTGTTCCTGATTTCGGGTTGATTCACTTAGACTTTGTTCCCAACGGCTATAGAACCCTTCCTAAGCCTTCCAAAGCCTTCCTAAGGCCTCTATAAATAGAGGGGAGCCTTTACACACAATACACACACCTAGAGAGACCAAGATACACAAGAAACAATTTGTATTACACTTTCCACTCTCTTGTGTCCTAGCTAGCTCTTGCTCTCCAAGCTCAAGCACCAATCTCTTGAGAGCATCAAGCTGTTGCGCACCCGCTCTCCCGCCGTAGTTCACGAGAGCGAAGTTGCGCCGTCGCGTGGCTCACGCACCGCGTCATCGTCGACGCACTCCTTGCAAAGGGGAGTTTCCTAAATCCTATAGAAGCTTAGGTTTATTACTTTGTTGGCTCTATAGGTTTGTTGTTTTATTTTACCTTTGTCTTTTGGTTGGGTATTCGCTTTGCGAATTCCCGTCTCCTTCGTGGGACAAAATCCTTCTCGTGGAGAGAAGGGGTTGAGGAACGCTACCCTCGTACTTGTAGCGTGGTTGTACTGAGGTTGAATCACCCTCGTTTAAAGTAATTCATTTAGTGGATTTTGATCAACTAGGTTGATCGGAAAATCCTAACTCGAGAGGGTTAGGTGGTGGTTTTCACCCGGTTTGGGTTTCCACCTAAAAATACCTGTGTACATTTTGTGCTTGCTTATTTTTGTGAGATTGTTTATATTTTCAATTCTGCATTTTTTTGTCACGCTGATCTCACCCCTCCAAGTAGGGAACTTTCACATCCAAGAGCTTCCCCCACACCTGAGAATCATTTTATCAGGAACAGATCCAGCCCTGAAGACATCCACCCTCACCTTCAGAACACTGGCATCTCCTTCAGTCAAACCAACATCAGTATCCTTAGCCATAGACGCAAACCCAACAACCATATTTTCCACCACCACCCTAGACCTCAGGTGCAGAGGTAGGCCTTTGATTTCAAGAAAACCAGATCTAGGATCAGCTCTTTGAGGTGGTCGCTCAGGCCAGGATCCATCAAAAGGGGATACCAAACGCCACATCACTGTCAATCCACACAAATTGCTAGTTTGAAAACATAGATGCTTGACATTCGCCACCCTTAAATCAAAAAGCACAAATCGTGATGGAGAGATAAATGCAATTTTCCAAGCATCAGTCGAGAGGGAAAGAGAGTTTACCAGTTCCCGAGCTCTCTCCAGGGATAGAGTACCCAACATCACCTCCCCAATCAAGGCCCCACGCAAAACCAACTCTGCTACCTTAATATCCACGCTAAGGGGAATCTCCACATCCAGAAAGTGCCCCCCAAAAGTTGATGCGGGGGTGGAAGAGGCAGCTGTGCCTCACCCTTAGGCATCCAAGGTGCAGTGTGCATTCTGCCCCCAGAACCACCACAAGATGTCAGACAAGAGTCCCGCTTGTGACCATAACCCCTGCATGCCAAACATAGCACCGGCCGACGGCACATCGCCGCCAAGTGCCCACGGAGCCGACATCTAAAACAGATCACTTCCCTACGGCTCTGAGCCCACCCACCATGAGAACCCCTCTTGTCCAGAGCCCCATCTCCACCAGATGCTTGGGGGCCACACTCCTTTCTTCTCCAAGACTGCGAATGCCATACCACCCATGCATCAGAGCCGGCGGCGCGGCCACCGGGCCACCTCAGGCGGTCAGCCATCCTCGTCGAAATTTCCCGCCCAAAAGAGAATTCAAATTTTCGCCCAAAAGAGAGGACTGTAGTCGAGCCCCCCCAAAGTTAATTTTTGAAACTTAAAATCCACATTCTTTTAAGTTTCAAAGGAAAACATCTTCACCTATGCTTTCAAAACTTGGTGTGCCAACAAAACTTGTTTGAAAATACCTAAAGTTGAATCTTAAAAGCTACTAAGCAAGATTTGAACACTAAAATTCACAGCAGCAAGAAAATAATCTTGCTTGAAAACCACTGGTTGTGCACGCACACACACATTAATCAATCATTAAGGGCACAAACCAGATAAAGGACCCATCACATTCCAAAGCACATTCAAACCTAGCCCTAAATAAAATAGAGTAGACGTTGGCCTTAAGGATTAGACTCGCTCTTCGGAGTCCAAAACATGATTGTTTGAGATTAGTCTATTTCTACTGTTCAATCTGATGTCTAGCTAGGGGAGCAGAATCAAACGATCGCGGCTAGGGGTACACTAGGAACTGGAGGCGTAAGCTGAAGGAAGAACCTTCTCCCTAGCCCCTTCTTCTAACTAGTTGGATTAAACAGACAGAAGTAGATCAAATTGTTTCTTTATCTCAAGACAGGTTCTGGGAGTCTGTAGGTCTTTAGGCTAGCCCACTTAAGGATAGGTTTGACTGCTTGTATTGCAGGGCGCCTTTCTTCCTCCCATCTATCATGAATCCTTCCACGTTTTATATGCATTCCCACTCTTTCCCTCCTGTTATGAGTTATCCTCAACATGACGATTATCCCGACTTGTACTATAATCAACCATTGGTTAGTTGGGATAACTTGGATTGGGGATACAGTTTCGGATCTCCGTGTTTAGGGTCTAACCCTGAACACCGTAATTGTGATTTCAATCCTTCTCAGAATCATATCGATTATAGATCGCCACCTTTTCATGGATAACCTAATACAATCTACAATCAAGGAGGATACATTGATCCTTACTCATCCTCTGAATACACTGCCTTTAGGTCATCACCACCTTTTGAACAATCCAAAATGATCAATTATCAGGAAGGGTATCACGAATCTCAATTCATTAACTCCTCTGCACTTATCCCAAACCCGCCCAACCCTGAAACAAGTCATTTGGTTCAGGGTAACCAGGTTCAAGATCAGGTTTTGGCTAACTTGAGGAATACTATACAATCTTTAGAAGTTCAGCCAATACCTTGCATTGAAAAATTGGAGCCCCTGATTGAAATGATTGATGATCTGAACAAATATTTGTTGGATTGGCTTCAAGATGTTAAGGATAAGAACTCGGGTGAGTTTCTACTTGGGAAGTTAACGAAATTGAGAATGAGATTTGTGGTTGCTTTAGTTCAATCGTGGGATGATTCCCAGGATGAACCCCCTTCAGGAGAGCCAATGTTAGAACCCGCTCAGGCACCTATTTGGGGGGACATGTGTTACGAGATTGACTAGATTGATTTAGATCAACCAATTAAGGATAATTTGATTTCTTCACCTGAGATCCCTGAGTCGGGGTACGAGGAAACGTATGTCTCCATGGATCAGAAAGTGATGGATGATTTTGGGACGTACATTAATACGGATTTTGATTTCTTTGATTCTGATGGTGAAGATTCAATTTGTGAAGTCTCATGTGAGTTTACAGAACATGATTTCTGTGAGACGATTGGGCCTGCGAAATCGGTTAAATCATTTGATAGCCTAATAACTGAGGAAATTGATCTTATTGGGGCTCACATGACGGATCCAGAATCGCATTTTCTGGAGGATTCAATCCAATAATCTGATTGTTAGTTACACCCTGTTGAGCTTATTGACAATTCTGTTTTTGAGATAACTAGACCCAAGTCAATTCTGATTCAACCGCATCTTTAAGACTTGGAAATTTCATACGGGGTGATTAATATGTAGGAGATCCCAGAATTTGACATCCTGAAGGAGGATAGGAGCTAGAAAATTTTGATTTAGGAAGCAAACTTCGGAGGAAGTGGAAGACTGAGTCTAAGGGTTCCAATTAAGTTTAAACCATCAAACCAGGACCCTTACAACATTTTCTCTGAGGATGTCCAACCCAAGTACACATTCATTGATTATCCTTTGGAGCTTGATTTCTCTGTAACCCGACTCTTTGGTCTTGGGTTGCATCCTCATAAATTGCAGGCCCGACCCCGCTTGCATACTTATTTTAGGTTTTGGGTAATTTTTATCCAGAACCTTAGATATTCTTGATCATGGGGTATGGGTTTGCACCACAATCTAGTCCACATCTGTGGATATCTGCTGGTAGGTCCTAAAGTGAATCTTTTTATTCTGATTCTGACCTGCACTTCTAAATTCTTTACTTCTCTTCTTTGTATAGTGTGCCTAGCTGAAGGCACTAAATTTAGCACATATACAGTTTTTGTTTATCTTGGAGCTACCCGTCATGCATGCAATTCAGGTGCTTTCTACTCTATTCCACTCTGTTTTATGTCTTTTTAATACAATGAGGAAATTATATTAGATAGGCATGGGGGGGTGGATATTCATCTCTGAATTAATTCGTTAGCTCCGTAGATTTGTTTTATTTTTCTTTCATTTATATATATATAAAAAATTGTGGAATTAGGGAAGAGAACTTGAGCTTAAGAAAATTTTCAATCTTAGGAAATAAAACTATATGATTTGAACATGAAGACCCTTCAGGTCTTCAGACTTAATCAGCCTGTGTATCCACTAAAATGTGGATTTGTATTTCAAGTTCTTGCCATCTTAATTCTATTTTAATTTGATTAAATAAGTTTGGGTGATAAGTACACGACTTATCAACTCGCCCTCTGATTTGAGGGAACTTTAAGTCTAAAGCATCTACACACTAACTTTTCACTAACTTGTTGATCGACAATTTTAATGAAAATTGGGTAGCTAATGAACTTTCTAGGGTGATATGACTGGCAAGTTATCATGGGTAACAACCCATAGGTAGGTTGTCCAGAGCCCAGTCATTGGATCATTCTCTTTTTACTGCTTTTAGGTAAATCTTAGACCAAGGAAGCCACCTACTTAAAAAAAGAAAAAGAAAGTCAAAAAGAAAAGAAAAAGAAAAGGAGAAAAAAAAAGAAAATAAAAGAAATAAGCCACACTTCGCCGCACGAGTATGGCTGGCAAGTTGTCGATGGTAATAGCTCATTGACCGGTTGTCCAAAACCCAGCTCAGGAAATGCACTAAAAATTCCCAAAACACTTAGGAAGAAGTGGAGAAGTAGAATAAATCGAGGTGATATACACTGGATTCACCCTTGTGTTGACCTCATAAAAATAAAAGTAGGGAGAAAGCTACTGGTCGTAAAGATACATCTTTAG
The DNA here is from genome assembly GCA_037157565.1 of Thalassia testudinum. Classification (NCBI taxonomy): domain Eukaryota; kingdom Viridiplantae; phylum Streptophyta; class Magnoliopsida; order Alismatales; family Hydrocharitaceae; genus Thalassia; species Thalassia testudinum. Next base: position 44,216,583 of record JAZHRO010000067.1, on the reverse strand, counting down.
GCAGAACTCTCTTTTTAAGGTCACCTAAAGGCATAAAAACCTGAAGTCCATTCTAATTGCCAATCAACAAGTCTATCACATTCACAATAAGATGCTTAGAACTTAGCGTTCTCATCAAATCTTGGGTGAGTTGAATGGCCATAGAAAGCCACTCTTTAACCCTAAACTCAAAAATCCAAAAAAAATTAGAAAAGAAGAAAAAGAGAAAAAGAAAATTTTCTTTGAATAAGGCGAGGGCATGAGGTAGTCTACATTTTGGCAGATACCCGAGCACTGTTGTGTCTTTGAAAGTTCAGATCCTAAGTAAAAATTTTCTTAATGTTGAAAATAACTTATGCTCAAATAGTCCAACCTAATTCTTTTATAAATGGCATGTAGTTTTTGCTAGGAACTAGCAAAAGATAGGCATGGGGGTGTGATGTAGACATGTTTATATTACATAAAATGTCTATTTATGCATGTTTTTAAGCATAGAATTGCATTACATACTATAAATATTGCATAGCATGCATCATCTTGCATTTAGATTAGTTTGAATAAAATGTAGGATAATTGTCTCCTTTTTATGGTCAGGGATTGGGTGAATTTTTATCGGGTCCTCAGATCGAAGATCCAACCATACGGATTTGATTAGGGTGACGATTGGAGTTCAACGACTCCGAGATTGCCCTAATCAGATATCCGTAGCATCAGATAGAGATCGAGGAACCCTAGAAGATCAAGGGCTAAGATGGTGTTAATCCGCACTTTAGACAACAAATCCGACTACATAGATGGGTTCAGATCAACGATCGCAGACTAACGGTGCGAAAATCGATCCAATCCGATACTCGTGGCACCATCTACATCACTCAGAAGATGGATAGCCAAGATGGCACCACGTGGCACCATCTCAACTGCCTAATCGGCCGCACGCATCTGCTAAAGCTCTTCTGGCCAGCGTTTCTCTACTATTGGATCAAGATCCAACGGCTACAAGGCACGCGCGCTTGAGTTGTACGCTCAACACAAATGCACCCGTTGTGCATTGGTCGAGCGCCTCATCCAGATGAGGAAGCGTGGGATCGAGCCCCCGCATGCCTCAAATTGGAGCAGGTGCGCGAGCGCGATCAGCCGTGCGATCAAGATCCAACGGCGTCGCACGGCCGATAATGTCCATGCGCCATCTGATGCCCCCGCATGACGCGGGATCTCACGCGCAAGGCACGTGGTTGAGGCGCGACGAGGAGAGCTCTCAGCCATCCGATCTTACGATCGAACAACCAAGATTTGATGGACGTGGGGCGCGCGTTGGGGCACAGAAGGCGAGCGGGCGCGCGAGCGTCGCCCATGAAGGCCACATTCAGGCCTTTAGTGACGGATTTATCCGTCACTAAGGGTCCTAAATTAATGCTTTTCAACATGTAATGACCAAAATGCCCTCACTCCTTGCAACTATAAAAGGAGACCCCCTCCATACGAATTTCTCATCCCTTCTTCTCTTCTCTCACCCCTTCCAAAGCTCTAAGAGCTTGTCCCAAGCCCGAGACGCTCCTCTAGAGTAAAAATCTTAATTTTTCCACCTTCGCCCCCCTTCGTGGAGCATTCTGCAGTTGTCCTCTCTCTGCATTCGAGAAGTGGATCCCGCGATGACGATGACGTGCTGCTTCGTTCCCATTCTTCCAGCTTCATCCTCTTTCTTCTCGCTTCGTTCCTTGTCTTCCAGGTGTCGTTCCGTCCGGCTCATCCTCCAAGCGATCGTCGAGGAGCATATCTCTCTCTCCATTCTTTTTCTTGCTTTCTAGAGTAGATTTACTGCTTTCTAGTGTAATCATTTCCTGATTTCTAGTCGTAATGAGTAGTGTAATGAACAATTTTTGATAATAACATCCATGTTTATTCTACATCCCTTTTGCTTTTATTTGTAATATTCTCTCTCTCTCTTCTATTTATTATTTGTTAAATAAATAGATAGTTTTCAACCAGCTATTCTATTTTGTGACAAATAAAACAAACGTGTATTTTTAATCAAACGTCTGTCTCCCTAAGTTTGACCCAAGATTTCTATTCTGGTATAAATTTGATTTGTTGAACCCGAGTTCTTCGTTATTCAAACTACAATGACAGGTTTTCAAAATCAAATTTGATAGCGTAGTACTTCGACATTTCAACATAGACCACCTCGTAGGCTACTTGGAGAGGTCTAGGAGAAAGTGTAACGGAAGAAGGGACTTCTTGAAATAGAATAAGTGGAGGATAACAAGGGTCCTCCAAAGTAGGAAGGGTTTTAAAAGATGTATGCATAATTATTTCAAACCCTTGAATGACGAGACTAAAAGTACAAGCATCAATCCACACTCGCCATTCCACTTGGAGATGTACTACCTTGATATGCTCCCCAGAAAGAATGTAAGTGAGCAGAAACTTGAGCTAAGGATTGGTTAGGGAGTGTAAGGGTTGTTTATGGTGTTGGGCGGTAATGATTAAGTCTAAGGAGGGCTTAGTCCGTGTCAAGTCCAGCTCCAACAACAATTCAGATTTTGTAATATTCTCCCTAATAGTTGTTTCAGAAAAATTCACGTCACCCTGCCTATCATCAATGATTTCCTTAAGAATTGGAGTCATATTTTCATTTTCCAATATATGTGAATCAGCGGTGGACTCCAAATCACATTTATTTGATGGCAGGGTTGAAGCAACTAAATCACTATCATCAATTTCATCCCCGGATTCTTTTGGTCTACTTAAGTTTTTGTCGGGGTGTATATGTGATTCACTAGTAAAGAGAGGAGTTGCTTCAGTATCCTCAATTATTTCTGAAGGAGGATTAGTCTTAATATTTTGGAGTAAGCCTATATCACTCAATTCTTTATTCTCCTCGAGGCATAAATCCTCAATTAATGTGTATTGTCCCCGAGAGTCTCTCCTAGGCTTCTCACTATTGTGTTCGTTCTCCTCCAACATCAACTCCCTATCTTGATTTTTTGGAGGATGATTTTCAAAATCAAAAGTAGGGAGGAATCCTGATTTCACCAAATCATTAATATCCTCGGGGGGTAAGTCCTCAAATAACACATAATCCCCTTGAGATTCACTTCAAACTCTTAGTCCGGGTTCCTCCATTGAGTCATCCTCATCCTCTAAAATAGACTCTTTGTAGCCCTGAGACCAAAATTGATCCAATTCATCCTCCATTCCCTTATTGTCATCTTCATTGGATAGATGTAAATCCTCAAATGCTGAATGGTAAGTGTTGGTTCCCTAATTGGAGGGTCGTGATTAGGCTCACTAAGGGTAGAATGAGGTTCCACCACATGATTAATAGGGGAAGTGGCATGAACAATATGACCTTGACCCAGGGTATCAGGGGTAAGAAAAATACTGTTAGTGGGGTCAAGGTCCTCAAGTGGTACCATCTTCCCTTTCTTTTGACTCCAATATAACTTGGGTGGATAATCCTTAAGATAGTTCTCCTCTAGTGGTTGTGTCTCATGGGGAGAGTTTAAGTGATAGCTACTCAAAACGGGATCCCTATTATCCGTTGTTTCCTCATAATCTTTTTAATGATCACGATTATACGGGTAGGGATCAGAATCAGTAGTAAGAGAGTAGCTAAGTTGACGAATTTTCTTATTCAGTTATTGATTATTCCTCAGCATCTCTCCCATAGACTCCAACATTTCTTTTTGTTGTTTTTGCATTTCTATCACAAAAGAGGAGAGGCTACTGTCAGATTGGGGAGGATAGTCAGTCTCAGGTTGCCTAGGGGTATTGGTTCAAACTTGATGAGAAAAATCATGAAGGGTGGGAGGATTGGGTGTTTGCAAACTAGAAAATTCTGCTCTTAGGTTCTGCTCAAAAGTGGGAGTTATCGGGCTAGTACTCCTAGGATAGGAATATGATTGATCCCATGAATTGTCATTGTACCCATCAAAGGATGGGTATGCTAGGGGCATGGGATCCTGATTAAAAGATGGGAATTATTGACTCTGATAATACAAATGATAGGAGTAAGGATGGTCCATTTCTTTAAGCTAAACAGATTTAACTCTCTCAAGACTTAGAAGAAATCAGAATAAAAGCAGAAACTTCCTAGAGAGTTCTACCACTGTCAAAACCAATGCAAATACAGTGGGATCTACTTTTAGTAGATTCTAGGTTTTAGAATTAAGTGTTCAGTTGGTGGATAAATAAGTTTTGCAAGAGTTATGCTTCCTAGGCCATCCTTCGTTGGTGCCTACAACCTACTCGCAAGCGATGGAAGTCTCGAATCGAGCCCATGCACAAGGAACCAAAGTAACTTGGTGGATAGGCTTGTTGATTTCTGACTAACTTCCCTTGTGGTTCAAAGAGAAGAGGTAGAAATTTATCTAGTGACCTTATGTGTAATGTGCACAGTGTTTCAGGTGTGCAACACACGTACTCATTTTGTGTTTTAAAATCTTGCAAATGAGTCCTTTTGCAGACAATTTTAAGTCACTGATTTTAAGGTCTAACCTCTTAGCAGTCCCAATTTCCTAAAGTGACAACTGAATTAATTAGATTCACACATTTTAGTGGTCTTAGATTTAAGTCCAATGCGAATTCATGACAGGTAATTGATACTTAAGAAAAGACGTACCTTACTCTATCTCTCTTCAATGCAGGATGTTTCCAATGCAATTAAGATAAACTAGATGCTGCTCATTTAATCTTAGATGGTCGCCCTATAGATATGTAGCTTCTAGTAGGTCGTTCAGATTTTTCTTTTCTCTTTTTTTATAATAAGAAGCAAACAAACCTAATCTAATTTAACTAACAAACTAACATGCAATTCAAACTATTCAAATAAACCTATAATCTAAATAAAATGGGAACACACTCCAAAAAATACGCTCTCGCATACAAAAGCAATAAGTAATAAAAGCACTGGGAATACGTTCCTAAAAATGCCCAACATGGGTCCACAAGATAGAACTTAAATTCTAATGTCTATCTAAATCTAAAAGAAACAACAGGTTTTTGATCACCAATCCTCCTTCCACACGCTCCTATTGCTGCCCTCTAGGTGGCGTCAAGATCCACCAAAAATATCATCTCCGTCGTGTGCTCCCGTCACGTTTGTTCATTTTTGCACGCAAACAGAAATAAGGTCAGCAATTCAGAAAAGCTTTAGAAATAGCATAAAAATAATATAAATTTTCCAAAAAAATTAATAGGCGTATTTGCTCCCCGGCAACGACACCATTTGAAAGAGCGATCTTTATTTTTGATAAAAGTTTTAACATAAAATGTCGCATCGTTGTATTTAGTTGTGTGTTAGAAAATTGCTTTTCAAAATATTTAATATTCAAAATCTAACCACGAAAATAGTTAGGTCGTCTCCACAGGAAGGAATTAGCCTCTTGGACTAGTGAGTAGTGCTTCGTTTGTTCGGAAATCTCAATGGATGTGCATTTTAACTAGTGCTCTCATTTCCAACATGAATTCTCATTCTAAACACTTAATCAAGAATGTAGGTGTTTAGATTCAAAATCACCACCATATAATATTCTGTTTACAAGTGAATAGTGATCTTGGCATGTAGCAATCAGTGTAAATATTAATCTCTAATAAAATAGACCCTGTTTACTATAACCATATCTCATGCTCTGTATCCTTCATGAAAATAATTCAAATAAGCAAGAGGTATATCCATGCAAATTGCTTTTCATAAACTAATGCATTAAATAAATGAATAGGAATATCCGTAATGGCATGGATGGTAATTAGTAATGAGAGTAGAAACTGAGCATTCTCCTTCTCTCTTCCTCGCGTGCGGGATGGAGGATCGTCGGCTGGTTGGTTCTCGGTGGAGGTTGGCCGTGACGAGAGGATCACGATGGCAGTGGTGGCATGGCGAACGGCAGCCAGAGATCTCGCTGGCATCAAGGAAGGCCAGCGGCGATGGCGGTGGCTCGCCGGCACTCGCGGGCTGTCGTGGCTAGTTCTAAGGGCGTGGTTGCCCTCGTGTGGTCGAGGTGAGGTCGTTGGTGCCGATGGTGCGAAGCTTCGAGGTCTGTGGATGTGGCTGCGAGGAGGACGTTGATGATGACTTTGGGTTCTTTCATTGCATGACAGATGTGAGGAAGAAGAAGATGAACAGTTGTGCATGCACATGCAGGGAAACGAGGGGCTGGTGCGTGGTTGTGCGGGCTACAGTGAGGTGGTGCTGCAGTTGGTGCGTTCGCTGGGGGTGAGGCAGCGGTGGTGTTGATGAAGGTGTTGCATGTGTGCGATGGTGGGAGGTTGAAGATAGTGCTAGATGACGTTGGTGGTTGTGATGGGTGGAGAAGATAAATGAAAAGAAGAAGATGAAGATGAAAGGCAAGGGGAGCGTGGAAGGTCGACGGCTGGTGTGAGGATGGTGGAGGTGCTATTGGGTTTTTGGGTGGAGAAGGTGACGAAGGTGGTGCTAGATGGTGTTGATGGGTGTAATGGTGTGCACGCTATCACCACGCACACCACGATGGCGAAGGGCAGGGGTGGGTGCATGGAGGCATGGTGGAGAAGCTCGCAAAGGTCCCATGGTGTATGCTCTTGATCACGATGCACGCTGCTTCCATGGTGGCGGTGAAGGAGAAGATCCCCTCCAGGGGAAGGGAGATTATTCATCCTCCACGATGGTTTCACCTCTTCTTTTAAACTATCTTCTGTTCGTTCCTTCAGCCGATATCGTCTCCAACCACTCGATGAAAATCGCAAGTGGTTGGGATGCGAGAAGGGATAGGGCATAGATAGGCGGTGAAGATGGTGGCGATGCGTATTGTCAACAACATCAGGCGTCTTGAGTAAGCTCTGGATGTCTTAAAAATGAGATTTGGCTACGCTTGAATTCCTGCAATGCATATAATTATTTATAATATGAGATAGACTTTACAAATATAAATTATAATGCATGCATTTATTTTATAATCAAATGCAAATATTAATATACTCTAAAATGTAGGAACCAACCAACTTAGGCTAAAAATTAATCCAATAAATTGGACTAATCAGCTGTGACGTTGCCCTGTTCTATCCTCCATCCTCTGTCTTTGTCCTATTTTGTCCAGCATCTCACCTCTCTCGTTCGGGCGCCCCGTCAATGTGGTTCATCCTCCAAGTAGCCAGTGAGGAGGATAATTTCTCATCCCCTTCTCTTTTATCGCTTTCTAGTGTCAATTTCCTGCTTTCTAGTGTAGCAAGTAGTTGTAATGGACATGCACCTATTGTTATAAAATTCTTGTTTATTCTCTCCCTATTTTCTCTTTCTTAGTATTATTCTTTCCCTGTTTTCTATTAATTATTATTTATGTAGAATAGTTAGTAGATTAATTTCAACCAGCTAATCTGCTTCGTAACAATAAATGCAATGCGATTTTTGATCAAACATTCGCCTCCCCGTGTTTGACCCAGGACTCACCAGAGTTTCGGTTAAATTATCTGTTTGACAGATTTTTACGTGACTACAATGATAGAGTTTCAAACTCAAATCTCTTAGCATACGAAATCCCATCCAACAGAAATGGAAGAGTTGATGGCGACAAGGAGGGAGAGAAGGGGCGATAGGAGGGGGTGGTCGGCGGACTTCACCGGTGGCTATGGTGGGAGGTTGGAGGATGAAGGGGCGGCTATGGAGATCGTGATGGAAGATGGTACCGTGGTCATGTTCATGGAAGGAGGGGGCCGACCATGTTGTGCTATCGATGTCTAAAGAGAGGACACATGGAGGTGGACTGCCACAACACCATCGTGCACTTGGAGTGTGGAGGGCTCAGCCATACGAGGGACATGTGCAAGAGGAGGGAGGTTGTGAGCCGTGAAGGGAAAAACCTTGGTGGAGGGTTGGGTGGCAATAGAGAAAACCCTAAAGGGGGGTTGGGCGGCAATGAAGGGCCTCATGCATGGAGGCAAATGGGTGAGCGTAGAGAGTATGTGGATGTGCATGGAGGCATGCCACGCCCTCACCATGGTCGTGGACGATGAGAGGATGCATGGGGTCATCCTCTATCGTCCCCTACACCCCCTTCTCTTTAAGTGGAGATTCCCTTGTCTCCTGAAGTTTTGGTGGTGGATTCCATATTGCGTGGAGCCCTTCTTGGGGAGATCGATCATGGCTAGATCTCTCTCCATGGAAGATCTTTGTGGGATTGTAAGATCACTCTATCTCTCTTCTCCCATGTGGAAGATTTTGTGGTTGAATGCTTTAGAATTTCTATTATTTGGGCTTTGTGATGTTGATGTCGAGGTGTTGAAATTCCATTCGTTGTGTTGTGAGAATGTTTCTAGTATTTGGAGAATGGTCTCTCCCTTTAATGGTGCCATAAATGAACGTCCCTGCAAAGGGTATTTGTTAGGGACGATACTGTTGAAATCAGGGGTCTTCCTCTCCATCTTTGTTCGAATGCTGTGGCAATCATGTTGTGGTAGGATTCGCATCTTTGAAAGAAGACTATGTGGTCGGCCTTGTGGATGGTGATGGTAGTGTCTTATAGGTGGGTGTCAAACTGAGGCATGGTGGACCCTTCCATGAGAGAATTATTCTGAGATGTGGGGACTTGTCTTGGTTACTTCATGTAATGGTGTGTGCACACCAAGCAACCAATATGAAGGAAGTGGAGGCACAGGTAGTGAGAGATGTGGAGGGTAATTTCAGAACACAGTGGAAGAAGGTGGATCATGTGAACAATGAAGGGTTAGGATTGGGGGAAAAAAAGATGAAGGTGATTGCTAGTGGGGGAATGGCAGATGGGGAGGATGACATGGAAGCGGTGGATAGCAAGATGGAAGACAGGGTCATGGAGGGTGACATGGTGGTGAGGGAGGAGAACCCCAAGGTGACTGAGGGGATAGGGAGTAAGGAGGCTTCATGTGGTAGTGGTGATGTGTTCACTTTCAGCACTCCAGATGGCGCATTGTATAATGAAGGCTCACCTACGCAGTCACGTAGGGGTTTTGTAGGAAGAGGGAGAGATAACCTTCATATAATGAAGGCTCATCTGTGTAGTCGTGGGTCAGGCAAGCAACAACATATTGAAGTGAGTTAGGTGGCTAAGGTGCTGAATGTTAAATGTAATGATGATGTTGAAATTGCACTAGAGGGGGGATGAATAGTGCGGGAAATAAAATAATGATGCGAATAAAATCAATCACACACAATAATCACCACAAGAGACAACAAATTTTTAGATGGAAACCCCAAGGGTAAAAACCACCACTTAAGCCTCTTGACTTAGGATTTCTCGATTGATTGAGTCGACCAAATCCACTAACCGAACTACTTAAATGAGGGTAGTTCAACCTCAATACACCCACACTAGTTCAACTCAAGGGTAGCATACCTCAAACCCTTCTTCACGAAGAATATTTTGTCTCACGAAGGAGACATGAATTCACCACGTGAATACCCAACCAAAGAAAATGAAAAATATAATAAAACCTATAGAGCCCAAAATATAGATCTAACTTCTATAGGTCAAGGCACTTCCCTTACATGGAAGAGATTTGGCAGGAGTGGCACAACGTAATGGTGCTCTCAGATATGAAGTGTGAGACTTTGAGATCTTGGACACTAACTTCTTTTGATTTCTTCTTAAGAGTTAGTATAATAGTGGGAAGAATTGTATTAAGGTGTCTAAGACAAGGGGAGGTCATCCTCTATTATAGAGGCCTTAGGAACCTTCAAGAAGGCTTGAGAGAAGACTCCTAACCATTGGAAATAAATCTAAGGCAAATCAGGCTGAAATCAGGGTCATAATGATTATGACAGCAAAATCAGACATCTGATATTTGGGTTAGACGACGGGTCAAGCAACTAATCAATGTTTTGGTCGTCTGATACAAGGGTCAAAGTTTCTAATTTCGTTGGACGGAAACAGGGTTCTAGGTTAGACGTCTGTGACGTCATGTTAGGATGTTTGGGTGAAAAATTGGACATCTATTTTTGTGCAGCTTTGTTTTTGTTTGGATTAGATCTAAACAGGGTTTTAATGTAAAGTGGTTAGACGACATATTGGACGTCTAGACTCGCTATTGGACGTCTAAAAGCTACAGGAATTGATTTTCGAGACGTAACAGTTAGATTTGGTTTGATGACATTGGATTTTGGTCTAACGTCTCTCTATCAGACATCTAGAAGGCTCTACGAATGTCTGTAAATAATATAAAATAATCCTAAAGTGATCCTTAAAGATTTTGCTCTGACAGGCTAATGGTTCTATTTATGGACATTTGGTTAGACTGTCGGACATTTGGAATAGGTTTAGGACATCTAAATGGAAAGGCATAGACTATTAATTTCTAGCTTAGGTAATTGGACGTCTGGTCATAAAATCAGATGACTTAAAAGTCAGGATCAGACATTTGGTTATCATGTTGGAAGTCTGATCAGTCTATTTGAAACCTATTTTGGTTTTCTTATTTAACTTTTGATTTTGCCTAAGTGTCCTAAGGACGTGTAAGTGTTCTTAGGACTAAAGGTGATATACTTTGGGCTCTTTAACACATTTCTAAGGAAAATAAAGGGTAAAAAAGAAATACAAGTACATTTACAAAAATCATCTATCCTATTCTTCTTCTTTAAGCTTTAGCTCCTACTTCGTGCTCCTTGATGTTTTTGTCCACCATCGAGCTCCTCCATTCCTCTATGGTTTTGAGCTTGAGCTCCTTCACACTTGTTATCACTTAAAATAATCCTGAAATCTTAAACTCAATTGCAAATGTTAAATTACAAGTATTTTGTTGACAGGGGAGCTTTCCCTTCATCATGTTGAAGGTTTTAACTTGGAACGTGCGTGGGTTGAGGGATCACACGAGGCGAGGGACGCTTGCTAGATATATAAGGGAGTGGCATATTGTCTGTGCACTTTTTGCAGGAGACGTGCATGGAGGGTAATGAAAACAGTCTGTGTCAGCCATTGTTATCTAATGGGGAGGTAGAGGTGAAGTACGTTAAGTCTGATGGGAGATCGGTGGTCTATGTGTATGGTGGAAGAGGTGTACTCTATAGTTGGTGGATGTCTGAGAGGGGAGATACATACTTTCCTGCAGGTTCAATAGATCTTGTGACAACTCTACAATATGCGTGACTTGTATGTATGGGATGTGCTCTCAGGGTGATAGACTGAGCGTCTGGGAAGAAGTGGGTACTATTTTAGCTTGGGTGTAGGGGGCTGCATGGCTTGTAGGGGGTAACTTCAATTTAACCCTCTCATCAGATGACAGGCCTGATGGTAGAACATATTCCTCCATGTTTGGCTTTCAGAATGTGGTTTCTGATCTGGAGTTGGTGGACCTACCCACGTCTATGGCCCTTTACACTTGGAGGAATGGGAATGGACAAACGTCGAAGATTGACCGTTTCTTGTGCAGTGTGGGGATGCTGGAGATGTTTCACTTGGCCACGGTGGTGGCATTGGGCTAGACTTTTTTAGACCATAATCCACTTGTATAGGAGAGCGAGGAGGAGACCAAGCCAAGTACTTCAAATTTTAGAAATCATGGCTTAATGAGGATGGCTTCAGGAACATGGTTACTTCTTAGTGGTAGTCCCAGGAGATGGAGGATTTGGCCAAGAAAAGACTTGCTTCTAAATTAAAAGGTTTGCACTTTATGCTTTTTGAATTTAGGAAGTCTTTGGCCAGGATGAAGTCTCAGAAGAGAAAAGAGGCTATGGAGGGGGTGAAGAGGTTGGATGATAAAGAGGAGTTTAGGGTGTTGAATGTGGAAGAGGTCCAGCAAAGGAAAGAATTGTTGAATGTTATTGCAAAGGAAGACCAACAAAGGGAGATTGACTGATGACATCACTCACAATAGTTGTTGCTGAAGAAGGGTGACACCAATACCAAATACTTCCATGCAGCTGCCAGTGCAAGGAGATTCAACCTTATTTCTTCCCTACAGTATGGAGACCGTGTGGCAACATCACCCCTTGATATTTGTAATATAGCCAATAATTATTTCCGTGATGTTACATGTGTGGGGTCGAAAGGTGGATGGCGGATTGGTGCTTTTGACATGCCAAAATTAGGAGAAGAGGCAGGTAGGCAGTTGTGCAAGGAGATTACTGAGGGGGAGGTTGTTGGTGCGTTGGGGTTGAAGGTGGAGGGGTCCCCTCAACCAGACAACTTTCCTATTTTATTTTACAAAGAATTTTGGGCAATGGTGAGGAATGATGTGCTAGACGTGGTTAGGGAGTTTCAGATGGGTAACTATGGTATGGAGAAATTAAATAGATTTTTTCTTTTTTTGCTGGCCAAGAAGGAGAGTGCGGAATCACTATTTGATTTCAGGCCAATAGCATTATCCAATTCTATATATCTCATTATCGGGAAAGTTTTGGCGAACTGCATGAGAGATGTTTTACAGGACTTTATCATCTCGGTTCAGGTAGCCTTTCTAAAGGGCAGGTCATTATAGGAGTCCTTCATATTGGCATACGAAATGATTAACAGTTGGGTGAGGAAAAAGAAGAAGGCTTTCATATGGAAGGTGGATTTTTCTAAAGCCTATGATTTAGTCTCCTGGGGATATTTGTTGGAGATTTTGAAGATAAGGGGATTTCTAGAAATGTGGGTACAAAGGATCAAGAGATGTATCACTACGTCTTCCTTCTCTCCATTGATTAATGGCCGACCAATAGGGAGGAGGATTTAGCCTCAAAAAGGGGTGAAGTAGAGGTGCCTATTGCTCCACTTATCTTCATATTGGTGGTTGACACATTAGCCAGATTCACCTTCAAAGACAGTGTAGGAGGGATTATTCATGGTTATACCCTCTCCACGCATAGGGCACTAATACCTATATTGCAGTTTGCAGATGATGCAGTGTTCTTTATTGAGGGGGGAATTAGGGAGGTAGAGTGCCTGCAACATCTTATGGACATTTTTGATGAGGTTTCTGGTTTAAAAGTTAACTCTGATTTGTTTTAGGATGGCTTGCAATATTAAAGATTCTATTTTAGAAATTCTTAGCACACTTGTTGTTAGCCTTCCAATCAAATACTTAGGTTTGCCGTTGCAAGCAAAAAAATTGAAGAAAAAAGACTGGATGCAACTATTTGAGAAGATGTTGGCTAAGATGGCAGGGTGGTGTGGTCGATTCTTATCTAAGGAGGGAAGACTAATTTTGCTCAATTTGGTGTTGTCAGCCATCCCGGTCTTTTTTATGTCCATGTTCAGACTGCCTGATTCTATTTTGAAGAGGATGGATGTGATGAGGAAGTGGTTCTTCTGGAAAGAGCCATCTTGTAATGGGTGATTTATGCAGCCGATCAAGTGGAAAAACATTTGCTATCATAAGAAAGGGGTGGCATGGGAGTTAGATCCCTTAGGGATTTTGGAGACTCATTGCTTCTCAAGTGGGGTGTCATTATCTTGAGAAGAGAAGAGGGGTTATAGCGAGATATGATTCGAGATTCTTATGGTGATTCTATCTCGCTGGATAATGTATTACAATCATCTGGAGCTTCCCCTTTTTGGCCTTCGATCTCCAATGCTTTGGAGACAAATTGGGATATGTTTTCTCTCAAGTTAGTGATTGCGCAGCAATCGTAGGTCTTAATTGACCTAAATTAGGCTAGGACTTAGCATAAGTTAGGGTAATTCATGCATGCATAAGCATTATTTGCATCTTTACTGCTTTACTTTAGCTATGCATAAAATAATGTTATAATGTGCTGATTAAGTGTATTATGTCGATTGTAGGCAATAAGCTGATCAGGAGCTAGATCTGAAGCTGGATTTGGAGCAAGATCTAAAGATGGATCAGGAATAACGGGTGTTGCAGCAGAGCTGGAGCAGAAGACTTAGATTAGATGTAGGAATAATGATGTAAGGAAGTTAAGGTTTGCTATTCTTTTAAGTAGGAATAAAGCAGTAAAATGTGAAGAGCTTAGGTCCATCATAGCCCTAGGATAGCCTAGAGACATCCCCAAGCCTTAGCCACCCTTAGATTAGGTCACCGCACCCTAGGAAACCTTAAAACCCTAATTCCAACCTTTATCTAGATGTCTAGATGAATTATAGGACATCCAGAATCCTTAACCAACTCCCGCACACCTTACACCCACTTCTGCAGTGTTATTGGACGTCCAGACACTTGGTCAGACGTCCAATTTCTGCAGAATACCCAAGACAGAACCTTGGATTCTTCCTGACTCTGATTGGACATCCAGAATTGAAGTTTGGACATCTGATTTTTGAGTATAAGACGTCTGACACTATTATTAGACGTCCGATATTGCTCTCTAGTTCCTGTTTTGAGATTCAAGCCTTGATCTTGGATCTCTAGGTCCCTAAACCCAATTCCAACCCCATAGGAACCTAAATTAAGGTGCCTAACCCTAGTACATCACCTCTAAACCTCCCTAAGGACCTAATTAGGTCCTCACTAAACCTAATTAACTTGGATCTTAGTCAATTCCATCAGCCTATTCAATTGGACTCATTGAGTCCAATTGAGCCCTGATCTCAGCACACACTATCCAATTGGACTTAGTGAGCATCCAATTGACCTAGACCTAACTTAATTGAGTTATTTTACTCACAATTAAGTTTCCACACACACAATTAAACTTGTATTAAGTTTAATTGCACTTTACCTTAGTGAATTGGGGCTTACAACCCTAATTTGAGACCTACCTTGACCTAAACCCACTAGAACCTAACCTAATCAACCTAGCCACCTAAGTGTTGACCCACACACACCCACACACACCATCCACACGAAAATATCTAGCCTAGAGTTCTCTAGAACTCTCTACCATGTGTTGTTGCCTTGGTTGCCAAAATTAGCAACCAAGAGCCATTCAATTTTTAGATCTGCATTTGGTGGATCTAAAAACCACCATCCACCCTCTCTCTCTCACTCTCCCACGAGCTCCCACCATAGGCCTCTCTAGAGAATTCCATAATTCTCTAGAGAGCTTCCCTTAGGTCTATAAAAAGACCTAAGGGGTGGCCATTTGCACCCATCCACTTTTTGGCCATACTTGCTTGGTTCCATCCACCTCCACTTAGGCTAGCCACCACCATCTCCACTCCATCTCCACGAGCTGAGCACCACCATGAAGGACACCATGCTAGGATGCTGGATCACTCCTCCAACCTCTCTCTAAGGGCTGGCCTAAGCTCCATTGGCCGCCCCTCTTTCTCCTCTCCACCACTCCAGGGCCATTGGAGCCCACCTCCGAATGCCCTCACTTCTGATAGATTAGTATCTAGCTCTTTACATTTACTGCTTCTATTTACTGCTTAGTAGTGTAGTCCTTATTCTCCCCCAATGATGCATGCAAAATTCCCCCGTAGATTCCTATATGCGATCATTTTCTGGTAGCTAGATTTATATTTTTAAGCATTTCTGTACAAGCTTTCCTCTACATTTCAAGTTGTAAACACTCCCCAAATGAATGAATGAAAAATATATTTTCTATATATATATGTCTATGTGTTGAGAATCACCATGAGCTCATTGCAATATCTTTTGTGTGATTAATGTTGCCTGTTTTTAATTCTTGATGTTCTTCCAACTAAGCATGTCACACTTAAATACATAATAATCATGAACCGGCATGTGATTCTAAATAAAGTAGAGCGGTAAAAGATCGAAGTGAAAAGTAAAACAAACGCTTCCTAGAGACGGACGATCGGGACTCAAGTCTCGTTATCTTTAGAAAATAATTTTTTTGTTTGATCGTATTGCGCATTATACTATGACGCTTTTCCTAGCAAAAACGTGCTTTATGAACTCCAAACAAATGGCGCCGTTGCCGGGGAAGCAATGTCATTTTCTTTGATTTCGATCTTTGAAATCATCACTAACAAATTTGCCTCTACTTTGTTTCTGGATGTGCAAGAAAAATTGAAAAAGAACGGGATCTGCGCACACAACGAGCGCGGAAAACAAATCTAGGTACACATCATCTCCTTTTTAGATTAGGTTTTCCCTTGAACCTTAGGAGTAGATTTACTTTTTGCAATTTCTTTTTAGAAAAAAAAAATTATTCATTTTCGTGAAAAAAAAAATCAAAAAAAAATTTGAAAAAAAATCTAGATTAGGTTTCTTTTTGAATCTTAGGTTAGTTTGAAAAAGTAAAAAAAAAAAGAGATATTTTCTTTGAACCCTTTGAAAAATTCTTTAAAAAAAAAACGTGCAAAATTTTTTGGAAAAAAAAGAAAAAAAATGTTTTTTTTTGTGGAAATCTTGGATTTCAAACCCAAACCCTTTTAAAAGCTTTTCCACCATCTTCTGATTTTTGGCCAGGGTTCAAAGTTTATTTTAAAAATTCGATTGCTGAAAAATTAGTGAACAAAAAATTCTAAAATTTGTGCCAGATTTTTATTTTCAAACCATCTTTCAAACGCCACCATTCATTTGAAAAAATTACAAGTATAAAATTTTTAAAAATTCGTAAAGTGTACGGTGGTCAGACTGACCCAGATTCAAGCTTTTTCAAATTTCAAAAAGCAATTCTGAGCAATCTACGAAGCTATTTTGACTAAAAATGGTGGGGTTTGAAATATGATCTCATTAGCTTTATTTTTCATATTTTTCCTGAATTTTTGAAGTCATTTGATACTATTTCAAAGCGAAAAATCGACCAGGGGTCAAAATTCTAGATTTGACCCCCTGACATTCAAAAATTTCTAAAAATTCGGTTGAAATAGTAAAAATTCTAAAAAAAAATTTGTGGAAAGCTAATTGAGAAAGGAAGCTACTCGAAAAATTTCAAGTTAATTGGATTCCAGTTGTTGTCAGAGAATGAACCTTACTTTTGTGGTCTGCTGAAACAGAACAAAACCCTAGAAGTGCATGAACCTTAGGTTGAATCTTTACGGTAACAACTTAGAGACCACACTTGGGCTAACCTAGACTTAATTAAGTCTAGAATTTAGCCGGTGAGCCTGGTCACCTTATGGGCCACTCACCAAGAAAAAAAACCCCCACTGAAGAAAACGGGCAAAAATAAATTTTAAAACATGAAATAAAACCCAAATTCGTTGTCATACTATTGAGTGGTTTCAATCTCTTGGCTGGGTTAGCTAAGAGGTAGGAATTGCTTTCAGTCGGTTATACGACGAATTTTCTTTAGGAATTAGAACGTAAAACAAAAAATTTGGTCATCTGATTCATAAGGACCATCTGATTGACAGGGACTTAGCCTTATCTAGCTTGGCTACACCAACCCAGGGGTTGGGTGGTGTATTCGAGGAAGGAGGTCACTTAGACCTCACTTGATTGGTCCTTGGGAGTCGCTCCCAAGGAGGTGAGTTACTTCTTCTATCTGCTTAGCCGCAATGGCTAACCCTGGATATGGACCTAATCAGGATCTAGAAGAGTTGGACCCACGAGCTTATCTGAGAGCCCAGGTCATTGAATCATCTCAACCATGGGATCAGAACCCAAGGTGGCAAAGACGACTTTTCACTTCGCCTGATCCTTCTCCTCAGGTTATCGAAATGGTTAACCCATATCCTAACCCTAGATATTACGACTCATACTAGTCGGTCCCTCAAAGGACCGCATCTTATAACCCAGGATATGGATTTCATACTCCTGCTTCTCACCCATGGAATATGGGTAGACCTAATGCACCCCCTGGAACCCCTAAAGAGCTACCGGTGCATATGCGACCTCATTACAGAATACAGAGAGATATGGCTAGTGCTAAGGAAAAGGCCGTATCTACACGAAATCCAGGCTATCATTGAGCCAAACCAAAGACAAAACTGGGTTTCGCATCAACAAGCTGTGATGGAGCTCCTTCGGGAAATAGCAGAGATAACAAGGCTAATGGGACAAAATCGGGAAACTCAAGAACTACTACTTTTGAGATGTCAAGTGGAAAATAGCCTTGAAGACCTTGAAGAATTTGAAATGACTACGCCGGAAGGACACATAGAAGATTCTCAGGAGTAGATGCTGGAAAATCATGCAGGGGAAGAAGAACCTAGCTTGGATATGAGATAGGAGCAGGAAGTATGACGAATGGGTTCAATTGAGAACTCCATTCAGGAAATTGAGGAAAGGACTGATATCTCCAGGACTGAGCCACAATCAGATCATCCTGAATCCTGGGAGACACCTCTTGGGTTAGATAACCCAATCGAGATAAGGGAAGTAGATCCAATTGAGGATATGGATCTTGAGGCAAACATTACATGCGACACTACTGATCAGCCTAAGACACTTCCCATTGTAGGTGAACCTATGCTAGAGCCAACATCTTCTGATCTGTATTCTTCTTCTTTCACCTACATCTCTAATTCGGATGCTAGAGATTCTGAAACGACACTTTCTATCCCTAATCCTAACATCCGAAGACCAGAAGTAGCTATGGATGCTTTGACCGAAGAAATAAATATGCTACCTGAGGCAGGAATTATTAAGGAACCCAATGCATATGAGGGTGAAGCTTTGAGCAGAATGAGCTGGGGACGCACCTATCATCCTAGTCAATGGCTCGACCCAGAGCCTGAAGAGTCAGCCTCCGATGAATCGGAGATGAGTATTGATGAGGACGAAGTGATTTTTGACAAGGATTTCAATGACCTCCCCACAGATCTTCTACTTACACGAATACCTCTGTATGACCCAGAGCCTGGAGAGGGCATGATCTTCGATGTCAATCATCGTTATGAGGATCCCTATGACTTAAATTCTGGTTTTGAGATACATTTTGAACATCTCCCTCAGCAACTTCCTACTAAATTGTGGGAAATCATAAATCAGCTGAATCAACATCATGATCCCCCCTCTGATTATCCTCTATTTTCCACCACCACTCCACACTTTCTTATAGCTAGACTTTTTGGAGTAGGGGTGCACAATCAACTGGTTCGCATCTCCGGACCACTGATTCTAGGAGCATACGAGCACATCTTTCTCTTAATCTTGACCGGTTCCTATGCTAGAACTGATACATCTGATTGAGTTCTCTCCCAGCTGGAGGTGTTAAACTCAGCACGTATAGATAGCATACCCCACATTCATCCATCACTTTATACATAAGCATTTTTATATATAGCATATCTTTCTTTTAGCATATTTCCTTTCTGCATATTGTATACTGATAGGTTGGCCGATGCTGAACATATATTTTCAGGAGCAATTCTAGGTGACTTCTACCCACTCATCCTCTGTCAATTCATTTTCTTTTCTATTCATGCATGAGGACATGAAAGAACTTAGGCATAGGGGGTAGATACAACAAAACTGAAAAAATTTTTATGCCAACATTTAGGAAAACCTTGGAGCTGCATGTCAAACGTACTGTAGGACCCTAAATAAAAGAACAACTGACTCCACCTCCAATGCTCGCATTGGAGCTAGAAATCGTCCGCAACAACCATTTTCGACTTACCCGCTCACCTTTTGTTCTAAATTTAAGGTCAAGCTGAATATAACCCGAAGGGAAATTTTATGAAGTACAAATTATACGAGGCCACTTTTTTATAGCATATATACATACTGCATTCATGAATAAGATTATTTTATTAAGAGAATGCATTAGGGACTTTATCCTCTAGTTGATTCCTGTAATCTGAAATCTAGTACAACTTTTCACACACACGTAGAATTTGCAATGGATTCACGGTGAAGGCTGATAAACGTCTTTAGTCTGTCGAGAAGAAGTAGTGTTTCTTTTCCTGAACCCCTGGACAGTGTTTTGGGAGTCAGGTAGATTTTCTTCCAAAAATCCACCAAATAGTGTGAGATGAGAGTAGAGTGTACTGATGCTTTAAGATTAGTGCAAGGAATCTGGAATCCTAGATAATTAGGTGATGATACTCAGAGACAAGGCATAGTTTTCACTCTCGGTTCCTATGTATGCATTTTTGTGCGAAATATTGAGAGCCACCAAATAAGGCAAATACGCGGAGAGTGAGTTTTCATAAAACTAGGGCTAAGTTGGATGGTTACGACCATTCTTTACGGAATCCTCGGCTGAAGGAGGGTATTGATGCCAAGGTCAGAAATACACTGTTCTATCCGTCTCTCCTGATGCTGTGAGTAGGCACTTCCACCAAATAAGTCACCCAATGTCTCTTGAGTACCACCAATCCCTAATAATACCTCCTCAATAAAGTTCATGGATGTGTTATGTTGAAAAAAAAATGAAGAAAAAAAAGAAGAGAAAAGAAAGAAGAATTGAAAAAATTAGAAAAAGAAGAAAAAATAAAGAAAAAAAAAGAGTGAATATTTAGTTCAGTTGCATTGAGGCAATACCATCAAATAAATTTGAGATCCACCAAATATGGCCTTAACCTATTTTTTTGTGTTTCTGACTACCCGAATACTGGCTGAGGAATTCTGACTTAGTGTTAGGGTTATGAGAACTCAATTAAAGTGTTAATGCCAAGTGAGACCACCAAATACATATCGTATATGTGAATCTGGTGAGGTGTGAGCTCTAAGAAAAAGAAAGAAAAGAAAAAGAAAAAGAGAAGGAGAGAATGAATACAAAGGAATCAGAAGATAGCATAGTTTTTCTCGTCATTCTCTGAGTTGAGTTACTTGGTAGTTTGGGAATCTAGATTCTGTAGTACTAGTCTCTATGTAGCACCAAGTGAGAGTGAGCCACCAAATATATAATCTTTTCCCTTAGAGATTCTCTACCTAAGCCTAAAGTCGAGGTGGAATTCATAGAATATTTTGAATACCCCGAGGGAAGAAGTCCTCCTATCTCGCAAGAATTTTTACTAGGGGTCAAGTACATGCTTTAGAGGTGAATTAGTTTTTCACTCAAATCCATTGCAAAAGGTACATAGTTGCACTTTCACGATTGTCCGGATTTCTAGAGCATAGGATGAAAACAAAAAGGAGAAAAATCTCTAGGCATACACTTGATAAAATAATCAGTCCCTTAGGGACGCTTGCTGTAAATAATTTAGTCTTGCATTTGCTAGGGACTAGCAAGATTTAGGCATGGGGGTATGATTGCGCAGCAATCATAGGTCTTAATTGACCTAAATTAGGCTAGGAAGTTAGGGTAATTCATGCATGCATAAGCATTATCTGCATCTTTACTGCTTTACTTTAGCTATGCATCAAATAATGTTATAATGTGCTGATTAAGTGCATTATGTCGATTGCAGAAAATAAGCTGATCAGGAGCTAAATCTGGAGCTGAATCTGGAGTAGGATCTAAAGATGGATCAGGAATAATGGGTGTTGCAGCAGAGCTGGAGCAGAAGACTTAGATTAGATGTAGGAATAATGATGTAAGGGAGTTAAGGTTTGCTATTCTATTAAGTAGGAATAAAGTAGTAAAATGTGAAGAGCTTAGGTGCATCATAGCCCTAGGATAGCCTAGAGACTTCCCCAAGCTTTAGCTACCCTTAGATTAGGTCATTGCACCCTAGGAAACCTTAAAACCCTAATTCCAACCTTTATCTGGACGTCCAGATGAATTATTGGACGTCCAAAACCCTTAGCCAACTCCTGCACACCTTAAACCCACTTCTGCAGTGTTATTGGATGTCCAGACATTTGGTCAGACATCCAATTTCTGCAGAATACCCAAGATAGAAACTTGGATCCTTCCTGACTCTGATTGGACGTCCAGAATTGAAGTTTGGACTTCTAATTTTTTAATATAAGACGTCTGACACTATTATTAGACGTCCGATATTGCTCTCTAGTTCCTATTTTGAGATTCAAGCCTTGATCTTGGATCTCTAGGTCCCTAAACCCAATTCCAACCCCATAGGAACCTAAATTAAGGTGCCTTAACCCTAGTACATCACCTCTAGACCTCCCTAAGGGCCTAATTAGGTCCTCACTAAACCTAATTGACTTGGATCTTAGTCAATTCCATCAGCCTATTAAATTGGACTCATTGAGTCCAATTGAGCCCTGATCTCAGCACACACTATCTAATTGGACTTAGTGAGCGTCCAATTGACTTAGACCTAACTTAATTGAGTTATTTTACTCACAATTAAGTTTCCACACACACAATTAAACTTGTATTAAGTTTAATTTCACTTTACCTTAGTGAATTGGGGATTACAATCCTAATTTGAGACCTACCTTGACCTAAACCCACTAGAACCTAACTTAATCAACTTAGACACCTAAGTTTTGGCCCACACACACCCACACACACCATCTACACGAAAATATCTAGCCGAGAGTTCTCTATAACTCTCTACCATGTGTTGTTGCCTTGGTTGCCAAAATTAGCAACCAAGAGCCATTCAATTTTTAGATCCGCATTTGGCGGATCTAAAAACCACCATCCACCCTCTCTCTCTCACTCTCCCATGAGATCCCACCATAGGCCTCTCTAGAGAATTCCATAATTCTCTAGAGAGATTCCCTTAGGTCTATAAAATGACCTAAGGGTGGCCATTTGCACCCATCCACTTTTTGGCCATACTTGCTTGGCTCCATCCACCTCCACTTAGGCTAGCCACCACCATCTCCACTCCATCTCCACGAGCTGAGCACCACCATGAAGGACACCATGCTAGGATGCTGGATCACTCCTCCAACCTCTCTCTAAGGGCTGGCCTAAGCTCCATTGTGTTGGTGCTAGAGCACCACGATCATTTGTTTTGATGATAACAAAACACGTGTTATTTAACATTTGTAATTTGAGTCCTAGATTTCAGGTCAATTGCAAATGTGGACGTGTTTAGACGGAGTTCGAGCTCGCATCCAGGACGGATTGGAGGAGCTTGACGGAATACAGAGGAGGTTCGCGTGGAGCGACAGATTGAAGATAGAAGACAAGAAGAATAGGATAGATTCTTTTTAATCCTTTCTTGTATCTCTTGTCGTTATTTTCTTGCTCTTATTTTTTCCTTAGAATATTATGTTAAAGAGCCTCAAAGTATCCTAACAGTAGTCCTAGGAACACCGGCACAACCCTAGGATACTTAGATTTTCTGTAGAATACTTAGAAAACCAATATAGGGTTTAAACAGCACTTCCAGACGTCTAATTCCCAAATCAGACGTCTGATAAAGAATTTTAAGACGTCTGACTGTTGTTTCAGACGTCTGATATCTGTTAGGCTGGACATAACTAGTTTTGTCTGATGAAATCAGACGTCCAAACCTTAGTCCAGACGTCTTAGAAGACGTCTGATGGATTTGCCAGACGTCCAATTAGTGGACCGTTGGCTGGCTTAGCAGACACTCAAGAATATGACCGTTAGAGCCTTATCAGACGTCCTTAGGCCTTTCCAGACGTCTGATAAATGACCGTTTTGCCTCGGCTGACCCAAAATCTCTTCTCAGAGATTTTCTAGCCGTTGCAACGTTTGGAAATCAATTCCCACAGTAAAAGTAGGTTTCCAGACGTCCAGACATAGTGCCAGACGTCCTGTATGTCGTCTGATGGACTTGCGTAAAAACCCTGTTTAGATCTGATCCAAGTCAGGGAGAGACCCGCCCAAAATCAGACGTCTGACCTTTGAATCAGACGTCTTAAAGTGAACTTCCAGACGTCTGATGCTAGAATTAGACGTCTGATAAGCCTGTCAGAATAATGATTGTTCCTGATTTCGGGCTGATTCACTTGGGCTTTGTACCCAACGGCTATGGAAGCTTTTCTAAGCCTTCCAAAGCCTTCCTAAGGCCTCTATAAATAGAGAGGAGCCTTTACACACCTAGAGACACAAGATATACACTAAGAGAAACAAGAGACACACCTAAGCAACTTGGTTCCACTCTTTTGTGTCCAAGAGAAGCCCTTGCTCTCCAAGCTCTAGTTTCATTCTCTTGAGAGCATCAAGTCTTCGCGCACCCGCTCTCCCGCCGTTGTTCACGAGAGCGACATTGCGCCGTTGCGTGGCACACGCACCGCGTCATCCTCGACGCACTCCTTGCAAAGGGGAGTTTCCTATTTCCTATAGAAGCTTAGGTTTATTACTTTGTTGGCTCTATAGGTTTGTTGTTTATTTTATCTTTGTCTTTTGGTTGGGTATTCGCTTTGCGAATTCCCATCTCCTTCGTGGGACAAAATCCTTCTCGTGGAGAGAAGGGGTTGAGGAACGCTACCCTCGTACTTGTAGCGTGGTTGTATTGAGGTTGAATCACCCTCGTTTTAAAGTGATTCGGTTAGTGGATTTGATCAACTAGGTTGATCGGAAAATCCTAACTCGAGAGGGTTAGGTGGTGGTTTTCACCCGGTTTGGGTTTCCACCTAAAAATACTTTGTGTACTTTGTGTGATTGACTATTTGTTAGATTGCTTTATATTTCAATTACGCATTTTTTACGTCACACTGATCTCACCCCCTCCTAGTAGGGAAATTACACATTGGCCGCCCCTCTTTCTCCTCTCCACCACTCCAAGGCCATCGGAGCCCACCTTCGAATGCCCTCACTTCTGATAGATTAGTATCTAGCTCTTTACATTTACTGCTTCTATTTACTGCTTAGTAGTGTAGTCCTTATTCTCCCCCAATGATGCATGCAAAATTCCCCCGTAGATTCCTATATGCGATCATTTTCTGGTAGCTAGATTTACATTTTTAAGCATTTCTGTACAAGCTTTCCTCTACGTTTCATGTTACAAACACTCCCCAAATGAATGAATGAAAAATATATTTTCTATATATATATATGTCTATGTGTTGAGAATCACCATGAGCTCATTGCAATATCTTTTGTGTGATTAATGTTGCCTGTTTTTAATTTCTGATGTTCTTGCAACTAAGCATGTCGCACTTAAATAGGCAATAATCATGAACCGGCCTGCGTTTCTAAATAAAGTAAAGCGGTAAAAGATCGAAGTCAAAAGTAAAACAAACGCTTCCCAGAGACGAACGATCGGGACTCAAGTCTCGTTATCTTTAGAAAATAATTTTTTTGTTTGATCGTATTGCGTACTATACTACGACGCTTTTCCTAGCAAAAACACGCTTTATGAACTCCAAATAGTTAGGAGATAGCAGTGATTTCAAATTCTTGAAGGATGATTGGAGTGGGCTTGGGCAATTCCAAGATCTCTACCCCCGTGCGTATAATTATTCTAATATGAAGGAAGCCAAGGTGATGGAGTTCTGGCAGGAGGATGCAGGTGCGTGGAGAACCATCTCCACAGGTGGGCCGTATGCTAGCAGATCTGGTGAGGAGTCTCAACGCCTGATGGAGACGCTGGCTACCTTCCAGCCTAGGGAGGGCACTAATAGATTTGATTGGAAGTATGTGTATGCTCTGTGTAAAGCATATGAGAAGCTCGTTGGGAACAGGGATCGATGATGATGGACACAGGAGATTCTGTGTATCACTGTGGAAACTGAAGATCCTCTTGAAGGTGTAGATTTTCTTGTGGCTAACCAGGCATGAAGGGTTGATTACTGGTGCTCTTAGAAGAAGGGTCTTGGGAGCTAATGCCCTCTCTTGCCCTTTGTGTGGATACGATGAAGATGATGTTAGACACCTTTTTAGCAGCTACTTATTCATAGACGTGGTGTCGAAGAGATTCTGTGCTTCCCCTATTCTGACATGGGATGTCTTGTGGCATGATTTTACTGTGAGTTCCAAGTCGCGTGTTTATATGGCTACGGTCATGTGGGTTGTTTGGAAGGCTAGGAACGATACTTTGTTTAATAGGGGAAGAGTGTGGGTTGAGAATGTCTGTAATGAGGTGTCTTCTTGTGCTAGGTTATGACTAGCATCTCTATAATTTTTTCTGAGCTCATAATAAAAATGGACACCTACTGCGTTTGGTAGTGGTCCTCTCTTTGCATCAAAAGAAGAAATGAGTTGCTGCTAAACTCCAAGAATTAGATATCGTGGGTATTTTTGCACTTCAAATAAATGTTATGGGTGATTTTTAGAAATGTTATTGGTAAATTTTAAATTTAAATCAAATATTATAAATGATTTTTTATTTCAAATCAAAGATCACTAGTGATATTGTAAATATCACAAGTGATTTCTAATTAGGTAAAATGTAAATAAAATCAAAAGGCAATGCAAAAGATAACTCAAATATTGTCATGTCATTGAATCTATTGTTACTCGAAAAGCTATCACCACTTCTAAATAAAAAATGCACATGTACCAAAGCAAAATGTACCCATG
This sequence comes from Thalassia testudinum, assembly GCA_037157565.1. Lineage (NCBI taxonomy): Eukaryota > Viridiplantae > Streptophyta > Magnoliopsida > Alismatales > Hydrocharitaceae > Thalassia > Thalassia testudinum. The sequence continues at coordinate 44,190,563 of JAZHRO010000067.1, read as the reverse complement.
TAAAATCAAAATATATTGGTAATTTTTGATTTTACACAGAAAATTTTGCTTTTACATGTGTCTTTTATTTAAAAGTTTGCTTTTATATCGTTGCAATTTGGTTATAAAGTAAAATATATCGGTGATTTTTTATTTTACACCAGTACATTTTGATTTTTTGCATCGAAGCATTTTGATTCAAAACTAGTGGTGGCTTTTTTAGTGGTGGTGGATTCCAACATGTGAGAATACTTAAATTATGTTTTGCATCACTTTTTAAGTTTTTGTACTCTTACTATTTCTGTTATACGTAAAAATTATCGATGATTTTTTGATCTTTAATAGATGATAAATCCTATTACATATTTTATAAAAAATAGGTAACCTTTTATGTGATAATAATAAATATCATTAATGATATTTTAATGCACCTATGGAAAAAGATGATTGAGGCAATTGTAAGCGATGTCCAGGACTCCTTTTTATAAGAGTATGGTCTAGTTTAATCTTTGTTACTACCATGGGTGATGTAGCAAAATTTTTACTTTGTTTTTTTTTTTAAGATGCATTTCATTCTACAAGAAGAATCCGATACAAAAGGATGTCACCCAATAAGGGGAATGAGAAATCAGAATGCCCTTACGAAGAAAAGGTTGCACCCGTATCAATGGGGGGGACTCCATCGAAGCAGCGCCAAACAAACAAGAAAAAAAGTAAAATAAGAAATAGAAAATACAAGAGAAGACAAAGAAGATGTCCCAAGTAGAGGCTCTAGCTGCACTCCCCCAAGATTAGAAGTAACAATTCCATGCTCGTAGCAATGACAATGCCACTAAGAAAGAATCTCGGTGATTGTCTCGATCCATGCTAACGAAAAGTCGATAGTGATTGGCACCCAAAAAAATTAGGAAATCTTGATCATAGTAGGCACGAGGTCACATGTGATCCCGAAGCAAAAATAAGGCTGCCACCTCCCACAATAACCTACGCTCAAGAGTCACCGGTCTTAGAAACTCTCATCACCACCACCACCACCCCTGCCACAGTGATTTACCACGGTAGGTGATAGCGACCCATGACGAACACATACCCATCCACGAGGAAATGCCTCATCAGCGAGCAACATGATAGAGCATGCAACATCGGCCATAGCTTAGTGGTCATAGGACTTGCGAGGGTTGAGGGCGAGTGGGAGCGAACACTCCAACAATGGTGAGGCAGTGAGTAGGATCGGGAAGTGAGGAAGTCGGAAGGAGTGGCGGGGGGTTTGTGGGGGGGGGGGGGGCTCAACTAGCGAGGGGGAGGCTGATTGGGGCCCCTACAGTGCTAAGTCTCCAAGGCTATTTGCGAAGCGGAGTCTTGCAGAAGGAAAGAAGATTGGCAAAACTTTTGCTTCATCCCCAGATTATTGGCACGGCGAAGGATTTTTCCTGATTTCCACATGTGAAATTGATGATGTAGTGATCGAGTCTCGTTTGTTTGATTATCACTTGAGGGCAAGAAAGTTTGTCATACTTCACCAAGCTAAAGCTTTTTGTTATTGATAAGATCAAGTTCGATCCTCATTGAAGATAGAATTCACCCTTTGGTAACATTGGCAGTAATAATTGATGCATTAGCTATGATTAGGGAGGCACACTTAGTGGGTTGAGTTTTGACTAAATCCACAATCCAACCCAGCCTTATCTGAGATTTTTTTGTGTAATAAAATCAATCTAAATCAAGGCTTGATTTGAACACAATCCAGTCAACAAAATTTTTCATTACAGCATATTTTCTTATATATTTAAAGTGGTGAGCATATTTGTTATGTTTCTCTAATGGTTATGATAAAATTTGAACGATCAACTCATCCAAAAATATACATTTAAGAGATTCATCTCTTGTTTACCTACCAGTACAATGAGAAGGGAGAAAAAAAGGAGGAAACCTAGAAGGAATTAACTCCAAAATTTTTAAGCATCACGAGAGTTTGATAAGTGGAATTAAAAATGTGAGAGAAGTTTAGTTGAATTGTGGGAGAAGCCAAAATAGGAGGAATGGATCACTTCTTCCGTATGAAGACAAATCGTGGGATAAACATTTCCAAGGAGGGGGTGAAATTGCACAGCCTTGGGATTTTCCATGCAACCTCGAAATTATGTAATCCTGAGACTAGAGGCTGCCAGAAATCCCATTAAACAAATTGCCCAGCCTAGATCTAGATTAGATTGGAATCATAATTTACTCTGATTGACACTTAACTTATTGTATTTTTTTTCGATCCAACTCAGGCAAAATATTCGAACCAATCACATTCATCCAAATTGGATTTAACCGAAATATAACAAATATATGTGATATAATTTATTAAGTCATCCAGTATAATCATTTTTATTTCAAGAATTAAAATAATAATCTATCTTAAATAATTCATTCTCATGAAAGATCTTTCCCTTATATTGATTTAATGTGCGTTTATGGGAAATTTCAAATTGAGATCTACGCTTCACGGTAGAAATAACATTATCATTGATAGAAAATATAAAAAATATATATATAATTTATTAAATCATCAAATATATGAAGTCATTTTTATTTCAATAATTAAAATAGTAGTCCATTTTAAATAATCCATTCTTATAAGTCGAAAGAAGGTCTTCCCCTCATATTGATTTAATGTATGTTCATAGGAACTTCCACTTATTATCCAATAAAATTATTTGGTATTCATTATTTACTTTTTCACATTAGAAACAACGGTAACTCAGGTATGTAAGTCCCTCCCTTTGATAAGAGAGGATGTGGTATCTCATTGATGTGCTATTTTATTTGATAAATAGGAAATTTCATTAATTTAAATATAGTCTAAGATATTTAACAACCTATCTTAGCTATCTAGGAATAAGAGAGGCACCTAAGAACAATTGATATCAAAAAGTTTAATATGTTGAGCTGAGTTTCGTGCTTGAGTGTTAAATGATTTAGGAATATAGTTACCGAAGGGGAGCAAGGAGTGGAGGGACATTGTATATTATTTGGGAAAGGAACAGGAGATGAGATCCATGAGGGCAAAGGTGTTATGGGAATGGAAAATAATTACAAGTCATCCATAATTGATTAATATTTGTTTGGTGGTAATATTAATTGTTAAGGAGTTTTCAACAATCCTTGATTTCATCCACACTAAGAGGTCTTTCAAGTAATCAAAATGAAAAAGATGAGAAAATGGAGGAGTGGTGAGAGAGAGATAGGGAGAGAGAGAGGAGGGGGTGTCGGGTAGGGTAGCATGGGGTGGGTGGGGGGTGATGAGAGACTTATCATGGCTCCTAACTATCCTTAATTAACTAGTTTTCCTAGTTAATTAACTAAAATACACTTAATACATGGTTAATTATACTTTAGGGGATAAAATACTAAGGATCTTTAAAATAAGTTAAAAATACTAAATTAAATATCAATTAATCTCAATAATAATTTTATTAATAATTTAGACTAAATTAATAAGCATTTAGCTAGATATTTAATATATAAATTAATTTAGTTAATATTATGACCTAAGTACTTAATTAACCTATTTAAATTAATCACTTAATTAAATATAGCTAACAAGGGAAAAAATGTAATTTCAAGGCATAAATATAATATTTACATAATTTATAATTATATATAAAAAGTTGAAAAATAAATAAATTAAAATAAGCCTAAAAACTAGCTGTTTACGTTTAGGTCCTTAATTTCCATTTCACTGGAGTCCTTTTATAACAATTAGGTCCTTTATTTTTATTACAAAAAGGCCCTTGTGAACACAACACTCTTCTTCAACTTCTTTAGTTTTGGACGGACGAGGAAGTCCGATGACAGTACCCTCGATCACCTTCCATCTAGTGTTAAAACTCCGTGGCTGTAGCCGCCATTGTTCTACTCACCTCCAGCTTTCCATCTGATGGTTCAGATCTTCCTCAAATCCTATTTAGGTCAGGCGAAGAAGCTCATCGGCGTCGGAGACGACACCGGTGGGTTAGGATGTACCTAGACCCAATTCCGTCTAGGTTCTTCCCCTTTGACCATCGCTCCACCTATAAATACCCCCTACCTCTCCGATTACAAGGGTCGGCTCCTTGCCCTCTTCCCCCAACTGAGACCAATGATAGGTTATTCCCTTCCCCTCTGGTGACCTCTCACTCCCCTTTTGGAGCACTTTCGACAGAGGCGTTCGCCTCTCTCACTCCCTCTTCCCCTCCCGTGGTTGTGACAGAGCCTAGGAGCACCCCACCTCTCCTACTTCATTTCCTTTCTCATCGGAGTCTAATCCGATTACATCAGATTTCGTCCTCCATTACATGCCATCAACAGAGATCTTCTTCCCCTTTCGACTAGGTAATCGTAGATTAGCGTAGTTTTTAGTCTAGATTAGATTTAGTTAGTTAGGTAGTTAATTAGCTTAGTTAAGTCTATTTGCAACTCTTTCTTCCCCGACTCTGGTGAGGCTAAATCTGACCTCACAGAACTTTGATTCATGCTTTTATGCACCTTATCATCTTCCTCACCTCTCCACGAATCCAATCCACCTTCTTCCCTTTAAATTCTATCAGCTTTTACGCCTAATCCATTCCACGCTCACCAGAGCACCTCCGCTGCCTATAGCGGAGGTCTTCGACTTAATCCACACTCAATAGGGGTCCTCCATCACTTATTCATAACACTAGGGCCCCGATCTCATTCTTAATTTCACCTACTACTCACTAAATCTAAAATGCCTCATTCACTATCAATCTCTGAGCTCACTGTCCATGGTGAGCTCAGAGAAGTGATTCCACCTAATTAGACATGTACATACTATCGCCTAACATTCATAACTGTTTCCCCTCACTCAATTGAGTGAGAGGGAAGCTCTTGAGTTCAAGTGAACTCAAGACACGATTCATTGCATATCTTGTCAAATCTGCACTTTAGGTCATCAATTGCTATAATTGATGAGCTCTTGAGGTTCCTAGTGACCTTAGGAGTATAGTTATGATCTTCTTTGAGTGATTCATGAAGATTCACTCTTTGTCAATTAAGAACGGCACTCACCAGAGCTCCGGTGAGCTCCGGTGACCTCAAATTAAGCCTCAGCCTCTAGAACTGTCCGAGAAGCTCTAGATCACTTGTACGTGATCTTAGAATTAAGAAACACTAATTGGAATTGCATGTAAGTGTTTACATCCCTAGGTTGATCTCTATCTTCTCCAACTTCGGCGGAGTTGGGGAGGCATGTCAGATGAGGTTTAGAGACTAGTTTTTGATCCTAAAGCAAGAGCTGGTTGTTTAGAACCTATTCTAGGTCTTGATCGGGATTAGGAACTTCTAATTACTTCTGTCGAACACAGCACCTTTGGAACTTAGGCAACGAAGCATGTGAACACTGCTAGATTGCTCAAAATCCTAATTTGAGGTGCTGAATAGTTTTCTGAGGTTGAATTAGGTCAGATTAGGTCTTCAAGTTGATTTGAGAAGCTTTGAATTTAAAAGTCAACTTTTTGGGCTTATCAGTCAACTAGAGGTCAGATTGGGTGATTCTAAGATCAAATCTCTAATTAGTTGAGTTACTTGAATCTATATGATATTTGTGAGTCTATTAGAAATGATTTGAATGACATTTATTAAGATTTAAGGAAGAATTGAGGTTCTATGTAGTTTGGGTTCTAGAAGAAACCCAACATTGTTATGGGTATTTATATTGAGATTTGAAGCTCAATCCTGCCCAGAACAGTAGCTTATAATCTTTTGATGTAATTTAGATGGAATCTAGATGTTATAAACTATCTGCTGGACTAATTTGAGCTTAAATCTAAGCTCTGCCCATCTGATTCGAAGCTTCTAAGCTTCTGAAGCTTCTAGAGCTTTCCTGAGCTTCACAAACCTATCTCCCTATTTTAAACTATGCAAAATACACCACTGAAGCATCTTAGACCCTCAATCGAGGGTATTAACTCAATGTAGGTCAATTGACTTGAGTTCACTCTTTGAGCACCTTCCAGGCCATGGTAACAGAGCCATATTCCTTCTTCAAATCAGTGGATCAATCATGATTCAAACACCAATTTGGTGTTGAAATTAGAAACTAGATCCCTAGAGCTTTCGATTGAGCCTTTACTCACTCAATTTGACCCAGTGATTCACTCGGAATCATCAATCGAACTTCCGACTAGAAGATGAAGCAGCAGAGGCAGAACTGCTTCACAAAGTCCCACGTCGGGGAAGTATGAGAGCGTGACCTTATATATTATGATTTCGTGCACCTAGCATTTTAGTCGATAGCACTAGGCGCACATATCCCCTCTATACCCTTCTAATCTTCTGAGTGCGTGCGACGCACGTGTGTATGCATAGATGTTTGCACATACCTGTGTGCGTGGGCTCGGGTGGGCGTGAGTGTGTGGGCCTGATTAGGCCTAGTAATGTGCATGGTTAAAATGATAAAAATCTATCTGATGAAAACTAGGCTTAGGCTTAGTAGGGTTTGGTCCCACCCTTGCAGGTGCTACGTATCCCCGAAAAGCCTAAGCCCCCACTTAGCAAAATTTTTCTTAAGTGAAAAGTTAACGTGGGTTTGAGTCGAAATTTGGCTAAGTATGGAACACAAGAATGCCCAATAAAGAGAAGATAAAAAGGAGAAAACTGAGAAATTAAAGAAGAGAAGAGAGGAGGATAAAGGGATTAAAGAGAGATAGGTGAGAGAAGCTAAGGAAGAGAAGAAGTTAAAAGCGAGAGACAAAGAGCTTAAAAGAAGAGTGAAGTTAAGAGAGAAGAGATTAGAAAGAGTTAAAGAAGGAGAAATGAGAGAATTGAGAAATCAAAGAAAGAAAAAGAGAAGAATTAAATAAAGAGAAATGAAAAGAGAGAAATAGACATCTGTTGCCTTGATTAGAAGTCTAATTTTTATTGAGTCATTTGATTTTCTTAAAAGATGTCTAATGTAGAAAAGAGAAGGCTGAGAGTTGAGAAGAGAGAGTGTTTGAGTTCTATTTTGTTATAAAAGGTATTTTATATTCATTGTAATTTGTTCTATGCCTCAACTATTGTAATAGACACTTTTCTACTCTTGTTATTTATTGAAAATCTTTCATGTACACTTGTTTCTTATTAATGGAATAGTTGATTGATTTTACATTCAATCTTATGTGCAAATATTCATGTGCTTAACATATTCTATAATTAATAACATAAGTAGTTATTCATTGACTTAATAATTGAAATGATGAATTAAAAATACAATTATGCCTCTTAGTGAATGACCTGGACTCAACTGGTTAAATGAATTAAAAATCTAAAATGTTAGGTTAGCTTGACCCTATACTACAATGAATGACAACATCTTAACAAATCAGGTTAACCTAAGTTATTTCTTTATGTGATTAATTAAGACTAATAATCTTAATTAACTGTGTTAAGAATTGAACAACCAGGGGGCTAACACGTGTATTGAAAAAACCTTGCTTTAGTTTTAAGTATAGATCTCTTGAACCTACTAAATGACTTCTAACCTCCTCATTATAAAAAGGTAGTAAAAAATGTTGACCATTAAATGACTTTTCCCTTATTAAGGGTGATAATGAGTAATTTAAATCTTTAGGTTGGATTTTTTGACCTTTCTTCCATTGCAAAGAGGATACTCAGTATGTTAATTGACATGCCCTGCAACCACTCAACTGTGAGCTCATGATTTGCAGGCTTGAATTTGATCTTTCACCAAAAATTAGAGGTTTCATGGTTGCTTCAATAGTATACTTATTGGTGATGTATGAGCATGATACAAAATACATAGCAGTAGAGCATGAGCAAATCTTTAATAATATGTTGCAATATATTCTATTTAGAATAACTACTACAACTCGAAAGTAAAAATTTCCCACCTTCTTTGCGAGTCTATACCTTGAAATCGGTGAAGTTATCCACATCACTGTTGTAGCATTTCACGTTGTCTCTGTGTCCCTTGGGAGGTTGGCAATTCTAGCACTGTTTCCTAAAATTGGGTCACAAGGTAGGGATGAGCTCAACGTCTTAGTAGGGACATAATTCTATTATATTATCAAGAGACAAGATAGTGTTATAGTTCATCTTGGCTTTTATCCACTTCCCTCTTTTTTTTTTTTTAAATTACTTATTCCATCCTTCTTCGATTCACTCTCTTTTTTTTTGCTGGGTAAAACCACCCAAGGGAAGATGATTCATTGATTGACCAAATGAGTAATAGAGTTTGGGGGGACCGTATTACACCAGCTTGCTACAGCCCCTCCCCTCGTACAATCAGTGGCAAGAGTGTGTGCAAGATGCACCCTCATCCTAGGGACTTTAACAAGAGTAACATTGCCAATGGATCATAAAAGTTGCTTGCATTTTAGAATTCTCGATTTTTTTCTCCAATTGGGCTCTTGGCTACCCAACATGATTTGTACTGCATTGATATAGTCACTAATGATGTCAACTTTGTAGCAACCATAGGTGTTTGCCAAATCCACCCCAACTTCAATTGTGCTCAACTTGGCATCTTCAGGTGAAGTATCCTTGGTTTCGATTGCTACTACATCAAAGAAAAAACCACTTGGTAATAAGCATACAACATCAGCTGTAGCAATTCTATCTTTGCAGGCCGCATCCACTTGTATCTCAATGTCTGCATCAAGTTGAAAAAGGAGCTAGGTGTAAAGCTTTTGGACTACTCATTTTGCTTCATGGAGTTTTCCACACATCCATCTTTGTGTGTCCCATCATTCTTGCAGTTTCTATGTAAAATTCTTCTGCAAAGGCGGTCTAGCTCAAGGGATTTGGAGCTATATTTCTTTTCACAACGAGCCAACCAAATTTGATAGAGAATGCTATAGGATTTAGGGAAAAGGGGCTTTTGAGTGCCTAATTCTTGAAATAAAAATTCCACCGGTTGGAGCTCAATCTCATGGGATTTGATTCCCTAGCCAAACCAAAGAGTGCAGCCAAAATGACACTCCAAAAATAAGTGATTTTCTATTTTGGGGCTGGAATTACACAAGATACATATGTTTTGATATCTTGGTATTCTACATGCCAAGATATCTCCTAGTGACAAACATCCAGCGATTAGTTTCCAAAGAAAATACTTCACTCTAGGCTGCAGTGAATTGCAAGTCCAAAGTATGCTACAGTACCTCTGTTGTTGCTTGGGGCTTTATATCCTTCCCCAATCAGTTTTTATACGCCAATTTGACCATGAATATACCGTTGGGATGAGGGGTCTAGATGAGCTCATCCTCTTGTTCAACGTCAACATCCAATTCCATGATTTTAGATGCAACTTCCTGATCAAAAACCTGCTCAATCAATTCTTCCTTCTAGTGGCCAGTACAATCTAGAAGTTGCGAGATCATGGTAGGGGTATAATGCTTAAGGTATTTAGGAAAAATTGGCATGTGATAATCTACTAACCATGCATCCCTCCACACATTAACCTTGGATCCATTCCCAATAATCCAGTAGGAGTACGTAAAGGGAAGATTTTTCACGTTACAAAGCTCCTTCCAAAAAATTGAAGAGGTTGATATGAGATGTGAGCTCCAAAAATCACCATCTGGGAAATACTTTGCACACATGATTTTATGAATTAAGGAGTTGTCCCCTTTAACAATCCTCCATAGCTGCTCTAAAAGAAGTGCTTGGTTGAACTTGGAAGTGTTCCTAAAACCAAGACCACCATATTTCTTTGGAATACCTATAGCATGCCAACCTTCTATATAGCAATGCCTTTTCCCTTCTTCATAGGCCCATTGGAAATCCCTCATTATTCCATCAAGAGCTTTGCACGTGCGCACAAGAAGGGGGAAGAATGACATAAGATGGATTGGGAGGGATGCTAAATAGGAAGTAATTAGCACTGAACATCCAGCCTGTGAAAGGACCATGATCTTCCATCCCTTTAGTTTGCCTTTAAACTTGTTGAGGATGTGATGTGGAAGCTTTTTCTGTGAGTGCCCATCATCGATAGGAAATCCCAAATATATTTCGTCTTCAAATTCTTTATGGATGCCCATCACCTCCTTGACTAATAGTTTGATTTGTTGTGTCATCCCTTTGCTGAAATAAACCTTGGACTTTGAGAGATTCACCTTTTGACCCAAGAATTCAGCATAATAATCTATCAGCCTGGTGATCTTGAGGGCTTCCAATGGATCTGCCTTCCCAAATATTAAAGTGTCATCTGTATGCATCAGGTGTGTGATTGATGGAGCTTTTTTTGTTACCTTATACCTAGTCAAACAACCAGCTAATTGAGACTTAACAAGAAGTCTAGACATAAATTCAAAGAAAAGAACGAAAAGAAAGGGGGAGAGTGGGCAATCTTACCTTTTCCCTCTTTTTAGAGTAATTGTGGAGGAGGAGGATCCATTAAGAAGAACAACTTACTTAGGTGTTGATTGTGAGTCGCTCTGAAATGGGTTTTAAAATCGTTGCGTTGCAGTATAGATCGAATCAGTGCAAAAACATATAATATTTATTACTCGAATGAAAGTTCGAGGTCGAACACAGGGAGCAAATAGGAATTCACACACTAATCTCAATAATGCAAATGAGCACAAGAATTTAAACCACAAAATGATATTCAATAAATACCAATCTGTCACTTTAGATATTCAATGAATTCTCATGTATTTTGAGGCAATAAAAAGGTAGAAAAGTTAAAATGATGGTGATTTAAATCACCAATTATTCTCTAAACATATATATCAAGCATTCAATATCTCAATAGTATAAAGTATCAAGCCTCAAATTAGTCGTTGGGTCTGATGACCAGACGACTTAGCCATTAAATTTAGGTCTTCTTCTCTTCTTCTGCTTCTTTCTTCTTCTTTGGCTTTCCTTCTTCAGCTGCTCTCTCTCTCTCCCTTTACAAGCCTTCTTCCTTCTCCTCTTCTTCTTTCTCTATTCTTCTTCTATTGGCCTCTTCAGGCCTTAGCTCTTCCCTTCAATTCTCCTTCCTTTCTCTTCTCTTCTTTGGTTCTGTCTCTTCCTCTCCCTTTAGCTCTCCTTCCTCTTCTTTCTCTTTTCCTTTATGCAAAGGGGGAACTAACGAAATTGGCTATGTGTTAGCCGATCCACAACATAGCAAAACCCCTGCCCCGTGCTCTCTTTCTCCTTCTATCTCTGGGTTCCGCTCTCCTAGAGCCTTACACAGTACTGGGTAATCGGATTCGGATCTAAGCACACCCGGGACCAGGGCTGCGGGCGTGGGTCGCAGCCGAGGTGTGCGCGGGTTAGGCAGGTCGGGTCCAAGCCAGGCCTGCGTGATGCGTGTCACGGGTGAGGCGCGTGTGAGGGTGAGGGGGACCTCACCCCCAAAGTGATTTGAGGCAATAAGCCTCTGTCACTTTTTCAATTTATGCGGGCGCGGGCTCTTACTAGCTTCCAAGGTGGGACTAAAGTCCTACCCTTCCTTTACGTGCGCTGCTGCAGCTGTTGCTTCATTTAATTGGGTAGCTACAGAGGTTGGCGCCCCCAATTGGAGACTTGGGCGCGTGCGTTGAGCCAAACCGCATGACTTGGAGATGCAACCTGGGGCGTGCGTGACCGTGAACTTGAAGAACACAGTGGCGACGGGCGGCGGAGACACGGCGAACACTTGAAAGGAGAAGCATGACCTTTTGGCCCAATTAAATACGTTCACCAATATTGCCGGAGGGTGTGGAAAGTGTTGGCGATGGTTTCGTGGAGGATGGCGACCTGTTGTGGCTGGTCGAAGGCGAAAACGGACGTGCAGTGATGGGTTGTTCTGGGGAAGTGTTGGGTACGTAAATGGAGAGATAATGAGAGGGATTTTGTGCATGGAGGGACGGCGGTGCTTTTGGGAGTTGTGGCAAGGCATGTGGATGAGTGTAGTGATGGGGGCACCTCGCCGGAGGGATTGCCGAAGACGGGGACGATGAGGGTGAACGGTGTAGTCGAGGGGTTGTTTTTGATGTTTTGGGTAGGAAACTAACCTAAAAGAGATAAGGATCTAATCTAACCATAATCTAATAGACGAAGGGGGGAGAATGCCACTGGCTTTGATTGGCTGCTGTCGAGGAAGATGAATCCTCCGTGAGGGGGACGGCGGTGAGGAGAGGGGAAGATGGCGCTTGCTATGATCGATGAGATGCTGAGGAAGATGGGGAAGGTTTCTGAGCTACCAATTTGACCCTTGGAGGTGTGGAGGAGAGAGATCGAGAAGGTTTTCCGAAGCTCAGGTTGGAGGTGGCCGGTGATAGAGAAAAGAAGAGATTTTTGGCCTTGAACCTAGCTCCAGATCACAGCCGTGCCCTGGGGATCCTTTTATGGGGTTCATGAGGAATTTTGAGCTTGGAAGCCAAGCTTCCAAGCTAGGAAATGTTGCTGGAATTTGGAAGTTTTAAGATACCCAAATCTCTCATGCATTCGCATGAGAGATTGAGAAAGTTTTAGGTCACATGGACGGATTCAATGAGAAGAGGACTCCTCAAGGAATCTCCCTTCCAATTTTAGAAGGGATTGTTTGAGCAGAGAAGGAGTTCTCTTCAATCAAAGGTTGCTGGAGTTGTAGGAATAGGATTCATGGGAGCAGGGACCTTTCTGTGAAGAAGATAAAGAAGTTCGAGGACTATTTGTAAGGAATTCAAAAAGTTAAGGGTCTGAATGAGATAGAAAGAGTCTAGCTGGATCAAAATGCAAACTTGGCCAAGATGATCTCAAATTGGGCCCAAATTTTGGTACAAACCTAATTTTGACCCAAGGAATCCAATGGTGAAGTTAAATTTAGGTTTTGACCTCATTTGACTAGGTAATTTATGCAAAAACCTAAATTAGGGCAAATGTTAGTCTGAGACTCTGTTTTGGGTCAAGATGGGTTCTGATGGTCAAATTGGAGGTACCAAACCCTAGATAATATTTTGATATGAATTTTAGAGGATTTAGGTGAATTTTATCCTGACCAGAACCTCAGTTGATTAAGCGGGTTTGTTTTTAGGGTTTTAGAAGTCATTTAATTCTCAAAACACACGAAAACCCTTTTTTGTTTGTTCTAACCCACTTGTTGGACATTTAAGGTCATTTGACCCTTAATTACCCCCTAAAAAAACCTTTGATTGTACTACATTTATGATATGATGGTAAAATTGCAATTTTAACCTTATTTTCTTGTCTTTCCCTCAGAATGATTATGCAATGACTTAGGGCTCTCTGATAGTTATGTAGGAGCATTTATTCCTTGATAATGACTAAATTGAGCTAGTTATGCCTCATGACGGTGTTCCCATCATTGATGAGGTGCGACTCATCACAGTTAAAATGACTAAGTTAAGCTAGAAACTAGGTTAAACACTATATTGTTAACACAGTAAATGGGTTAAGTGTGAGAATTAACAGAAATGAACTAAAACATCAAAATTAGGTTAAAAACATGTAATTAGGTCAATTAATGAAATATTCTATTCACAGATGAAAATTGATGATCCAATTGCCAATTGAAGATAATTTTGGGTTTAAAAGTTCAAATTAAGAGTGAAATCATGTTCTAAAAAGTTCAATTAAGCTATCATAAAAACTTGGTTGCATTTAGACATCAATAGGACCTTGCATTTAGAATTTCACATTTAGGTCCTCCTTGCATAACATTTTACTCACATTTAAAACCTTTAAGGACATGTTTGTAGTAACTTGCCAGCCCTAGGAAACTACGTATCTCCGTCACTGTATGTGGCCTCTCCTACCTGAGGATGGCCTCAACCTTGGCTGGATCCACTGCCAACCCATCTCCCGAGATCACATGGCCCAAGAAGATAACTTGTCTCAACCAGAACTCGCACTTCCTGTACTTGGTGTACAGCCTGTGCCATCTCAAAGTGTCCAGGCCCATGCAGAGATGCTGTCCATGTGTGCCCGATCCTGAGAGTAGACAAGCACGTCGTCAATGAATACTACCACGAACTGATCCAAGTACAGCTGGAAGATGCGGTTCTTCAGATCCATGAAAGAGGCAGGGGCGTTGGTCAGCCCAAACGACATGACCAAGAACTCATAGTGACCATACCGCGTGCGGAAGGTTGTCTTGGAGATGTCGGTCTCCCTGATCCTTAATTGATGGTAACCTGATCTCAGATCTATCTTGGTGAACACCACAGCATCTCTCAGCTGGTCGAAGAGGTCATCAATACGAGGCAGTGGGTATTTGTTCTTAATGGTGACCCGGTTCAGCTGTCTGTAGTCGACACAAAGCCGAAGGGTACCGTCCTTTTCACGAACAGGACAGAAGCTCCCCACGGGGATGCACTGGGCATCACAAATCCCTTCTCTAATAGATCCTATAATTGAGACTTGAGCTCTCGTAGCTCAAGTGGGGCCATCCTGTACGGTGCAGTAGAGATGGGGCCGATCCCTGGTACTAGTGAGATTTCAAACTCGATCTCACGCTCAAGTGGTAGTCCTGGTAGCTCCTCTGGAAAGACGTCAGGGTACTCACAGACCACCGGGATACTCTGCATGTCGACCGTGGGGCTAGGCTCTGCTATGACACAAGCTAGGAAGTCCTTACACCCCTAGCTCAGTAGCTTCGCTGCTCGAAGCACGAAGATGCACCTAAATCCTCCATCTACTGGCTGGCCGTGGAACTCGAAGGGAGGCAACTCCGGTATGGAGAAGATGATCTTCCTCCCAAAACAGTCCACTAGGGCATGATAAGTAGCCAGCCAGTTCATCCCTAGGATCATGCCAAAATCCTCCATCGGGATCACGATCAAGTAATCGGAAGACTGTGTCCCCCTATAGTGACCTTACAATCATGAAGACCTCCTCAGCGACAAATAACTGTCCACTTAGGCCTCTAATCAGGAATGGATCCTCAAACAGTATACTGTTCAGCCTCAACTAACGGTAAAACTTGAGACCAAGGTTGCGTGGTACCAAAATCAAATAGCACGTAAGCTAATCTACCAAAAACTATAACCATACCTACCATCAAATAACCCGACACTCTGGCGTCTCTGTGAGTCAAGGCGTTGACACGCCCCTCAACCCTAAGTGCGGAAGAGACAACCATGCTTTGGGCCAGGCGGGTGGCAGCTGGTCGGTTCCCTCTTTGTGACTGCTGTCCTCCCCCTCGGGTCAGGTAACCATGGCTGCTAGATCGGCCTCCAGTACTCGATGCTTGGAGCATCTGTAGTGCTCTGGCCCTAAATGGGCAGTCCCTTCGTATGTAGCTCGGTTGGCCACTCTGGTAGCAGAGAGGGCAACGACTTCCTCCCTCTATCTGTCCCTGCTGGTAACTGGAAGAAAAGTGTCACCTCCCCCGACGGCTCTAGGAGTGGTTGGGTTGGTAGGACCTCATCTATCCTCCTCTGGATCGCCTAATACTGCGGCAACTCTCATATCTCACGGGAGGCTCTTCCTCCGCATCCTCTGAAGAGACATGAGGAGACGACAGAGGTGGTAGATGCTAAACCTCCTCCTATATGATCTCCCGAATTAGTTGGATGAGGTCCTGGGCTTGGATGCCCAGGAGGAGGGGTGGATCAACTGCTGCCTCGAGTCCGACATGTCCGCCCCCTCATCCATGCCCACAGCCATGTCCGCAGCTTGTTATACGAGCTCCTCGATGAGGCATCTCCTACAAGGAGATAGAAAGGACAGGGACTGTCAACCATACTAGGTTACAGAAGAAACGAGACTCGGAAGATAAGATCAGGACAATACGTTGTGATGGTTGTCCTAGCTACATGCACATGAGTGGTTACTTCCAGACCATTTGGTTAATTTCTCGGGACGACCTTGCTCTGATACCATCTTGTCACAACCTATTCCCGGCTCCCTACAGAACCCGAGAACGGCTCACCTCGACGAACCCCAAGATCCAGTCATCTAACGAGAAACAACCAAATGTATACTGACGTGCACTCATGCGTATGTGCTAAGAAGTGTCGTTATAGTTCGCACTTGCAACGTCGGTTTTATAGTAAAGAAACGGAGGTGAGTCCGAGTGTCGGTCTCAGGGAGGCGCGAAAATTGAATTTTGTTTATCACTTGCTGTCACGGAAATCGTGGAGTTTTGCTTGCGAAAAGGTGCAGTTGAAAAGCGAGAGAGAGAGAGATTAGGGTTAGAGTTGTTTCTTTCTTTAACATGAAACTTGGGAAGGAAATAAAGTAAACAACTGAATGGAAAATAACTTCATTAATCACGCAGCTTTAGTTCACAGATTATAACATTAGATACATGCTTAAACATAAGTAAAGGAAAGCTTAAAAGAGAGGAAGAGAGAGAGCGAGGGAGAGCAGCGAGGCAGCCACGGTGGTGGAGAAGTAATTGCTTAGACACTTCGTCACTTGTCAATAGGAGGAAATATACTAAGATCTTAATCTACAAAGACTAAGCAGCACCCGGGTGTCTGCCAAAATACGAATCGCCTGAATCCTTGCTTTAATGTATATAACTATACACATGTATATGTATATTAATTGAAACGTTGGCTTCGAGAGATAACCGGGTTTTATTGTTATTACGTTGTACTATAGCCAGTTATTACCAACATTTCAACTATATAAAATTTTTTTTTACTCGGAGAATAAAAGAGTTCCCGAGGTCGAACTCAGGGAGCAAGTTGTATTCTAGAGATATACATGTTTCTTTTATAAAAATAAAGAAAGAGAGAGGGAAAGAATTTGTTGTTCTCTTTGTTTTCTCCTCGTGATGTTCTTCTTTCTTTCTTTCTTCAGATCTCCTTCTTCTTCTTTGTTGCTGCAGAGGTGATGCTCCTCTTCCTTCCTGCTGTTCCTGCTCCTCCTTTTTCTTCTGTCTTCTTCTGTTCTTTTTCAGCCAGGGACGTCACCCCTCCTTCTTTCTTCTTTTCCCTTCAGGCCGTCGTCTGATTTCCAAATCAGACGACTTAAACAGCCTGTGCTACAGTGTCTCCCTCAGCTTCCTTCTTCTTCCGCGGTTCTTCTTCTTCACCTGTGCCTGCACACTTCAGAGCTTACGTCAGAGAACAAAACCTACTCTACCCTCTCCCCCCCCGCGTCTCTCTCTCTCTGAAACCACTCTTGGGAAAGCTCTCCCAGAGCTGCCGGGTAATCGGGTTCGGGTCACGCCCGGGTCCAGGCCCACCGGCGTGTGTGGTGGGCGAGGAGTGCAGGTCAGTCTTAAGTCGGGTCGGGTCGGGTCAGGTCCGCGGGGCGTGAGCGCGGACGAGATCGGGTAACCGGGCGGGTGAAGGGGACCTCACCCCGTGTGCTGAGGCAGTAAGCCTCCAGCACTTTTGCATCTTATATCGCTGCGACTCTTCAGGCTTTTCCGAGGTGGGACTAAATGTCCCACCTCAATTGCGCGCCCGCAGCGGGGAAATCAGCGGGAGATTGCGGCGTCACGCGAAGCCTTCTGCCTTAGCTGCGAGCCTGGTGTTTTGTCAAAACGCCTCGCAAGGCCTGGGAGTTGAATCTGGGCGTGGCGCTGAGCGTGGCGCGCCTGTAGCTGCAGGCGGAAGCAGTTCCTCCTGCGCGGCAATGGCGGCGGAGGTCGGGTGGCCTGTTCACAAGAAAACGGCCTCTCGGCCTAATCAGAAAGTGCCAGGAGCTTCGCCAGGGTGCGGCGAAGCTCGTGTGGGTGGTGGCGAGGCGCAGGGCGGCGTGCAAGGGCTGCCCTAGGTCGGATTGTGGGTCGGAGGATGGGTTTGTTGGGGGAAGCGTTACGGAGGTGTGGAGTGGCAGTGAAGGGGTGGGGGGGCTCAGTGTGATGAGGCGGAGGTTCGGTGAAGGTTGGCGAGGTGTGTGAGGCTGTGGAGCGATGGGAGCATCTCGCCGGAGGGTGGCCGGAGACGAAGGGGATGACGATGGTCAGGGTCGGTCGAGGGCTTAATTGAATAAATTGAAAGCGGGGAAAGAAAGAGGAGAAGAAGGGGAGTAGTTCTAGCTTACTTGCAGGGACGAAGGGGGAGGAACATGGCGACAGTCGTATCGACTGTCGCCGGAGAAGACGATGCTCAGGGAAAGGGGCGACGGCGAGCAGAGAGCCGGAGAGGCGCCAGCTGGGTGCGGCGTGGCGCGGGAAGAGCAGGGGAGGAAGTCTCTGCTGCTGGTATTGCGGCAGAGCGAAGAGGTGGAGGGGGAGGAAACCGCCGGAGCTGGTGAGCGTCTGCCGGAGGGAGAAGAGAGGAAAGTTGGGGATTTTCTCCGTCAGATCCAGGCTGCCCCGGTCGGTGGAGCAACGGGGGGTATTTATAGGGATCAAACAGGGAGGAAGGCGGAGGGAGACGACGTGTCTCCCTCGCCGGAGGATGGCCGGAAACAAGAACCCATACCGTCCGTGCGTTCGCACGGCCGGTATGGTGGGTTACAACGACCAGGGGGGTGTCCCTGCGACGGCTGACGACGCAGGGCACCCCCGGTTTACTTGCCAGGTCCCCCACCTCACCCTGCGCGGCGCCATGCTCCGCGCAAGGTCGCCGGAGCATGGTGCTGGCAGGTTTTGCAGGGGGGACCTGATCGCAAAGAACGAAGGAGAGTTAGGGGCCAAAATGCGAGGGTTCAAAAGTTGAGGGCCAAAGAGTAAATATATGAGGACCAAAGTGTAAAGTCGGTCAAGGAGGTTTCTTCTTAGGCTCAAGTTTTTATACATGACTAATTAGGACCTAAGGAATCTGATGGTGAATTTCATTTCCATATTAAACCTTGTTTGACCGGTCAATTTACGCAAAAACCCAAATTAAGTTATTAATTGGGCATGGTTCTCAATGTAGGTCAAAATGGGTTCTGAAGGCCAAATTGAAGGTTCTAAACCCTAGAGATTATTTTTCTATGAATTTTAGAGGGTTTATTCTATTTTTACTTTGCCTCGAACCTTGTGAATTGAAGTGGGTTGTTTTAGGGTTACAGATTATCATTTAGTTTCTTGGAATTGCTGTAGCCCTTGCTAGATCATTTCATCCCACTCTTATTCTTATTAAGCTGCTTTGACCTATGTTTGGGCCCTGAATTACCCTGTATGCAGATTATACTGGTAAAATTGCATTTTTACCCCTTATGACTTGTTTTCTTCTCAAACTCAGGATTCTCTGAGTTAAGCCTTTCCTTGAGATATGTAGGAGCTTTTATCCTTTGTATTAGGTCAAAATGAGCTAGTTATGGCTCATGATGAGGTTCTCATCATACCCCCATGCCTAGCTTTTGCTAGTCCCTTAGCAAAAACTTAAGGTTTCAACCCTTGTTCTAGACCATGAAGTTTTTAATAGTTTTAGACAAGTGCCTTTTTTATTTGAGCATAGATTAGGTTAGAATGCTGACCATAGGCCTAAAAGGTACTCTAGTACCAATCAAGATCCAAATCTGTCTAGCGTTAGCCTCAGTCTTTTAGCAAAGGTTTTTAAGGTCCACAAGAACTAACCTAAGGTTTATTGGACTTCGTGGTTAAAGCACCCGTGCTTGAAATGATTTTAGCCCTGGCTCAGTTCGCAGTGCGTTTTGTAAGAGAGAGATAGAAAGTTTTTCTGTTTGGAGAGTTTTCTCTCTCTTTTTCTTTTTAGTTCTAGCCTAGGATTGGCTTTTCAACACGGTCTGTATCAGATTCCTTGCTCCCATCATCAATCCTCAAGGGTTCCTGGCGATCGATGCTTCGAGATAGCACCGCCCATGGCAACCCCCGGAACCCTGGCTATTGAGATTTCGAAAAAGAATAAGAGGAAAAGAGGAGAAGGAAATTTTGTGAAGGAGAAAAGAAACAAAATGAAAAAGGAGCACAAAATTATGAGAAAAAGTGATAGTCATTAGTAAGGAACTAAGGAATTAACCTAAGTTCTAGACCTCATTCAAGAAAAGTGCACAATGAGATTAGTAAAGAATGCAAACCTTAGGCATTCTTGAATAGACTCTTAGTACCCATTAAGATCTGGACACTCCTCAAGAGGTTGAGGAAAATGAAAAGCTGAAGTATTAGGTCTAAGGCTTAGGGAGTATTCGGCCTCGTTAACTAATTTTTGGTTTACGGGACTCAGTAACCTAAGCACCCTAACCTCACACACAGTCTGGTTCAGTAAGCGTAAAAATCAGAATCATGCAGAAGCGTCGCAAAAATCTGAAAAGATCACCTAGAATAGGAGCGGCCGATCAACACAAGTTGATTTGGACGAGTTCCCAGCGCGGAGAGGCGGGAAATCCCCTCGAAGATGCGTAACAAAATATCATCTCCTCGGTGCTTGTCTCTTAGGATATTTACATATCCTACTGGGGGCATGTAAGCACTCTGCTGGTTCAGATTCCATGGATGGCATTATCTCGAAGTGTCAATTGCCAGGGTCTGGATTCGGCCACGGAATACCATGGATGGGATTATCTCGAAATCTCAATAGCCAGGGTTCCGGGGGTTGCCATGGGCGGTGCTATCTCGAAGCATCGATCGCCAGGAACCCTTGAGGATTGATGATGGGAGCAAGGAATCTGATACAGACCGTGTTGAAAAGCCAATCCTAGGCTAGAACTAAAAAGAAAAAGAGAGAGAAAACTCTCCAAACAGAAAAACTTTCTATCTCTCTCTTACAAAACGCACTGCGAACTGAGCCAGGGCTAAAATCATTTCAAGCACGGGTGCTTTAACCACGAAGTCCAATAAACCTTAGGTTAGTTCTTGTGGACCTTAAAAACCTTTGCTAAAAGACTGAGGCTAAGGCTAGACAGATTTGGATCTTGATTGGTACTAGAGTACCTTTTAGGCCTATGGTCAGCATTCTAACCTAATCTATGCTCAAATAAAAAAGGCACTTGTCTAAAACTATTAAAAACTTCATGGTCTAGAACTTAGGTTAATTCCTTAGTTCCTTACTACTGACTATCACTTTTTCTCATAATTTTGTGCTCCTTTTTCATTTTGTTTCTTTTCTCCTTCACAAAATTTCCTTCTCTTTTCCTCTTATTCTTTTTCGAAAATTTTTTTTTTTAATTTTTATGGTGTTTTTGGCATATGTGAATTTTTTTGTTTGAAACCTTTTCTTACAAGTTTTGCACTTTCATACCCCCCCATGCCTAAGATTTGCAATGTCCTCATTGTAACCTAGGGGGTCTTAGTTCATTCCTTAAGACAGAAATTTGGGTGAGTGGATGGGTCGGGTTGAATTTTTGCGGACGATTTCAAATCCCAGATGCAAACATCTGAGTTGGGGTCGGCTGTCTACAAGGGTGAGCTTCGAGTGCTAAAAGGTGTCAGAACAAGTTTCAGGTTTACAAAGAGAATGACGGGCTGCCTCCCGTTAAGCGCTGAGTTTTACGCCATCGGCTGGGCGCAATAAGCTCAAGGGGAAAGGAGGATATAAGATGCCTCAGCCAAATTAGTAGAAGTTACATCAATGAACGGCTTGAGTCTCTGACCGTTCACGATGAAAGGTTCAGAATCGTGGCTGAGTGGACTGATTTCGATTGCTCCATTTCCAAAAACCTGTCGGACCAAATATGGTCCGACCCACTTAGATCTCAGTTTTCCTGGGAAGAGTTTGAGTCGGGCATCAAAGAGTTAGGACCTTTTGACCAGGATGAAAGATCTTTCTCGAGATGTGTTTGTCGTGGAAGGCCTTAACCCGCTCCTTGTAGATTTGCGAGTTCTCGTACGCGTCTATGCGTAATTCATCGATCTCGCTGATTTGGAGTTTTCTGTGGGTCCCAGCCTTGGAAAGATCTAGATTACAGTTCCGTACTGCCCAATAGGCTTTATGCTCCAGTTCTACGGGAAGGTGGCATGCCTTTCCGTACACCAGTCTAAAGGGGGACATGCCCAATTGGGTCTTGTGGGCGGTCCTATAGGCCCACAATGCTTCCGGAAGTCGGGACGACCAGTCCTTCCTGTCAGGTCGAACAGTGACTTGCAGGATTTTCTTGATCTCCCGATTAGACAGCTCAGCTAGACCATTAGTTTGGGGGTGGTAAGGAGTAGAGATTCGGTGAGACACCCCGTATTTGGTCATCAGTGACCTAAACTGAGCATTTGTGAAATGGGTCCCTCCATCAGAGATTATTGCACGAGGAATCCCGAACCTTGAGAAAATGTGTTGATGAATGAATTTGAGAACGATTTTGTGATCACAGGTTCGGGTCGGTATGGCTTCGATCCATTTGGACACGTAGTCCACAGCCAACAGAATGTATTCGAAACCATCCGAAACAGGAAAGGGGCCCATAAAATCAATCCCCCAAACATCAAAGATTTCGCATACTAGAATTGGTTGCATAGGCATCATGTCGCGATGGCTCATGTTGCCCAAAGTCTGGCAACGACTGCATGCCTTGCAGTGATTGTATGCGTCTTTGAACAGTGTGGGCCAGTAAAAGCCGCACTGGAGGACTTTTGATGCGGTTTTATGCCCGGCAAAATGGCCACCGCATGCCTGGTCATGGCAGAAAGAGAGGATATTGTTGAATTCCCCTTCCGGGACACATCTTCGGATGATCTGATCGGCACCTATGCGGAAGAGGTACGGATCTTCCCAAATGTAATACTTGGCATCGGAGCGTAATTTGTCTTTCTTGGCCTTCGGCCAATCGGACGGGATCTGATGAGATGCCAAGTAATTTACTATATTAGCAAACCATGGAAGGCTAGTACCAATAGTCAGCAGGTGCTCATCGGGAAAATGCTCAGTGATGGGTCCGGAAGGGTCAATTATTTCAGAAGGAAGACGGGACAAGTGATCAGCTACCACGTTTTGCTTTCCTGCTTTGTCGCGAATCTCAAGGTCAAATTCTTGCAACAGCAAGATCCATCGGATTAATCGAGGTTTCGCGTCCTTCTTCGCAAGGAGATGCCTCACAGCTGTGTGATCCGAGTATATGATGACATGGGAACCCAGAAGGTACGATCTGAACTTTTCTAGGGCAAATACTACAGCTAGCAGCTCTTTCTCAGTAACCGTATAGTTACGCTGAGCCTCATCGAGTGTTTTGCTGGCGTAGTAAATGACCACAGGTTTCTTGTCATTTTTCTGTCCCAAAACCGCTCCTACAGCGAAGTCGGATGCATCGCACATGATCTCAAAGGGTTGAGACCAATCAGGGGACTGTAGGATCGGGGCTTGGGTGACTCGGTCACGCAGGATTTCAAATGCTTGAGTGCATTCCTAGGAGATTTCGAAGGGAACATCCTTGGAGAGAAGAGTGGTCAGGGGGCGTGCGATTTTTGAAAAATCAGGGATAAATCGTCGATAAAAATCGACATGCCCTAAAAAGGATCGGATGTCCCTGATTGAGCTAGGCATAGGAAGGTGAGAGATCAGATTAACCTTAGCTCGATCCACTTGGATACCTTTCTCCGAAATTGAGTGTCCCAGGACAATTCCCTCAGGCACCATGAAATGGCTCTTTTCCCAGGAAAGAACCAAATTCACATCGATGCACCGCCTGAGTATCTGGACCAAGTGTTGGAGGCAATCGTCGAATGATGCTCCGAAAACTGAAAAGTCATCCATGAAGACTTCCAGATAATCACCTACCATATCTGAGAATATGGCAAGAATGCATCGCTGAAAAGTAGCGGGTGCATTGCAAAGACCGAAAGGCATCCTTCGGAAAGCGTATGTTCCGAAGGGGCAGGTGAACGTGGTCTTTTCTTGGTCCTCAGGATGGATTGCCACCTGGTTATAACCGGAGTACCCGTCAAGAAAGCAGAAGAACCTATTTCCCGCTAGTTTTTCGAGAATTTGATCAATGAAGGGTAGTGGGAAATGATCCTTCTTCGTGGAGGAATTGAGTCGACGGTAATCTATACAGACTCTCCACGAGTTGGCTAATCGGGTAGGAATGATTTCTCCGGTCTCAGTCGTTATAGTGGTGAGTCCTGCCTTCTTGGGCACGACCTGAATTGGGCTCACCCAACGACTATCGGAGATCGGGTAGATGATCCCGGCATCTAACCACTTGATGATCTCCTTTTTCACGACCTCCTGCAGATTGGGGTTTAAGCGTCTCTGCATTTCACGAGAAGGTCGTGTGCCCTCTTCTGAATAGATATGATGAGTACAATAAGAGGGACTTATTCCAGTCAAATCATCGAGAGTCCATCCGATGGCTCTGCGATGTTGCTGGAGGACAACAATCAGACGGGATTCCTGTTCAGGACTGAGGTTGGAATTGATAATCACAGGAAGGGTCTGATTAGAACCCAAAAAGACGTATTTTAAGTGAGCAGGAAGGGGTTTCAGTTCGAGGATGGGGTTTTCAGCAGCAGCGGGTGGTTCAGTATAGATGTGAGGTTCAAGGGTGGGAGTTACTGGGTTGTTCACATCTGGATTTGACTCCTCTGTTTGCGGGTCAAGATCCTTCTGTGGTTGATGAGGCATACTCGAGTCATTCTGGAGGTGTGATTCATCAACCAACGTCTTGATGTCACAAATTTGCTCGATGACGCCGCAATTAATTCCTTGTTGGGCCTTAAATATATCAATTTTCAGTGTTTGATCTCCAAACTTAAGCTCTATTTGGCCCTCCTCACAGCTGATGTTGGCTCTAGCAGTAGCCAAGAAAGGTCTCCCTAGAATGATTGGTGTATCCCTAGGGTTCTCAGGTGCATCCATATCTAAGACTATAAAGTCCACTGGAAAATAGAAATCCCGCACTCTCACGATAACATCCTCGAGAATCCCTTTTGGTGACTTTATAGATCGATCTGCTAATTGTAATGTCACCTCGGTTGGTTTTAGCTCAGATTCTTCTAGATGGTCGAGTAAGGATGTGGGTATCAGGTTTATGGATGCACCCAAGTCTAACAAAGCTCTATCAAATTGGGTACCACCTATCTTACAGGAAATCAGGGGAGTTCCAGGATCTTTTGCCTTGGGTGGGAGTCTACTGAGGATTACAGAGCTGGCTTGTTCTGACAGAACAATTGGGCTCCCTCCCTTGGTTCGCGGCTTACGCTGGGGTGTACATATATTCTTTAAGAATCGTGCGTAAGCTGGTACGTGGCGGATTGCATCCATCAAGGGGATGTTTATGTGGACCTGCTCAAAGAGCTTGACCAGGTCCTCCTCAGGGGCCACGGGTTTGGTGGTCTTCTTTCCCTTGGTCAAGGCCTTGGGAAACGGGATCTTGGTTGGTTCTTCTAGGATAGGTCCAGGTTGTGGATCCGGAACAGCGGTATCTTGGATAACTATCCTAGGGTCATGGTTATCAGGCTTGGAGTGGTTTGGATAATGCGGGTCTTCAGTTGTTTTACCACTACGTGTTGTTACAGAATTTAATCCGGCCTGATTTTGGTTTGGGTTTGGTAAGAGGGGTGGCTGCTGCTGAAATCCCGCATAAGAAGTTGAGGCTTCCATCTCGTCTGGAGATGGAGCAGTAGGGGCCTGATAAATCCATTGAGCGTGGCCTAAATTTGGATTCATAACGCGCTTCTGGGTTGGCACGTTATTTGGGTTAGGAATAGGTTGGGAAGGGAGTGTGCCTGGCTGGCGAGAATTTGCCAACTGGGCCAGTTGAGTTTTAACTTCAGTAAGCTCGTCCTTGTGCTGTTTTTGAATAGCCGCATTCGTTTTTTGAATGTCAGCCAGAGTCTGAAGGATTAGGGACATTTGATCCTGATTTGGCCCTGATGGATAAGTAGGGTTGGGCCGAGGTTGAGGCGGCTGGTAATGACGAGGGGGCTGTGGGCAGGACTGAAAAGGTGGTCTTTGAGTTTGGGAATTTCCTGCCCACTGAAAATTGGGATGGTTTCGCCATCCAGGGTTGTAAGTGTTGGAGAATGGGTCGTTCTGGATGGCGTTGAGGTCCTCGCAGGTCTGAGGAACCTCCTGAGAGTCAGGGAAAGGGGGAATGGAGTTCCCTCGGCTGGTGTAGAATGGATCGGATGATCTTCCAATCCAAGAATCAGATGGGGGTGGATATGGATCCATCCCAGGGGAAGATCGATGGAGGATGTTTTGCACAGTTTCCTGTGTGGAAGGAGGTTGTGCAAAGGAGTTACGCGCGGAGGTGGCTCGCTGCAAGTGCTGAGTCAGCTCATCCACCTTCTTTTCAATGATTGAGACTTTGTCCAATCGACTGGCCATTAATTCCAGGTCGACTGATGCGGACAGGCCCTGCGTCTCATGTGCTCCCTTAAGATTCGTCGCTGCGCGGGTATTCGTCCTGTCGAATAATCCCATGGAGTCATTGTTGATGGAGTTCTCGCACATGTTTTCGAGAATCTCCCATATGGTGTCTTCATGTTGACCCATGATGTTTCCTCCGCAAGTTGCATTGACGAAAAGGCGGATGTCCTCACGGAGTCCCTGGTAAAACGATTGGACTTGTTCCCATTTAGGAACTCCGTGATGGGGGCACTTTCTCATGAGATCCTGAAAACGATCCCATGCCTCATGGAGAGGTTCTCCTGATTGTTGAGTGAAGTGTGTAATCTGATGGCGCAAGGCGTTGGTCCGACCAACGGGAAAAAACTTTTTCAAAAATTCGGATTGAAGTTCTTCCCAAGTGTTGATCGGCCGGGTCTGAGTTTGATACCAATGGGCGGCCTTGTCCATAAGAGAAAAGGAGAACATCTTCATGAGAAGAATATCCCGATTTTGTGCATCTGATCCAAAAGTGTGGGCCAGATGCTTTAGTTGTTTGATGTGCTGGAAGGGATCTTCAGAATTAAGCCCATGGAATTTAGGTATAGCATGAATCATGTTGGGCTTTAATTCGGAATCAGGTCCTCCAGTCGGGATTCTGACTCGAGGCTCAATGGCCACCGCAGCAGGATTGTAGTGGTCCCGCATCATAGGACACTGTGGTGGGTGCACGAAGTTTTGGAAGAGGTCATTGAGTCGCTGGAGCTGGTGTTCCAGATTATTTTCTTCCTCAACTGGCTGAGCCATGATGGGGGAAGAAGAAGAACTTGGTTCTGAATCAGAAGAGAGAATAATGTGAGGGTGTTGCTGTACAAACACGGGCGTCGAGGTTTGGCCTTGACGAGAGCGAATTTCTAAAGGAGGTCTTAAGGGTGGTCTTAGGGACCTCCTTCCGTACATGCACTGTTGGAAGAGGTAAGTTTAGAAGGTGCTGGACCCAATCAAGACACCCAAAAATGTGTTGGGTGACTATAGAGGTGCGGGGCAGATGGACCCCTTGATCAGAAAGATCGTCCACCTGAGAATTACCTGGGCAGCCAGAGAGGGAGAGTCCCGCGAAGACCCCTACACGGTAGAGCGTCCCCACGGGTTACAGGGTTTCCACCACCCGACCTCTCTTGTCACTGCGGGTCCAGGTAGACCAGAATGGGGATCTTGACCTCTAAAGTCTACCAATTTTAGCTTAAGATCAGGGTGCTTAAAGTTACACTTGAACTCTTAGGTATTTTGAGTGAGAAAGTGACCTAATTTTAAGGTTGGTTGACCCAAGGAGTCAACTTTACCTCTTGTTCCTTTGAGAGCTTTTTGGGTCCTTTCTTTTAGGGTTCAAGTGTTTAGAGAGCCAATTGTTTTAGGTTTCCTTTGAATAGGTATTTTCAGACAAGGGCTTGGGCACACTTCATTTGGTTTTCTCAATTCTTGCTTAAGGAGTGTGTCTCTAAATCCCTAGTGTTGGATCTTAGGTTGGCTCTACTTGGTCTAGTTAATTCTTTGTTGGGTAATTAGGGCTCAAGCAAGAATGTGTTAGCCCTTAAATACCCTTAGTAGTGTGCAGGAATAATGAGTTGAAAACATGCAACTTTTATGGTTACTAAGTATGGAAGACAGGTTAGCCCTATATTGCTTGTTCTTTTCTTTCTTTTGAGTTTTTGGGGTTAATAGCGAGAGGAAAAATTTACCTGTCCTCGGAGTGGTTGTTGTGCGGTTGCTTGTCTTCTTGAGTTCCTGTAGTTTTCTGCACAAAAGAGAGGAGATTATCAGAAATTAAAGAGAAACAGGAATGTTTACCTCTAGAATAGCCGTTGCTCCCCGGCAACGGCGCCAAATAATTGAAACGTTGGCTTCGAGAGATAACCGGGTTTTATTGTTATTACGTTGTAGTATAGCCAGTTATTACCAACATTTCAACTATATAAAATTTTTTTTTACTCGGAGAATAAAAGAGTTCCCGAGGTCGAACTCAGGGAGCAAGTTGTATTCTAGAGATATACATGTTTCTTTTACAAAAATAAAGAAAGAGAGAGGGAAAGAATTTGTTGTTCTCTTTGTTTTCTCCTCGTGATGTTCTTCTTTCTTTCTTTCTTCAGATCTCCTTCTTCTTCTTTGTTGCTGCAGAGGTGATGCTCCTCTTCCTTCCTGCTGTTCCTGCTCCTCCTTTTTCTTCTGTCTTCTTCTGTTCTTTTTCAGCCAGGGACGTCACCCCTCCTTCTTTCTTCTTTTCCCTTCAGGCCGTCGTCTGATTTCCAAATCAGACGACTTAAACAGCCTGTGCTACAGTGTCTCCCTCAGCTTCCTTCTTCTTCCGCGGTTCTTCTTCTTCACCTGTGCCTGCACACTTCAGAGCTTACGTCAGAGAACAAAACCTACTCTACCCTCTCCCCCCCCGCGTCTCTCTCTCTCTGAAACCACTCTTGGGAAAGCTCTCCCAGAGCTGCCGGGTAATCGGGTTCGGGTCACGCCCGGGTCCAGGCCCACCGGCGTGTGTGGTGGGCGAGGAGTGCAGGTCAGTCTTAAGTCGGGTCGGGTCGGGTCAGGTCCGCGGGGCGTGAGCGCGGACGAGACCGGGTAACCAGGCGGGTGAAGGGGACCTCACCCCGTGTGCTGAGGCAGTAAGCCTCCAGCACTTTTGCATCTTATATCGCTGCGACTCTTCAGGCTTTTCCGAGGTGGGACATTGCGCGCCCGCAGCGGGGAAATCAGCGGGAGATTGCGGCGTCACGCGAAGCCTTCTGCCTTAGCTGCGAGCCTGGTGTTTTGTCAAAATGCCTCGCAAGGCCTGGGAGTTGAATCTGGGCGTGGCGCTGAGCGTGGCGCGCCTGTAGCTGCAGGCGGAAGCAGTTCCTCCTGCGCGGCAATGGCGGCGGAGGTCGGGTGGCCTGTTCACAAGAAAACGGCCTCTCGGCCTAATCAGAAAGTGCCAGGAGCTTCGCCAGGGTGCGGCGAAGCTCGTGTGGGTGGTGGCGAGGCGCGGGGCGGCGTGCAAGGGCTGCCCTAGGTCGGATTGTGGGTCGGAGGATGGGTTTGTTGGGGGAAGCGTTACGGAGGTGTGGAGTGGCAGTGAAGGGGTGGGGGGGGCTCAGTGTGATGAGGCGGAGGTTCGGTGAAGGTTGGCGAGGTGTGTGAGGCTGTGGAGCGATGGGAGCATCTCGCCGGAGGGTGGCCGGAGACGAAGGGGATGACGATGGTCAGGGTCGGTCGAGGGCTTAATTGAATAAATTGAAAGCGGGGAAAGAAAGAGGAGAAGAAGGGGAGTAGTTCTAGCTTACTTGCAGGGACGAAGGGGGAGGAACAGGGCGACAGTCGTATCGACTGTCGCTGGAGAAGACGATGCTCAGGGAAAGGGGCGACGGCGAGCAGAGAGCCGGAGAGGCGCCAGCTGGGTGCGGCGTGGCGCGGGAAGAGCAGGGGAGGAAGTCTCTGCTGCTGGTATTGCGGCAGAGCGAAGAGGTGGAGGGGGAGGAAACCGCCGGAGCTGGTGAGCGTCTGCCGGAGGGAGAAGAGAGGAAAGTTGGGGATTTTCTCCGTCAGATCCAGGCTGCCCCGGTCGGTGGAGCAACGGGGGGTATTTATAGGGATCAAACAGGGAGGAAGGCGGAGGGAGACGACGTGTCTCCCTCGCCGGAGGATGGCCGGAAACAAGAACCCATACCGTCCGTGCGTTCGCACGGCCGGTATGGTGGGTTACAACGACCAGGGGGGTGTCCCTGCGACGGCTGACGACGCAGGGCACCCCCGGTTTACTTGCCAGGTCCCCCACCTCACCCTGCGCGGCGCCATGCTCCGCGCAAGGTCGCCGGAGCATGGTGCTGGCAGGTTTTGCAGGGGGGACCTGATCGCAAAGAACGAAGGAGAGTTAGGGGCCAAAATGCGAGGGTTCAAAAGTTGAGGGCCAAAGAGTAAATATATGAGGACCAAAGTGTAAAGTCGGTCAAGGAGGTTTCTTCTTAGGCTCAAGTTTTTATACATGACTAATTAGGACCTAAGGAATCTGATGGTGAATTTCATTTCCATATTAAACCTTGTTTGACCGGTCAATTTACGCAAAAACCCAAATTAAGTTATTAATTGGGCATGGTTCTCAATGTAGGTCAAAATGGGTTCTGAAGGCCAAATTGAAGGTTCTAAACCCTAGAGATTATTTTTCTATGAATTTTAGAGGGTTTATTCTATTTTTAATTTGCCTCGAACCTTGTGAATTGAAGTAGGTTGTTTTAGGGTTACAGATTATCATTTAGTTTCTTGGAATTGCTGTAGCCCTTGCTAGATCATTTCATCCCACTCTTATTCTTATTAAGCTGCTTTGACCTATGTTTGGGCCCTGAATTACCCTGTATGCAGATTATACTGGTAAAATTGCATTTTTACCCCTTATGACTTGTTTTCTTCTCAAACTCAGGATTCTCTGAATTAAGCCTTTCCTTGAGATATGTAGGAGCTTTTATCCTTTGTATTAGGTCAAAATGAGCTAGTTATGGCTCATGATGAGGTTCTCATCATATATATATATATTTTTAGAATTTTTCAGAATTCAGAGTGGGTTGGTAACTTTTTACGGCTACCCAACCCACCCAAAACTCAGTCAAAACCCTAAGTGCTAAGCTTCTTGGTGTGAAGATTGTGATAGACTCACTCAACAATAATTCAGATGGACTTCGGGTTTCTATGCCGCTAGGTGACTGGAAGAGGAAATATATTTTCCTGAAGGTGTATTTGTTCGATTGGTAGCTTTCTCCCTATGTTTGTTTTAATTGGGGTCAACATAAGGATTTTTCCAGTGTATATCTCCATGGCTTGTACTACTCCCCCGCTTCTTCCTTAAGTGTTTTAGTTCTTTTTGTGCAATTATTGAGCTGGGCTCTGGACAATCGACCAATGGGCTATTACCCACGATCACTTGCCAGCCATACTCGTGCGATGAAGTGTGGCTTATTTTGTTTTCTTTTCTTCTCCTCTTTTTTTTTTTTTCTTTGGTGGCTTCGTTGATCTCAAATGTACCTAGAGGCGATGAAGAAGAAGTGGTCCCGTGGCTGGGTTCTGGATAACCTGCCAATGGGCTGTTACCCATGACAACTTGCCAGCCATACCACCCTAGAGAGTTCATTAGCTACCCAGTTTTTGTCAAAATCTTCGAGGAGTGAGTCTGTGCAAAAAAAAGTGTGCAGATGCTTAGACTCAAAGATTTTCTGAGTTAGAGGGTGAGTTGATAAGTCGTATACTTATCACCTTATTTAGTAGGTGGATTAGAATAGCTTAAGGTTGCAAGGATTTGAAGCTAAATCCATATTTTAACGGACACCAGGGCTGATTAAGCCGAAGGCCAGAAAAGTCTAAGTGTTTAAGTTCTTTTTGTATTATTTTCTACTATTGACAAGTTTCTAATGCCTAAGTTTCTTCCTAAATTCAATTTTTTTTTTAATTTTATTTTATTCAGACTGATTAAATGAGCCCAGGATCGTGCAATTTACCACTCCCCCAAACTTAAGTTGGACAATGTCCTCATTGGCAAATACATGGATGCAACAGGGGTTTAAAAAGATAGTACCTGAGTGATGTGAAATACCGGATCAGTCTAAATCCTCTGGGTTGCCTCCCAGGAAGCGCTGAGTTTAACGCCTCCAGCTGGGCGGTGCTTTGTGTCATCCCTCAACGAGGGTGACACTCTCCTTTGGGGGAACCTGGGCTAGGAAGTGCTTCAATCTTTGACCATTAACTGTAAAAGTGTGCCCAGTGTTAGGATCAGCGATTTCAACCGCCCCATTAGAGTAAGGCTTAACCACCCGAAATGGCCCTGTCCATTTGGACCTGAGTTTCCCTGGGAAGAGTTTTAGGTGGGCATCGTATAGCCAGACTTGCTGATTACGCTAAAAGGTCTTTCTATGGATAAGTCGGTCGTGGACGGCTTTCATTTTCTCCTTATACAGTTGACTATTCTCAAAGGCGTCTCGAAGAATTTCTTCGAGCTCAGATAATTGGATCGTCTTCTGCGCACCGGCTAACTGGGAATCCATGTTACATTGCTTGACAGCCTAATAAGCCCAATGTTCCAATTCGACAGGAAGATGGCAGGCTTTGCCAAAGACCAGGAGATAAGGCGACATGCTGATGAGAACCTCATCATGAGCCATAACTAGCTCATTTTGACCTAATACAAAGGATAAAAGCTCCTACATAACTCAAGGAAAGGCTTAACTCAGAGAATTCTGAGTTTAAGGAGAAAATAAGTCATAAGGGGTAAAAATGCAATTTTACCAGTATAATCTGCATACAGGGTAATTCAGGGTCCAAACATAGGTCAAACAAACCAAATAAGAAGGAAAGTGGGATGATCTGACAAGGGCTACAGCAATTCCAAGGAACTAAATGATAATCTGTAACCTTAAAACAAACCCACTTCAATTCACGAGGTTCGAGGCAAAGTAAAAATAGAATAAACCCTCTAAAATTCATAGAAAAATAATCTCTAGGGTTTAGAACCTTCAATTTGGCCTTCAGAACCCATTTTGACCTACATTGAGAACCATGCCCAATTAATAACTTAATTTGGGTTTTTGCATAAATTGACCGGTCAAACAAGGTTTAATCTAGAAATAAAATTCACCATCAGATTCCTTAGGTCCTAATTAGTCATGTATAAAAACTTGAGCCTAAGAAGAAACCTTCTTGACCAACTTTACACTTTGGTCCTCATATATTTACTTTTTGGCCCTCAACTTTTGAACCCTCGCATTTTGGCCCCTAACTTTCCTTCATTCTTTGCGTTCAGGTCCTCCCTGCAAAACCTGCCAGCACCATGCTCCGGCGACCTTGCACGGAGCATGGCGCCGCGTAGGGTGAGGGGGAGGGTCTGGCAAGTCAACCGGGGGTGCCCTGCGTCGTCAGCCGTCGCAGGAACACCCCCCTGGTCGCTGCAACCGCCCATACCGGCCGTGCAAACGCCCGAACGGTATGGGTATCCTTCCTCCAGCGTCCTCCGGCGAGGGAGACACGTCGTCTCCCTCCGCCTTCCTCTCTGATTCGGCCCTTATAAATACCCCCGTCGCTCCACCGTTCTTCCCAGCTCGGATCTGACAGAGAAAACCCCCAACTTTCCTCTCTTCTCACTCCGGCAGACGCCCACCAGCTCCGGCGGTTCTTCCTCCTCCTCCTCTTCGCTCTGCCGCAATACCAGCAGCAGAGACTTCTTCCCCTGCTCTTCCCGCGTCGCACAATACCGGCGCGCGCTGCCTCTGCCCCGTCGTCACCGCCGTCCTCCCCCACTGGGCACCTTCTTCTCCAGCGACAGCAGGTACAGCCGTCCGCCTCCTCGCCCCCTTCGTCACTTTAGTTAGGTTAGAACTACTTCCCTCTATTCTCTTTCTCTTTTCCCCCTGCTATTTTTATCTAATTACCCCTCGACCGTGCCTAATCACCCTCACCTTCTCCGCCTCCGGCCATCCTCCGGCGAGCCGCTCCCATCACTCCAGCATCCCACACGGCTCGCCGACCTGCACATAATCTCCGCCTCCTCACCCTGATCCATTTCCGCCCTTCCAATTCCCGCCACCCGACCTCTGCAAATCCACCGAACACACCCACTTTCCGACCCACAGTCCGACCTAGGGCAGCCCTTGCACGCCGCCGCACGCCTCGCCACCACCCGCACGAGCTTCGCCGCACTCTGGCGAAGCTCCCGGCACCTTCTTGTTAGGCCGAGAGGCTGTTTTGCTGTGAACAGGTCACCCGTCCTCCGCCGCCATTGCCGTGCAGAAGGAGCTGCTTCGACCTGCTGTTCCAGGTGCGCCGTGCCCAGGTCACGCTCCCAGGCTGTGCGGGGGCATTTTGGCAAAGCGTTAGGCTGCAGTTGAGGTGAAGCCCTCGCGCGAAGGCCTCGCATAAAGCTGCGATTACCAGCTGCTTCCTCCGCGCAGGCGCCAAATTGGGGTGGGACATTTAGTCCCACCTTGGAAGACTCCGAAGCGGCGCAGCGGTATAAAGTGAAAAAGTGCTGGAGGCTTATCGCCTCAGCACACGGGGTGAGGTCCCCTTCACCCGCCCGGTTACCCGGTCTCGTCCGCGCTCACGCCTCGCGGACCTGGCCCGACCCGACTAAACCCGACCTGCACTCCTCGCCCACCACGCACGCCGGTGGGCCTGGACCCGGGCGCGACCCGTACCCGGCAACCCGGCAGCTCTGGGAGAGCTTTCCTAAGAGCGGCTTCTGTGAGAGAGAGACGCGGGGGAGGGTAGAGTTAGGTTTTGCCCCTCTGATCAAGCTGTGTAAGTGTGCAGGCACAGGTGAAGAAGAACCGTGGAAGAAGACGAAGGCTGAAGGAAGGAGGAGCACCGAGCGGCACTGTAGCAGCGGCGGTTTAAGTCGTCTGATTGGAAAATCAGACGACGTCCTGAAGGCAAAGAAGGAGAAGGAAGGCGAGGCAGAGGAGGAACACAGAGAGGCCAAGTGAAGACTCTGCAGAAGAAGAAGAGCACGAGAAGAAGATCTGAAGAAAGGAAAAGAAGAAAGAAAGAAGAAGAAGAAGAACAGGACCGCTCTGCAGAAGAAAAAGGAAGAGACGAGCAGAAACAGCTGAAAGAAGAAGAAGAACATCACCACTGCAGATAAAGAAGAAGAACAAAGGAAGAGAGCAGAAGATCTGAGAAGGAAGAAGAGGAGAAGCAAAGAGAAAAGAAGAAAAGCCAACAAATTCTCTCTCTCTCTTTCTTTATTTTTGTAAAAGAAACTTGTACCCCTAGAATACAACTTGCTCCCTGAGTTCGACCTCAGGAACTCTTTATTTCCGAGTAACAAATTGTATTAAACTGGTAATCACCTCTCTCTATACTATACTACGATGAAATAATAGAACTATAGAGGAAGGTCGCCACCACATGCCTATCGAGGTCTTGAAAGCAGTCCTGTATGCCCACAGGGCATCATCTAGTTGTGTGGACCAGTCTTTCTTGTCAGGTCTCACAGTCTTCTGTAAAATGTTCTTAATTTGTCTATTTGAGACCTTGATTTTCCCATTTGTTTGCGGATGATACGGGGTAGCAATGCGGTGGTTCACCTTGTATTTTCTAGGTAGGGCACGAAATTGGAAATGGATAAAATGACTTCCACCATCACTAATCATGGCCTTTGGTATTCCAAATCGGGAAAAGATGTTCTGCTTAACAAAGTCCATGACAGTCCTGTGGTCGCATCGGCGGGTGGCGACGGCTTCAATCCATTTAGAAACATAGTCTACTGAGACTAGGATGTACTCGAAGCCATTGGATGGTGGAAAGGGGCCCATAAAATCGATACCCCAAACGTCGAAGATTTCGACAATCAAAATGGGCTGGAGGGGCATCATATCTTTCTTGGTCATGGTCCCCAGCGTTTGGCAACGTGAGCAAGTCTTGGCAAAGTTGTGTGCATCCTTAAATAGGGACGGCCAGTAAAATCCAGACTGCAGAACCTTTGCGGCCGTTTTCTTTCCAGAGAAGTGGCCACCACAAGCCTGGTCATGACAAAAGGAAAGCACACTCTGAACTTCGTTCTCGGGGATACACCTCCTGATGATCTGGTCGGCACAGAGGCAAAACAACATGGGATCATCCCAGAAATAATGCTTGGCCTTAGCCAAGAACTTGTCCCGTTGCTGTCTGGACCAGCTGTGCAGGGTTTGTCGTACAACTAGGTAGTTGACGTAGTCAGCATACCATAGCAGTCTCTTGTCTTGCACAGCCAGAATGTGTTCATCGGGGAAGGCGTCAGATAGAGGTAGGGAGGGTCCAATGTGGTCTGGATGAAGTCTAGACAAGTGGTCAGCCACCACATTCCTCGATCCGACCTTGTCGTGGATTTCCAGGTCAAATTCCTGCAAAAGCAAGATCCATCTGATGAGCCTGGGCTTTGCGTCCTTCTTGGCCAACAGGTGCCGGATGGCTGAATGGTCAGTGTAAATAGTCACGTGGGATCCCAGCAAGTACGATCGAAACTTTTCAAGTCCAAAGACTACAGTGAGAAACTCTTTCTCTGTGATTGTATAATTTCATTGGGCCTCGTCTAACGTTTTGCTCGCGTAGTAGATCACCATGGGCTTCTTGTCTTGCCTTTGTCCCAGGACAGCGCCTATGGCAAAATCTGATGCATCACACATAATCTTAAAGTCCTGGGACCAGTTCAGGGGCTGAAGTATAGGTGCTGTGGAGACTAAGTCCCGGAGGGTGTGATAAGCCTGGATGCAATCATAAGACATGTGGGATATGGCGACATTGGCCAGAAGGTCAGTTAAGGGTTTGGAAAGCTTGGAAAAGTCTTTAATGAACCTTCGGTAGAAGCCAACGTGTCCTAAAAATGAGCGAACCTGTCCGACCGAGCTAGGTGGAGGAAGTTTGGAAATCAAATCAACCTTAGCCCGATCTACCTCGATGCCCCTATGCGATACGATGTGACCAAGGAAAATTCCTTCTTGAACCATAAAATGGCTCTTTTCCCAACTTAACACCAGATTAACCTCGATACCTCGTTTCAGGATTTTATCCAAGTTGCTTAGACAATGGTCAAATGAATTCTCGAATACGGAGAAATCATCCAAAAAGACCTCTAAGTATTCACCCACCATTTCTGAAAAAATGGCTAGCATGCAACACTGGAAGGTAGTAGGTGCGTTGCATAACCCGAACGACATTCGACGGAATGCAAATGTGTCATACTGGCAAGTGAATGTGGTCTTTTCTTGATCCTGCGGAGTAATTGTGACTTGGTTATATCCTGAATATCCATCCAGGAAGCAAAAATACTTCTACCGTGACAATCTTTCAAGGATTTGGTCGATGAATGGCAAGGGGAAATGATCCTTATTAGTGGCTTCATTAAGCTTCCTATAATCAATACACACCCGCCATGCGGTGGTGGTGCAGGTGGGGATGGATTTGCCATGATCATTGGTGACAACGGTGAGCCCAGCTTTCTTTGGAACCACTTGAGTGGGGCTCGCCCAGGGGCTATCAGAGATAAGATAGATGATGTCGGCATCAAGCCACTTGATAATTTCTTTCTTAACGACCTCTCGCATGTTTGGGTTTAAATGTCTCTGCATCTGGTGGGAGGGTCGTGCCCCATCTTCCAAGTAAATCTTATGGGTGCAATAGGTGGGGCTAATTCCTCTTAAGTCAGAAATGGTCCAACCAATGGCATCTCGATGTTTTGTAAGGGTCGCGGTCAACCTGAGTTCCTGATCCTTGGTTAGATGAGAATTAATAATCACCGGGAAGGTTTGGTCAGGTCCCAGGAAGACATACTTGAGATTCTTGAGTAGTGGCTTGAGCTCGGATGCGGGTGGAACCACTATTGATGGAAAGGGAAAAGGCAAGAGTTGATCAACATCGATCTCCTCAAATGGTGTTGTATGATGGTAATTAGCCTTACAGAGGTCCATGGGTAGTGACGGGGACAGGTCAAAACAGTCATCATGGGTTTGGTGGTCTGAGACAGAGCTAAGGGTGAGGCATTCCTCGACCAGGGTTTCCACGAGATCATGTTTCTCAACGTAATCGCAATCAAAATACTTTGTCTCCTAGAAGATATCCAATTGCATTTTCTTGTCTTCGAAGGCGATTTCCATACATCCTGTGTCACAATCAATGTTTGCCTTAGCCGTAGCTAAGAAAGGTCTTCCTAAGATTATGGGTGCGTTCTGTAATTTTTTAGGGACTTCCATGTCGAGAACCAAGAAGTCGACCGGGAAATAGAAGTCCTTGACCCGTACAATCACATCCTCGACAACCCCCTTCGGGGTTTTCACTGATCTATTAGCCAGCTGGATGGTGACAGGTGTTGGTGTGAACTCTCTGAAACCAAATTGGTGGTATAGGGTTGTTGGAATCAGATTGATGGAAGCACCTAAGTCTAAGAGCGCTCTATCAAATGTCATGTCCCCGATATTGCAAGAAATCAGGGGTGCTCCTGGGTTAGTTCTCTTGAGTGGAAGGTTGCTTGATATTACGGAACTTGCTTGTTCGGAGAGCACAACCTTCATAGGTGCTTGAGGTCTTGGCTTACGTTTGGGTGTACAGGCATCCTTTAAAAACTTGGCGTAAGCCGGGATGTGCTTAACGGCTTCTAGGAGCGGAATATTAATCTGTACTTACTTAAAGATCTCCAATAGCTCCTCAGTTTCCACAACATTCTTCTTTTTCTTGATTGTTTCCAAGGCCTCAGGGTGGGGTGTCTGAATGTGGATTGGATCTATTTCTGGGTCCTTGGGTTTTTCTGGTGCCTCTTCTGAGTCGGTTATTTTAGCGGGTGAAGTTTCAGGGAGAGTCGGCCATTTGGGATCTTGGGTTTTGGTGCCGCTTCTCAAGGTCATCGCATTCGCAAAGGCATTGGGGCCATGGGTTGATCCTTAAGAAGACGAGGACGAAGAAGCACCAAACCCAGGGGGTGTTTGCGGGGCTGGCTAGACCATGTGAGCCTGCCCAGGATTGCCTTGGAACCCTTGCGAATTTGGGCCTCTGTTAATTATGTTTTGTGGGTTCGGTTGTGGCTGACAAGGTAGGGATCCTTGCTGTTTACAGTCCAAGAGTTGGCTTAACTGTCCCTTTACCAAGGCCATTTCCTCCTGATGTTTCTGGTTCATGTCAACCATCATCTTTATTAGGGTGTCCATTTGGTTTTGTGGGGGAGGGGCCACCCTATTCTGATTATATTGGGGTCAAATTGGTGGTCCTTGATGATAGGGGGCAAGTGTGTCTGCTGGTTTGGCCTGGGCTGGTTTTGGAATTGCGGTGGTTTCTGGTTTATCCAACCGAAGTTGGGGTGGTTACGCCAGCCAATGTTGTAAGTGTTGGAGAAAGGATCAGGTTTCGCATAACCTTGGACAGCTTGCACATCTTTAAGGATAGCCGATGTCAATGGAGAGGGAAGAGAGTAATCAAGGGTTGAGGGAGCAAAGGTCCCTCCCTGGAACATGGTCAGGGGTTGTTCCAGGTTCAGTTGGGTTAAGGGCTGCACCAGGTCAACATTATGTGCTCCCTTTGCTAGGGAGAAGGTTTGTAAGGGGTTCCTAGTCTGGTTCAGTAGCTCATCAATCTTTTTATCCACCAATTCCACTCGATCTAGTTTCTTGGCAATGATGTCCATGTCAACCATTCTAGAATTTGCTTGTACCTCATAAATCCCACCATGGGGTTGACTGGATCTGTTAAACTGGGTCATGGAGGCATTGTTGAGCGAATTCTCGCTCATGGACTCAAAGAGCTCAAATGCGCTCTCCTCGTCCTTGTTCAGGAAGTTCCCCCTGCATGAGGCATCGACGAAGTTCCATAGGTTGCTGTCTAGACCATGGTAGAAAATCTGGGCCAATTGCCATATTGGTACTTCGTGGTGTGGACATTTCCTCAAGAGTTCATTAAATCTTTCCCACGCCTCATGGAACTGTTCCCCACCCTGGAGTGTAAAGGTAGTAATAGCTCTTCTGAGAGCATTGGTCTTTCCTATGGGGAAGAATTTCTTTAAAAATGCATGCCTCAGTTCTTCCCAGGTGGTGATGGGTCTACCTAGGGTTCTAAGACAGTGAGAAGCCTTGTCACTTAACGAGAAGGGAAACATCTTGATTAGAACAATGTCAAGGCTAATGTTCTTAGGTTTCACAGTTCGTGCTATGCGGTCGAGATTCTATAGATGCTGGAAGGGGTCCTCATTTGAGCTTCCATGGAAGTGGCTCTGGATCAGACTTAAGACATTTGGTTTGAGCTCAAAATCATCTCCCCCTTCGGGGATCCTAAGGTGTGGCTCGACTCTAATAGTGGAAGGATTATAGAAATCGCGGAGGGGCCTCGGTTGATCTTGAAATGGTGGTACATCGAGTGGTGGTTGCCCTTGTGGGCCTTGGAAAGGTGGTGGTGGTTGTTCTTGTGGGTTCTATAACCGGTGTATGGCTTGCATGATGGTGTGGATTTGTTGTTGCTGAAGTCGGTGGTTTGCATTAATTTGGGCTTGGATGATGGCCATTGTGTCTAGTGGGGGTTGATCTTTAGCCTCATCTACCCTAGGTTCAGCCATGTTCCTAACAGAATCACGTCGCCTAGATTCCTGTCCCAAAACAAACAACTTGGGATGCAGTGAGCGTCTCCCGTGCATACACTAGAGAAGAACAGGAGGGGATGCGGAGAGCGACAGATGCGAGAAATGTGTTCAATCAAGCAAACAAGCCTAGTCCTTATGGTGTATCCCTTAGGAGACCTAGAAATCTAAAAAGGGTGATTAAGTCCGTAAGCACTGGACTCCCCTTCCCAAGGCTAATCTGGCCAGGTTGATTACGAGGGGATTGCAGGGAAGGTTCTTCCTTTGGTTTGCGCCTTCGGTTCCGTAGACCCCACAATTGCGGTCGTTTGACACTGCCCCGCAGCCTAGTCACCAGATTCTACCAAGGGAATGAAAGCCAAGTGCCCAGCGAACAAAACCTCATCTTTCGAGACTTAACTCAGTCCTGCCTAGGGCACGTCTACTTAGTTTTAAAAGGGCTAGGATAGTGCTTGTGCTAGGGTTATGTAATGAGGCATTGATTGGGGTGGTGCCTCTTAATTTTCCACTTTCAATGTGTGTGCTTCTATCAAAACATGGTTTTCAAGCAAGGATTTTTAAGATGTGGTGTCTTTTAGTATTTTATCCTCACTTTAGTGTCTTTTAGGGTTGACGTGTCTTAATGTTTTCAGACAAGTTTCAGTGGGCACGTCAAGTTTTGCACATAATTTGGTGAAAGTAAATTTCCTTTTATTCTGTAGAGGCTCTAAAACCCTAATGTACTCATCCTAATGATCATGCAGCTTCTATTAGATGAGTCGATTTTAGAGTTGAGTGGTGCGGCCCAAGTCAATCCACGATGGCTTCGCAAACATCACTCAAAAAGAGAAAAGAACACTCCAAGAATTTATTCAGAATGTTAGAGTGCACATTTTTTGTTGGGTGATGTGTTAAAGATGTGGGTCAAGTAATCATACACCACACCAATTTTTTCAATTTTTATAATTTTTTTAATTTTTTCACGCAAATAAACAGCCATGAGTGGAGAATTACTCACTACCGGTCCTTGTTGCGCCTACTCCCTTGTTACCGTCATGGGATGTGTCTCTTCGTCGTCCAAGCGCTGAATTTCTGCAACCATCAAGTAAAAAGGAAACAAGGCATTAGACGATGTGAGAATGGATGTGGAATGGAAGTGACAAAACAAATCTGTTACCTCCCCGGCAACGGCTCCAAAAACTGACATGCGCTCGTGCGTATGTGCTAAGAAGTGTCGTTATAGTTCGCACTTGCAACATCGATTTTAAAGTAAAGAAACGAAGGTGAGTTCGAGTGTCAGTCTCTGGGAGGCGTGAAAATCAGATTTTGCTTATCACTTGCTGTCACAGAAATCGCAGAGTTTTGCTTGCGAAAAGGTACGGTTGAAAAGCGAGAGAGAGAGAGATAGAGATAGAGATAGAGAGAGATTAGGGTTAGAGTTGTTTCTTTCTTTAACATGTAACTTGGGTAGGAAATAAAGTAAACAACTGAACGAAAAATAACTTCATTAATCATGCAGCTTTAGTTCATAGATTACAACATTAGATACATGCTTAAATATAAGTAAAGGAAAGCTTAAAAGAGAGGAAGAGAGGGAGAGTGGCGAGGCAGCCACAGTGGTGGAGAAGGCTCCGTCAGCGGCTCATCGTCTCCAGCGATTACAAGAGGGCCTAAAGCTAGCTAAGAGAGGGGTAGAGTAGTTGCAAGGGAAGTGAATGCCTTGAATGAGTGGTTGGAGGGGGTTTAAATAGGGAGAAGGGCTTTCTAAAAGAAGAAGGAGTTTTAGCGACGTCTGGGACATCGCTAAAACCCTTCCAAAAGTGTCGGTGAAGCCCCCAACCCGCCGGTCACTTCCCACGCCGTTCTTCCTCGCACTCGATCCGTGGCCGCGGCATGGGAGCCGTCCGATCGAAGATCGGACGGCTGAGATCTTCGCTCGGGTGCGCTTGGATAGTGCCTTGGGCGCGCATGTGCGCGGGCGTCGTCGCCCCGCGTGCGCGTGCGTGTGGGAGATCGCTGCCTGAGGGCATGCCGCGTGGCGCTATCTCGGCGGCCCGCTGCTGATCGGGCGGCCCAATTTTGCCGCGCGCCTCGCTGTGTTCAATTTTCCGCACCGCACGGCTCGATCCCGCGTCACGTGGTTGCGAGCGTGCGTGTTAACCGCTGCGCCATGCTCGTTGCTTTGTCGCGGCGACTGCGGGCGTGCGCGCGGTTCTCGGCCGTCCGATCAGAGATCGACGGCTGAGATTTGATCTCCGGCTGAAGGTGGAAGTGGCATGCGGTAAGCGGGCGCCACGTGGTGCAACGAGGGCCGTTGATCATCAGATCAATGGTCAGAACTTCTTGGGCCCATTGTGGGAGCTTCGAATGTCGGATTTAGCCAATTTTGAATCCGTTGGACTCCGTTCGTCGTTTTGAATCCATCAGTGCGGTCCGATTGCTCTCTGAGGCCTGCTTTGACAAGTGCTTACACAAATGGCCGTTAATATAGTTTTATAAGCAATCTTGGTATATGATGCATGCAATGCTCCCATTCTGCTTATGTTGTGCCTTTTATTCTTAAGATGGGCCCTATTTAACAGAATTATCACTCCCATATGCAGTGTTATCATATACTCATTTCACAACCACACATGTAATATAACTAAGAAAAAAGTACATAAGAGACAGTAAAGGAAACAGAATAGTATATCTCAAGGATATAACATGGCACAAGCAGAAAAGTACAGTTACGAACATAGCCATCACAATAGAAACTGGTAGAAATATAACAGAACATAATAGAGCAGTCTACAGGCTACTCACTATTAATAAAACTCTGTAGCAGAAAAGAAGGAAGGACTACGGTTGGGCTCGACTGGGCCCAGCGCTGTCAGCAGTCGGTGGCGCTGGCTGCTCAAATCCCTGACCTGAACATGGTTATAGAAATTTGTGGTCAACTAACACTGAGTAGAGTGGTGGTTAAGTCATTTACATGCAACTAAACATATTTAAACAAGCAACTAGCTAATTATACTTTGCCGGTTATTCATTATCATTCATTTTCGTTTATCTCATTTATGCATTTTTGAGTCGAGTACTCTAATCAGGATCCATAACATTGCTAAATCTTCTTGTTCCCTAAGGGAACAATCTCAATTAAGATCGCACTTGTAGTTTTCCCGCGATGTAGGATGTACACATGGAACTCTCCTAGCCAAGAGAGTCCCTCGTGGTAGTCCTACACTCGGTCTACTACCCTGAGGTCACGGTCGCAACGTAGCGATGACTACGACATGCGCGACAAGCACACTGGTAGCTACCCTGCACTAGCACGCGGTCAATCGTTTCGGCTAGTGGGTACGCCCAAAAGTACAGCACAGAACAGCACAGGGCCTTGCCATCTCAGAACAGGGGTCTCGCCCCTCCACAGTCCGCGTACCCTCGTCCGACTATCCTGGTTCACCTAGTGGGCCTAACAAGAGTCGGTGTAAGGTGGCTAGTCTTAACCTCGGGCCTCGTGGGGCGACTAACTCCCTCCCTACACTAAGTAGCTCACCTCTGTACCACGTATGCAAGGGCCAAACAGGAGTCGGTGTAGAGTAACTAGTCCTAACCCTGGGTCTCAACCCAAGGGCAGCTAGCTCCCCTCTACACTAAAGGGATAGTGGCTCCCTTGGTACCGCGTATGCAAGACAGTCGCTCTCCTCGGTACCGCATACACAAGGGCCAGCTTACTTTCCACACTGAAGGGAATTGCTCTCCTCGGTATACAAGGACTAGCGTACTTCCCTTAACCAAGTCTGAACAGCCACCCGTAGGCAACATGTTCCAAAACCATCAAGTTTTTCATACTACAATATTCTTGGTTTCTTTCTAAATTCCCCATAGGCTTCGTACATGGACTTTCTTATTTCCATATCTGGTTCATTACATGTAGAATAGGCAACTCAAATTTCACCATCGATTACTTAGTATAGGTATGTATTCCCATTCATGACATGGTTCATTACAAGTAGTACAGGAAACTCATGATTTATTTCTTTTCAGGAAGCATCATGGTAACTCAATCATTCATT
Source organism: Thalassia testudinum (assembly GCA_037157565.1). Lineage (NCBI taxonomy): Eukaryota > Viridiplantae > Streptophyta > Magnoliopsida > Alismatales > Hydrocharitaceae > Thalassia > Thalassia testudinum. The sequence goes on along the minus strand of JAZHRO010000067.1, from coordinate 44,146,437 downwards.
AACTACATATGCATTTCTTCCAACCCTAGTGTTCATTTCACAACCTAGGGTTCAATCGAATATATTCTAAAGTAGCATGCATTTGTCCCTTGTCAATCCTAGGGTTCATCTCACAACCTAGGGTTCAAATAATTCTATGTATGTAATTTAATTATTAACTCCAGGATTAAGGTGAAAACCACTCTACCAGGGTAACCAGGTGGAATGGGGGCTTGTACGGTAGCTCCCGATATCTCCGTAGCTCCCATACACACCACGAACGGACAACCTATCACATTGACCCACATGTCAAAAGGATCTCACAATAGCGTAGACACTATACTATAACATAGAGAATTTCAAACGGAAACCAACGATAATTTGTTTGTGGAAAATCGACATCGTTTTGGCCTTGAGCAGGCCTAAAAACACAACTCTGACCAAAATCAGACGTCTAGGAAGAGTCCTAGACGTCTTAAACAAACACAGTGGCTCACTTTGCTCTCTACATCTTTTTTAGATGTATGGAACTCCTTGCAGACGTCTGAGGGGGTCTTCAGATGTTTGTCAACACTCTTGAAGGTCTAAAACTACCTCGATCCTTGCACCAGCGTGCCTTCCCAACCTTTGACATACGCATGCACGATCAGAACTCAGCAGGGAAAAAAAAAATTGAAAACTGCGCGCCATCAGACATTTGGTATTACCTCCGGATGTCTTACCAGACGTCTGTCGAACTCCACAGATGTTTGATTCTGCAGAAAAATGACTCCGTAGAACCCTTCGTGAGCTTCTTTCCTCTGTGTGCTGCTGCACCTTGCAGCAGTAGCTTCTACCAACGTGCTGCGGATCTCCTGCCACCCTCTTCACCCACTCTCTTTCTCTCTCCCTCGCCCACGCTCTCCTCCCTCTCAAGCTCCTCCCGCTCCCTATTCTTCCTCTCCTCCCTCACTCGGTTGCAGTGGTGGAGAGAAATGGAGGAGCGGGGGTTTATGGATGGGTAAGGGATGGCCATGGGTATGGTGGGGGGTATGGTGGGAGGTATGGGGCGTGGGGGGTATGGGCATGGTGGTGTAGGGGCATGGCATGGGGGTTTTTGCAAAGATGACCCCGCAGAAGCCTCCTATTCCAGCAGAGCCCACAAAAAAAAAAACCCAAGGGGTTTACAATTACAGTAAACCCCTACAATTCTGGGAAATTTCCGAACGACCCTTGGGAAGGGTCATTTCACAAATCACATGGGGGTCTCTCCATCCATTTCATAAATTCACAAGGACCCCCAATCTTGATTTGATTGCATTGATTCGCTCGATTCTTTCAGATTTGGTTTTCACTCCCAATTTCGCTATTTGGAGTCAATTTGGTTTTAAAGGAATTTAATCGAGTGATTCGAGTTTAGATTTGCTCAATTGGTGTATTGCGATGAGTTTGAGGTGATTTGATTGAAGTTTTTTTCTCAAATGAGAAAATGCCCAATTTGAGCCTCATTTTGAGTAGTTTTGCCAAGGAATCTCAGATTCACTGAGTTGAGGCATAACGATGAGTCATTTGGCTTCTATAGGATTGCTTGAATCCCTAAATATTGATCTCTAGTGTTTGGGAGATTCTAGTGATCAGATCACTTGAGTAAATCCTAAAATTAAAAGCCCAAAAAGGGCTACATGGATTTCTGACACACTATGATTTTACTCTGATTTTAAAGGCTCAAATGATGTTTTCAGGGTTAAAATGAAGATGTGGAGTTGTTTTGAAATGATTTCAAGTACTTAATGTGATCAATTCTCTCTACATTGTCTATAATGTAAAGTGAAGATCATATTGAGATCCTTAGAGATTTTAAAGAGTAAGAACTAATTCCACTATTTTCATGCCTTCAGAAGATGCCTTACAATGTTTTAAGAGTTGATTTTCAGTGGATTTAAGGTTTGAAATGTTGTGAGGAGTTCATAACTCCATGATCTTGTGTTTTCTGATTTGATGGGATATAAATTTAGCTCAGATCAGACCTAACCTGGTCTAATCTAAGCCGTCTAATCTTATTCAGATAGCAGCACTTTGCTACTAATTCTATAGCATCAATAGCAGCCTCAATTCTGATTAAATCAACTGTTGAAATCGAGCAGCAACAACTACTATTTCATAGCAGCAGCGGTTTGGATGAAATTTAGGAGTTCAGGTTGGATTGTGAGTGGATTTGAAGTGATTTTGAGTGTTAAGTGAGATGATATTGTTGTATATTGTTAGAACTTGATGTACAAGCATTCATGTATTTGGATTAGATTTAAATGTGATGAGAATTGCTTGTAAATCAGATTTGAAATCATTGTCAGCATTTTTACTACATTATTTGTCCAAATGGTGATTTTAGTGAAATTGAAGTTGAAATCCATGTTTTAGTGTTTGGAAATATTACATTCTGATGTCTAGATAGTTCTGAGTGTCCAAACCTCATCTCCAACCGTTAGAACTGACTTTCAAGGCTAGGTTCTTAGTTCCCAACTCTCTTTAAGCCTTCATTGGGTGAGATTGTAAAAACATAAAAAATTATTAAAAAATTGTAAAAAAATAAAACAAAGGTGTCTTGAGTAGCATTAGTATTATCTTTAGGTGTATGCAAAGTTGCAAAGTAATCCAAACCCCTTGCTTGGTAGAACATATCAGCCGATGGTTCAGTATACTTTGAAATTTAATAAAAGAACCAAGTGGAAAAACACAAAAAGAATTCTTCTCTCTCATATCACCTTCTCCCTCTCCTCTCCTATCCATATTAAAAACAAAAAGACCATAAAAATCAGAAAAAGCTCAAAAATACCTTAAAATACCATGTGTATAGTATTTATACTTGTAAATACAACTTAAAACTAAGCTAAATGTAAATAGTAAGGTATATAACTTAAATGTACATACTAACATATAATTGTATTATATATATTTAAATAAGTAATTAGTGTGAGTTACTGTATGTACAACTTTATTATATAATTGTATATTAATTTATATTAAAGTAAATGTATTTATGTTAGGATAATTATAAATAAATAAGTATACTTGTACAATAGTGCCTGATACTGTACATGCATATTTAAATAATTATTATATATTGTATGATATCTGTATATTAATTTATTTGTGTATTTATTGTAGGTAATTAAGTTATTAAGTTAAATAGGTAAATTGTTAAGTTAAAAAAAATAAATTAGTAAATTAAGTTATTACTGAAGTAATTTATAGTGTATACTTGTATATATTAATTTTAAATATTTTCAACCTATTTACAATATATTTATACTGTATAATAATATTTATAACTAAATTACTTGTATAAATATTTATAACGTGTATTTAAATGTATATAAATTAAATTAAATGCTTTAAAATAAAATAAAAATGTATAATAAATACCTTAATATGTTAATTAACTAATTATTAAGTCAATTACATCATTAATTCAGTAATTTGTACATTAATTAAGTAATTAAGCCCTAATCTAACTTGCATAAATCCGTAACTTTAAGTAATTTTTAAACATAACTAATTAAGTTATTATTCTAAACTAATTACACAATTGAGTAGACCTATATGAGGGATTTCTAATTATATAATTCATTTGGAATTTGGAATTAATTAAGGCCCCCAAATCAAGGGCGAAACTCAACCTCACAGAACGATGCACAGCCAAATTCAACACTTAATTAGGCGCAAAGAAAGTGCCACATAGGTGGCGTTGGAGTGAGTTGAGACGCATAACATGAATCTTGTGCAACAACTCTTCAGTCAACAATGTAAGGCACAACATTTACCCATTACCTCTCCTCTCCTCTCTGAGCATACTGAATGAGCATATTATTTGGCACGTAGGCTGTGAGCCCATGTAAACTGCAGTGGGTCTATTGTAGAACTAAAAGGGCTTGAAAGAATGCACTATAAAATACCTAAATAAGAACTAGAACCAGCTTAGTAGTGGTCTGGTCCCACCCATATGGGTGCTGTGTATCCCACAAAAGGCCAGTTTACTAATAAAAAAAACCAAATTTTTGTTAGGTGAACATTGAGGGTTAAGTGTTGAGAAGATAAGCTGAAAAACAGCTAAGTGTTGGAAGCTGAGTAGCCTAAGTAAGTGAGAGCCTAAAAAAACTCACTGAGTGTTGTATGTGATGTGTGTGTGTTGAGTATGTGTTACATACATACATACAAACATACATACATATATATATGTAGAGTATAGGATAGTAGAGTACCATAAACCTTATTATGTATATATAGATTTTTGTAAGGTCTCTTTAGTGACATATGTATTCGTCACTGTAGGTATGTATATATGTTAGAAAATATAGTTTTTACCTTAAGTTTGTACATAATTTTACTAAGGCTATAGTGACACTTCTATATGTTAATGTACATATAGTATATATTATTAAAGTTATTAGTATATGATAGTATATTTAGTCTAGTATATATTAGTAGTTATTTTTTTATATCTATACTTAGGTATTGTTTAGGATAGTTGTACATAACTAACATAGAGTAATATACTTAGTTTGTAATGCATGTTTAGTTGTAAATATGTTTAAGGCATTGTAGTGAATATTAATTGATTCTTTTGTACATAATTGACTAATTCATTCATTCCTTGATTCATTGATTCATTTTGTAAATGTAATTGACATTTTTGGAACATAGAGAGTGATATATATCAATAACTGTCTCCCAATGAACCACATGGAATAAACTAGTAAAAATTATGTAAATTAATAAAATGACACGACATTTGTTCGCATTGTGACATTATACTACCATAATGACACCATTAAAACATTGTTTTTATGCAACATGATGTTGGTTCGACGAGGTGTGCTAATACAGAAGCAAATTAAAACTATGAGGTTAGGAGGAAAATTTAATTGAGACAAAAGATCTAAGAGATTTTTACGTAAATGCCACTAAAATCGTTTGTAATTACTTAAATGTCATTTAATTCACTATATTTACAAATATGTCATTAAAAAAGTAGTACTGTTTTCATATTTGCCACTTCGTTAGCCATAATCGTTAAACTTAGCGATTTTGGATTGAAATGTAATAAAATTATTTTTAGTCCTCAAAAATTATTTTTCAGTTCTCAAATTTCTTTTCGCCCTCAAAATTTCTTTTTGTTCTCAAATTTTATTTTTTAAATTTTGACCCCCTGCTTCCCTCCCCCCTCCCCGGGCCAATTCACCTCCCTTCCTCCTTACCTCTAACCACCTTCTCCACCGCCACTCTCCAACCTCTAGCTACCTCCTCTGCCCCCTCTCATTAACCACCACCTCCCACTACAAAAAAATGACCTTTAGTGGTGAATTAAATAGTGACATATAATGCATTTGCCACTAATTCTTTTGATTAAGTGGTAATTTTTTTATATTTGCTACTTTAACATTTTGTCAAGTGACAATTAGTATTAGTGGAAAATATATTTGTCGCTATTAACTTTGATTTAGTAGTAATTGCTATTTATGCCACTATAATATTTTTATCAAATAACGAGTAGCATTAGTGGCAAATATATTTACCACTATAGTTTTTGATTTAGTGGCAATTTTTACTTATAACATTATACTATTTTTTTCAAATGATAAATCGGTGTAGATGAAATGAGGTCACTATTTTATCTTCAACATTTTTTTAATAACATAAAGTAAAATATTTTGATAATTGACAATTAATTTTAATGGCAAATATATATACAACTATATGTATATATATAGCATGTTTTTATTATAATTTTTAAACTTAATTTAGAGGCAAAAAAAATATGTGCCACTAAAAATTTTTAGTCAACTAACAATTAAAATTTTAGTGCCATCATAATCAAGAGATTCAATATAAACATAATTTTATAGCAAACCTAAGAGATTCTTCAGTTATGCCATCAGATTTTGTGCTAATTTCTTTCCGGTAAGATACTACGACATCATTTTTATTCCTTTGAATCTTTCATATGAGTTATTGATTCCTATTACAAAATTTCCATAACATCCCATTAGAAGACATTGACTCTTTAAAGACACTAATTTAAGATGAATAAATTAGAACATCTTAAATTAATTAGGATCCATCCCTATCTTTAAAAAATTTTATGCACACCCACCTAACCCTTCGCCATTGCAAACTCCACACACAAAAATTTCACCCCCCCATCCTAATCAACCCTCAACCTCTCCCCTTAAAGAAATCATGTGGCCTCTTCTCAATCTCTGAACTCCCCGTCGACAACTCTCCTTCGTAGCGGTGCCTCAATCTTCAGTCACAGCTGTTTCCCTCTCAATCGTCGCTGCTATCTAAGAAGCACCATCGCTCTCTCAATCTCAATCGTAGTCACAGTGCCTTCATCGATCATCACTCATCTCTCGATTGATTGCCTCTCACTCAGTTGTAGTCGTAGCCCCTCTTAATTGTCTCCTCTCCCCCCTCGATTGGTCATCGCTCTCTCAGTCGCAACGCCACCACTCTCTCTCAATCTTCCATTGTCCGCTCCTCCACCCTCCACCCTCTTCCACTTTCTCTTGGTCATAGGCCGACGGCCTTAGAGCCTCCTCCATCATCCTCTCCTCCATCCTCAGCCCTACTCTTTGCTCCTCCTCCCAATCGCCATCAACATTGGCCACGTCAACACCTGCTGTGATAGAAGGTAAGATTTCACCCCTGATGTGCATGCACCATGGAAGTGTGGTAGTGCTGGAATTTTATTTCCAAAATAATGACAGATGTAGGGCATGTTGATTTGGATGCCTTTAGCATTGGATATCTACATCTTTTACTACGATGCATGTTTACTCATTAGTTGTTATGGATAAAAGTGTAGAGAATCCGTGGGGCTAATCTCGCATATAAGAGATTGTCATTAAATTTAAATTGGTATACTTTATGCACTTTTAGTACCTTTTCTTATTGATTCAACTTGCTAATGTTGTCATCTCTTTTTTTCCTTTGGTTTTTCCAATGCGTTGTTAGCTCTTAGTATTAAAACTATCTCTAATTGTAAGGTTATCGAAAACTATTCAGGTAAATCAGATTGCAACAAAAGGTAGCTGAAATAACAATGGAGTTGAACCTAATAAGAATATTGAGGTTCTGATGATTAACTCACAAAGTGGTCCTAGCCTTCTCTTCCCTAAGGTGTGGTTACTCTAGTATTTATTGGAATTTCTTATGTATATAGTACCAAGATTGGATGTAATTCTTGTTTTTCCTATAAGTTGTTTGTTACACCCTATCTTTCCATAATGTGCTCATCCTTGTGATGTCTTTTTTTGGCATCTTGATTTTCTGCTAACTTGTTGTTTGAGACATAAAGTGTGACAGCCTAACAACTTTAGAAATAATCAAATCCCCTTTACAATGATTGGTAGACTTTCCCATAAAAGTTTCTGTATTATATGAAAATGCTTTTGAAAATGGAACTTGACATTAAGCAAGAATAGTGGTTGGCTCAATTCAATGTGCTCTAACCACTGAGGTGGTCATATTACTTGATGCAACAATCTAATAACAATGGATTAAGTCAACTAGCTACTACTATTTCAAACGAGTATGGTCTCATTGGAAAATACATTATATGTTCTTTCTGGAAGATTCATGTTACATGTACTGTACATCATAAAATGTTCTTAGATTGTTTCCCCCCTCTAAAGATGTTGATATTGTTACTGCCATTGAAATCAGAAATGACGAACTGATGTCTCTATAGGAATGGAATGCTATTCTATTAATTCTGAGGAGCCTTGTTACTGATATTATTCTTTAATGTGCTTTTGTTTTGGCAAGAAATCCAGCCAATGTATTCTCTCATGGTTCAATGATAACAAGAAACTAGTGCCTCACTTATGCATAGAAATTAAAGAAATATGCTTGCCACATAATTACTAGTGCCCTCATGGCCTAAGTTCAAAGTTGATGGAGTAGCTGAAAATGAGAAAGCAATAATGAATATCCATCTTACACAATAATAATATTTCTTGACTTTTGACCTCATTCGCTAAAAGCACCTTTTAGATATTTCAGAAACTAGCTTTGTCTTTAACTGGACTAGACCCGGCTAACTAGCCATTTTGGCTAAGGAACCAAGTTTTTTTCTTGACTTTTGACTGAGGAATCATGTTGATGTTTCAATTTGTCCAACTATATAGTATGGTTTCGAAAGATTAATTATCATGTGGTTTTCTTCTTAATTCTAAGTTTGCATTAAATGTAGTTTCTCATAATTATGAATGTATATTAAGATTCATGATTGAATTTCATGATATAGACTTTGAGCAGATATTGGCTGACAAGCTCTCTAAACAACCCTCAGCAATGCATTGAAAGAATCCTTCGTTCTTCCTTTCTGTGTTCAAAAGTTCCTTTTTTGCAAAAGTTTCATTTTCCTTTGTTTTTGTGCATGGGTAATTATTTTTCTTTGAGGAATCTATGTTAAGCTTGAATTCTTTCATGGATGAAGAGTAACACCCATGGGAAGAAATGGGCAGTCATGGAGTAGAGGAAGAATGGGGGAAAAACACAAACTTGATGATAATGGGGATGCTATGGTCGCATATTTGAGGGAAATAAAGTTGAGCTACTTAGAATTTTAAGTTGAATCTCCCACGTAGTACTTGACATTCTCGACAGAGTACTTTGGAGTGGTAGTTACATGAATGGGTTGATTTCAATTGCCTGTAAATGTGATCAACTAGTTTCTTACTTGCACGCGGATATTTACTGTATTATATCCTATGATACTTGCATTGAGGAATGTAATTTTTGATGATTCAACTATCATTCAGTGGATCTTGAACTATGTGGAATGTAGCTCCAATAGATTCCTTGCTTTCAAGGTAGTGGGAATGAGGGAACTCATGATAAAATAACCATTGGGAGAAGTCAAGAGGTAGATGTACTATGAAGGAGGAGAAGGTAGAAGAGTGTGATTGTGTCAAATCAACCTACATACTCTGTCTCTCATTTGATCTTGGATTCAAGAAACTCTCTCACTAAGCGACGACAAATAATCGACGAAAAATAACCAACAGTAAAAATTTTATATAAGCGTCGGTAGAAGATTTCTATACCGTCACTTCTTATGATAATCGAAGGCATAAGTATTTTTACCGTTGCTTATATTAAGCGATGACGTTTTCTTTAAATGACGGCAAAACTGAAAAAAGGTGCGTTAGCGCATGAAAGAGTAACTTAACAATGCCGTCGCTTATTTAAATAAGTGACGATAAATTAAATTATTGTCGGTTGGAAACCGACGGAAAAAGGCCCAATTGCTCTATTGGATGAACGATATTTCGACGTCAGATGTTCCTTGTAACCGACGGGAAAAAGGAACAGCGTTGGTATCTATGTCGTCACCTTGTTGCGTCAATTATAATGGATTTGCCGTCGGTTCTCAACTGACGACAAAAGGCGAACTTGTTGTAGTGTCTATCAAACTGCCTAATATTTGCAAATTAAGTGATTAAACAAAAAAATCTGGATGACTATGGAGTATTATATTCTCAATGTGCACATTAGAACTTGAACCATTTGGTTGGTTCCTTAAATTAATTATTTGATTCCTTTGAAAAAAAATGACAACTTTGATAAGTGAGCATATTATATTTGAAACTTTTATTATCTTGGAGTTGTATAGCTAAGGACTTCTGCCCCAAGAGGTTACAATAGTTTATTATTAGAATGAGACAACACAAAAAGGTGCCAACTTATATTTCTTTTCACTGAATGGAAGGGTTGCTTTATGTCATGGCTGAAATTTTCGAGGATATTTTATCCAAAAATGACCTTGGTTGTTTGGATAATCCAATGTGCATGGTGATATTAGTGTTGAATGTTTATCTTTTGCAATAGCAAGCAAGGCACTGTATGAGCTACAATTAGATATGGGAGTAGCTTTCCCTTATGGGTATTGTATCTAACGTCCAAGATCATTTAACATCGCTACATTGTGACCATAGAGGGTTCCCATATTGGATTTGTAGATATTATGTAGAGTTTATTCATATTTCATTTCTTTTGCTGCCTATTTTATGGTAATCTCTCTTAATTGCACCAATTTTTGGAATGACATCACTTTCAAGGCCACATGATGGTTGTTAAAACCTAAAGACACTACATTTTGTGACATGAATAGTGTTTTCAGTGAGCAGATATTGGCTGACAAGCTCTCCAAGTTCAAAAACACTTAGCAATGCATTGAAAGTATCCTTTTTCCTTTCTGTGTTCAAAAGTTCCTTTTTTTTAGAAGTTCCATTTTTTTATGAACATGCTGTCTATTTGATGGAATTTCTCTGTCTATTTTTTGTTCTTGGGTTGGTGTTTCAGAAGCTGAGCATCCCTCAGGGAATGAGACTGAAGGGTACTGGAACAAGACATCTTCAATTTTTATGGAAGAATAATAAGTAATGGGCTACTCTACCATTAGAAAAAGCACCCAGTCCCAAAGAAGGGTTTCTTTGTCTGAAGCATGTAGGTTGGTTTCTCAAATTGTTTAGAAATTTTTCTTTGTTAGCTCCTTGGATCAATTACTTTCTGCAATCCTCTTCCCTGCTTGAAGTTCAATTCTAGAAGATTCGGTAAGTCGCCAATAATGAATCAATTTACTTAAAAAAAAGTTTTGGTTATAATTATGTGGAAAGAAAAAACAATTCCCACACTGATTTCTCTTGAAAGAATGACTATGTAGCCACCACTCTTATCACAAAAAACAAAAGATACTTGGAACTAGTGGCATACAAAGCCAACCAACAAAGAAAGGTCTTGTCCATGGTCTCCAATATTAGTTGAAACTACCCAAGCACTAAACTAAGTTAAGCTAGTTATTGACAGCTTGTGTATTATGTAACTAACCCATGTAGCATCATTCCTATAGTGAGATTAAAGCATAATATATGGAAGTCTTCATGTGTATATCTCTGCTAGCAGCGTGACTAAACTAGAGTATGGGAATCTCGCCTTTTGAAAACGTTACAGGGACCTAAACAATTTAAAGCATCCTTTAGTTGGGCTATGACTATAGTGTTTACTTAAATATTTGTAGAGATGATCCTCAACATGATTATAAGGTTGTTAAGACCTTATGGTTATAAATGATAGTAATTTGTGATGAATCAATCCCTCATGTCCAACCATACATTTGCAACCCTTATAGTTATAAATGTTGTTAGCATGATTCTCTCAATACACTTTTTTTTAGAGGCATATTTATTTTTTTGAGAGGCCGATATAAACTTTTTTCACTTTGATTGACCAATGCACTTTTTGAATCACTTTCTTCCCCTGAGATGAGATGGATGGCAACAGGAGCTGTTGTTGAACTGCAGTTGTTCCAGCTGAACTATTGCTATGGCAGAATTGCTGCTGCTGCTGAATTTTGCTAAAATTGGTAAATCAAACCTTAATTCCCATCCTAGACGTGCCAAGTGTGGTAATTTTAGAGTGAAAGAGGATCAAGTCAGTTGGTTATCCAGCAATTTTGCTATTTCGATATATGATTAGCTTACTTGAAGTTCCATTTTCATTGAGATGCTGTCAAATCCAGTTCATCCACTAAGGGGTTATATCCTTCAAGTTTTCTCGAAGGAATGGGTGTGGCAACCATTATTACAAATGTGAATGAAAATGTTAAATGTGAAAGAGGAGACGGCCAGGAGGGCCTGGGATGATGAGGGGATTTGGATATAGATTCAATCAACAATAGATGTGTCACAATTATAATCTAATGAGCTGTGTCCTTATCAAGTCCACAAATGAGTTAGATTTACCTTTTTACCATAAAATATCATTTTTTATACATACCTTCTGACTAAAAAATATCTTTGGAATTGCAATGATTTCGTATGTTTAAGGTGAATTTCACTGGGAGATTCAACATTGGTGAAACCTTATGATTCACCGTACACTAATTTTAGTTTTTTTTATTCTTTATTTAATTTCCTTCCTCTTCAGAGTATGATCTTGATTGATTTCTTAAATATATATAAAAAGAACAGAATTAGTGGTTGAGACATCGGATTCATTGGAAATAGTCTTAGGTGACATGATTGTGTATTCAGTACACTCTTCTTTTTCCTCAACTAGACTTCATCTTCACATTTCTTCTTTTTTAATTACTTTGTTATCTCCATAGGAAACAATGTGGTGGGAGTGGCAGCAGTGATCCTCTTAGTTGATTTAATTTGGTACATATACTAAATAGAGGTTTCTTCCTTTATATAGTAAAATCCTCTTGCACAATTTATAACTGAAGATTAATTATTTTCTCTAAAATAGTTAAATTGCTTTTTGTAAAGAATGTCGATGCAAATGCAACAAAGGCACTTATGGCCCACTTAGTGAAGCTGCAGTCATCACTTTCTAATGTCAACTGGTATGTTTCTTCTTAATCGTCACCTTCACATTACTCAGAACTACTCAAACTCTTGTATTTTTTAATATGGTATTGATTTGTACTGATCTAAGTTCTGGGTGGAGCACAATTACGTTACATGACTCTGAACACCTTTTTTTTGGTTGATAACAACAATTGCAAATATTAGGGCTTTAAGAAATTCTACGTAACAAATAAAATAGAAAATAAAACTGTACCAAAAGTTGCTAATTTCAATTTAAAATCATAATAATATCTTCAAAAAAACACTAGGAAAAACATCCAGTAGGTGGAAGTCCAGGAGCTACCATTAGTGGTGGCATAGTAGCATTGGAGCCACTGGCAACTACCTGGGCAACAGGTACATCGGCAATAGGAGGTGTAATGGTGTTTGTGATAAATGCCAGTTTATCATCATTCTTATGCATTAAAACAAACCTAGCTCTTAGGATTTTGCTCCACAAATGGATTTTTGGGCTGCATTGAGGCATTAATTAGGCTAGGCGTGCATTGCATTTCTTATTGTGTTTTTGATATATTTTTGTGAGTGTTAGGGATAAGTAGATTGCCAGATCCCTAGAACCCTAGCACTCAGGAAGGAAATTGTTGAAGGAGGAGCTCAAACCAGCTGGAACTCATCTTGATCCAGCTCACCTGAACTAGGGTTAGCTCATCCTAGCTCCATTCAGCTCATCTCAGCTGAATGATAGCTCAAGAGAGCTCATCTTAGCTCATCTTAGCTCAGGTCAGCTCAGATCCAGCTCAACTTAGCTGAATCTAGCTCATCTCAGCACCCAGTAGTTCATAAGGAGCTCTGGCTAGCTCAACTGAGTTGACTAGAGTTCACCTCAGCTCAGGACCAGCTTGATCCAGCTCCACTCAACTCCAACTACCTGAAGTTGACTTCATTTCAGCTTAGGAAGCTCAAGTCCAGCTCCCGGGGATTCAGCTTAGCTCAACTCAGTTGAGCTAAGCTACCTTAGCTACCTCAACCAACTTAATCCTCCTCGGGAGCACCAGATCCAGCTCACCTCAGCTCCTGATGGTAGAAGCCAGGTTACTTTAGCTTGGCTTAGCAGCTAGCAAAGAACTAGGAAGCTAAGAAAGCTAAAGTAGCTCCATGCCATCCTCTTTAGTAGCTGCAAGCTCCATTTCAGCTCTAGACTTTTTTTGTCCAGCTCCTCTCCTCAAACTTTAGCTCCCATTCCCTACTCTACTCCATTACTAGCTAAGTTAGCTTAACTTAGTTTAGCTTAGCTAGACTCCAGCTCCCTTGGCCATTCACCACCCTAAGACCCAACCTAACTAGCTTCACCAACTAAACCCTACCTAGCTCACCTTAGCTAGCTCCACCCTACTCCCTTTGGCGCCACCACCTTTCACCCCTCAACCAACCACCAAAAGACACCAAAAGTTGGCGCCAAAACTAACCCTAACCACCTCCCTTTTGGCGCCAACTTTCAGCCCCTTTATCCATCCTACACCTACCCACATAACCCATCCTAGCCATCCACATACCCCCTTCTAGAACCTTAAGATGGTGCCACCTAATAGCCTTCTAGAAGGCCCATTTTGGAGCCAACTCTAAGGGACACCAAAGCCATAACTACCCCCCTTTGTGCCCCCTCATTTGGCACCATTTAACGTTAGCCCTAGGATCAACCTAACCACCCATAACCACCCTAGAATCAATCCTAGCCCTTCACCTATTCACGCCAACCCTACCCCCTTCCACCTCTATAAAAACCTATCACATTCCACCAAAAAAATCATCCTCCCATTAATATAATTTCCACCTTACTTCCACCTAAACCCACGGCTAAGAAAAAGGGATAGCGAGGAAGATTAAGGGGGCACATCACCCGCCCCCTTGGTGCCTTCCTGATGAGAGGCTCATATGGCTTCTAATTATTCCTAATTAACTAGTCTTCCTAGTTAATTAGCTAGGAATATGTATATATAAGAGTTAATTATAAAATAAGGGACAAACTATTAAAGGACCTTAAAATAAGTTAAAAATGATAAATTATAAATCAATTAATATTATTAATAACTTAATTAATAAATGGGCTTAAAATACCACTAATTAGTTACCTAATTAATATCTTATTTAACTTAAGAAAAATTTAAGACCTAAATCTTAAATAACTTAAGTAAGTTAATAAGTTAATAAATATTAATAAATGGGTCAAAAATGTGAATACAAGGCTTTAATATAATATTTAGCTAAATTATAAATATATATAAAAAGTTAAAAAATAAAATAATTTAAATTAACCTTAAAAGCCTCTGTTTGCATTTTGGTCCTTAGATTTCATTGCATTTGATCCTTTCCTTTCACTTAGGTCCTTACCTTTCCTCGCATTCAGGTCCCTATGTACACTTTCTTCTTCTTCTTCATTTCTTCTTCAGCCACTTCAACGGCTGACGAACGGCGGTGAAGACACCTCACGATCACCTTCCATCTGACGCCATTTCACCCTCGTCAAGCTCCTGGAGCTTGCACTCACCTTCTTCGCTTCATCCCATGGTCCAAATGAACCTGAAATCCTAATTAGGACTCAAGGTTAACTTCACCGGTGATAAGAGCCTCATCATGAGTCATAACTAGCTCATTTTGACCTAATAAAGAGAATAAAATCTCCTACATAACTTAAAAGATGGCTTAATTGAAGGAATAAGTGTTCTGAGAAGAAAACATGAAATAAAGGGTAAAACTATAATTTTACCATTGCAGTACATAAATGGGATTTCTCAGAGGCAAAACATAGGTCAAATGGTCTGAATAAGATAAAAAGTGGGTTGGTTCAATCAGAAATGGGTCTATGTGCAAACCAGGAATTAAATGACATCTTATAACCCTAAAATAGACTTGCTTAATTCAACAAGGTTTCGATCAGGATAAAAATCAAGTAAACCCTCTAAAATTCATGGAAAAATATCTCCTAGGGTTTAGAATATTCAATTTAGCCTTTGGAACCTAGTTTGACCTAGATTAGGGTCCTAGCTCATCAATTGACCTAATTTAGATTTTTACGCAAAATGTCTAGTCAAACGTGGTCAAACTTAAAATCCAACCTCACCATTGGATTGCTTAGGTCCAAATTTGGTTTGTACCAAAATTTGGACCTAAGGGGAGGTCATCTTGACCTACTTTGCAAATTAGTACACCCAATTACATTTTGGTCCCTATCTTTTGAAAGCCATTGCATAAACCTCCCTAACTTCCTCACCACTCTTACAAGCAGGTCCCTCTACCATTATTGGGGAGAAATCCTACTCCGACAAGGAATAGAGAGGGAATACTCTCTGATTCCTCAGAGATCTCCTCCTAGATTTGGAAGGGAGATTCTCTGAGGAATTCCCTTCCATCTAAACTCAATCCTGATCCCTGATTTGCACCCAATCTCTTGTGCAAACGCACGAGAGATTTGGGTCTCTTAACTGTTTCCATCTCCAGCGAGGATTCCCACGCTTGGAAGCTTGGCTTCCAAGCACAGGAGTCCCTGCCTGTGCCTATAAATTAACCCCCAACTCCGGCCGCACCTCCTCAGCTCGACTTGGCCGGAATTCCACCTCGATTTCCTCTTCTTCTCCTCCGGCCAAGGGGTCCAGCGAGCTCCGACGAGCCCCCCTCCTCTTCCTCGTCGCTCTGCCACAAAACCAGTGGCAGAGCTGTCCTCCTCATCCTCCTCCACGTCACGCAACACCCGCGCGAGCAGCCGTAGCCCTGTCGTCGCTGCCGTCTTCCTCCACTGGATGCTTTCTTCTCCGGCGACAGTAGGTATTGCCAGCCGCCCCTCTCACCCCCTTCGTCCATTTAGTTAGGTTAGAACTGTTCGTCTCTATCCCCTCTTTCATTTCCTTCATCTTATTTCACCAAACACTCCTCGACCGTCGCTGTCCACCGCCATCTTCCTCATCTCTGGCCACCCTCCGGCGAGATGCTCCTGTCACTCCGCAGCCCCACACATTTTGCCAACCACTGCATAACCTCCGCCATACTCCACTGAATATCCACCACTCATCCACAAGCTGCCTACACCACCACAACAGCCCCCCGACCAAACCCATTTGTCCGGCCACAGAGCGACCTAGGCATGCATGCCTAGGCCACCCTGCAGCCTGCCACCTATCTCCTCACCTTTGCCGTGACACGGCGAAGGTGCTCCTATGGTCTGATTGAGCCACAAGGCCATTTTTGTGTTAGGCAGGGTTCGAGCTCCAGCCGCCATTAACGGTGACTCGAGGAGGTTGCAAGCTCATCCCAGGCTGCAGTGCTCCAGGATTCCAGGTCCAGCAAACTCGGCGAGGTCTTGTGCATCCATCTGTTCCAGCAAGTGGCGTTGCGAGGCCTGCAGTGCTGCAATTGGAGAACGATCTCTTGCGGGCACGTGAGAAAGAGCGGGGTAACAATAGTCCCACCTCGGTAAGTCATAAAGCGCTAAAGTAGTTTAAATTGAATTCGTGCTATCGGCTGGTTGCCTTCGAGAGCACATGGGGCGAGGTCCCTCACCTAAACACAGCGCCTCATCCGTGAGCTCATCACACGGACCTGGTGACCTGACCCGATACCCTCCTGAGCACTCCTCGCGCACCACACCCATGCCGGTGCGCCTGGACCCGGGCACACGACTCGACCCGATTACCCGACTCTGAGAGAGCATGCTAAAGAGTGATATACGGAGAGAGAGACGTGGGTGTGGGTAGAGGGGTAGGTTTTGCTCTCTTTGTTTTGTGCAGGGAAGGAACTGAAGAAGGAAGCAGGGACTTAGCCGTTGCAAGCGAAGGAAAAGAAGACGAAGGAAGGAAGCCTTCGCAGAGGAAAAAGAGAAAAGGCAGGGCAGAGGGAAGAGGCGAAGCCAAAGAGAAGAGGAACTGAATAAGAAAGAAGAAATAAAGAAAGGGAAAGACAAGTAGAAGAAGAAGAGAAAGCATAGCCAAGGAAGGAAGAAGAAGACCCGCAGAGAAAAGGAGAAAGAAACTGCAGAAGAGAGGCAAGGCAGAAGATAGAGGAAAATAAGAAGAAAGAAGCAAGGCAAGATAATTGCAGAGCCAAGGAAGAAGAAGCACAAAGAAGAAAGGAAGAAAATTAGAAGTTAAAAGAACAAGATAGGAGGAAACATCTTTTTAAGATGTCTTATCCCATGATCAGATGTCCAAATTCCTTATTTTTGCCACAATTAACTTTTAAACTCATGCATATATATTTTGAATTAAGTTTTGAGTAACTCTAAGTGTTCAATTACATTCTTGAGATTAGTAATAAATTCTAATTGCTCTTTGTGTTCGACCTCGGATACTTAGGTTTTCGAGTAATAAATTTTTATTTGTTGACAACGCTTGATCACCTATACTACGATGTAACTAACTGTTAAAACATGATCAAGCCGCGTCAACAACCGGCGTCGGAGAAGACGCCGGTGGTTACCTTGAATCTAGACATATTTGCATTCGGATTCGAGCTCCTTCACAGCAGTTGAACCCTATAAATACCCCTTAAACCCTCCGATTTTAGGCGATCGGCTCCCTTCCCTCTTCCCCCACTATAGCCGATGATAGGCTATTCCCTCCCACTCTGGCGACGTACTTCCACCATCTCGCACTTCCTTCGACCATTTCAATCAATCAACGAGCTCCGCCGTCCTCCGCCGCACCTTTGATCAAGGTGATGACTTCGGACTACGCTTCTGCTCCACGAATTCACCTGCCGAACTTCTTCCTTCCTCCTCCGTTAAGGACCTTCGATAGAGATTCCTCAACCTCTTTCGTCCAGGTAATAGTAGGATAGGTAAGTTAGAATAGTTAGTTTAGTTAATTAGATAGTTTAGTTAAGTTAAATGTTAAATTTTCCCGTCATCTTCTTTAGCTCTGGCAAGCTCTTTGAGCTTGCCTAGGTCATTCTTTTGCCATTTTTAGACAATGATTGATGAGTCCATTTTAATGGACTATTGTTACGCTTAAGTTAACTTTGTTCTTACATTTTATGTTTATTAATAACTACATTAGGTTATAGAATGATTGCATGCATCATTACTTAAGTTTACATATATTCTATTGCATTCTATAACTTATTATGTAATTATTTTATATTTCACGCAGGTCTCGCACACAGCGCACCCTACGCATCTCCTCCACTTGATCCACTCCATCAGGATAATTTAAGAGTTAACAAATAATCGGGAAAGTGAGAGAGGAGGAGGAATAATTTTGCAAGAGACCAGGGTTGTCAAAAGAATCCTCCCCCCCCCCCCCCCCACGGGGATCTCTCAACAGCTAGCCGGCCTCAACAAATCCACCTCTCAACAGGTGGCCAATTTTAGTAAGGGATTTAAAATCCCTTGACTTGCGCCAGGGAAGAAGAACGGATGGGGAGGAGATAAAAGTGGTAGGGGGGTGCTCTTGGCGTAGGATCTGGGGAACGCACCACTGGGAACACCCTACGTGCACCGTGAGGAGAACCTACACTGTGGCCCCTTTCAACCCTCTCCAAGCAACGCGCGCTATCCATCTCCCCTCCAACCAACATGAGCCTCCATCTCCCCTCTACGCAGTAGCCCTTGTGCGTGCAACCCCATCCTCATGCGTGCCTCCATCTTCTCCCACACAGCGGCGCGTGCCTGTGCCTCTCCGTCTTCTTCTTCCTCTGCTTCTCTGCAGCAGCGGTGCGCACACACCACACAACCAACAGCAGCAGCGCGCACCTCATTGCTTTGCCTCCGCACAGCAGTAGGCAACCAGCGCGCGCCTCCATCCTGCCCCTCTTCTCTACGCGCCTCCATCTCCCCTCCGTGCACAGCAAGAAACTAGTGCATGCCTCCAACTTGCCCAACTTCTCTACACACTGCACACCCCTCGCACGACCAACGGTCGGCCAGCCTCGACGCCTAGCTGTGCGCACATGCGATAGTAGCAGTTCGCGTCCTCTCCTACAGCCCGCTCCGCCGGCATCAAGCTATCCGACTGACCGCCACTGGCCACCTCCAGCCGTGCCTCCCCCGCCGTCGCGGTCACCTCTCTCCCACGCACTGCCGCCAGGCTTCGGTCCACCGACCACCAAGCCTTCACGCGTGCAAAGAGGAGAGAGGAAATTTCCTCTGTTTTTGGTGCAATTAAAATTTACCATCCGTGCCATTTCCAAAAACACTATTTCAATATTTAGTTGATTAATATATTTGAGTGAAATTGCATGCATGCCCTTAAGTGGTATAGTATTTTTTTCATTCACTTAACTCTTATATGTTGAGGTTGATAAATGCATAAAATCTCTTCCAGACACTCACATGACCTAAAAGAGAAAGCCCCATGTCTTAAAATATGATTATGTTACAAGCCATTACAAGTTATTTCATGAAAGGAAAATTGCATTCATGCCCCTACATTTCTAAATTATTACGTGTTCCTTCTTTTCGCCTTGTTTCGCATCAGATTTGAACATGGATTACGCACTTGATTGAACAAATACAAAGGAAAAATATTTTGTGAACTTATTAATCTGTTCATCCCTATGGATATGACATCCTTTCATCGTTTAAATTCATATCTATTTTAATCTTTGATTGAGAGATTTCCACCACATTAATTACAACGACGTATCATTCTATTGCTATTTTAATTAAGTGAAACACTCTCTATCAATGATCACCCTCTTCACCTTTTTTTGATTTCATAACATTGCTTTTTCTGCATTTCTATCAACTTTATCGCCTAGATTACTTCCACATTCACCGGTGACCTTCGCTGTCTACGGTAGAGGCCTCCGAGCTTAGAGCACACCCACTGGGGCCCTCCATCACCTAGACGTAATCTAAGGGCTCCGATCCTATACTTAATTAGTATAATTAATTCATAGAAAATAAATGCCTAATTCCATTCCAACTTTCAAGCTCTCTGTCAATGGAGAGCTTGAAAGAGTTCTTCCATCTAATTAACCTTCTAGAGAGCATTGCAAGGTTTTATTGAACCTTAATCCTCACTCAATTGAGTGAGATAGCTGACTCTGAGTTCGTGCAAACTTAGAGATAAAATTTTCTAAATTCCCTGATAAATCTTTAATTCGATTATCAATTGGACAAATTGTTGAGCTTCTGAGATTCCTTGCGACCTCAGGAAGCTTTTAAGACCTTTAATGGTCAGTTTGATGAATTTTGAACACTGTCTGACATTTTCTGAACTCACCGGAGTTCCGAAGAGTCAAAGTTGATCTTCAGCCCATAGAGCTGTGCTTAGAGCTCCAGACTGAGTATCAAGGACCTAAGGATTATGTATCAATTGTTAATTTGATGTTTTTATATCTGGAGTATGTTGTTCACCTTTATTTTCTCCAACTCTGCCAGAGTTGGAGAAGCTACTCAATTAGAGTTAAGTCTCTGGAATTAGGTCAAAAAGCTTGTGCAGAACCCTTAGAGGTTATTTTTGACCTTTGATGGATTTGAAATCCTCTAGGTTGTTCGGCTGAACAAACCTAATTTTATGCTCAGGCGACGTTGCCTGAGATCACCTCAAACTTGATCAAATCCAATTTTGAAGCTCTGAATCACTTCCTAGGGTTGAATAGAGTGATCTAGGTCCTCAATTTGATCTAAGAAAACCTAGATTAGAAAGTCAAATCCGACCTTGATTTAGTCAATTCTGGATTCAATTCGAGGATTAACTGTTTAATTTTGTGAAATTAATGTTGCAATGGAATTCTTAGATGACCTGGAGTGTTTTAGAGTTGCTTTAATTCAGGTTTATTAAGGATTTAGTATAAATCAAGTTTCTGGATAGTTTGGGTTCTTTAGAACCCAATACTGTGTTCAGTATGTTCTTGGTGAGTTTTGATTGCCAAATCTGCTTAGATTAGTTATTTTTAGCCTCCTGAATTAGTTTAGATCATCTGTTGAGGTTGTTATCTCTCTGTTGAGCAAATTGGAACTTAAATCAGAGCTTTGAACTCTCAGAATGAAGCTTTCAAGCTTCTGGTGCTTCTTGGAGCTGTTTTGAGTTCATTCTCTTCTCCTTTAGATGCGTAATTCCCTTCTGAATGTAGTCCTGACCTCACTTGGAGGTCAGAAGTCTCTTCCGCAGGTCAAGAGACCTGTCTTCTCTTCTGCAGGCTCAAATAGCTGTGCAAAAGCTTGACCTTCGCCCTTCAAATCGAAGGGCCAATCCAGATTTGAACACCAAATTGGTGTTACAATCTTCTAGAGCACGTCAAGAGCTCTCGATCAAGCCTTTACTTGATCGATTTGGTGAATAGAGTTGGCTGGAATCCTCAGGCGAAGTTTGGCTTGGAGAGGACATAGATAGTCCCACATGGGTAGAATTAGAGGTGCTGCTATGGTATAATATGTTTTTGTGCCGACGACGTTTTGATCGTCAGCACTGGGTGCAAAGAGAACTTATGTGTGCGGGCGCGTGCATGTGCACGTGCCTGTGCGGATGTGTGTGTGCGTGTGCAGGCGTATGCCTGTGTGTGTGGGTTCGTGAGTGGGCGTGAATGTGGATGTAGGCTTGGGAGGCCGGAGACTGTGCATAGTTGGAATTGGAAATAAAACACCTAATCAAAATTAGGCTTGGACCCAGTAGGGTCTGGTCCCACCCTCTAGGGGGTGTTGTGTATCCCTGATCAGTCCGAGCCACCCACTATCAAAACCAAATTTTTGTTTAAGTGTGAGCTTATATGCACAAACTTAAAGAAGAAAAAGAAAGGGAGTTAGACAGGGCAAAGGAGATGATAAAGAGAGCTCGAGAGAGAGAGGGCTGAAAACTAAGAAAGAAAGAAAAGGAGAATGAGCAAAGATAGAAAGAAGAGAAGAAGAGAAATTCTAAGGGGGTTAAAGAAAGAAGAAAAATGAAGAAGGATAATTAGATGTCTAATCTTCTTGTTAGATGTCTAATTTGTGCTTTCATTGTTATCTTTTCTCTTGTATTTTGAGCTTAAATGATGAAAGAAGGCATTTGTACTCATTTGATTAGCTTTTTCTTGCCTTAATACTTTCTAATTGATGAAATGATTATAATAAACATGTTTACTTGGTTTTTAATGACAAATCACATGTGTAAATATGATTCTCTATTCATGGAATGCTGCATGTACTAATTGATTAATTTTTGTGCAATGTTCATAGGCTTAAAGTATTTTAATTAAATATTTAGTCAATTAATTAATTCTTAATTATTCCTTAGCAATTAATGGTGAATTAAGATTAAGTTATGTCTCCCAGTTAACGACCCGAACTCAACTAGTTAAAAAGAACTTAAAATCTAAAATGTTAGGTTAGCTTGACTCTATACTACACAACCGACATAAAATCAAGTTAACCTAAGTTACTTTCTCATACGATTAATTAAGCCTAAATAACTTAATTAACTGTGTTGAGGAAATAAACGACTATTTTAATGGCACCGTTGCTGGGGAGGTAATTGTAATTTATATTTGCCATTACTGTTTTTGTTTTGTATATAATTTCTTTTTACTAATTAGCTTGTTTTGTTTTATTTTCTGTCTTCTTTTTAGGGTTACCTTTGCGGGTATTCTCAGGAAAGGAGGCGGGTTTTCAATTTCTATTTTTATGATCACTATACATACCATTGTGAGTATTTCTTACTTAGTCTTTAGTGTAGCTTGCATTTTTTGCATTTAGTTAGAAAATTTTAAAAAATACAAAAATACGCAGACTTCTTGACTAGCAACAGTATGATTTAGGCATACACTCTTAGGAGTGCACATACCTGCTAGTTTAATTGTGAAATTTGACTTGGGAATTTTTTTCTACTGTTTTTCTAGCATTAGCGGGAAAACATGCGTAAAATTACGTAGATCCCTGTCATTGGATAATAACAGGACCATATTTTTGTTTGAAAATACCTAAAAAGCAGTCACCTTACTTCTGTTTATCATTTTTGTGAAAAGATTAAACAAAAAGAGGATAAATAAAATTTGTGACTCAATCTGTTTGTAGAATGTATACGGGTTTTATCGCTCTCATCTATTGCATGCTATCACGCACACAGCGCGATCACTAGAGTCACACGAGTCTAATTTTTCTACCTCTCCTCTTTGCACCTCTTAGGGCTTTGGTCGAAGATCAACAAGTCTGTCTCACTACTTAGCCCTAGGGAGCTTGTAGTGAGCGGTCTCGATCCTAGACCTTAGATCTTTGAGCTTTAAGGATACACACTTGAGTAGACATGAGTTTAGGATGCGTATTTTGATACTGATATTATACTTGTTTGCGTCAAATTTATCTTTGCGTATTCTAGGACTCCTTTCCTTTGAAAGAAGAGAAAAACTCACTTTTTACGCTGTTTTTTGGTCTTGTTTACCGCTGCTTTTAGTGGTGTGTGCTTTTGAACATTTTTTCTGGTTTATGCATGGGAGGTGATCCGTGAAATCGCCTCTCGTATCTTCGTTGACAGGTATTCCTAAGCCGGTTGCACCTAAGCAACCCATAATTTTCCCATCTGATACATCTGCTTTTTCTGCATTTGATCCTATGGACCAAATGCAGAACTAGAATCCCGAGATCCCTTCTTCTTCTAGTTAGGGGGAGATGCTGCCTTTTGATGTTCATGAGGCTCTCCTGAACCAAAACATTCAAATGCTCGAGTAGAACTGTCAAATCAATCTGTTGATGGCTGCTCTTCAGAATCTACAGAATCTGCAAACCTGTCCTCCACCTCGACCTGTGGCGGGTTTTGAAATCCTTGATTTACTGATCCCTTGTCCTAGGCCTCTACTCCGCGATTATTATAATCCATCTAATGCACAAGTAGAGCCTAATGTTAGGATTCCCATTGAGGAAAATGACCCAGAATTAAAGCCAAACATAATAGGTCTAATCCCACATTATCATGGATTTGCATCCGAGGATCCGTTTCAACACTTTGAAGATCTTAAGAATTTATCTCAAACTCTTGGTCCTCGAAATCAAAGCTGGGAAATCCTACTAATGAAGGTGTTCTCCTTTAGCCTTAAGGACAATGCTGCCTATTCGTATAGAACTATTACACAACCAATCTCGACTTGGGCTGAACTCGAATCTGCATTTTTGAAGAAATTCTTCCCTATTGGTCGAACCAATGCATTAAGGCGAGCCATCACTACTTTTAATCAGAATCAAGGAGAACCAATTCATGAAGCATGGGAACACTTCCATGAATTGCAAAGGAAATGCCCACATCACGACATCCCTCATTGGCAATTATTGCATATCTTTTATTATGGATTACAAGAAGGCATTCACAATCTAGTCGATGCCTCTTGTGGGGGGAATTTTTTAAATCGCGACGTAGAATCCGCCTCAGAATTGTTTGAAGGGACGGCGGAAAACTCGATCAATAATGCATCTATGTCACAATTCACGCGGGGCACCAATACAGCGCAACAAAATCCGCAGAAGGGCATTCACAAGATCGGTAATCTGTCCAATTCCAAGGATTTAGAGATTATAGCAGAAAAACTGGACAAAGTCGATATCGTAGCGAAGCATCTCGATGAGGTTCGAAACACAATGAAATCTCTTATGCCTCTTCTTGCTATGCAGAATCTCGCGTGTTTACCTATTTTGCAAATTCCCACGGGGAGGGAGTTTGTGAATAATTTGGATTTGAGAGATCCATCTTTCTTGGGTTTTCTATCTACTCCTGCACCAACCCAAGGAGGGACCTTTGTCCCACAATCTTTCCCACCTCTGTCCCTACTCCCTGTTTTTGCAGAAAACATGTCATATCTTTTGATTTGAACGCCATTCAGGGATATGCACCAAGATCAAACCCATATTCTAATATCTATAATCCTAGATGGCGTAATCACCCTAATTTCTTTTGGTCTGACCATTCACAAAGACCATCATATCCGACTCAGACCAGGCAAAACCCACCTATGCTGCCGTTTCAGCAACCAAATGCTAGGCCATTTTACGTGGGTTCACAAAACTTTGAGGGGCTAAATAGAGATTCGCAGCTCGATCAGATTTTGCGAGCTGTGACTGGGAGCCAGCGACAAAATGCTAAGGCTCTTGCTGAAGTACAACAGCAATGTTTGGTAGAATTGGCTGAGCTAAGGGGCCAAATCACATAGTTAGCTGAGTCTCGTCAGCTAGAGGCCCTTCCATCCCAGCTAGTTCCAAACCTTAGGAATATCCAGCAAAGACCACATCATGGCTTTCAACATCCAAATCAGGGACAAGCCCATTTCCTTAATCAAATACCCTTGAATCAAAATCCGAATCAGAATCCACCTTCTGCTACTCATGATTACGAGTATCAAAATTAGCAGCAATCTTTTTCAAATCAAGGTGACCACCCTCTACTTTCTAATTCGTCTTTCTAGAATCAGGCATCTTCTTCTTCACCAGCTTCTTCGCATGCGGGTATTAACTCTGTTACAACTAGCTGTTGAACTTCCACTAGGGATCCAGTAGATCCACGAAACCCATCTCAAGACCCTAGTACATCTAGAACAGCCCCCGTTTCTACACCTGTAAGAGGTAATACACTTGATTCTACAATTATTGCTAATTCACGAGATCAAGGTAATACCTCAGTAGAATAGGAAATCCAAGTCCCATTTCAAGAAGCTTTGAAGAAGACTAGGAAACAAAAGCAACTTGCTACATTAGATGAGGACTTAGTCAAAATTTTGAACAGGTACATATTAATATCCCACTCCTAGATGCTATCAAGCACATTTCGGCTTATGCAAGATTTCTTAAAGAATTATGTACTCCTAAGCGTAAGTCGAGGAAAGGAAGCACTGTGGTACTCTCAGAGCAGGTGAGCTCTATTATTTCGAGTACGCTTCCTTTGAAAAGGAAAGATCCAGGTTCACCATTTATTTCTTGTATAATTGGGGACCAGTGTTTTGATAGAGCTCTCCTAGATTTAGGAGCTTCTATTAATCTCATTCCTTCATCCTTAGTAGACCATTTCCAAATAGAAAACCTTAACTCTACCAATGTGACTTTACAATTAGTTGATAGATCTATTAAGTCACCTAAGGGAATATTGGAGGATATTATTATAAGAGTTCGGGACTTTTATTTTCCTGTGGATTTTATTGTACTAGATATGGAAGTACCCGAACGCATTAGAGATACCCCAATTGTTTTAGGGAGACCCTTTTTGGCTACTGCAAAGGCCAACATAGATTGTGAATTTGGAAAGATTGAGCTAAAATTTGGGGAGAAGACAATAAAATTGGATATATTTAGAGCTTATCAAGGATTAGATTGCAAATGGGTTGAGGAAATTAGATCTATTTCAATTTTTGAGGATGACCATAGTTCCTTAGAACTAGAAAGTACATCTCTTGATATCTTATACCCTCAAGTTGAAAATCCGCTTTTAAAATCTGAACTTGACCCTGGATTTGAATCATTTGACTCGTTTCAATCACTACTTGCAATTGAAAATCCTGTCCCAAATCCTGCTGTTAATCTTACTCCTGCATTAGAATTGAAGCCATTGCCTGATACTCTTAAATATGTCTATCTTGAACCTAATCAAACATATCATGTAATCATCATTTCCAATCTATCTGAATCACAAGAATTAAAATTGATCAAGGTTTTACGAGATCATAAGAAGGCAGTTGGGTGGACTCTACATGATCTCACTGGGGTTAGCCCCAATTATTGTACCCATCGTATCTATATGGAAGATGGGGCACGACCTTCAAGAGAAGCTCAAAGATGTTTAAATCCAAATCTAAAGGAGGTCGTTAAGAAAGAAATAAAGTGGCTAAATGCTGATAATATATATCCTATATCTGATAGTCCTTGGGTGAGTCCAATTCAAGTGGTACCTAAAAAGGTAGGGCTCACCATAATCAAGACTGAATCTAGAGAAACCATTCCCACACGAATTGTGAATTCGTGGTGGGTTTGCATTGATTATCTCAAGCTCAACACAGTTACAAAGAAGGATCATTTTCCCTTGCCATTCATTGATCAGATCCTTAAGAGATTAGCTGGTAATAGGTTCTTCTACTTCTTGGATGGTTACTTTAGATATAATCAGGTAGTAATTTATCCCGAAGATCAAGAGAAAATGACTTTCACCTGCCCCTTCGGAACTTTTGCTTTCCGAAGAATGCTATTTGGGCTTTGCAATGCACCCGCAACTTTTCAGCGTTGCATGTTAGCCATTTTCACTGAGATGGTAGGTGAATGTATGGAAGTATTCATGGATGATTTTTCAGTCTTCAAGGAAACATTTGATATTTGTCTGGATAATTTGTTGAAGATTCTTAAGAGATGCATAGAAGTGAATCTTGTCCTCAGTTGGGAGAAGAGCCATTTTATGGTTTCAGAGGGCATTGTACTTGGCCACCTTGTATCTGAGCGAGGTATCCAAGTAGATCAAGCCAAGATCAATCAAATCTCAAATCTTCCAATTCTTGGCTCGATCAATGGCATTAGATCTTTTCTCGGGCATGTTGGATTTTATAGAAGATTTATACTCGACTTTTCGAAGATTGCCCAACCACTCACAAACCTCCTCACAAAGGACACAACTTTTGAGATGAGTGAGAAGTGTATATCTGCATTTGAGACATTGAGAGACAAAGTTACACAGGCTCCAATCTTGCAACCACCTAATTGGGATTTACCGTTTGAGATCATGTGTGATGAATCAAATTACGCAGTTGGAGCTATTTTGGGACAGAAAACTGAGAAAAATCCTATAGTGATTTACTATGCTAGTAAGACTTTGAATGATGCACAAAAGAATTACACGATTACAAAAAAGCAATTACTAGCAATAGTATTTGGATTAGAAAAGTTCAGATCTTATATACTCAGTTCTCGAATCATTATGCACTCTGATCACTCTGCTATTAGACACCTTCTATCTAAAAAGGACACGAAACCTAGGTTGATAAGATGGATCTTGCTTTTGCAAGAATTTGATCTAGAGATTCGTGATAAGGCGGGACAATACAATATTGTTGCCAATCATCTTTCCCACCTTCCTTCTGATACTATTGAATCATCTCCTCCAATCACTGAGCAGTTTCCTGATGAACATATTTTGACTATATCATCAGATCTTCCTTGGTATGTAGACATTGTCTATTATTTGGTTACACATCAATTTCCACCTGATTGGGATGGAAATCGGAAATCACGACTCAGATCAGAAGCCAAATACTATTTTTGGGAAGATCCGTATCTATTTCGACTTTGCAATGATCAAATCATCAGGAATTGTATTTCTTCTTTTGAGATTGATTCTATTCTTTCTTTTTGTCATGACCAGGCTTGTGGTGGTCATTTTTCTGGTCGTAAGACCGCTGCAAAAGTTATGCAATGCAGGTTTTATTGGCCCACTTTATTTGCAGATTCATAGACATTTTGTAAGGCATGTAGTTGCTACCAAACTCTTGGTAGCATGTCCCGAAAAGACATGATGCCTTTGAACCCGATTGTAGTTTGTGAGATCTTTAATATTTGAGGCATAGATTTTATGGGTCCGTTTCCATCTTCTTCTAGTTTCGAGTATATTCTACTCGCTGTTGATTATGTATCTAGTTGGATCGAAGCCATACCCACACGGACAAATAATCATCGAGTTGTCATTTCTTTCATAATGAGTCATATTATCGCTCGTTTTGGGGTACCTCATGTTATCATTTCAGACAGTGGATCCCATTTTAACAACGCCCAGTTTAGGAACCTACTTAGAAAATATGGGGTTACACATCGTATTTCTACACCTTATCATCCCCAAACCAATGGGCAAACTGAGGTCTCTAATCGGGAGATCAAGAAGATCCTTCAAATGACAATCCGACCTGATAGGAAGGATTGGTCTTCCCGTTTAGATGAGGCTTTGTGGGCTTATAGAGACTGCCCACAAAACACCAATAGGCATGTCACCATACAGACTTGTTTACGGAAAACCCTGTCATCTTCCCATAGAAATTGAACACAAGGCCTATTGGGCAATTAAAGCCTGAAATTGAACGAAGGCTGGTGATCATCACAGGTTGCAGCTTAGTGAACTTGAGGAATTACGTCATGATTCTTATGAGAGTTCAAAGCTGCATAAGGAAAAACTTAAAGCCTTCCATGATAAACATATTTCTCGCAAATCTTTTACACCTGGTCAGAAGGTGTTGCTCTTTGATGCCCGTCTAAAGCTCTTTCCTAGGAAACTTAGGTCTAAATGGCAAGGACCATTTATTGTAGTTCGAGCCTTCGACAATGGAGCTGTCGAAATCACCGAACCCAACAAGGATCAACCCTTCAAAGTTACTGGTCAACGTTTAAAACCTTTCTTGGAACCACATGTTTTGGGTCTTATTGGAGACTGCTACATGCTTTACTAGGGTTTTTCATCTATCTTGTATATAGTTGTTTCCTGTTTTCTACACTTTTCTCTACACATACACTCGAATTTGTATCTGAATTGTCACTTATTTTACACTGATTACCTTCACTTAGTCCGACTGACCACTCTGACTTTTGGTTAGAATAGAAATCGTCTGCACAGAGATCTTTGATCTCCTTTATCCGACTCCTTCCGTCACCCTACACTAAGTGAAATGTAATATCTTTTCCACCCTTCTTACAATGAGGACATTGTAATATTTTAGCTTGGGGGGTGTAAAGTGACAATTTTCACTTCAAGTGTATTTATAGATAAAAGTAAAAATGTAAAAACATAAAAAAAAAATAACCACGAAATTAAAAAAATAAAAATACCAAAAATTAAAAAAATTAGAAAAGTTAAAAATACCCTAAAAATTTGAAAAATTTTGAAAAAATTCATAAAAATTGAAAATCTCATAAAAAAGACAAAATATATAAATATAAAAATTAAAAATTACAAAATCATAAAAATAATAAAGGGGTTTTATAATAAAGAAGAAAAAGAAGAAAACACCAAAAATATATTTAAACTTATTTATATTAATAATTAAGAACTTAATTTTGCTTTTAGGTCAGAAACCAAAAATATAAAAATATATATTTTGTGAATAGTATTTTATAAGAGCATAGAATTCTCATTTAGATTTTTACTTAAATAATCTTTTCAAAACACACATCTGTTTGTGAAAATTTTAAATGGGATTTTGTTTAAGTTAGAATCTGAACTCTAAAGATTTTTTTTTGTACTCTTTACCTTGAAATAAAGTAACTAAGGTGTATTAAGTCTAAAACTTAAGTATTGGAATTAAATTGTAACTTTCTTGGTTAATTAGACAAAGTAAATCCTTACACTTTAAGAACACCTGTTTTTATCATCAAGTAAAAGGTCAGATATTCAGAGTTAATTAAGTAAAGAGTTGGTAGAATCTTAGTCTTAAGGTCTATTAGGCTATAGTTAGCTTAATCAACTAAGGACATTCGTCTAGACTTGGTGAGTTGCATCTTGACAGATCCTGTGGGAGGAAACTAAGAGTTTAAAGGACCTGAGAGTGAATGGCTTTGCTGTCCAAGCGCTGGTTTGAGAGCTAAGTAACCTAAGTATCCAAAATTCACACACATAGAGTTATCTTATTGGATCTGAGACTGCAAAAATATGGATGTTAAGAGATCAATTCTAAATCCTCTTTAGTCCAAGGATTTCTGCGGGGCAGCTCTTGAAAGGGTGAAGGATGTGCCACTCACCTAGAAAAAGGATATGGAGCATTATGTTAATAAGAAAAATGAGAAGGGTGAGAAAAAGAAAAGAAAATAAAATAAAATAAAACACCTTGCAGTTAAGCACCTCGCTACAAATGGGTGCTTATGCAGTTTATCCACCAATGTGTTTTAGGATTTCCCTTTTTAAATTTTCAAACAAGTTTGAAACTCCATAATCAAAGGAAAAATAAGTTGTATCGGTGATGGTTAATTTCCTTTAATGTGAGTCTCTGAAAAGAAAAGAAAGAAACCCTAAGCCAATTATCCCTAAGACAGAAAATTACTACCAATGAATTCTTTTTAGGCTTTCTATATTAAGTAGTGGTCCAAAAAAGTCAAACAACACCACTACTTTGAAGAAAATCAAACAAGGATTCCAGAAAAGATTTTTGAAAGATTTTAGGAATTTTTTTGATAATTGTTTTTAATTTTTACTTGTACTGGTGTCAAAGTTTAGAAATGATACCCACGGGTATTTGAGACTTTTTAGTATTACCACCGACCTCAGAAAATTTTGATGATTTTATACGATGTGTAAAATTTTACAACAATTTCAGAAAGCTAAATTTCACAAAAATTTGATGAGTATAAAAATTCTAAAAATTCGTGGACAGTAGTAAAATAGGAAGATTAGAGGGTGTGACTCCTCTACAGTCCATGAATTTTTAAAAATTAAATACAAAGATAAATGATCTGAAATTTGGAAAAAATGTTTATAACTTAATTTGGAATCACTGTATGAAATTTTATGATTTTAGGAGGCCTGTAGTGTTGGGGATTTATTTTTCAAGTTCGGACAGAAATCTGGACCCGAAAAATAGAACACCAATACTTGAAATGGAGTGGTGTTGATGGTGCAAACAAGCAATCAATGAGTTTCAAAAGGTACCACTCCACTTAATTAAATTATTTAAGGTCCTGAAAGCAAAGTTTAGTGTATTTTGGTAGTCTTTTAGTTTAGGTGTGACAAGAGAGAAGAAACCAACCTGAAAATCCGCAGGAAGAAAAGGAACTTTGAGCTTTTGCTTCCAAATTCCCGCTATCTTCCTGCAATACCTGCACACACAAGAGAAAAGAAAGAGAAGGGGATGAGATCCACTTCAAGCAAGAGAAAGAAATATTAAGAAAAGCTGTGCCTCCCCAGCAATGACGCCAAAAAGTGATGCAAAGTTTGGCGTGATTTGTAAAAGTGGGTTTTTAATGTCATAACTTGCGAATTCGCATATGCTTTTAAATTTATATTCCTAGATAGTGAGGTATCTAGGGTCGTCCAAGGATGCAAGTTTGCAAAAATTAAATCTCTTGCTTGGAAAATAAATCTCAACTTTCTTTTTGGTCTTTTTGAATATATAGTTTTTATGATTTTTGGAATAAAGGCAACATGCAAGTTTTTGTTGAAAGCTAGAAAATAACTAATACCTAATTCAAGAAACCTAACCCTAAGGTGACAGGTAGAGCCTCTCCCTAAGCTCACCCTAGGCATGTGGAGGCCTAGAATAATTAGGGAGAGGGAGTGAAACAATTGCTAGGCAAAATTGGTAACAAGCTATGCAGTAGAAATTGAAAGAAGGCAATTTGAATTAAAGTAAAATTGTGCACACAAAACCTATAGAGGAATGCTTCTACTCTACTTGAAAATACAAGAAAAATAAAACACAAATCCTCTAGATAAATGGTGAAGAAGAGGGCTTCTTGCTCCTAGCCAAGTAGCTCCTTGACTTGAAAAGACAACTCCTTCTTCTCCTTGGCATGAGAAGCTCCTCCAAATGATGTCCTCAAAGGTGGTAGCTACCACCTTTAATTCTCCTCCAAGGGTGGACGTCCACCCTAGGTTCTTCTCCTTTTCCTGGTTGTCCTCCTTGAAGTAGAATGCTCCTCCTCCTTGGCGTGGCACA
Organism: Thalassia testudinum; assembly: GCA_037157565.1. Classification (NCBI taxonomy): domain Eukaryota; kingdom Viridiplantae; phylum Streptophyta; class Magnoliopsida; order Alismatales; family Hydrocharitaceae; genus Thalassia; species Thalassia testudinum. The sequence goes on along the minus strand of JAZHRO010000067.1, from coordinate 44,113,552 downwards.
AGTTGAAGAAAGTGGGGAGAAGAAGGCACCAACGGGGCTGGTGATGTGTCCCCTTAATCTTCTTCTCTACTCCTTCTTCTTGGCCGTAGGTATAGGTGGATGTAGGTGGAATTAAACACTAATGGAGGATGAAGAAAATGTGGGAAGATAAGTGGGTATATATAGTGTAGGAAGGGGGGCATAGATGGCTCTTGGAATGGATGGCTAGGATAGGATATAAGGGGTAGTTGGGGATCCTATGGCTAAGGGTGATTGGCACCAACCCAAGGGGTACCTAGGTGGTGGCTATGGGTGGTGGCACCCCTTGAAGTTGGTGCCAAAATGGCTTCTAGAAGGGGGGCTTAGGTGGCACCAAGTAGGGTTCTAGAAGGAGGGGTAGGTGGATGGCTAGGATGGGTTGTAGGGTTATGTGTAGGGCCATGATGTGGGGGTGTTTTGGAGGGAAAAAGTGGCGCCAATAAGGAGGTAGTTAGGGTGGTTTTGGCACCACTTTATGGTGTCTTTTGAAGGTAGTGGGTAGGCTAGGTTGGTGCCAAGGTGAGGTGGAAGTAGGGGTAGCTTATGTGGAGCTTAGGTGAAGCTAGTTGGTGGAGTTGTTAGGTAGGGTTTTTAGGTGGTAAAAGCAAAAAGAGCTAGAGCATAGCTAAGCTAAGCTAGCTTAGCTAATAGTGGAGTAGAGGAGGAAGCGTTGGAACTAGGGTTTGGAGGGAGGAGCTGGCAACTATTGAAGAGGTCAACATAGGGCTACTCTAGCTGGCTTAGCTTGCTAGTTCTTTGCTAACTACTAAGCCAAGCTAAAGTGAGCTGGCTACTGTTGAATGGAGCTGAGGTGAGCTGGGTCTGGTGCTCCCGAGGAGGATTGAGTTGGTTGAGACAGCTAAGGTAGCTTAGCTTAACCAAGTTGAGCTAAGCTGAGTCCCCGGGAGCTGGACTTGAGCTTCCTGAGCTGGGATGAGTTCTTCTTCAGCTGGCTGGAGTTGAGTGGAGCTGGATGTAGCTGGATCTGAGCTGGGGTGAACTCCAGTCAACTTAGCTGAGCTAGCTAGAGCTCCCTGTGGACTAGTGGGAGCTGAGATGAGCTAGACTCAACTAGGTTGAGCTGGATCTGAGCTGACCTGAGCTAGGGTGAGCTAAGATGAGCTCTCTTGAGCTACCATTCAGCTGAGATTAGTTGAATGGAGCTGAGATGAGCTAACCCTAGTCCAAGTGAGCTAGGTTCCAGCTGTGGTGAACTGGATCAAGTTGAGTTCCAGTTAGTCTAAGCTCCTCCTTCACCATTTGCCTTCTTGAGTGCTAGGGTTTTAGGGATCTGTATATCTGTTCATCCCTAACACTCACAAAAATACATCAAAAAGACAATAAAAAATGCAATGCATGCCTAACCTAATTAATGCCTAAATGTAGCCGAAAAACCCGTTTGCGGAGTAAAATCTTAAGAGCTAGGTTTGTTTTAATGCATAAGAATAATGATAAACTAGCGTTTATCAGTACTAAGGACCTAAGGATTATGTATCAATTGTTAATTTGATGCTTTTATATCTGGAGTATGTTGTTGACCTTTGTCTTCTCCAACTCTGGTAAAGTTGGAGAAGCTACTCACTTAGAGTTAAGTCTCTGAAATTAGGTCAAAAAGCTTGTGCAGAACCCTTAGAGGTTATTTTTGACCTTTGATGGCTTTGAAATCCTCTAGGTTGTTCTGCCGAACAAACTTAATTTTGTGCTCAGGCGACGTTGCCTGAGATCACCTCAGACTTGATCAAGTCTAATTTTGAAGCTCTGAATCACTTCCTAGGGTTGAATAGAGTTGATCTAGGTCCTCAATTTGATCTAAGAAAACCTAGATTAGAAAGTCAAATCCGACCTTGATTTGGTCAATTCTGGATTCAATTAGAGGATTAACTGTGTAATTTTGTGAAATTAATGTTGTAATGGAATTCTTAGATGACCTGGAGTGTTTTAGAGTTGATTTAATTCAAGTTTATTAAGGATTTAGTATAAATCAAGTTTCTGGACAGTTTGGGTTCTTTAGAACCCAATACTGTGTTCAGTATGTTCTTGGCGAGTTTTAATTGCCAAATTTGCTTAGATTAGTTATTTTTAGCCTCCTGAATTAGTTTAGATCACTTGTTGAGGTTGTTATCTCTCTGTTGAGCAAATTGGAACTCAAATCAGAGCTCTGAACTCTCAGAATGAAGCTTTCAAGCTTCTGGTGCTTCCTGGAGCTGTTTTGAGTTCATTCTCTTCTCCTTTAGATGCGGAATTCCCTTCTGAATGTAGTCCTGACCTCACCTGGAGGTCAGAAGTCTCTTTCGCAGGTCAAGTGACCTGTCTTCTCTTCTGCAGGCTCAAATAGTCGTGCGGAACCTTGACTTCTCCCTTCAAATCGAAGGGCCAATCCAGATCTGAACACCAAATTGGCGTTACAATCTTGTGGAGCAAATCAAGAGCTCTCGATCAAGCCTTTGCTTGATCGATTTGCTGAACAGAGCTGGCTGGAATGCTCAGGAGAAATTTGGCCTGGAGAGGACATAGATAGACCCACATCGATAGAATTAGAGGCGCTGCTATGGTATAATATATTTTTGTGCTGACGACATTTCGGCCGTCAGCGCTGGGCGCAAAGAGAACTTATGTGTGTGGGCGCGTGCATGTGCACGTGCCTGTGCGGATGTGTGTGTGCGTGTGCAGGCGTATGCCTGTGTGCGTGGGCCCGTGAGTGGGCACGAATGTGGATGTGGGCCTGGGAGGTTGGAGACTGTGCATAGTTGGAATTGGAAATAAAACACCTAATCAAACTTAGGCTTGGACCCAGTAGAGTCTGGTCCCACCCTCTATGGGGTGCTGTGTATCCCCGACCGGTCTGAGCTGCCCACTATAAAAATCAAATTTTTGGTTAAGTGTGAGCTTATATGCACAAACTTAAAGAAGAAAAAGAAAGGGAGTTAGATAGGGCAAAGGAGATGATAAAGAGAGCTCGAGAGAGAGAGAGGGGGCTGAAAATTAAGAAAGAAAGAAAAGGAGAATGAGCAAAGACAGAAAGAAGAGAAGAAGAGAAATTCTGAGGGGGCTGAAGAAAGAAGAAAAATAAAGAAGGATAATTAGATGTCTAATTTGTGCTTTCATTGTTATCTTTTCTCTTGTATTTTGAGCTTAAATGATGAAAGAAGGCATTTGTACTCATTTGATTAGCTTTTTCTTGCCTTAATACTTTGTAATTGATGAAATGATTATAATAACATGTTTACTTGATTTTTAATGACAAATCACATATGTAAATATGATTCTCTATTCATGGAATGTTGCATGTACTAATTGATTAATTTTTGTGCAATGTTCATAGGCTTAAAGTATTTTAATTAAATATTTAGTCAATTAATTAATTCTTAATTATTCCTTAGCAATTAATGGTGAATTAAGATTAAGTTATGCCTCCCAGTGAATGACCTGGAATCAACCAGTTAAAAAGAACTTAAAATCTAAAATGTTAGGTTAGCTTGACCCTATACTACCCAACCGACATAAAATCAAGTTAACCTAAGTTACTTTCTCATGTGATTAATTAAGCCTAAATAACTTAATTTTTTTTTGAAAGGATGAGGAATGCTATTGGGGATGATAGCAGACCAAATCTAAATAACTTAATTAACTATGTTGAGGAATTAAATGACCATTTCCTCTCCCCATTCCTTCCCTTTGTGCCACACCAAGGAGGAGGATCTTCACCAGCAGGAGGACGGCTAGGCAAGGAGAAGAGAGGGTGGTGCATGCTCACCCTTGAAGGAGATCTTTGAAGGTGGTAGCTTCCACCTTGGAGGAGCCAAGGCACGCCCACCCCAGGGCTTGCCAAAAGGAGGAGACCTCAACTTGAAGGAGCTTTCAAATAGGAGGAGTTAGAGAAGTTCTTTTCAAGCCTGGGAGCTACCATGCTTGGATCAAGGGCTTCACCTTCTTCACTATCTTCATCAACCAGGACTTTTGTTTAGCTTATTTTATATTTTCATTGTTGTTATAAGCTTTCCTCTACTAGTGTAGAACAAAAGTCTGTTTTTCTTATAAAGTTGCTTTCCTAATTTAGTGCATTTTATTCTCTACTTTGGTTTTGTTTTAGGACTTTCACACCCTCTTCCCAATTATCCTAGGCCTTCACTTGCCTAGGGTGAGCTTGGGAAGAGGTTACTTTGCCACCTAGTTTCTAAAATAGGTTTTGTCTTTTCTGCCACCAACTTTGTATTACCTTGTTAAATCAAAAACTCTAAAAATTATATATTCGAAAAAGAACAAAAAGAAAGTTGAGTTGCATTTTCGAGCAAGAGATTGCTTTTCGCAAAACATCACCTCTTTGGACGACCCAAGATACTTCACTATCTAGGTTAGAAATTTAAAAGTAGATCCGTTTTTGTGCGTTGCAACGACATAAAATCCTAAATTAACAAACTGTGCAAAAATGCGATCACTAACCAAACTATTGATGTCTGCACCCCATTGATTTGGGATGCAAGTCCATTGATCACTAACCAAACCAAGTTGACCAGTAGCAAATTCTGGAATACCACCATACTTAGGAGGTGCCACAGCAACCTCTTCTTCTGCTTGCTCCTTGGCCTCTTCGGGACCCATATAAAAGAACAAGTCAACCATAACATCCCATTTGCATGCATTTAGAGAACCATCCTAGTCAGCAACCAAAACAAGAACCCAATGCTGTGTTTACCCTTGTTATTTGCAGGAAGTCTAACGTCCACATATCTCATTGGTGAGTGGTGTCACAAAAGGCAATGGTGGGGATGTTACCCAGTGCAGCTTTGTTAATAGGTTGATGGTCAGTTATTGGATCAATTGGAATGAGAAGACGAGGCTCACTAATGATGTCTGAAGTTGTTTAGTAAATGTTCTAAGTGTATGCCTTTCTACAATTGGATGGGCACTAGTGTATTGAGCAAACTTCAACACAACCCTTTGACATAGGGTCTTGCAGACTGGACAATAATGTCCTGTGCGTCCTTAATAGCAACAATGATCCTTACTACAAGCTGAAGCCTTTCCCATGTTTTGCCAAGATTGATGATAAAAATGCCATCAGACCTCCTCTTGGGAACCCATATATTTCTCAAATCTCATGAAAAATGGAAAATCGTATTTAATTTGATAATTCTATTCATTGTGTAAATGAATAGATAATGTGTAAATAGAATCATTGGCCCCAATAAATACTCAAGTGCTTAGGTCTTACCTCGTTGTTGATTAAAATTCACATCAGATTTCTGTCTTCTTTTCTTTGAGGATTCTCATATCTAAGTGTGTTTATTCACATGGTAATTATTGCTGTGATGTTTTCTTTTCTAAAGTGGTTGCATTGTGCTGCTTATCATAATTGGATAAAACTATATTTTTGGAAGTTATTCTCAAAATTTAAAATGTTCTTGTGGGCATTACGATCTAAATCAGTTGTGACTATGAGGGGCCTTGACTCAAAGGTGATATGCTGGGTTCTTGCATCTTACTATCTTAGCAAAGAAATATGGTTTGGTAGTACTGAAGGTGGCATGAAAATCCTTTTGTATCAGAGCAAGCTTCATGGTCCCATTTTCTCTTTTTCCTTTTGCATAAACATGACAATAATCATGTAAACATTCTGCAAGTTGTAGTTTACAGGACTGCAAGATGATTAGATAACCATAGATTGTTGATACTCCTGCTAGAACATGGAGTTGCAGTTGATAGACTGTACACATGATCTTTTATGACTTCTCTTGATATGGGAGGTTCTGATTGAACATTTCAGTTATTGATCAGTCTTTGGGAAAAGAAATCTTAATTGAAATATTTTCAATTAGGATACAATCCAAAGAAATATGCAACATTTTGGTAGAATCCAATCAACTTCGGAGTGTGGTACTAATTAGATCGCTACTGAGTTGCTGGAGTTCCTCTCACTACTGTTGAACTTAGTTTGTTCTGATTCAGAGCTACTGGTGGGTATGCAATCAGGGTTGTTGCGTAGAGCATGGATTTAGATAAGAAGCATGGTTGGTAATTGATGGTGTCTGCTATTGGTTCTTGAAGCAATCCTTATGGAGGTTTATGTTCATTGCATATAATTTGTCTGATTAGGGATTTGATTTGTGGACTGGAATAATCGATTTCAGGGCAAAAGGATAGCAAGGAATTTGGATATGAATGCTGTCTTCCTTTGTTATCCCTTTGATATCTGCTAAGAAGGATGATAAGAGTTATATGCAAATGATGACTAGGCTTGGCATTAAGAATGGTAAGATAAATTTATCTTTTGCTTCAATTGAAGGAATCACACTTCCTTTGAAAAAGAAAAATGATGGAAGGAATCACATGCTGTAGTAGATTTTAGAGAATCTCTTGAGGTAATAGATGAAAGACTGATTTAGGCAATTTAGATTCTAGCCTGGGGTTCTTCGAAGTTGCAGAGGGAAATATTTGCAAGAACAATAGGTTTTAGGCATATCCTAATTTTATTGCCTTACTTTAATAATTTTGTTAATGACTATACATTAGGAATTGCATACACAATAAAGGAAGGTCATCTTTTTGCACCAATCTCATCTTTTTTACCTAATCTTAGGTTCTCTGAATATGCTATTGAATTAAGATACCTATTTGAATATACAGTTCAATCTTGGAGTGGCAAGTCAATTGTTAATGATCAGGGTGCATTGACATAGTAGTAGCAGACAATGAATTTGGAACATAACATCAGGTCTGAAATATCTTCAAACATTAATTGAATAACCTCAACTTGGAATCGTCAATCCAGCAACCAAACTTTAATCAGTAGCAACTGACCAAATCAGACATCTTGAACCCTAGACCATGAAAATCTACACCATGTTGACCTTCAAACTTAATGATCTTCAAACTATACAACAAATTTGAAAGGACTTCAACAAGCCAAATCATATTCAATTATCTACCCATCAAAACAACAATAAAGCCTACAAAATTTAGGTCTATAGCAACAACATCTTCAAATATTCTTCAAATAAATCATGATTGAACTGTTTTTTCAATTCATTGATATAAGTATAATATTCTCTTAAGTGGTTGAAAAAAATATTACCATGTGAACTTTCATGACACTTTATCTATTTTGTTGAAGTCATCTTTTTGTTGAAGTTCTTATTGAATAGCTTATATTTATTGAATCAAATTCTACCATCATTGCATTTTCCTAGAAGAATTCCTTTTGCTACATTCTCAGGATTTCAAATTATCGAATTAAATTCCTAAAAGAACTGATTGACATCAAGATAGTGAAGGATCTATTAATAAAATATATATAGGCTTTATGAGTTGGAGCTATGAATCCTTTGATCGAGGCAACAAGCTTACTGCATTAGATTGAAGATGATGGACAAAAAAGCATGGAAGTGATGAGGAGAAAGGAGCTTGTTCATGGTCAGATTAAAGTTGTGGTAGAAAATTAGAATACAATGGCAACTATGGTTACTAATGATGTTTTTTCAAGAGATCTTGATGGACATAATAAACTTGTGTTTTCGGTTGTAATATCAATTTATTCTTGTGTTTTTCGTTTCTTTCTTTGTATCATCCTTGAGAATGGTTTATTTTAGTGGTGAAGGTTATTATATTTTTTCTTGTTTTTTGATGTATCCCCTTGAAGGGCTCTTATTATACTTTATTATTTGTGGATCAATAAAATTGAGGTTAATCTCCTTTATATTTTGTGCTTGTTAAAAAAAATATTTCTTACTAAAGAATATTAATAATGGCAATTAAGTGGTATAACATGATATCATTAAAGTAAATCAATAATGGAAATTAAATGGCGAAAGAAAGCATCATTATTGTAAATCATTAATGACAATTTAGCAGCACAGGAAAGCGTCATTAAGGCAAATCAATAGTGACGATTTAGAGACACAAATAATTATTGCTAAATAATATCAATAAAGGTAATTAAATGGCAAAATAAAGTGTTACTAAAGTAAATTAATAGTGGCAATTTAGTAAAAAAAAGTCATTAAATGAAGCATATAGCGACACTAATAATGTCAATTAAATTGCCATTAATATAAATAAATAGTGGCAAATAAATTACCATTAAAAAAGATCATTGATAACATTATTTGTGGCAATTAAAGTGTCATTAATGCCATTGATCTAGCGACAATTGTACAATTGCCGCTAACCTTTTAGTGACGCCAACGAAGGTAGCAATTAAGCGGCAATTATTTTAAGTGTCGCTAATTACATATAGCGGCAAATAAAAGACCTATAGTGGCAAATATTAAATGTCACTAAAGGCTATTTTTTTGTAGGGTCCTCTCAACCATCTCTTCCTTCCAAGGTGACAACCCTGCCCTTGCCCTCCATCGTTTTCTCGCCATTTGTAGTGGCACCCCTCTTCAACTTCTCGCCATCCATGATGATGTCCTTCTTGGGCTTATGGTCGAAGAGGCGCCCAAAGATGTTGTGGTGGTGGTGGGCTTTGAGGACCTCCTTTTTTATGTCACCTTGGGAGGAGGAGGTGGTGGTTAGAGAGAGAGGGTGAAGGAGGTGCTCGAAGGTTGGAGAGTGGGGATGGAGGAGATGGTTAGAGGTAAGGAGGAAGGAAGGTGAATTGGCGAAGGGAGGGGGTGAAAATTAAAAAAATAAAATTTGAAGACTAAAAAAAAAATTAAGGACTAAAAAATAAATTTTTATTACATTTTAGTTCAAAATCGTTAAGTTTAACGATTATAGCTAACGGAGTGGCAAATACGAAAACAATGCTACTTTTTCAATAGCATATCTGTAAACATAGTGAATTAAATGACATTTAAGTAATTTCAAAAGATTTTAGTGGCATTCACGTAAAAATCTCAAGATATAAAACAAACCTCCATTCTATTCTGTTAAAACTCTTCTCCATATCTAACTTGATAGCCATGTACTTCCCTTCGGTGTTCCAAGTGCTCATGGAATGTAGTATCTCCTTTTCTACTATGATGTTATCAGAGATCTGTCTTCCTTTCAAAAATGCACTTTGATTTGGTGAGATGATTCTAAGTAGCACCCTCTTGACTCTTGTAGCTATAAGTTTGGAAATGACCTTGTCAAGAGTGTTAGTGAGATTTATTGGTCTATGGTCTCCAGGTTGCTCTGAGTTTCTACCCTTTGGAATCAATGCAATGAAGTTGTCATTTAATTCCATAGGGAAACAACCAGAGACATCTTTGATTCGCTCTCGAGACATGACGTTAGAAATCTTTCCTTGAGTTTTGGATGATCGAGTTGGGTCTTCCCTTTTTAGAGGGAGCATTGCTAACCATTTGCAAGAAGATTTAGGCTTTTTTTGGCTTGAGATACTTGTAAAGCCACTCCACTCAAGATCATTCAATTATCAATCTTAAACCTTTGATGATCATCGATGATGGGAAATGATGGGCACTTGGAATGCCTAGCTCTCTTTTAGGGTAATAAATTATAAGTATTCACCAAGAATACCAAATATCCTGACATTCTTAGTCATCCCATCTTGGTAGGAGTGTATCCACATAAGTTCTCCCTCTTTCGATATCTGGCATCTTCTACACTTGCAGTCATTGACGGGGTTATTGCTTTAGTACCACTATACAAGTCTTGATTTTGATCCTCAACCCACCATCATTATTGGGAATCACCTGCTTCCAAGTCCAACTTTGGTAACTGATCTTCATGTAAATCATCCCAAATTGGTTATGTATACATCATAAATAGGATAGTCACAATATTCAATCCTTACCCATCCCTATCTGAGATTTATGAAGCGATTAGCCTTTATTGATGGGATTATTAAAAGAAATGATACAAAATATGGAAAGAGAGTCCCTACTTTCTTTTACTTACATTTCCTTCAAGTAATGGTGCTTAAGACCTTCCTCATTGCAAATCCATCCTTTGAAGGCTCCTAAGATCATCATTCTCAAACCTCTTACACTAGCAAGTTTCTAGTTCATCACTCCCTCTCTTCTTCCCCTTCTTACTCTTTGATTTCTTGAATAGTAACAATTGAATATGTTTTCCATGATTCCTTCCTCAACCCCCTATTTATACTTGGTTTCATCCTATCCTTATCCTCATCCAAGCTTACCTTCATCCCTATCCAATTTTCATGCTTACCCTGGTTGATCCTCATCTCTATTTAATTGTCAACCTTATTTGTTCATACTTTCATCCTTATCTATTCATACTTATCCTCATCCAATTAATCTCATCCTTATCTATCACGACCCGGTCCCAAATCCTGACAGAATCTAGGACTGGCTCGCTTTGGTTTATCCCAAGATCTAGTCGTTCAACAAGAAATAACCAAGTAACATTCAACAAACCACACAAGTACAGTAATTAAGCAAAAATAAAGTTTCAACAGGTGGAAAAAGAACAGTGATATTACAGCTATCACATCAAAGAGTACATGTAATATAATACAAACTATAAAACTCACTAGCAGGCAGTGGAACTAAAACTAGGCTCGACCAGGCCAGCGTCCTCAGCAGCCGGTGGCTCGGGCTACTCAAATCCTTGACCTGTACAGAATATATTTGACTGGAGTCAGCTAAAGCTGAGTAGAGTGGTGGCTAAGAATTAACATGCATTAACATAAAGTTTTCCATCTTCTAATTATATTATACATGTGGGTGCGTAGAGATCTCTAATTAGGATTTGTTAAGTAATCATCTGGTTCCCTATAGGAATGATTTCGCTTGCAGCTTCCCGTGATATAGGATGCCCACGTGGCACTCTCCTGGCCGTGGGAGTCCCACCGTGGTAGTCCTATACTCTGTCTACTACCCCGAGGTCACGGTCGTGACGTAGCGGTGACTATGGCACACGTGATAAGCGTGCAGGTAGTTACCCCACACTGGCATGCGGTCAGTCGTTTCCACTAGCGGGTACGCCTCAACGTACAGCACGGAACAGTGTAGGGCCTTGCCCTCTCAGAACAAAACAGGGGTCTTGCCCCTCCTCAGTCCGCGTACCCTCGTCTGACTACCCCGGTTTGCCCAACGGGCTGATGGGAGTCGGTATAGGGTGGCCATACCTAGCCTCGAGCCCCCTGGGGCGGATAGCTCCCCCCTACACTAAGTAGCTCACCTCGGTACCACGTACATGAGGGCCAGTAAGAGTTGTCATAGAGTGGCCAAACCCACCCTGGGTCCCAACCCAAGGGCGGCAAGCTCCCCTCTACACTACAAGGGATAGTTGCTCTCTTCGATACTACGTACACGAAGGTCAGCTTACCTCCCTTAGCAGCTGTCCATAGGCAGCAAATTCCCAGAACCATCAGGTTCTTCGAGGTACGGTGTTCATGTTTACATTTCCTGGGAGTTTATACAGGAATTTCTTTGTTACATCCGGGTTGGAATGTTTGGGTCAACAGCTCAATTTCCATTTTATTATAGTAGGGGTCCATTTTAGCAGAAAAACAGGCGATTTTCGATTACTCAGTTATTCACATGTCGTAGGGGTCCATTTTAGCAAAAAAATAGGCAGCTCTTGATTACACAATCATTCACATGCAGTTTCTTCTGACCTCAGTGTTCATGCCAAGACCTAGGGTTCAAGAATCTATTCTCGAATATATGTTTAATCCTTCCTAGGGTTCATCTCAAGTCCTAGGATTACTTACTCGCATATATTAAATTTGAGATTTAAGGTTGTAACCACTCTACCTGGGTAACCGGGTGGAATGGGGGATCGTACAGTGGCTCTCGACGTCTCCACAGGTCCCGACACCCGACGGACTGAAGACCTAAACACGAATTGATGGGCCAAAAGGTTCAGAAGGATGTAAACAAGGTATCATTATACAGAGAAACTTGTATGGAAAATAGAGACGGTTCGTTTGCGTAAAACCGATAATAATAAGGCCTTACACGGCCCCAAAACACACTATCGGACGGAAATCAGACGTCTGGGAAAGGTCCCAAACGTCTTAAAACAATTCTCAGGGATACCTCTCTTGGTGTTCCGCTATCAGACGTCTAAAACTCAAATCCCACATCCAAGGACTTTGTCAAACGTATGGGAGTGATTCCGAATGTCTGAAATTGCCTCGGCTACGCTCCTGCCCTCTGACACATACGTATGCTGTTAGGACTTGTTAGAGAGGAAAAGTACGGAAAGTAGATCTCTACCAGACGTCTTGCCATACCTTCGGACGTCTGGTGAGACGTCTGGGTGTTTCTCTAGCCATCTGATTCCGCGAAAAAATGACTTCCGCGGAATCGCCCTAGCTCTCCTTGCCTGCAGGTGTTGCAGCAGAACGCCGCTGCAGCCTTTGCCCTCATGCTTCCTCTCGCTCGGCCCTCTGCCCTCACTCGCTCTCGGCTATTGATGAGAACCTCATCATGAGCCATAACTAGCTCATTTTGACCTAATACAAAGGATAAAAGCTCCTACATAACTCAAGGAAAGGCTTAACTCAGAGAATTCTGAGTTTAAGGAGAAAACAAGTCATAAGGGGTAAAAATGCAATTTTACCAGTATAATCTGCATACAGGGTAATTCAGGGTCCAAACATAGGTCAAAGCAACTTAATAAGAATAAAAGTGGGATGAGATGATCTAGCAAGGCTACAGCAATTCCAAGGAACTAAATGATAATCTGTAACCCTAAAACAACCCACTTCAATTCACGAGGTTTGAGGCAAAGTAAAAATAGAATAAACCCTCTAAAATTCATAGAAAAATAATCTCTAGGGTTTAGAACCTTCAATTTGGCCTTCAGAACCCATTTTGACCTACATTGAGAACCATGCCCAATTAATAACTTAATTTGGGTTTTCGCATAAATTGACCGGTCAAACAAGGTTTAATATAGAAATGAAATTCACCATCAGATTCCTTAGGTCCTAATTAGTCATGTATAAAAACTTGAGCCTAAGAAGAAACCTCCTTGACCAACTTTACACTTTGGTCCTCATATATTTACTTTTTGGCCCTCAACTTTTGAACCCTCGCATTTTGGCCCCTAACTCTCCTTCGTTCTTTGCGTTCAGGTCCCCCCTGCAAAACCTGCCAGCACCATGCTCTGGCGACCTTGCGCGGAGCATGGCGCCGCGCAGGGTGAGGGGGAGAGCCTGGCAAGTAAACCGGGGGTGCCCTGCGTCGTCAGTCGTCGCAGGGACACCCCCCTGGTCGCTGTAACCTGCCATACCGGCCGTGCGAACGCACGGACGGTATGGGTTTCCATCTCCGGCATCCTCCGGCGAGGGAGACACGTCGTCTCCCTCCGCCTTCCTCCCTGATTCAGTCCCTATAAATACCCCCGTCGCTCCACCGTTCTTCCCAGCTCGGATCTAACGGAGAAAACCCCCAACTTTCCTCTCCTCTCACTCCGACAGACGCCCACCAGCTCTGGCGGTTCCTCCTCCTCCTCCTCTTCGCTCTGCCGCAATACCAGCAGCATTGACTTCTTCCCCTGCTCTTCCCGCGCCACGCCGTACCCAGCTGGCGCATCTCCGGCTCTCTGCTCGTCGCCGCCCCTTCCCTGGGCATCTTCTTCTCCGGCGACAGTCGATACGACTGTCGCCCTGCCCCGGCCCCTTTCGTCTCCATAGCTAGGTCAGAACTCCTCCCATCTCCCCCTCTTTCTTTTCCCCACTGTCTTTTATTTGATTAAACCCTCGACCGCTCCTGTCCACCGTCACCCCCTTCGTCTCCGGCCATCCTCCGGCGAGCCGGTCCCATCACCCCAGCAACCCACACGGCTCGCCGACCACCGCAGAACCTCCGCCTCCTCACCCTGATCAACCCCCGCCCTTCCACTTCCCCCACATCACCCTCTGCAACCCCACCGAACAAACCCATCCTCCGACCCACAGTCCGACCTAGGGCAGCCCTTGCACGCCGCCCCACGCCTCGCCACCACCCACACGAGCTTCGCCGCACTCTGGCGAAGCTCCCGGCACCTTCTGATTAGGCCGAGAGGCCGTTTTTCTGTGAACAGGCCACCCGACCTCCGCCGCCATTGCCGTGCAGAAGGAGCTGCTTCCGCCTGCAGCTGCAGGCGCGCCACGCTCAGCGCCACGCCCAGATTCGACTCCCAGGCCTTGCGAGGCATTTCAACAAAACATCAGGCTCGCAGCTAAGGCGAAGGCTTCGCGTGACGCCGCGATCGCCCGCTGCTTTCTCCGCTGCGGGCGCTCAATTGAGGTGGGACATTTAGTCCCACCTCGGAAAAGTCTGAAGAGGCGCAGCGGTTTAAAGCGAAAAAGTGCTGGAGGCTTACTGCCTCAGCACACGGGGTGAGGTCCCCTTCACCCGTCTGGTTACCCGGTCTCGTCCGCGCTCACGCCCCGCGGATCTGACCCGACCCGACTTAGACTGACCTGCACTCCTCGCCCACCACGCACGCCGGTGGGCCTGGACCCGAGCGCGACCCGTACCCGGCTACCCGACAGCTCTGGGAGAGCTATCCTATGAGCGGATTCTGTGAGAGAGAGACGGAGGGGCGGGGGGGTAGAGTAGGTTTTGCCCCCTGACGTAAACTCTGAAGTGTGCAGGCACAGGTGAAGAAGAAGGACCGCGGAAGAAGAAGGAAGCTGAGGGAGACACTGTAGCAACAAGCGGTTTAAGTCGTCTGATTGGAAAATCAGACGACGTCCTGAAGGGAAAAGAAGAAAGAAGGAGAGACGACGTCCTGACAGGAAAAAGAAAAGAAGAAAGAAGGAGATCTGAAGAACAACAGAAGAAGGCGAGGCAGAGGAGAACACAGGGAAGAACTCAAAGAAGAAGAGCAGGAACAGCTGAAGGAAGAAGGAGAACATCACCACTGCAGATAAAGAAGAAGAGGATAACAGAAGATCTGAGACGAGGAGAAGCAAAGAGAAAAGAAGAAAAGACAACAAATTCTTTCTCTCTCTTTCTTTATTTTTTGTAAAAGAAACATGTATATCTCTAGAATACAACTTGCTCCCTGAGTTCGACCTCGGGAACTCTTTTATTTTCCGAGTAAAAAATTTTTGAAATGTTGGCAATAACTGGCTATACTACAACGCTATAACAATAAAACCCGGTTGCCGTCACCGTTTCATTTTGGCGCCGTTGCCGGGGAGCAACGGCTATTCTAGAGGTAAACATTCCTGTTTCTTTTTAGTTTCTGATAATCTCCTCTCTTTTGTGCAGCTACAGGAAATCAAGAAAACAAGCAACCGCACGACAACCACTCCGAGGACAGGTAAATTTTTTTTTTTTTCCTCTTGCTATTAACCCCTAAACTCTAAAGAGGAAGAAAAGAAAAGAACAAGCAATATAGGGCTAACCTGTCTTCCATACTTAGTAACCATAAAGAGTTGCATGTTTTCAACTCATTACTCCTGCACACTATTAAGGGTATTTTAGGGCTAACACATTCTTGCTTGAGCCCTAATTACCCAACAAAGAATTAACTGGACCAAGTAGAGCCAACCTAGGATCCAACACTAGGGATTTAGAGACACACTCCTTAAGCAAGAATTGAGAAAACCAAATGAAGTGTGCCCAAGCCCTTGTCTGAAAATACCTATTCAAAGAAAACCTAAAACAATTGGCTCTCTAAACACTTGAACCCTAAAAGACAGGACCTAAAAGCTCTCAAAGAAAACAAGAGGTAAAGTTGACCCCTTGGGTCAACCAACCTTAAATTAGGTCACTCTTTGCACTTAAAAGACTAAAGTTCAAGTGAAAACCTTAAGCACCCTGATCTTAAAATTGGTAGACTTAAGAGGTCAAGATCCTCATTCTGGTCTACCTGGAACCGCAGTGACAAGAGAGGTCGGGTGGGGGAAACCCTGTAACCCGTGAGGATGCTCTACCGTGTAGGGGTCTTCGCGGGACTCTCCCTCTCTGGCTGCCCAGGTAATTCTCAGGTGAACGATCTTTCTGATCAAGGGGTCCATCTGCCCCGAACCTCTATAGTCACCCAACAATTTTTGGGTGTCTTGATTGGGTCCAGCACCTGCTTATCTCATCCAGCCCTTCAGTACTTTGCAGGAGGTCCTTGAAACTTCCTATAGAAATTCACTCTCCCCGAGGCTAAGCCTCGGCTCCCTTGTTTTTGCAGAAATCATTCACATAGCCCCTCTTTCCTCTGAAACCCCACCGAACAAAGTCCCCTTCTTCCATTAATTCAAACTTCTGATTCTATCTTGATTCCACCACCTGATTCGAAGATGCAGCCTAATTACCTAGCAAGACTACAATGTAAAAAACCTGAATATCTGAGATCCACGAAAGATAAAATGATTGAGGATGCCCTTGAAATCTATGAAATTAAATATAAACCCTCAACACCAATAGGAAACATTCAGGTTGATGTTCCAACAACCACAGCTTTCATCATAAACTGTGCCCAAATTCTATTGACTGAAATTTCAAAAGGATCAACCCGAGATATGCTCATGACAGGATACATTGAGATGGAAAAATTACACCAATCTGAATACCTTCAATGCTTGACAAATCCTGTACTTTGGGAACAACACCAAGATGCCCTTATGAAACGGGTAGAAATGATGAAATCAGTAGAACAAATTATCAACCAGAAATACCCGTATATACCAGAAATAGAGGATGAACCATCTTGGAACAGTATTAAGGAACAATCCAGTTTCCCAGATCTCGGGATTGAGGCACAAAGTGGTTGTAAAATCCCAACCCAGATAGAAGAGAATGTTGAATTAGGTTGGGATATTGCAGGAGAACACAATGATGAGCCAAACTTAGACCATGAATTGTCAAGCCTAGAATTTCAAAACTCCTGCAATAATGAGATCGGAACTGAACCTTCTGAGGGTATAAATTCCGCCCCTTATTTTGATAAGGTGACCCTCGAAGGTTATTCGGACTTAGGTTCTAATAATTCTACCCACATCCTAAGCCTAGAACCTAGATCTGAAACTTATTGGGAAGATTATGAGGCCCCTTATGAGAAAGATCAAATTTTTACAGAATATGATTCCGGGCCTCTATTTGATGAATATCCCTCTCCAACATTCTCAGGAAATCTGATCGATTTTTCAGAAAACATGCCAATTTACGATACAGAAACTGAGGAGTTGGATGAGCAAGGTTTTAATGGGGTCTATCCTACCAGCTTAGAGCTTGAACAGAACATCTTTTTGAGCCCAGAATTGACATATAGGCTAGAACCCAGTCAGGCTGCTGATTCCACATCTGATGATTTTTGCTGTGGTGGAATTCATGATCATGAATCTCATTTTCGCCAACTCTCCGACAATTTCAGATCTGACTATAATTGCGGAGAGATTCCCCTTCCTGAACACGCCAGGCCTATCTACGACCTCAGTTCACATGACTCTGACTCCGACTCTGAGGTCCTGATTCCCGAGATCACTAATAACACAGAATCATTCCTTTTCGATCCTCAGGGACCAAAAACAGAAAATGCCAAGAGTGATTACAACCAAGAATCCAAATTTTTTCTCGAATCCGATTCCTTTCATCCTACAGACACTCTTCCGGCATTTGATAGTTACCCAGAGGACTCTCTACAGAAAACCACCTATCATCTGTTTCTAGAAGAGCCCTCGTACACAATGGCCACCTCGTCCGCACACACAGAACGGATCAAAACCTCTCCCAAACCCCGACCCGCAACCGGACTCAATTTCTATTCAGATTCACCTCTCACCGAGCCGATTGCATTTCCACATCGGGTTTCGAACATTGATCAGACTACATACCATGCTCTATCATTCTCTGATCACCCCTGTAGGGTTCCTGCATCAACCACTGATTATTCTACGAGTCCCTACTTTGACCAGGCTGATTCGACTCAGCCAAACCCTGCGTTTACACTTCCACATCTATCTGAGCTTCATAGTATATGGTGGGTTCCACACCTTTTTATCCACATCTATCAGCCCACCAGATTGATTGGGTTTGGGCTGCATCATCAGCCTGTTGATCTGAACAAGCACCTGGTTGGACCAACCAGGCTCTTAATCAAGGTGCTTGTCTTACAAAACTCCGCTGATTTGACCATCCCCTCTCCATCGCATTTCCCGCTTGGCTGAAGGCATCAAATTTAGCGCTCAACGGGAGGCAGCCCGTCATTCTCTTTGAAAACCTGAAACTTGTTCTGACAGCTTTTTGCACTTGAAGTTCACACTTTAGGACAGCCGACTCCACCTCAGGTGCTTGCATCTGAGATTAGAAATCGTCCGCAACAGTCACCCCGACCCATTCACTCATCAAAACAGCTATCCTAATGTATGAACTTAGTTGAATAAAAACCCCTAGGTTACAATGAGGACATTGCAAATCTTAGGCATGGGGGGGGGGTATGAAAGTGCAAAACTTGTAAGAAAAGGTTTCAAACAAAAAAATTCACATATGCCAAAAACACCATAAAAATTAAAAATTTTTCGAAAAAGAATAAGAGGAAAAGAGGAGAAGGAAATTTTGTGAAGGAGAAAAGAAACAAAATGAAAAAGGAGCACAAAATTATGAGAAAAGGTGATAGTCATTAGTAAGGAACTAAGGAATTAACCTAAGTTCTAGACCTCATTCAAGAAAATAACTGAAAAGTGCACAATGAGATTAGTAAGAATGCAAACCTTAGGCATTCTTGAATAGACTCTTAGTACCCATTAAGATCTGGACACTCCTCAAGAGGTTGAGGAAAATGAAAAGCTGAAGTATTAGGTCTAAGGCTTAGGGAGTATTTGGCCTCGTTAACTAATTTTTGGTTTACGGGACTCAGTAACCTAAGCACCCTAACCTCACACACAGCCTGGTTCAGTAAGCGTAAAAATCAGAATCACGCAGAAGCGTCGCAAAATTCTGAAAAGAACACCTAGAATAGGAGCGGCCGATCAACACAAGTTGATTTGGACGAGTTCCCAGCGCGGAGAGGCGGGAAATCCCCTCGAAGATGCGCAACAAAATATCATCTCCTCGGTGCTTGTCTCTTAGGATATTTACATATCCTACTGGGGGCATGTAAGCACTCTGCTGGTTCAGATTCCATGGATGGCATTATCTCGAAGTGTCAATTGCCAGGGTCTGGATTCGGCCACGGAACACCATGGATGGGATTATCTCGAAATCTCAATAGCCAGGGTTCCGGGGGTTGCCATGGGCGGTGCTATCTCGAAGCATCGATCGCCAGGAACCCTTGAGGATTAATGATGGGAGCAAGGAATCTGATACAAACCGTGTTGAAAAGCCAATCCTAGGCTAGAACTAAAAAGAAAAAGAGAGAGAAAACTCTCCAAACAGAAAAACTTTCTATCTCTCTCTTACAAAATGCACTGCGAACTGAGCCAGGGCTAAAATCATTTCAAGCACGGGTGCTTTAACCACAAAGTCCAATAAACCTTAGGTTAGTTCTTGTGGACCTTAAAAACTTTTGCTAAAGACTGAGGCTAAGGCTAGACAGATTTGGATCTTGATTGGTACTAGAGTACCTTTTAGGCCTATGGTCAGCATTCTAACCTAATCTATGCTCAAATAAAAAGCACTTATCTAAAACTATTAAAAACTTCATGGTCTAGAACAAGGGTTGAAACCTTAAGTTTTTGCTAAGGGACTAGCAAAAGCTAGGCATGGGGGTATGATGAGAACCTCATCATGAGCCATAACTAGCTCATTTTGACCTAATACAAAGGATAAAAGCTCCTACATAACTCAAGGAAAGGCTTAACTCAGAGAATTCTGAGTTTAAGGAGAAAACAAGTCATAAGGGGTAAAAATGCAATTTTACCAGTATAATCTGCATACAGTGTAATTCAGGGTCCAAACATAGGTCAAAGCAACTTAATAAGAATAAAAGTGGGATGAGATGATCTAGCAAGGCTACAGCAATTCCAAGGAACTAAATGATAATCTGTAACCCTAAAACAACCCACTTCAATTCATGAGGTTCGAGGCAAAGTAAAAATATAATAAACCCTCTAAAATTCATACAAAAATAATCTCTAGGGTTTAGAACCTTCAATTTGGCCTTCAGAACCCATTTTGACCTACATTGAGAACCATGCCAAATTAATAACTTAATTTGGGTTTTCGCATAAATTGACCGGTCAAACAAGGTTTAATATAGAAATGAAATTTACCATCAGATTCCTTAGGTCCTAATTAGTCATGTATAAAAACTTGAGCCTAAGAAGAAACCTCCTTGACCAACTTTACACTTTAGTCCTCATATATTTACTTTTTGGCCCTCAACTTTTGAACCCTCGCATTTTGGCCCCTAACTCTCCTTCGTTCTTTGCGTTCAGGTCCCCCCTGCAAAACCTGCCAGCACCATGCTCCGGCGACCTTGCGCGGAGCATGGCGCCGCGCAGGGTGAGGGGGAGAGCCTGGCAAGTAAACCGGGGGTGCCCTGCGTCATCAGTCGTCGCAGGGACACCCCCCTGGTCGTTGTAACCCGCCATACCGGCCGTGCGAACGCACTGACGGTATGGGTTTCCATCTCCGGCGTCCTCCGGCGAGGGAGACACGTCGTCTCCCTCCGCCTTCCTCCCTGATTCGGTCCCTATAAATACCCCCGTCGCTCCACCGTTCTTCCCAGCTCGGATCTGACGGAGAAAACCCCCAACTTTCCTCTCCTCTCACTCCGGCAGACGCCCACCAGCTCCGGCGGTTCCTCCTCCTCCTCCTCTTCGCTCTGCCGCAATACCAGCAGCAGAGACTTCTTCCCCTGCTCTTCCCGCGCCACGCCGTACCCAGCTGGCGCATCTCCGGCTCTCTGCTCGCCGCCGCCCCTTCCCTGGGCATCTTCTTCTCCGGCGACAGTCGATACGACTGTCACCCTGCCCCGGCCCCTTTCGTCTCCATAGCTAGGTCAGAACTCCTCCCATCTCCCCCTCTTTCTTTTCCCCACTGTCTTTTATTTGATTAAACCCTCGACCACTCCTGTCCACCGTCACCCCCTTCGTCTCCGGCCATCCTCCGGCGAGCCGCTCCCATCACCCCAGCAACCCACACGGCTCGCCGACCACCGCAGAACCTCCGCCTCCTCACCCTGATCAACCCCCGCCCTTCCACTTCCCCCACATCACCCTCTGCAACCCCACCGAACAAACCCATCCTCCGACCCACAGTCCGACCTAGGGCAGCCCTTGCACGCCGCCCCACGCCTCGCCACCACCCACACGAGCTTCGCCGCACTCTGGCGAAGCTCCCGGCACCTTCTGATTAGGCCGAGAGGCCGTTTTTCTGTGAACAGGCCACCCGACCTTCGCCGCCATTGCCGTGCAGAAGGAGCTGCTTCCGCCTGCAGCTGCAGGCGCGCCACGCTCAGCGCCACGCCCAGATTCGACTCCCAGGCCTTGCGAGGCATTTCGACGAAACATCAGGCTCGCAGCTAAGGCGAAGGCTTCGCGTGACGCCGCGATCGCCCGCTGCTTTCTCCGCTGCGGGTGCTCAATTGAGGTGGGACATTTAGTCCCACCTCGGAAAAGTCTGAAGAGGCGCAGCGGTTTAAAGCGAAAAAGTGCTGGAGGCTTACTGCCTCAGCACACGGGGTGAGGTCCCCTTCACCCGTCTGGTTACCCGGTCTCGTCCGCGCTCACGCCCCGCGGATCTGACCCGACCCGACTTAGACTGACCTGCACTCCTCGCCCACCACGCACGCTGGTGGGCCTGGACCCGGGCGCGACCCGTACCCGGCTACCCGGCAGCTCTGGGAGAGCTATCCTATGAGCGGATTCTGTGAGAGAGAGACGGAGGGGCGGGGGGGTAGAGTAGGTTTTGCCCCCTGACGTAAACTCTGAAGTGTGCAGGCACAGGTGAAGAAGAAGGACCGCGGAAGAAGAAGGAAGCTGAGGGAGACACTGTAGCAACAAGCGGTTTAAGTCGTCTGATTGGAAAATCAGACGACGTCCTGAAGGGAAAAGAAGAAAGAAGGAGAGACGACGTCCTGACAGGAAAAAGAAAAGAAGAAAGAAGGAGATCTGAAGAACAATAGAAGAAGGCGAGGCAGAGGAGAACATAGGGAAGAACTCAAAGAAGAAGAGCAGGAACAGCTGAAGGAAGAAGGAGAACATCACCACTGCAGAAGAAGAACATCACCACTGCAGATAAAGAAGAAGAGGATAACAGAAGATCTGAGACGAGGAGAAGCAAAGAGAAAAGAAGAAAAGACAACAAATTCTTTCTCTCTCTTTCTTTATTTTTTGTAAAAGAAACATGTATATCTCTAGAATACAACTTGCTCCCTGAGTTCGACCTCGGGAACTCTTTTATTTTCTGAGTAAAAAATTTTTGAAATGTTGGCAATAACTGGCTATACTACAACGCTATAACAATAAAACCCGGTTGCCGTCACCGTTTCAGCTACGGAATGGCAACGAAGGAGAGGAGAGGCGAGCATGGGCGAGGAGTGGTGTCGCGGTGAGGTGCGGTGAGGCGCGGTGAGGGAGGAAGCATGGCGCTCGTATGCTGCGGGCTAAAAGTATTTCCAGACATCTGGTGGACAACCCAGACGTCCTGACAGAAGTTTGATGAACATCCCAGATGTCCGGACAGACGTCTGGTGAACATCCCAGATGGCTTAAATGGCCAAGGGGTGGTGGGTCGTTTCAATATAACAAACTTAAAGGAAGTTTCGTCCCCAAAACTTGAATTGACTAGGGTGCGAGAAATATAACGTAGTAGGTATAACAAACTTAAAGTGGACAGAAGTAGGTTAGAGGAGTCATACCTTCGAAGAGTTCCGGGTACTGCGCTCGCATTGTCAACTCAGGTTCCCAAGTTGCCTCCTCGTACCGCTGGCTTTTCCATAGAACTTTCACCAGGGGTACTTCCTTCCACCTCAACCTCCGAATGGCTCATTCTAGTATCTGTATCGGTCTCTCGGGGTAGGTTAGGTCATTTCCCACTTCGATGCTTTCGTGGCTAAGGACATGGCTGGGGTCGGCGATGTATTTTCTAAGGTTGGACACGTGAAAAACATTGTGCACTCCAGAAAGCTGGGGAGGAAGTGCAAGCCGGTAGGCGACGGGTCCTACCCGTTCTAAGACCTCAAAGGGTCCCACATATCTCGGTGTAAGCTTCCCTCTCATCCCAAATCGCTGCAAACCTGTCATCGGTGAAACACGGAGAAAAGCATGATCTCCAACCTCAAATTTTACCTCCTTACGCTTCAGATCGGCGTAACTCTTTTGCCTGCTCCGGACAGTATGTAGTCGTCGATGGATCTGCTCGATCACCTCCTGACTCTTGCATATCAGATGGGGGCCGACCTCCCATTTGGTTCCCACCTCTACCCGACTCAAGGGGGTCGTACACTTTCTCCTGTATAGAGCTTCATATGGTGCCATGCCAATGCTCGAGTGGTAACTGTTGATGTATGCGAATTCTGCCAGTGGCAAATGCTCCTCCTAGGAGCCTCTCCTGTCCAATGCGCAAGCGTGCAGAAGGTCGTCAAGGGTCTGAATGGTGCGCTCTGACTGTCCGTCCATCTGGGGGTGATAGGCTGTACTGAATTTCAGACAAGTCCCCAAGGCTTGCTGAAATTCTGTCCAGAACTGGGAAGTGAAATGAGTGTCCCTATCTGAAATGATTTCGCGAGGAACCCTGTGAAAACGTACTATGTCTCTGATGTATCTCTCTGCTAACTGTGCTGGTCCATAAGTGACTCAGATTGGCAGAAATTGTGCTGTCTTCGTTAATCTATCCACAACCACCTAGACTGCATCGTTCCCTCTCTATGTCACAGGTAGCCCCACTACCAGATCCATAGTGGCACTCTCCCACTTCCATTCTGGAATGGAAAGTGACTGCAATGGCCCTACGGGCCTCTGATGTTCGGCCTTCACTTGCTGGCACGTCAGACACTGCTGGACGAAAAGGTCAACATCCCGCTTCATGCCTCTCCACCAAAAATCACGTCTTAGGTCGTGATACATTTTCGTGTTCCCAGGATATATGGTAAATCTGGATCCATGAACCTCAGTCAGGAGCTCCCTCAATTGCTCCTCATCTCTAGGAACGCACAAGCGTCCCCTCATACGCAGAACTCCATCAGTGAAAGAGAAATCTCTTGGGTTCCCGCCAATACTTGGTCCCGCTGTGCCTGTAGATATGAGTCCGTCATTTGTTTAACCACGATGCGATCCACCAGCTCTGGTCGTGTCTGCCTTATGACTATCACTGTCCCGCAATACCCCTGTGTCTCCTGGAGTCACCAGCTGCTCAACTCCTCCATGAACCTCCAACTTTGTGCTTGTAAGCAAGACAAGTGGGTGGGCGCCTTTCAACTCAGGGCGTCAGCCACCACATTGGCTTTTCTCGGGTGGTAAGAGATGCTGCAATCATAGTCTTTCAGGAGTTCCAACCAGTGTCTCTTCCTCATGTTGAGCTCCTTCTGGTCAAACAGATACCTGAGGCTCTTGTGGTCAGTGAAAATCTCGAATGTTTCTCCGTACAAATAGTGCCTCCAAGTCTTCAATGCTAAGACGACTACTGCCAGCTCTAGGTCGTGGGTGGGATAGTTATGCTCGTGGGGCTTCAGTTGCTGCGAAGCATATGCGACAACATGACCCTGCTGCATAAGTACACGCCCTAATCCCTGCAACGAGGCATCTATGTAGATGATGAATCCGCTGCTGCTGTCAGGGATGGTAAGTATAGGAGATGAAGTCAACCTCTCTTTCAACTTCTGAAAGCAAGACTCACACTCGTCGGTCCAGGCGAAGGGTACGTCCTTCTAGTCAACTGAGTCAGGATGAGCAATATGCGAGAATCCTTGGATAAATCATCTGTAATAACCAGCCAGCCTCAGGAAACTGCGTATCTCAGTCACCGAACGTGTTCTCTCCCACCTGAGTATTGCTTCTACTTTGGCTGGATCCACAGCTAAACCGTCCTTTGAGATCACATGGCACAGGAAGGTGACTTGTCTTAACCAGAATTTGCATTTGTTGTATTTGTCATACAGTCTATGCTGCCTCAAGGTGTCCAAGACCATGTGAAGGTGTTGCTTATGCTGTGTCTGGTCCCGTGAATAAATGAGCATGTCATCGATGAAAACAACCATGAACTGATCCAGATACGGCTAAAAAACACGGTTCATCAAGTTCATGAAGGCGGCAGGGGCATTGGTCAATCTAAATGGCATGACCAAGAACTCATAGTGGGCGTACCGTGTACGAAAGGATGTCTTGGAGAAGTCGGTCTCCCTAATCCTCAGCTGATGGTATCCTGACCTCAGATCTATTTTTGAAAATACCGTGGCATCCCTCAGCTGGTCGAAGAGGTCATCTATGCGTGGTAACAGGTATTTGTTCTTGATGGTGACCCGGTTCAGCTGTCTGTAGTCAATGCACAGCCGAAGAGTACCATCCTTCTTTCTTACGAACAGGACGGGGGCTCCCCATGGAGAGGCATTGGGCCTTATGAAGCCTTTCTCTAGTAGATCCTGTAGCTGTGTCTTGAGCTCTCACAGCTCAAGCGGGGCCATTCGGTATGGTGTTGAAGAAATGGGGCCTATCCCTGGTATCAGTGAGATCTCGAACTCGATCTTGCATTCAGGTGGCAGTCCTGGCAGCTCTTTTGGGAAGACGTCGGGGTACTCACAGACCACCGAAATACTCTGTATGCTGCTCACAGGGTCGGACTCTGCTAAAATGCAAGCAAGGAAGCCCTCGCATCCTTGACTCAATAGCTTCGCTGCTCGAAGTGCGGAGATGCATCTGAATCCTCCATCTACAGGCTGGCCATGGAATTCGAAGGGAGGCAGTCGTGGTATGGAGAAAACGATCTTCCTCCCAAAATAGTCCACAAGGGCATGGTATGCGGCCAACCAGTTCATCCCTAAGATTACACCGAAGTCATCCATCGGAATTATGATCAGGTCTATCGGGAGACTATATCCCCCTATCATGACCTACAGTCAACGAGAACCTCCTCGGCAACAAATACCTACCCACCTGGTCCTCTAATCAGGAAGGGCTCCTCTAAAAGCACACTGCTCACTCCCGTGCAGACAGCGAAACTCGTAGAAACAAACGAGTGAGTGGCTCTAGAATCGAAAAGAGTGTAGACAAGTCTGCCGGAAATAGTAACCATACCTGCCACTACAGAGCCCGAAGCCTTGGCATCTCCATGAGTTAGGGCATTAACATGCCCTTTAGTCCTTGGTGCAGAAGAGATAGCCATGCTCTGGGTCGGGTGGGAGGCAGCGGATCGGTTGCCTCCTCGCGACTGCTGTCCTCCTCCGTAGGGCTGGAATTCGCGGCCGCCAGATCGGCCTCTAGTGCTTGGTGTTGGGAGCGTCGGCTGTGCTCTAGTCCTAGGTGGGCAATTCCTTCGTATGTGACCCAGTTGGCCACACTGGTAGCAGAGGGGTATGCGACTTCCCTCTGTCTGTTGTCCCTGCTGGTGATTGGGTGGGGGTCTACTGCAGTGGGCTGATCCCTGTCGGGGACTCCCATAGGTCCCTGGTGGACCCACAGGACGGGACGGTTCCCCCATTGGTGTTTGGTGCCTCCTCTCCTAGCGACCTTGTGAGTGCTCCTGCGGGTAGGGCCTCTTCCGTCCTCCTCCATCAATATCTCGTGCGGACGGGTTGGTTTCCTCATAGGTCATGGCAGCCTCGACCACGCGAGAGAAGGTAGGCAGCTTCAAGGGCTTCACGTACCCCTGGATGGTGGGTCGGAGACCCTCGGTGAATCTCCACAGGCGCTCCTCCTAGGTAGATGTGGCTGTCGGGGCAAAGCGTGACAGCTCCAGGAAATGCGTGCGGTACATGCTAACTGTCATTGCCCCTTGACGGAGAGTGTGGAACTCCCGCCTCCTTTGATCCTGCCATGTTTGTGGGAAGTACTGCTCACTGAAGAGCGCCACAAACTGGTCTCACGTCAGTTCTCCCTCCTCCTGTCCTTTGACCGCCTTCCACCACTTGTGGGCTGCACTCTCCAGCTGATATGTGGCGAAGGCCACGCGGCATTCTGCAAGAGGACAGAGGGTGTCGAAGATCTTCTCCATTTGTTCCAGCCAATCTTCTACCTCAGATGGGCTTTCCTCCCCCTTGAAAGAGGGGGGCTTCAGCTTCCTGAATTGGCTGCAGACCTCATGGTGTAGCCGCAGCGGAGGAAGGGATGCATTGCCAGGCAAGGAAGGCTCGTGCCCCGAAGTGTCTGAAGGGGGCGGTAGAGGATCACCCCTTCCCCCTACAGCTCATCCAGTGCCGTGGCAACTTGCCTGCCCCACGGAAGATTCCCCCTCCGCATCCCCAAGAAGGGAAGGCTGAGGAGGAGGCTGATGGAGTTCCTCCTGGATAAGATTCCGGATCAGTTGGGTGAGGTCCGGGGCCTGGATGCCTGGGAGGAGAGGTGGAGCGGCTCTATCTTCGGCCATCACTCATCCTCCCCTGCGACCACGTCCTTGGCCACGACCATGCTCGCAGCCTAACTCAATAGCTCCCTGGCGAGGCATTTCCTACTCAAAGATCGAGGAGGAACGAGATTATTGGTGCCTGTTTGACCAAAGAGGAGACGTGATACTCGGACACAATAACCAAGAGAAAAGTTGTGATGGCTATCTTAGTTACATGTACAAATGTGGTGTTTTCCAGACTACTTGGCTCATTTTTTGGGACGACCTTGCTCTAATATCATCTTGTCACGACCCGGTCCCAAATCTCGACAGAATCTGAGACTGGCTCGCTTTGGTTTATCCCAAGATCTAGTCGTCCAACAAGAAATAACCAAGTACCATTCAACAAACCACACAAGTACAGTAATTGAGCAAAAAGAAAGTTTCAACAGGTGAAAAGAGAATAGTGATATTACAGCCATCACATCAAAGAGTACATGTAACCAAATACAAACTATAAAACTCACTAGCAGGCAGTGGAACTAAAACTAGGCTCGACTAGGCCCAACGTCCTTAGCAGCCGGTGGCTCGGGCTACTCAAATCCTTGACCTGTACAGAATATATTTGACTGGAGTCAGCTAAAGCTGAGTAGAGTGGTGGCTAAGAATTAACATGCATTAACATAAAGTTTTCCATCTTCTAATTATATTATACATGTGGGTGCGTAGAGATCTCTAATTAGGATTTGTTAAGTAATCATCTGGTTCCCTATAGGAATGATTTTGCTTGCAGCTTCCTGTGATATAGGATGCCCACATGGCACTCTCCTGGCCGGGGGAGTCCCACCGTGGTAGTCCTATACTCTGTCTACTACCTCGAGGTCACGGTCGTGACGTAGCGGTGACTACGGCACATGTGATAAGCACGCAGGTAGTTACCTCGCACTGGCACGCGGTCAGTCGTTTCCACTAGCGGGTATGCCTCAATTACAGCGCAGAACAGTGTAGGGCCTTGCCCTCTTAGAACATAATAGGGGTCTTGCTCCTCCTCAGTCCGCGTACCCTCGTCCGACTACCCCGGTTTGCCTAACGGGCTGACAGGAGTCGGTGTAGGGTGGCCATACCTAGCCCCGGGACCCTTGGGGCGGATAGCTCCCCCCTACACTAAGTAGCTCACCTCGGTACCACGTACACGAGGGCCAGTAAGAGTCATCGTAGAGTCACCAAACCTACCCCGGGTCCCAACCCAAGGGTGGCAAGCTCCCGTCTACACTACAAGGGATAGTTGCTCTCTTCGGTACTACGTACACGAAGGTCAGCTTACCTCCCTTAGCAGCTGTCCATAGGCAGCAAATTCCCAGAACCATCTGGTTCTTCGAGGTACGATGTTCATGTTTACATTTCCCGGGGGTTTATACAGGAATTTCTTTGTCACATCTGGGTTGGAATGTTCGGGTCAACAGCTCAATTTCCATTTTATTATAGTAGGGGTCCATTTTAGCAGAAAAACAGGTAGTTTTCGATTACTCAATTATTCACATGTCGTAGGGGTCCATTTTAACAAAAAAACAGGCAGCTCTTGATTACACAATCATTCACATGCAGTTTCTTCTAAACCTAGTGTTCATGCCAAGACCTAGGGTTCAAGAATCTATTCTCGAATATATGTTTAATCCTTCCTAGGGTTCATCTCAAGTCGTATGATTACTTACTCGCATGTATTAAATTTGAGATTTAAGGTTGTAACCACTCTACCTGGGTAATCGGGTGGAATGGGGGCTCGTACAGTGGCTCCCGACGTCTCCACAGGTCCTGTACACCCGATGGACTAAAGACCTAAACACGAATTGATGGGCCAAAAGGTTCAAAAGGATGTAAACAAGGTATCATTATACAGAGAAACTTGTATGGAAAACAGAGATGGTTCGTTTGCATAAAAGCGATAATAATAGGGCCTTACATGGCCCCAAAACATGCTATCGGACGGAAATCAGACGTCTGGGAAAGGTCCCAGACATCTTGAAACAGTTCTCAGGGATACCTCTCTTGGTGTTCTTCTATCAGACGTTTGAAACTCAAATCCGACGTCCAAGGACTTTGTCCGACGTCTGGGAGTGCTTCCGGACGTCTGAAATTGCCTCGGCTACGCTCCCGCCCTCTGACACATACGTATGCTGTCAAGACTTGTTAGAGAGGAAAAGTACGGAAAGTAGATCTCTACCAGACGTCTTGCCATACCTTCGGACGTCTGGTGAGACGTCTGGGTGTTTCTCTGGCCGTCTGATTCTACAGAAAAATGACTTCCGCGGAATCGCCTTGGCTTTCCTTGCTTGCAGGTGCTGCAGCAGAACGCCGCTGTAGCCTTCGTCCTCGCACTTCCTCTCGCTCATCCCTCCTCTCTTCACTCCGCTCTCACTCGCTCTCGGCTGTGGAATGGCAACGAAGGGGAGGGGGAAGAGGTATATAAAGGGAGAGGAGGTGAGGGGAGAGGAGAGGCGAGCATGTGAGAGGAGTGGCGTCGCGGTGAGGTGTGGTGAGGCGCGGTGAGGCGCGGTGAGGGAGGAAGCATGATGCTCGTACGCTGTGCGCTAAAAGTATTTCCAAACGTCTGGTAGATAACCCAGACGTCTTGACAGACGTCTGATGAACATCCCTGACGTCCGGACAGACGTCTAGTGAACATCCAGACGTCTTAAATGACCAAGGGGTGGTAGGTCGTTTCATTATCCAAATCTTACTCACATCCTAGTCATTATTTGATTCTAATCCTCAATTAGACATACACAAAGGAGGGGTTAACTTGCATCTAGTTCAATGTGTGCATCTAGATCAATTTCTTCTTTTGTTGGCATTTTCAAATATGGCATATATCAAAATACCTTCAATCACATATGTAATTGCCAATTTAAGGTGGATATTAAAGGAGTCAAATTTGGATCATTACATTGATGGAGACTTTTCCATTAATATAAATAATAAGTAGTGGACATTATCTCTCTCTCTCCCTTTTTCTTTTCTTTTTGAAAGGAAAAATATGTTAGACGTGGGATTCGACATGCAATGGAAAGACTACCATTTTATGAATTGCTTGAGTGGCATCAACTCAAATATTTTCCTTATTGCAAAAGAGGGACTTATTAGAGAGACCAAGAAGGAAATAAGGAAATATATATAGTTTTGTATTTTCAGTAAATTGGCCTGAAATGGACTTTAGTTGAACTTAATGGCAACTAAAACTATGTTTGATGAAGAGGTAAAAATTTAAAAGTTCATTTTCGGTTTTCCACGTTTACATTACAATGTAGAAATTTTAGATGTTTATTGAAGGGGATTATCTTCCTATATAGGAATAAAAGAAGAGTCTAGTACTCTAGTGGTGCTGATACCATTAAGTTAATTAAGTAGCTAGATTAGATTTTAAGCCTTCTCTGAAAGTTATATCTATAAAAACTAAAGTTGCAGACTATCCTTCTACGATATCCGATAGGGGAATCCTGCTGAATTCGACTTGCTATCCGTTGGAATGTTTAGCATTGTCGAGTTTGATTATAACTCTGACGAAAGCAATCACGATATGAAAAGATTGAATCCAAGTCACAAATAAGATTTTCAAAGAATGTTTAAAGAAGGCTATAGCACAAAGAGATCCCCTTAAAGTGAAATCTATTCATTGAGCTTCTATCCATGAGTAGATGCGTTGCTAGGCCTCTATATACCTTTATTTTATTTATTTATTTATTTTTGCAAGCTAATCTCCATAGGGAAGAAGTAGATCCCATTTGGACGCAGCACACACGAGGGCGAAGAGATGAGAAGAGACCACTGGACCCTTTGAAGGGTATAGATCGATCTCTCGTGAAGGGGAGTAATGATGAGAATGCAAAAGTAACAACAACAAGAAAAATCAAGAAAAGGAAAATATAAAAAAGAAGGAAAGAAGGTCCTCAAACTAAAAAGCTTCCTAACCATGCTTTGCACTTGGATGAGATATGCACCACCAAAGCAAAGTTGGTAATCCACACAAAGCAGGAACTGACATATAGAGATATGTGGGAACCTGATCGTATTAAGCTTGATTTTTAGTGTGGTCGCTAAAAACAAATTTTTCATGGACGTAATGGAATAGGGTGAGATGAGAGAAGGCGGTGTCTATGAATCAAGGGTGGCACCAATAGTCAAACAACAACTAAAGCATATACGTTAGGAGCCATTGGGAAAGAGGCTACTTCAAATGGCACAATAGGTGGCACAACCACTCAACTTTGAGATTCCACCATATCATCTGACACTAACAGGAGTAGCCACGCTACATATCACCACCTGAGGTACACAAAGGATGACAAGGTTACTGGACCACCAGCAGGCAACAATGTGACCGATAGAAGGTCTTGCAACTCACCTGTAGGAGATCTATCAACACCATTGACGCCCACCACCTCGATTGAACAAGGCCAAAGATGCAAGAAAGAATTGGTTGAATGGGGTGAGAGTGGAGGTGATGGAGATGATCGATGAAGGGTGGAAAGCCTCAATTGGCACAATGGCCAGTCAGAGCCCCATTGAGTGGAGGTGAAAGGTTAGACTTAGAGGAGACTAAAGGGGAAAGGGGAACCAAAATTCAATCCAAACTTGATTGGTCATATAAAGTAAAAACCAAACAAATTTTAAAATTGAATGGGATGGGTTTTGCTTCATTTTGGACGAGTTCCCTTTGAAAATACTCAAATTGACATGAATAGAAGTTAGTCATAGCTACCGTAATTCTGCATACAATTAAGTTTTATGTGAATGTGGAATTTTGTTGAGGTACAATTGTCAAGCTTAGTTGGAGGCAACTTACCAAAATGATTAATGGAGAAGCACATGCAAAGGAGAAAGGGTTGTGAAGGTGGTTGAGGATGGTATAGTCACATAAGACAACAAAATGTGGTAAGTAGAAAATAAAATGTAGTTGCCTTCTAGAGATTTTCCATTGATGTTACTGAAAAAATTGTATATTGTGTTACTATATTTCCTTTTATAATTAATTGCCATCATACATGTTACATTGTATTTGCAATTGTCACTTTGTTAATTTGAACTATTAAGTTTAACGATATTGAACCAAAATTTAAGTAAATTTTGCATTTATAACCCTAAAATTATCTTTCTTTTCCTCCTACTACTTTCATCTTCCTATTCTTTCTTCCACCTCCTGCACTCACCTCTTCCACCACCACCTCTCCTACTCTGCTTTACTCCTTTTCCCTGAAACTCACGTTGTTTACCTCATCCGATGAGTACATTGTTGGTGCCATGCTATCGTCACCCAACCTTCACTCTCCATCTAACCACCTCCTCCCTCTTCTTCTTCTTCCCAATAATGTTGACAACAGAGGGCTTACTGAGAGGATAGGGGGAGGGGAAGAGGCATCCACTTAGTGTTTAAGGAGAGGATGGGTATCGCAGCGAAGGGTAGAAAGGGCATTGTGGATGGTGGTGGAGGATAGGAGGGGCTTCAGAGGGGCAAGTCGGCAGCGTAACTCCATTCAAAGAGGGAGACAAAGGGGTCATTGGTGGTGGAGTACCATAGAGAGAGGAGGAGATGCTATTGTTGTTGATGGAGGAAGATCTATGGGTGGAGGTGGAAGAAGGAGGAAGGTGAAGGGAGAGGTGGAAGGAGGAAGGGAGAAATAAAAAATAATTTTAGGGTTAAAGTCATAAATTCTACTTGCTTTTGGTCAATTATTGTTAAAATTAATAACTTTAATTCACAAGTGACAATTGCAAATATAACATATGATCTTTATGGTAGAGTTTAATTAAAATCAAGAAATGCAGTGACAAGCATGTAATATAAAATATTTTTAATGATATTTGTGTAAGAATCCATATATTTTGTGATTGAAAGTGGCTTCGGTACTCTGGAGGTGACTCCTTAAGGTTGCTTTTTGTTTAGTGTTGAAGAGGTAGGTCATATGACATGTCCCGTATAAAGTCAACAGTGCAAGTGGAATAAGTGGTTTTTGAGGGATACCTTATTACATTTGCACCAAGGGTAGTGGTAAATCGACGCTGGTATGTTGCACGGCATTTTCCACGCATAAATTATGCCTAGGTGTTGTGTGCAGTCACAAGTGATGTCCGATGATGAGCTCTCTTTCAACTTCAATTTTATTTTCTACATAATGCTTTCCTCGTATTTATAACATTTACCTAACACATTTACTATTTACTTACTTCAATTTTCAACAAAATAATAATAAAAAATAACACAATAAACTGCACCTCTTGCTTTACTTACATGGCATTAAATCATATATCATTGGGTGGGTCCTGTTGCAGGATCGGGAGAGCAAGGGTGGGTACTTTGTTCAGAAGCGATCGAACTACACCATCTCTTCAATATTTTTATAAGTATTCACATATGTCCTTATCTTTTTGTACATAAACTTACGTCAAGCATGACCTTTCATTCATGTATGTCCTTAATTTTTTGTGTTCATCTATATTTTGATCTTTTCATTTTCTCTAGAAAATTATCCTCTCATAAGTGGCTTAGTTTTCAAACAATCATATTTCTAAAGGGAAGATAAAAAAAGAGATAAAAACTCGCTCACTTTTTAGCTTACATGACATCTAGGAGTTAGGGGCTCGAGTGTTATAGCACGACTGCTGCATAGTAATAATTAGTGCTGTAGCATGTTATTTAGAGCATAGTACCAACACCATGGTGTAAACAGTCATTAGAATAAGTAAGCCAAATTGATCAAAGACTGGAATAGTTTCCTATCTCTGCAGAATAATAGCACCTTACATAGCTTTTGTTCCTTTCTCTCCTCATTCCACTCAACTTAGCCTCTTGTGCAAGGGACCAGGTAACTCCAATGTAAAACTCACGCAATTATTTTTGTATCAAGTTGGTTACTTGCATTCAATATGTTTTCACTATTTCATTAATGCAGTAACCTTTACGATTAGTAGCATTGAAACATACATGAGATTAGGCCTCTTTTCATTGAATGTACATTGAGATATGGGTCTAAAAATTTCAGACCATATGTTCTAATGTTACAGCTTAGCTCAACCTTTTTTTCTGTTGCTGGAAAACAAGTCTAATTGTGGGGGAGTGGACTCCACGTGTCGACTTATAAAGCTTGACTCACAAGCCTTTATGGGTAAGGCTCAAGCTTAGTCTATGGGCCATGTTTTTTTTTTTTTTTTTGAGATCTCTTAACACTGAGAAGAGATTCCCTTGCTTCTTCCTATGTGGGCATTGAACATGCTGAATTGAAGTTTTTTTTTATGTTAATAAAGTTAGGCTTTTCCCATCAGCTATCAACATATCCCGTTGACTTTCATAGTGTATACAAAGAATTATCTATCAAATCTCTTATGGAAGCTTAGATTCTCAAGTGCACCTTGAAAACTCCTACCTACGTAGATTTTTCAAAATCGTAACGATGCGATACATGTCGAGCTTTCTGAAATCTCACTACACTTGGCAGATGTTTGATTGGTAATTTAGTCTACAAAATTTATTACAGGAAAAAAAAACTTTTTTTGATATTTATTTTCTAAAGCATCTAAATAACTATAGCGTTATCTAGACATTTAACTAAATAAATATCAAAATATAATTTCTCATTGCAGCATATTCTTTTCAGACATTTTGACTCAACGTTCTGATGTTTGGATTAAATATCTCGAAAGGATATATTATGATAGATTTAATTTAATATTTATTTTAATTAAATGTTAAGGTAATACTAAAGTCATTTCGACACTTAGTAAGCAAATATCAAGGAAAAATTTTTGTTTTCCTTATACTATGATTGTCATTGTGTATATATTTCCGTAATTTATTAATCAAGCAACTAGTTTGCTGCTTGAGCTATGTGATACAATGTAGGCTTCTCAAGGATATATATATATATATATGTATATATATATATATATATATATATGTATATATATAGAGAGAGAGAGGTGCAATGTATAAGATAACGTAAAAGGTCCATGTGATGCGAGTCATCATTTTGCCTCACATATTTTAAGCACCGTAACTATAGCATGTCCCTACTTCTAATTATAATACCGACCATGCATGCATGTGCACGTTTCAACTGAAATACTCTTTTGTTAAGGGCAGGAACCACGTGGTTGGCCCTCTCCAGTCAAATTGCCTACGACTATAGCCATTAGGATAACCCCTATCCAATCTTTTAATTAATTTATTGGATTAGGTATTGGAATTAGCTATAACTATATATATAGAGGGGTAACATGCCTCCTAATATTCGGGCCCCCCCCTTCTCCATGATTTCGGCCCAAAGTCTATTTATTATTAACCACTCATTGAGACGTTAATTAATATGCGTCCGTTCGAGAAAGGTTACTATAGCTCGAAATAATATTGTTATATATGCATGCAAATTACAGCAATCAACCTCCACGTTTATGAACTACGTCAATTGCCCATTCCATAATTAAGGTGAAACTCTATAGGTAGGTCATGCACAATGTTCGTCAAAGATTTCACGTGCGTTGAAACGTTGTCTCGATATCCAAGGTATGGATTACACCCTTTGAGGTATAGGTTACACCCTTTGAGGACTTCAAGGGTCCTCTGTTCACCTTTAATCCTCTTTCACGTTAAGGGGCTAATCCTTCTCTATTTGGTTCAGAAATAAACACTTCAGTGACAAGGTCAAGGAAACTTGGGATCATTCTCCCATTCGAATTCTATATGAAACTTTTTGATCTTAAAAGGAAGATGAAATATTGGAAAACATCGACCTTCAGGGGTATACACAAAACAATGGAGAGTTTAGAGGCTAGATATGATGAATTGGATGCCCAACTTTCATCCCAATGGGATGATGTTCTTGTTGTTGAGTTCAGTGAGTCGATCATTCTTCCTGACGATGCCCGAACTAAGCTCAATAATTTCCTTGTCCAAAAGGATAAAACTAAATGGCTTAATAATGGAGAGGGATGTAAGAACTTCTTTAGTATGATTAAACGGTGTTTTGCGAAATGAGCTAGGTCTTCCTTAACATATCCCATTAGTGATGGATCCTGGGCAAATGCTTCTGCGATTGCTGTTGGATATTTTGAATAGCTTCGTTCGACGTAGGATTGCCCCAATTCTAATGAGTTTTTTAATGTCATCCCTCCAATCATTACTGCAGATGAGTGTAATTCCCTGGCCTCTCCTCCATCGGAGACTGAAATTTTTTATATTCTCTCCCAAATGCCGTCCAATAAGTCCTCGGGCCTGGATGGGTTCAATGCTGAATTTTACATTCACTTCTTGGATTTGGTTAAAAATGATCTTGTCAATGGTATCGCATATTTCTTCAGCACTTGCAAAGTTCCAAGGTATTTCAATAATACGTTCTTATCCTTGGTTCCCAAAAAAATTGTTGTGTAGGCTCTTTCTAATTATATACCTATTAGTCTGTATAATGCCGTCTGCAAAATTGGATCAAGTATTTTTGCTGATCGGCTATCTATACTTCTTCCTAAAATCATTTCTTCGGAGCTAGCTGGTTTTATCAAGGGTAGATCAATGTTAGACCACATAGCAACCACTTTTGAATTGACACAAAGAATTGATCGAAAGGTTTTTGGCTCTAATGTTATCCTGCAACTTGATTTGGAAAAAGCTTATGATAGGGTAGAATGGAAGATCCTATGCAAAATTCTCTCCTGTTTTGGTTTCAACATTGTGACCATAAATCTTGTCAAAGCCTTTGTTCAACATGAGGGTTCCTCTATTCTTGTTGATGGCAGCTCATCCACTTTTTTCAAAGTTTCTAGGGGACTACAACAAGGGGATCCCCTTTCTCTCTTTCTATTCAATATTTTTATGGAACCTTTTATTCAGGGAGTTAAAGAGCTTGCTTTTATGGGAAAAATCCAACCATTCTCCATTAAACATGGGGTTAATACCCCATTGACCTTACTCTATGCTGATGATATTATCCTTTTCATCAATGGGAATACTAGGTCAATTCATAGTCTTGCTGATTTTATTAGGTCTTTTGAGATTGCTCTTGGACAAAAGGTTAGCATGTCTAAAAGCTATTGTTTTGTCAGTCGTCATTTCCCTACTGGAAGAATTTCTCATCTACTCTCTATTATGGGTTATCAACTTGGATCCTTCCCTTTTGCCTATCTAGGATGTCCTATCTTCCCCGGTCGCTCTAAGATTGCTTACTTTTCTAGAATCATAGACAAAATCAGATCTAAATTGGCTGGTTGGAAGGCCCATTTGTTATCTGTGACTACTCGATTACTTCTAATCAAGCATGTTCTTACTTCTATTCCAATACATATCTTATCTATTATTGAGATTCCTAAAACGATTGTCTGTAAACTTGAATCCATCTTTGCTGACTTCTTCTGGGGCTCTTTTGACACCAATTCCCACACCACTGGATAGCCTAGAATTCTATTATTAAACCTATTTTGAATGGTGGTCTAGGTGTTCACAATCTCCTTCTTTGAGAATGAAAAGAGGCTGCAACGTCCTATTTGGAGACTCTGTTTTTCCATCCTAGGCTTTGAATTTCTTGTCAAGGCCTCAGGAAATTGAACATCTCTAGGTTTTTCTAGGATGAGTTTAGGATTTGGGTTGGGAGTAGGTGTGTCAACTTCCATCCTAGGCTTAGGGTTAGAGCTACTTGGACCAGGTTGATTAGGGTAGGGTGGGTGATGTGCCATCTGGATATCGCTTGTTAATTATGGTTAATTACCGCATTGTAGTATAGTGTCGCAATTCATATGGATGTCATTTTATTTATATAGAATTTTTACTGATTTTATTTCAGGTTATTCACTGGGAGGCAATTATTGATATACATCACTCTATTATTCAAAAATCATCTTTTATTCCAAAAATGTGAAGTTTATTTACAAATGGATGAATAACAAATGAAAGAATAAAAAAATGAACTAATCTAAGTCAATTATGTACAACAATGAATAAAGTATGTTAATGACAATGTCTCAAGAATATATACAGGTATTAAGGTATTAAAAATTAATCTAAACTAATTTAGGTTAATTATATACAATACTAGCTAAGTAGTACCTTAATAAAGGTACAAAAAGACTACCTATACTAACATATATATATGCTATACTAACATATAAAAATTATATACACTAACATCTATAACGTCACTAAAAGGCCTTAAAAACAATTATATACAATCCATGGCAAAAAGAATGTATATATTACATTATACGTATATACTATACTGATATATATACTAACACACCTACTTATACAAAGTCACTTAACACATACAACACACACAGCACTCACATACTCAACTCTCAATACTTAGGATGTTTAACGCAACACACAAGCTAACACTCAACACTATACAACACTTAGCCAAATTTTAACACTAAACCTAACCCTAGTTAGTCTTTAAACGAAAATTTATTTAATTGGCGGACCCAACCCTTTACAAGATCAACTGCCCACAAGGGGCTAGATCAACCACTACTAATCTTGGGCCTGTAGTTTTTATTAGTATATTTTGTTGGTGCTAGAGCATCATGATCGTTTGTTTTGATGATAACAAAACACGTGTTATTTAACATTTGCACTTGGAGTCTTAGATTTCAGGTCAATTGCAAATGGAGACGTGATTAGACGGAGTTCGAGCTCGCATCCAGGATGGATTGGAAGAGCTTGATGGAGAACAGAGGAGATTCGCGAGGAGCGATATATTGAAGAAGGAAGGAGATGAAGAATAGGATAGATTTCCTTCTCCTGTACTCGTTGTATTTTTCGTTTCATTTGTTGCTCTTTATTTTTTTTACTTAGATTCATGTTAAAGAACCTCAAAGTACCCTAACAATAATCCTAGGAACACCGGCACAACCCTAGGATACTTAGGTTTTCTGTAGAGAACTTAGAAAACCAATATAGGGTTTAAACAGCATTTCCAGACATCTAATTCCAAGATCAGACGTTTGATAATATGTTTTAAGACGTCTGATTGCTGATTCAGACGTCTGATAACATTTAGGCTGGACTTCTTAGCTTTGTCTGATGAAATCAGACGTCCAGACCTCAGACCAGACATCTTATAAGACGTCTGATGACTTTGCCAGACGTCCAATTAGTGGACCATTAGCTGGCTTACCAAACACTCAAGGATATGACCGTTAGAGCCTTATCAGACGTCCTTAGGCCTTTCAAGATGTCTAATAAATGACTGTTTTGCCTCGGCTGACCCAAAATCTCTTCTCAGAGATTTTCTAGCCGTTGCACTCTCTTGGAAATCCATTCCCACGAAAAAGTAGGTTTCCAGATATCCAGACATAGTGCCAGACGTCCTGTATGTCGTCTGATGGACTTGCACTAGAACCCTATTTAGATCTGTTTGAAGTCAGGAAGAGACCAGCCTAAAATCAGACGTCTGATGTTGTTCCCAGACGTCTTAAAGTGATCTTCCAGACGTCTGATGCCAGGATCAGACGTCTGATAAGCCTGTCAGTGCAATCATTCTTCCTGATTTCGGCCTGATTCTCTTGGGCTTTGCTCCCAACGACTATGGAAGCTTTTCTTAGCCTTCCAAAGTTTTCCTAAGGCCTCTATAAATAGAGAGGAACCTCTTGCACACAAACATACACTTAGATACACAAGAAACACTTTGTAATGCACTCTCACACTCTTTTGTGTCCAAGCAAGCTCTTGCTCTCCAAGCTCAAGCTCTACATCTTGAGAGCATCAAGCTG
Organism: Thalassia testudinum; assembly: GCA_037157565.1. NCBI lineage: Eukaryota > Viridiplantae > Streptophyta > Magnoliopsida > Alismatales > Hydrocharitaceae > Thalassia > Thalassia testudinum. The sequence continues at coordinate 44,073,524 of JAZHRO010000067.1, read as the reverse complement.
TTGCGCACCCGCTCTCCCGCTGTAGTTCACGAGAGCGACGTTGTGCCGTCGCGTGGCTCACGCACCCGCGTCATCGATCCGACGCACTCCTTGCAAAGGGGAGTTTCCTAATTCCTATAGAAGCTAGGTTTAAATCTTTGTTGGCTCTATAGGACTATATTTGTTATTTTACTTTGTTATTTGGTTGGGTATTCGCTTTGCGAATTCCCGTCTCCTTCGTGGGACAAAATCCTTCTCGTGAAGAGAAGGGGTTGAGGAACGCTACCCTCGCACTTATAGCGTGGTTGTAATTGAGGTTGAATCACCCTCGTTTAAGTGATTCGTTTAGTGGATTTGATCAACTTGGTTGATCGGAAAATCCTAACTCGAGAGGGTTAGGTGGTGGTTTTCACCTGGTTTGGGTTTCCACATAAAAATATTTGTGCACATTGTGTGATTGAATTTTTTGTGAGATTGTTTATATTATATTCCGTAATTGATTACGTCACCCCCTCCTGGTAGGGTCTAAATTTCTACATATTTTAGCACAGTTTTGGGCCAATACTTGTCCAGACCGCTCGACCCAGCCTAACTAGGCTCCCAACCCACTCCTTACTCTCTCTATCTCTCTCTCTCTCTCTCACTATAGGGTTATAGGTTTATCTAAGCTTTGGGATTCGACTCAACTTGGATGGTAAGCTGTTGAGAGGGCTTTTTCAGGAGTTTAAAATATGTTTCGTTATAGCAAAATCTCTTAAATAGCTCAATCAACAAATATAATTTATAACTCGAATATCTAAAATGAAGTCCGAGGTCGAACATCGGGAGCAAATGTGGAATTCACGTGCTAATCTCAATCAAAATATAAATGAGCACAGGAAATCAAGCCAATAATGATGTTCAATAAATAATATCTACTCAACTGATTTGCAATGTAAAACATGAGTACTTCAAGAGTTAAATATGACAAAAAGAAAGCTAAGGCAAAATAATGGTGATTTAGATCACTAATTATTAACCTTAATTAAGCATATATCAACTACTCAAGATGTTTGAATAGTAACCCTAAATCAAAAATGCCACCCAAGCTAAGTTTTAATAATGTCATAGTACTCTCAACCAAAATCAAGCATCGCCTTCTCAAATCAGATGACTTAAGTGAACATAGCCTTCTCAAAGGCTTTTCCTTCTTCTTCTTTCTTCTTCCAGCCATTCCTTTTCTCAAAGCCTTCTCCTCTTCTTCTTTCACAAAGCACAAGGGATACCAACTCGCTCATGACTAAGTGTTGAATAATTCCTACAGGAGCAAAATCCTCCTCCCCCCTCACAAATTTCTCCTTCCTCCTCTCTCAAATATTCGGGTCATAACCGGGTATACGGATCATACGGTATTAGGTCCAGGCTCACTAGCAGTGGGTGATGAGCGAGGAGTGAAGGGCTTAGGTGAGTTCGGATCGTGCAGGTGAAGTGGGGACGTCACCCCTAGTGTGTCGAGGCGATAAGGCCTAAACACAAAATCAATTTATTTGTGCACAGTCACTCTTCCATGCCCGATGTGGGACTAAATCCTACTGCCTCTTCTTGCGTACGTGCAGCTACGGTGATCCGTCCAATTGAAGTAGTAGCTATAGTTGAAGTCCTCGATTGAGGACCTGGAGATCCTTCTGGATTCCTTCTGCAGTGCTTGCAGCGAAGGGCGATGAAGAATGCAGCTATGATGCAAAGAACAAAATCGGGGATGACTACATAGTGGAAGTGCTCCAGTGAAGACTTGAAAATCATCAACATGGACTCTTGACCACATTAAAAGAGTCCACAAGCATTGTCGGAGGGTGTGGAGTGTGATGGCGGTGGTTGCATGGTGTGAGAGTGTGTGTGGTGGTCAGGTGAAGTCAAAAATGGTGGTACGGCAGTGGGTTGTTCGATGGAGGTTTGGACGGGTAACAACCCTAAATAGGAGAGGGCTTTTGATGGTGGATGGACGATAGAACTTTTGGAAGGGTTGGAGAGGCGTTTGATGGCGTGTGGTGGTGGAAAAGCCTCGTCGGAGGAGTGGTCAGAGACGGAGATGAAGGTGGTTGGCGATGACGTCGAGGGTTGAAATTAAGATAAAAAGGGAGAGAATTAACCTAAGGATCTATGGGAACCTAACTAACCTAAATCTAAGGGATGAAAGGGGGAATTTCCTTGCTGGAGGTTCAGCAGACTTGGAGAAGGCGAAGCCTTTGGTGGGAGAAGTGATGATGACGAGGGGGCGTAGGCAGTGGCCGCTGGTATTGCAATGCGCGAAAGAAGCTGAGGAAGAAGACTCCACCCACTATGGTTTGTGAGGGTGGACGAAGAAGGTCGTCGTCGGAGCTCACCAGAGCTCGTGGATCATTCGGTGGGAGAGGAGGGAAGAAGGAGGTATTTCAGCCAAAAACAAGCTAAGGAGATCAGCGATGCAATGAGCGTGCTTTTATAGGTACTAGATGGTTGTTCCAAGCTTGGAATCCAAGCTTGAAACCATGGCAACTTGACAAAGAAGGAAACTTGAACCTTTGAAAGGTTTGCATGAGCTTTTGGGAAGGATTTCCAGCCCAATGTGCGGCTCAAGTGGAAGACAATTACATCACGAATCTCCCTTCCTATTTTGCGAGAGATCTGCCAATCAATCAGGGAGAAATCCCTACTTGAAGGTTGCTGGAGTAGGACTTCCTCCGCGATAATGGTGGAGGGACTTGATTGCAAAGAATGACGACAAAGCTAAGAGGCATTTTGTAATTATTTTGAAAGTTAGGGGCATAAGTGTAAGAGAATAGAATCATACTGGATTGAAATGCAAACTAGGTCAAGATGATCTTTGATTGAGTCAAAATTTGGTAAAAACCTAATTTGGACCTAAGGAATCTAATTGTGAAGTCAGATTTTGGTTTAAACCAAGTTTGACTATGAAAAATTACGTAGAAACCCAAATTAGGGCAACTATCCATCTGAGACTTTGCTTTAGGTCAAAATGGATTTTGATGGTCAAATCAAAGGTACCAAACCTTATAGAATATTTTTCTATAAATTTTAGAAGGTTTAGGTGAATTTTATCCTAACCAAAACCTCAGTTAATTAAGTGGGTCTGAAATTAGGATTTCAGATGTCTATTAATTCTCGTGATGTGTGAAAACCCATTTCCTTTTGCACAAACCCTCTTATTAGACATTTATGAACATTTAACCTTTAATAAACCCTTGGGAAATCCTGTGGTTATTCTGCATTTATGATATGACAGTAAAATTATAGTTTTAACCCTGGTTTTATGTTAATCTCTCAGAAAGGATATGTAGTGAATTACGACTCTTTGGCGGTTATGTAGGAGCATTTGTCTGTTAATTCTTACTAATTAAATCTAGTTATGGCAAATTATAACATTATCATCATAAGCGTATGTGCGCGATGGATTTTATATGGGTGTGGGCACTCGCTAACTCACGATGCGGCACTTTCTTTAAGCACCAATTGTAGTGCCTCAGTATGGATTTAAGGCTGATTTTAGGGCTTGATTAAGATGGTAATTACTTAATTAATTTACAATTAAATTATATGTAGCCTATACATAGGGCTACTTATTGGTATAATTTATTTACAATAATTGTATTTATAAATAAATTTAAAAATTCCTTAAAGTTAGTGAAACATACACATTGATTTTAAGTTTAATTCGTTAATTAAAATATAAATTAATAAATTAATGGTATAATTGACTTATAAATTAGTTGATTTACATTATTAACTTATTATTACAGATTTATAATTTATTTTTATTGATTTATTTCTAATTATACACATTTAAATACATGATTTATACATATATACATATATATACATTATAAGTGCTGTTCTACAATATAAATAAGCAATAATATGCTGAAACTACTTTAAACTATAATACACAACTATATAACATAATTTATTTCGTTAGTTTATTAAATTACTAATTTAAATTATATTAACTTACTAATATACCTAATTAACTTATAAATATAAATATGTACAATATATACATAAATAATTAAATATAGGAGTATATTACTGTATAATATAATTACCTTAGGTTACATATGTAATTTCCTACGGGAGGGGGGTGAGATATGCATGACGTAATAAAATGCAGAAAATAAATATCAATCTCAAAAAGAGCAATCACACAATATGGCACAAGAATTTTTAGGTGAAAATCCAAATCGGGTGAAAACCACCACCTAACCCTCTCGAATTAGGATTTTTCGATCGACAAAATCGATCAAATCCACTAACGTACTACTTTAACGAGGGTAGTACAACCTCAATTACAACCATGCTACGAGTACGAGGGTAGCGTTCCTCAACCCCTCCTCTTCACAAGGAGGATTTCGTCTCACGAAGGAGATGGGAATTCGCAATGCGAATACCTGACCAATAACAAAGAAAGATTACAAAATAACCTATAGAGCCAACAAAGATTAACCTAGCTACTATAGGTAAAGATACTTTCCTTTGCTTGGAAGTGCGTCGGCTTGATGCGAGTGTGTGAACCACTCGACGTCGCTTGGTCGCTCTCATAATCTTGGAGGGAGAGAGGGTGCGCAAACGAAGATGAAGCTCTCAAGTGTGGACACGGGCTTTGGAGAGCTTAGAACTTCTTCTTAGTATCAATGTGACATAATAAGAGTGAAAAGTAGTCTTGCAAGGTGTGTCTCTACAAGGCAAGGGTACTCCTTTATTTATAGAGGGCCTAGGAAGGCTTTGGAAGCCCTTAGAAAGCTTCCATAGCCGTTGGGGTTGAACCCAAGGCAAAACAGGCCGCAATCAGAATCAATTATGATTCTGATAGGGTCATTAGACGTCTGGTCCAGGTATCAGACGTTTGGAAAACTTGTTTAAGATGTTTGGGAACTAAATTAGATGTCTGAATCTAGGTGGGTTTCCTTCTTGACTTGGTTCAGACCTAAACAGGGTTTAGTGTATGGCCATCAGATGACATACAGGACGTCTGGCACTGAGTCTGGACGTCTAGAAACCTATTGTTCTGCAGAAATAGATTCCTAAGATAGGTTAACCGCTAGAAAATCTTACAAAGGAGATTTTGGGTCAGTCAAGGCAAAACGGTTATATATCAGATGTCTGGGGTCCTCTACGGACGTCTGATACAAGGCTAATGGTCATTTTCCTCAATGTATACTTGGTAGCCAACGTTCCACTAATTAGACATCTGGTACAAACATCAGAGTCTTCTAAGACGTCTGGACTAAGGTTTGGACATCTGATTTCATTTGACATAAGCAACAAAGTTCAGCCTAAGTTATTGGACGTCTGAGTCAACAGTTAGACGTCTTAAAAGTCACTATCTGACGTCTGATTTCCATATTAGACGTCTGATTAGGCTATCAGAACCCTATTTTATTTTTCTAAGTTCTCTACAGAAAACCTAAGTATCCTAGGGTTGTGTAAGTGTTCCTAGGACTACTTCAAGAGTTCTTTGAGGCTCTTTAACATAAGATCTAAGAAAGAAATAAAGAGCAAAACAAAGAAACAAAATTACATAGAACAAGATAAAAGGAAATCTATCCTATTCTTGTCTTCTCACTTCTTCATGCTATTGCTCCTCGCGAAGCTCCTCTGTTCTCTGTCAAGCTCTCCAATCCGCCATGGATGCGAGCTCAAACTCCATCTAAACACGTCTCCATTTGCAATTAACTTGAAATCTAAGACTTCAAGTGCCAATGTTAAATAACACGTGTTTTGTTATCATCAAAATAAATGATCGTGGTGCTATAGCACCAACAATATATATAGTTATAATTATAATTATAAGTATATACATATCTATTTATAAATGCTTAGGATTATGTACATATAATATAAATAAATAAATAGATAATTATATTATTATAATACATACCATATAACTTATCATAAATACCTACCTAAGTAAATAAAATAGTTATATAAGTTATTTATATACTTTATGTACATCTAAGTTACTATATACAATTAACTTGATATTATTTACAAGTATAAATACTATGTACAAGGGTATTTTTATTAATTTTTGAAGTTTTTTAGATTTTTATTTTCATTTTATGTTTTATATAGATAGGGGAAGAGGAGAGAAAGATGAAAAGAGGAGACAAAATACTCTTTTTGGTATTTTTATGTGTTTTTCTTTATTTCAAAACCAGAGAAGTCTAGGAATTCTACCGGTATGTTCTCCTAACTAATGAACTCGAATCCTAAATCTAAACTTACACACACCTAAGACACAACCTAATCTTACTCAAGACACCTTTATTTTATTTATTTACATTTATTTTTTTATTTTTCATACTATTTACAATTTGGGCAAAACATGGCTCGTTGGAGTTTAAAACATGAAACTAAGCCTTAACATTCATACAAAACTGCTGGAAAAATAGATCTAAACATGGTAAACAACTAACCATCAGTAGAAAGCCAATTCAAACTCAATATTATGATTGAATTATAGATCAATTCCAATTCAGGCAGTTTAACTGTAGTATTCATGTTGACAGAAGAATTCAAATACGATTTATATGCCCTCTTACTTCATATCAGAATTAACTATCATTACAGGAATGCTTAAGACATGTAGATGTAACACAAAACCACTTTAGAAGTCCTTAAAAAAAATTAGAATTCATTTAAACTCTTGGATCCACCCTTCATCAGGTTTGGCAGTAAAAAAATCTGTTGCTACTGACAAATAAAACACATTCTATTGCAGCTGTCCAAGGCACTTCAGGCTGATCTAGGTTTAACCCATGCAATCCAGAGCTTTTCCAAATATCTGAATTTTAGTTCTAGACAATATCCATTCCAGAAAAATCATTGCAGCACATTTCATTTATTAAACCATTTCAAATCTCAAGCAAAACCATGTTCACTCAACCAGTATAAAACTACTACCGATAAAACATTTCAAATCATGATCAACAGATTGAAATCTTGACTCAAACACTTTAACATGTGCATAACAATCTAGTATCACTTCAAATTTTTATTCAAAACTTAAAAATATTAGTGGAAAGCTTGAATCCCAGAAATTACTTCAGATTTGGGTGAAAAGATGCACATCCTAGATTTGATTTCCTTCCATTATCAATCACATTCAAGTGTCACAAATAATCTTTAAATGATATGGAACTACACAAATATCAAATTGAAGCATATAAGCTTTAGAAACCCTAGCTTGATCCCTCTCCTTCGTTATATACAACAAAGAAAGAAGAGACCAAAATAAACATTGAATTCCTTTGGAAACCATTTGAAAAGCTTCATACAATTTTTCTGAACCTCATATAACCCTCAAATAACATATTAAACACCATTTTGATGAACACATGATGTTACTGTTGGTGTAAGAGCACCACGATTGTAAATTTTGATGATAAAAAAATACTTGTGATTTAACATTTGCATTTGAGTTTATAAGTTTTAGGATAACGCAAATGGATACAAGTGTGAAGGAGATCAAGCTCGCTTCCATGGCGGATTAGAGGAGCTTGATGAAGGGGAAGGAGCTTCACTTGGAGTGAGAGCTTGAAGAAGGAAGGAGATGAAGAATAGGATGGAAATATTCTTTGTTGTATTTTGTATTCTTGTATTTATCTATCTTGTACTTTGCTCTTTTATTCTTTAGATTCTTGTAAAGAGCCCAAAGTACCCTACTGATGGTAACACCATCATTAGCTATAACTAACTTGAATTAATTGAAATAAAGTGACAAATGCTCCTGAATAATTGCTTGAGGATAGTAATTCCACGAAGATCTGTTTTGAGGAGAGAATAACAAGTTAGGGTTAATTATGCAGTTTTAACATCACAACATAAATGCAGAGTAACCACGGGGTCACCTAAGGGTTAATTAAATGTCAAGTGAGCATTAAACTCTAAAGAGTGGGTCCACATAGACAGAAACGGGATTTCATATGTTTCGAGAATTGAATTAGAACACAAGACCCTAATTCCAGACCCTCTAAAATTAAAAAGGTTCTGGTCAGGATAAAATTTATCTAAACCTACTAAAATTCATATAAAAATATTTTGAGAATTTTGTTACCTTGGTTTAACCATCTGAACCCATTCTGACCTATAACAGAGTCTCAAACGGGATTTTACCCTAATTTGGGCTTCTGTGCAAATTGCCCAGTTAAATATGGTCAAAACTCAAATCCAACTTCACCTTCATATTCCTTGGGTTCAAATTAGGTTAAGGCCAAAATTTGGGCCCAATCAGAGTTCTTCTTAACCTAGTTTGCAATCTAGTCCCTTAAAACTCTATTTCTCTCACTTAAACCCCTAGCTTTCAATATTCTTGCAATCAGGTCCCTAACTTCTTCATCTTCTTCACAGACAGGTCCCTGCTGCCATTATTAGGTCAACCGACCTATAGCCAAGCTTTTACCATCACAAAACCTCATCAAATCAACTCCAAATCCCACTAAATTTGGTGGGATTGGTGTTCACATTGCAGAGAATCATCTGACCAAGATCTTGGCTTATAATTCACTATGTTGAGCCCCAGAAAACCCAAGAAAATCGTGGGATTCATTGCTTCCAAATCCGAGCCCTTTTTGCACCTAACTTCCAATTAGATCTCATTCTTAAGCTCTATAAAAGTTCCCCATGCTTCCATCGTTCTCCTTAACGAGGTTTAAGGCCAGAAAACCTTCTTCTCCTTCCTCAGCTTACTTCGACCAGTCTTTGGTGACCACCTCATTCTACCTTCGTCGCCCTCTACCACATATGATAGGCAGAGGGAATGTCTTCCCCAAAATCTTCCACTCCTCATTGTACCAAGCAGGAGCTTCCTCCCCCTTTCCTCCTTGCCGTCCTCCTCATCGGAGCATTCATCTTTCCCGACGCTGGCCCATCACAGTCGGCCTCGATCTCCCTTGATATCAACTCCTAACTCCCTTAGATCTCTTCCTCTCCCTTTCTTCTTCATTTTCACCTACTTAGATACTACTTTCAACCACCGTACACACCGCAACATCTCCATCTTCTTTGCCTCCAGCGACACCTCCAGCGAAGCCGCTATGCCTCCACTGACCACCAATTGCCACACTGCTGATGGTGCGTGGGACGCGTATGTTTAAAAGAGTCATTATAGCTTGTGCTTGCAACGTCGGTTTTAAATGAAGAAATGGACGTGAGTCTGAGTGTCGATCTCAGGGAGGCATGAAAATCAAATTTTTCTTGTCACTTAATGTCATGGAAATAACGGGTTTTTGCTTGCGAGAAGTTGTGGGTGAAAAGCGAGTGAGAGAGGGGGGGAGAGAGAGAGAGAGAGGGAGAGAATAGGGTTAGAAATTCTTCATTCACACATGCAACTTTAAACATAAAAGAGGGCAAGTAATTAGATAAGAAACAACTTCATTTGACATGCAACTTTAGTTTATAATTACAACACTAGATAAATGCTTGAACATAAGTAAAGTAAAGCTTAAGATAAAGAGGGAAAGAGAAAGAGAAGAAGGTGAGGCAGCCATGGCGGTGGAGAGGGGCTCCGTCGGCGGTTCGTCGGCTCCAGCGATCACAACAAGGGCTAATGGTAGCTAGGAGTGGGGTAGAGCACTTGCAAGTGGAGTGAATGCCTTGAATGGGTAGTTGAATGGAGTTTATATAGGAAAAGGGGATTTCTAATTTAAGTATGGGCTTTAGTGACGTCCGGGATGTTGCTAAACCCATACTAAATCCTTCTGTGTAACCCCTTGCCCACCGGTCGCCAGCGCACGTGCATGCTTCTTCGGAGGTGATCTGTGCGCACGCGTTGCAAGCCATCCAATTGAAGATCGATCAGTTGAGATCCCGTGAAGAGCTCACTCGCAGATCACTGCTGAGGCACGCTCTTCTGTCGCGTCATCGCGCGCATGAGCTTCCATGCGTATCCGTTGCACCGCGCGGCTCCATCTGCTCCATTCGCTGCTGATCAGGTGGTTGAATTTGCGCACGCCTCAAATCACGCAAAATTGGGGAGCGATGGTGTTTCGAACCCGCACCCCTGATTGCGAGGTTGAAGTGCCGACCGCTGCACTGTCGCAACGGATTGTCACGGCGCGCGTCGGGTGCGGGGGCGTTCTCAGCTGTTCGATCGAAGATCGACGGCTGAGATTCATCCTTCGGGTGAAGGCGGAAGCGAGCGGCGGTGGAGATGCAATGAGCGGGCGCCACGTGGCGTGCCATGGGCTGTTGATCATCAAATCAACGGTCAGAACTTCTCAGGCCCATTGCAGGAGCTCTGATTGTCGGATTTGGCCAATTTCGAGTCTGTTGGACTCCGTTCATCGCTCTGAATCCATCCGTGTAGTCCAATTGCTCATCTGAGGCCTGTTTTCACATGTCCTTGTACACATGTCCATTAATAATGCATTATAAGCAATCTTAATGTGCAATGCATGTGATGCTCCTATTCCTATTTATGATGTGTTATTTGTGCATTTTGCTCTTAAGATAAACCCCAATTGACAGATTTATCACCCCAAGATGCAGTGTTATCATATTCCCATGCTTACTCCTTACTAGTCCCTAGCAATGTTTATTCTAGCCTTTATTTCCAGTCAGAATTTAAGAAGTAATTACTTGGACACTTCGTCACTTGTCAATAGGATGAAATATACTAAGATCTTAGTCTACAAAGACTAAGCAGCACCCGGGTGTCTACCAAAATATGGATCACCTGAATTCTTGCTTTAATGTATGTATATATATTTTCTTATTTTTAGATTTTTTTTTTTTGAGTTAAGAGTGTGTTGGTAACTTTTTATGGCTACCCAACTCACCCAAAACTCGGATAAAACTCTAAGGCTAAGCATCTTGGTGTGAAGATTGTGATAGACTCACTCAACGGTAATTTAGACAGACTTCGGGTTTCTATGCCCCTAGGTGATCAGAAAAGGAAGTATTTTGCCTGAAGGTGTATTTGTTCGACCGGTAGCTTTCTCCCTACGTTTGTTTTAATTGGGGTCAACACAAGGATTTTTCCAGTGTATATCTCCCCAGCTTGCTCTACTTCCCCGCTTCTTCCTTAAGTATTTTGGTTCTTTTTGTGCATTTTCTAAGCTGGGCTCTAGACAACCGACCAATGAGCTGTTACCCACGATCACTTGCCAGCCATACTCGTGCGGTGAAGTATGTTTTATTTTGTTCTCTTTTTTCTCCTTTTTTTTTATTTGGTAGGTGACTTCCCTGATCTCAAATTTACCTAGAGGTAATGAAGAAGAGGTGGTCCCGTGGCTGGGCTCTAGACAACCTGCCAATGGGCTATTACCCACGACAACTTTCCAGCCATACCACCCTAGAGAGTTCATTAGCTACCCAATTTTTGTCAGAATCTCCGAGGAGTGAGTCTGTGCAAAAATGTGTGCAGATGCTTAGACTAAAAGTCCTTCTGAGTTAGAGGGTGAGTTGATAAGTCGTATACTTATCACCTTATTTAGTTAGTGGATTAAAGTAGCTTAAGATTGCAAGAATTTGAACCTAAATCCATATTTTAACGGATACCAGGGCTGATTAAGTCTGAAGGCCTGAAAAGTCTAAGTGTTCAAGTTCTTTCCGTATTATTTTCCACTATTGACAAATTTCTAATGCCTAAGTTTTTCTTCCTAAATTCATTTTTTTTTAAAAAAATTATATTCTATTTAGACTGATTGAATGAGCTTAGAATCATGCAATTTACCATCCCCCCCATGCTTAAGTTGGACAATGTCCTCATTGACAAATACATGGATGCAACAGGGGTTCGAAAATATATTACCTGAGTGACATAGAATACCTGATCAGTTTGAATCATCTGGGTTTCCTCCTAGGAAGCACTGAGTTTAACGCCTCCAGCTGGGCGATGCTTCGTGTCATCCTCAATGAGGGTAACACTCTCCTTTGGGGGAACCTGGGCTAGGAAGTGTTTCAATCTCTGGCCATTGACTGTAAAAGTGTGCCCAGTGTTCGGATCAGCGATTTCAACCGGGGACCACCCTAAATGGTCCTGTTCACTTGGACCTGAGCTTCCCTGGAAAGAGTTTTAGGCGAGCATCGAAAAGCCAGACTTGCTGGTTAGGCTGAAAGGTCTTTCTATGGATGAGTCGGTCATGGACGGCTTTCATTTTGTCCTTATACAGTCGACTGTTCTCAAAGGCGTCCCGACGAATTTCTTCAAGCTCAGAGTGTTGGAGCGTCCTCTACGCACCGGCTAACTGGGAATCCATGTTACACTGCTTGACAGCCTAGTAAGCCCGGTGTTCTAATTCGACAGGAAGGTGGCAGGCTTTGCCAAAGACCAGGCGATAATGCGACATGCCTATCGGGGTCTTGAAAGCTGTCCTGTATGCCCACAGGTATCATCCAGTCGTGTGGACCAGTCTTTCCTGTCAGGTCTCACAGTTTTCTGTAGAATGTTCTTGATTTGTCTATTTAAGACCTCGGTCTGCCCATTTGTTTGCGGATGATACGGGGTAGCGATGCGGTGGTTAACCCCGTATTTTCTAAGTAGGGTACAAAATTGGGAGTGAATAAAATGACTTCCACTATCACTAATCATGGCCTTTGGTATTCCAAACCGGGAAAAGATGTTCTGCTTAACAAAGTCCATGATAATCTTATGATCGCATCGACGAGTGGTGACGGCTTCAATCCATTTAGAGACATAGTCTACCGAGACTAGGATGTACTCAAAGCTGTTGGATGGTGGAAAGGGGCCCATAAAATCAATACCCCAAACGTCGAAGATCTCGACAATCAAAATGGGCTGGAGGGGCATCATATCTTTTCTGGTCATGGTCCCCAGTGTTTGGCAAGGAGAGCAAGTCTTGGCAAAGTTGTGTGCATCCTTAAATAAGGAAGGCCAGTAAAATCCGAACTACAAAACCTTCATAGCCGTTTTCTTTCCTGAGAAGTGGCCACCACAAGCTTGGTCATGACAAAAAGATAGCATACTCTGAACTTCGTCCTCAGGGATATACCTCCTGATGATCTGGTCGGCACAGAGGTGAAATAGCATGGGATATCCCAGAAATAATGCTTTGCCTCGACCAAGAACTTGTCCCGTTGCTATCTGGACCAGTTATGCGGGGTTTGTCCTACAACCAGGTAGTTGACATAGTCAGCATACCAAGGCAGTTTTTTGTCTTGCACAGCAAAAATGTGTTCATCGGGAAAGGTGTCAGATAAAGGCAGGGATGGTCCAATGTGGTCTAGGTGAAGTCTGGACAAGTGGTCAGCCATCATATTCTTTGATCCTGCTTTATCGCGGATTTCCATGTCAAATTCCTATAAGAGCAGGATCCATCTAATGAGCATGGGCTTCGCATCCTTTTTAGCCAATAGGTGCCGGATGGTTGAATGGTCAGTATAGATGGTCACGTGGGATCCCAGCAGGTAAGGTCGAAACTTCTTAAGTCCAAAAACTACAGTGAGCAATTCTTTCTCTGTGATCGTATAATTTCGTTGGGCCTCATCCAACGTCTTGCTCGCATAGTAGATCACCACGGGTTTCTTGTCTTGTTTTTGTCCCAGGACAGTGCCTATGGTAGAATCTAATGCATCACACATAATCTCAAAGTCCTGGGACCAATCTGGGGGCTGAAGTACAGGTGCTGTGGAAACTAAGTCCCGAAGGGTGTGATAAGCCTGGATGCAATCAGAGGTCATGTGGAATATGGCGTCGTTGGCCAGAAGGTCGATTAAGGGTTTGGAAAGCTTGGAGAAGTCTTTGATGAACATTCGGTAGAAGCCAACATGTCCTAGGAATGAACGGATCTGCCGGACCAAGCTAGGCGGAGGAAGTTTGAAAATCAAATCAACCTTAGCCCAATCCACCTCAATGCCCCTATGCGATGCGATGTGACTGAGGACGATTCCTTATTGAACCATAAAATGGCTCTTTTCCCAACTTAACACCAAATTAACCCCAATACATCATTTCAGGATTTTCTCCATGCTGCTCAAACAGTGGTCGAATGAATTCCCAAATACAGAGAAATCATCCATAAAGACCTCCAAGTATTCACCCACCATTTCTAAAAAACTGGCTGGCATGCAATGTTGAAAGGTAGCAGGTGCGTTGCATAACTCGAACGGCATTTGACGGAATGCAAATGTGCCGTACGGGCAAGTGAATGTGGTCTTCTCTTGATCTTCAAGAGCAATTACGACTTGGTTATATCCTGAATATCCATCCAGGAAGCAAAAATACTTTTGCCCTGCCAATCTTTCAAGGATCTGGTCAATGAATGGCAAGGGGAAATGATCTTTCTTGGTTGCTTCATTGTGTTTCCTATAATCAACACACACCTGCCATGCAGTGGTGGTGCAGGTGGGGATGGATTCGCCATGCTCATTGGTAACAACAGTAAGCTCGGCTTTCTTCGGAACCACTTGAGTAGGGCTCACCTAGGGCCTATCAGAGATGGGATAGATGATGTCGACGTCAAGTCACTTGATAATTTCTTTCTTAACGACTTCCCGCATATTTGGGTTTAACCGTCTCTGCATCTGGAGGGAGGGTCGTGCCCCGTCTTCCAGGTAAATCTTATGAGTGCAATAGGCAAGGCTAATTCCTCTTAAGTTTGAAATGGTCCATCCAATGGCGGTCCGATGTTCCGAAAGGGTCGCGGTCAACATGACTTCCTGATCCTTGGTTAGATGAGAGTTAATAATCACAGGGAAGGTCTAGTTAGGTCCCAGGAAGACATACTTAAGATTCTCAGGTAGTGGCTTTAGTTCGGGTGCGGGTGGAACAACAGTCGAAGGGAAAGGGAAAGGTGGGAGTTGATCAACATCAATCTCCTCAAATGGTGTCGTTTGATGGTAATTAGCCCTACAGAGATCCATGGGTAGCGATGGTGACGGGTCAGAACAGTCGTTACAGGATTGGTGGTCTGAGACAGAACTAAGGGTGAGGCATTCCTCGACTAAAGGTTCCACGGGATCATGTACCTCAACACAATCGCAATCAAAAGACTTGGTCTCCTGGAAGATATCCAACTACATTTTCTTGTCTTCGAAGGCGATTTCCATACATCCCGTGTCACAATCGATGTTCGCCTTAGCTGTAGCTAAGAAAGGTCTGCCTAAGATTATGGGTGTGTTCTATAGTTTTTCAGGGACTTTCATGTTGAGCACGAAAAAGTCGATTGGAAAATAGAAGTCCTTGACCCGCATAATCACATCCTTGACAACCCCCTTCGGGGTCTTCACAGATCTATCAGCCAACTGGATGGTGATAGGTGTGGGTGTCAACTCTCTGAAACCAAATTGGTGGTACAGGGTTGTTGGGATCAGATTGATGGAAGCACCTAAGTCTAGGAGCGCTCTATCAAATGTCATGTCCCTGATATTACAGGATATCAGGGGTGCTCCTGGGTCAGTTTGCTTCAGCGGAAGGTTGCTTGATATTACGGAACTTGCTTGCTTGGAGAGCACAACATTCCTAGGTGCTTGAGGTCTTGGCTTACGCTTGGGTGTACAGGCATCCTTTAAAAACTTGGTGTAAGCCAGGATGTGCTTGACAGCTTCGAGGAGAGGAATATTAATCTGAACCTGCTTAAAGATCTCCAAAAGCTCCTCAGTTTCCACAACACTTTTCTTCTTCTTAATTGTCTCTAAGGCCTCAGGGTAGGGTGTTTGAACATGGATAGGATCTATTTCTGGATCCTTGGGTTTTTCCAGTGCCTCTTCTGAGTCGGGTGTTTCAGATGGTGAAGTCTTGGGAAGAGTCGGCCATCTGGGATCCTGGGTTTTGGCGACGCTTCTCAAGATTACCGCATTTGCAGAGGCATTGGGACCATGGGTTGATCCTTGAGAAGACGAGGACGAAGAAGTACCGAACCAAGGGGGTGTTTGTGGGGCGGGCTGGACCATGTGAGCCTGCCCAGGATTGCCCTGGAACCCTTGCGAATTGGGGCCTCTGTTAATCATGTTTCGTTGGTTCGGTTGTGGGTGGGAAGGTAAGGATCCTTGTTGTTTATAGTCCAATAGTTGGCTTAACTGTCCCTTTACTAAAGCCAATTCCTCCTGATGCTTTTGGTTCATTTCAGCCATCATCTTTATCAAGGTGTCCATTTGGTTTTGTAGGGGAGGGGCCGCCCTATTCTGATTATATGGGGGTCTAATTGGTGGTCCTTGCTGATAGGGGGCAAGTTTGGCTGCTAGTTCGGCCTGGGCTGGTTCTGGAATTGAGGTGGTTTCTGGTTTGTCCAACCAAAGTTGGGGTGATTACGCCAGCTAGTGTTGTAAGTATTGGAGAAAGGGTTAGGTTTAGCATAACCTTGGATAGCCTGTACATCTTCAAGGATAGCAGATGTCGATGGGGAGGGAAGAGAGTAATCAAGGGTCGAGGGAGCAAAGGTCCCTCCCTGGAACGTGGTCAGGGGTTGTTCCAGGTTCAGTTGACTTAAGGGCTGGACCAGGTCAACATTGTGAGCTCCCTTTGCTAGGGAGAAGGTCTGTAACAGGTTCCTGGTCTTGTTCAGTAGCTCATCTATCTTTTTATCCACCAATTCCACTCGATCTAATTTCTTAGCAATGATATCCGTGTCAACCATTCCAGAATTTGCTTGTACCTCATAAATTCCACCACAGGGTTGACTGGATCGGCTAAACTGGGTCATGGAGGCATTGTTGAGCAAATTTTCGCTCCTAGACTCAAAGAGCTCAAACACACTCTCCTTGTCTTTGTTCAGGAAGTTCCCCCCGCATGAGGCATCGACGAAGTTCCGTAGGTTGCTGTCTAGACCGTGGTAGAAGATCTGGGCCAATTGCCACCTTGGTAGTTCGTGGTGTGGGCATTTCCTTAATAGTTCATTAAATCTTTCCCACGCCTCATGGAACCGTTCCCCGCCTTGGAGTGTAAAGGTAGTAATGGCTCTTCTGAGGGCATTGGTCTTTCCTATGGGAAAGAATTTCTTTAAGAATGCATGCCTCAGTTCTTCCCAGGTGGTGATGGGTCTACCTAGGGTTCTAAGCCAGTGAGATGCCTTGTCTCTCAGCAAGAAGGGGAACATCTTAATCAAAACAATGTCAAGGCTAATGTTCCTAGGTTTCACAGTTTAGGCTATTCGATCAAGATCCTCTAGGTGCTGGAAGGGATCTTCATTTGAGCTTCCATGGAAGTGGCTCTGAATCAGACTCAAGACATTTGGTTTTAGCTCAAAATCATCTCCCTCTTTGGGGATCCTAAGGTGCGACTCGACTCGAATAGCGGAAGGATTGTAGAAGTCGCAGAGGGGACTAGGTTGGTCCTGGAATGGTGGTAGATCAGGTGGCGGTTGACCTTGTGGGCCTTGGAAAGGTGCTGGTGGTTGCCCTTGTGGGTTCTGCAACCGGTGTATGGCTTGCATTATAGTGTGGATTTGTTGCTACTGAAGCCGGTGGTTTGCGTTAATCTGGGCTTGGATGATGGCCATTGTATCTGGTGGGGGTTGGTCCTCAACCTCATCTACCCTAGGTTCAGCCATGTTTCTAGCAGAATCAAGTCGCCTGGATTCCCATCCCAAAACAAACAACTCGGGATGCAGTGAGCGTCTCCCGTGCATACACTAGAGAAGAACAGGAGGGGATGCGGAGAGCGACAGATGCGAGGTGTGTGTACAACCAAGCAAACAAGCCTAGTCCTTATGGTGTACTCCTTAGGGGACCTAGAAATTTCCAAAAGGGTGATCAAGCCCGTAAGCACTGGACTCCCCTTCCCAAAGCTAATCTGGCTAGGTTGATTACGAGGGGATTGTAGGGAAGATTCTTCCTTTGGCTTGCGCCATCGGTTCCATAGACCCCACAACCGCGGTCGTTTGATGCTACCCCATAGCCTAGTCACCAAATTCTACTAAGGGAATGAAAGCCAAGTGCCCAATGAACAAAACCCCGCCTCTCAAGACTTAACCTGGTCCTGCCTAGGGCACATCTACTCTGCTTTAAAAGGGCTAGGATAGTGCTTGTGCTAGGGTTATGTGATGAGGCGTTGATTGGGGTAGTGCCTCTTAGTTTTCCACTTTTAGTGTGTGCTCCTATCAAAACATGGTTTTCAAGCAAGGATTTTTTAAGATGTGATGTCTTTTAATGTTTCATCCTTACTTTTGTGTCTTTTAGGATTGACGTGTCTTAATGTTTTCAGACAAGTTTCAATGGGCACGCCAAGTTTTGCACACAATTTGGTGAAAGTAGATTTCCTTTTGTTGTGTAGAGGCTCTAAAACCTAATGTACTCATCCTAGTGATCATGCAGCTTCTATTGGATGAGTCAATTTTAGGGTTGAGTGGTGCAGCCCATGTCAATTCAAGGTGGCTTTGCAAACACCACTCAAAAAGGAAGAAGAACACTCCAAGAATCTTAGATTATTCAGAATGTTAGAGTGTATTTTTTTTTTGTTGGGTGATGTGTTAAGGATGTGGGTCAGGCAATCATGCACCATGCTAATTTTTTCCAGTTTTACAATTTTTTTAGATTTTTAAGCAAGCAAACAACCACGAGTGAAGAAATACTCACGACCGATCCTTGTTGCGCTTACTCCCCTGTTACTGTTACGAGTTGTACTACTTCGTCGTCCAAGCGTCGAATTCCTGCAACCATCAAGTAGAAGAAGACAAGGCATTAGACGATCTGAGCATGGATGTAAAATGGAAGTAATAGAATAAATCCGTTGCCTCCCTGGCAACGGCGCCAAAAATTGACGGTGCATGGGACACATATGTTTAAAAGAGTCGTTATAGCTTGCGCTTGCAACGTCAGTTTTAAATGAAGAAATGGACATGAGTCCGAGTGTCGATCTCAGGGAGGTGTGAAAATCGGATTTTTCGTGTCACTTAATGTCACGAAAATAACGGGTTTTTGCTTGCGAGAAGTTGTGGGTGAAAAGCGAGTGAGAGGGAGAGAGAGAGAAAGAGAGAGAAGAAAGAGAGGGAGAGAATAGGGTTAGAAATTCTTCATTCACACATGCAACTTTAAACATAAAAAAGGGTAAGTAATTAGATAAGAAACAACTTCATTTGACATGCAACTTTAGTTTATAATTACAACACTAAATAAATGCTTGGACATAAGTAAAGTAAAGCTTAAGATAAAGAGGGAAAGAGAGAGAGAAGACGGTGAGGCAGCCACGGTGGTGGAGAGGGGCTCCATTGGCGGCTCGTCGACTTCGGCGATCAATGAGGGCTAATGGTAGCTAGGAGTGGGGTAGAGCACTTGCAAGTGGAGTGAATGCCTTGAATGGGTGGTTGAATGGAGCTTATATAGGCAAAGGGGTTTTCTAATTTAAGTATGGGCTTTAGCGACGTCCGGGACATCGCTAAACCCATGCTAAATCCGTCAGTGTAACCCCCTGCCCACCAATCGCCAACGTGCGCGTGCGCTTCTTCGGAGGTGATCTGTGCGTGCGCGTTGTAAGCAGACCGATTGAAGATTGGACAGCTGAGATCCCGCAAAGAGCTCGCTCGCGGATCGCTGCTAAGGTGCGCTCTTCTGCCGCGTCATCGCCCGCGTGAGCTTCCGTGCGCATCTGTTGCGCCTCGTGGCTCCATCTACGCCATTTGCTACTGATCAAGTGGTTGAATTTGTGCGCGCCTCAAATCACGCAGAATTGGGGAGCGGCGGGCTTTTCGAACCCGCGCCCCTGATTGCGAGGTTGAAGTGTCGTCCGCTCGCTGTCGCAACGGATTGTCGTGGCGAGCGTCGGGCGCGCGGGCGTTCTCGACCGTTCGATCGAAGATCGATGGCTGAGATTCATCCTCCGGGTGAAGGCATAAGTGGGTGGCAGTGGAGATGTGATGAGCGGGTGCCACATGGCACGTTGTGGGCCGTTGATCATCAGATTAGCGGTCAGAACTTGTTGGGCCCATTGCAGGAGCTCCGGATGTCAGATTTGGCCGATTTCGAGTCCGTTGGACTCTGTTCGTCGCTCCGAATCCATTCGTGCAGTCTGATTGCTCATTTGAGGCCTGTTTTGACATGTCCTTGTACACATGACCGTTAATAATGCATTATAAGCAATCTTAATGTGCAATGCATGTGATGCTCCTATTCCTATTTATGATGTGTTATTTGTGCATTTTGCTCTTAAGATAAACCTCAATTGACAGATTTATCACCCCAAGATGCAGTGTTATCAACCGCCACTCCCAAAATTCTCCTTGCCCCTCACTCACCAAAAGCCCTAACATAATTAGGGCTCTCAATCTCTCATTCATCTAGCTGGACAAACCCATCATCACCGTTCATACCCAACACTGTCTAGCCACTCTTGTGCTTCAATCACCTTGCTACCACCACCAACGAACTCCTCGCACCACGGTGAGTCTTCTAAACTTTCTAACCATGGCTCTTAGCTCGTATTAATCTTTTTAGATGCTCGTAGGACCTACGCTCTCGCCGTTGAATCACCGCCATTGTCTGCTGCTGTAACGACCCGATTCCCGAGTCCCTACGAGACACGAGAACCGGACCGACTCGACTAATCCCAAGACCTAGTCATCCAACGAGGAAGTAACCAAAAGAGCAGTAAAATAAACCACATTCAGCATGAATATAACTAGCAGTAACAAAAATACAGCAGTAAGAAAAGGAACTACTGCAGCATGTACCACCACAACAGTAGAACAACATTTATAACATAACATGAACTAAAAGTAAAGAAAAGTACAGAGAGTAACAAGAACTACTCACTACAGTATAACAAAAAGGGGTACAAAAGAACTGCGGTAACTCTACTGGACCCTACTCGGCCCAGCGTCCTCTGCAGCTGTTGACCCTGGCTGCTCAACACCTGGTCCTGAAAAGTAACGAGTGTAACACTTCAACGAAACGCTGAGTAGAGTGGCAACTAAAACTAAAGAAGCAGTAAAGTGTACAGTAGCTGTTTTATTTTCTTTCTTCCTTTATTTACGTCTTTGTAGTGTTTCACAATTTAGCTATTTCTCAGATCCTTCACTTGATCACGAATGTTCCTCGTGGGAACGATCTTGATTGCAGTCTTTTCCGAAAAGTAGAAGTAACACGTGGTGCTCTCCTGGCCGGGAGAGTCCCTCGTGGTGATCCTACTCTCAGTCAACCACCCCAAGGTCGCTGACAGACGTAACGGTGACTACGGCACGCACGATAAACACATGGGTAGCTACCCCGCACTGGCACGCGGTCAGTCAGTTCCGTTAACGGGTGCGCCCAAAGCACAGCACGGAACCAGTATAGGGCAGAGCCCTCTCAGTAATAGGGGTCCAACCCCTTCACAGTAACCAAACAGGGGCCTTGCCCCTCCACAGTCCGCGCACCCTCGCCTGACTACCTTCGTTTGCCCAGTGGGCCTAACAAGTCGGTGTAGGAGGGCCAACAGGACCCCGGGGCCCGTGGGGTAGCTAGTACTCTCCCTACACTAGTAGCTCTCTTCAGTACTGTGTACACGAGAGCCAAAAGTCGATACAGAGTGGCCAGACCTAACCCCGGGTCCCTGGGGCGGCTGGCTCCGCTCTACACTAAACAGGTAACAGGTGCTTCCCCTGGCACTACGTACCCAAGAGACAACAATCTTCCACATCTTTCCTTCTCAGTTCCATTTCATTCTCTTTCCAGGAGTTCTACTCCTAATTCCCCGTAGGGTTCCAGCTCTTTTAACTCAGCACATTCAGGTTTCACCATTCTAGTTTCACGTTCATACAACCCATGTTCTCAATCATGTTCATTTATCCATAACAGGCAGCTATTATTTCCTTTCCACATTTTCCAAGACTGCAATATTATATACATATCACTAGTTTTCCAGTCCTAGGATTCATGCCGTACCGTAGGATCTATCATTCAATCTAGTTTCCAGTCCTAGGTTTCATGCAATACCCTAGGATCTATCATTCAATCTAGTTTCTCAGTCCTAGGGTTCATGCAGTGCCCTAGACTCTATTAATTATTCCACAATTGTAACAAATTTGATTAAGTAAATTAAAAGCTACTCTACCAGCTACAACGGGAGTACTGGGGGCGTGGTCGGAAATCCCGCGCTCCTCCGCAACCCCCGAGACTGTAATGGAATGGGGTCTTAACACAAGGAGTTTCTCAGAATAGTATATAATTACTGTAAACGGGTAGAGGATTTTATTCCGAAAAGAACGCAACTCGAAACGCGGAAAACGGACTCCGAACGGGCCCTAAACGGGTCGAAAACGACGAAACAGTCCAGAATCAGACGTCTGGAACCTCTTCCAAACGTCTTAAAATGTGGGCCAGATGGTACCTTCACTCTGTGTAGTCCATCAAACGTCCAGAAGCCTGCGGGGGTGTCTGGCCTAGTTTCCAGACGTCCGATGGTCAACCCAGACGCCTGGAAGTCCTCTCCGTTGTCTGGCACTGCGGCCGGATGTCCGATTTGCGTTGGATGGCGAGTCTCGTGCCCTCTCGAGCAGAACCTGCATGCACCCACTCCTCGCTCTCAGTACGACGGGTCGCAGATGAAGGCGCAGCGGACGGCTGCATGGCCGTACGCGCGAAAAAGGAAGAAGGACGAAATAACTTACTTGCCAGACGTATTGACAGTCCTCCAGACGTCTTCACCGTCGTCTGGTTGGAATCACAGACATCTGATTCTGGAAAAACTTCCAGAATTAGAGCTCGACTCGCTCTCCACCCGTGACGCACGGCCATGCTACGCCTCGTCCTCCTGCTGCTCGAGCTGCAGCAGCCCTCCCGCGACACTCCACACCCGCTGCTCCCCCGCCGGCCGGCTCTAGCTGCCCCGGCAAGCTTGAGCCCTCATGGTCGAGCGTATCCTCCCTCACGCAACACCTCCTCTCGCACACTTGCCGCGGCCGCTGCTGCCGCCGCTCGCTCTCGCACCGGCTGGAAGAAGAAGAAGAAGGAAGCAGAGGAGATGAGGGCGAGGGAGAGGGCGAGGGCCTTTTAAGGCCGCACGGGGAGAGAGAGAGAGAGGGAAAACGAGAAAAGCGGGTGGCGGTCGCAGGTTTGCACGCGCATGCGCGCAGACGCAACCTCGTACGCCACAGAAATTGAATCCCAGACGTCTAGTCAGACGTCTGGGCCACCTCCCAGACTCTTAAAAAAGTCTTGAAGCCGCGTTCGTAACAATATAACAAACTCAAAGGAAGTTTCATCCCCGAAACTTGTGCTAACTAGGGTGCAGGGAAAAAAAACGTCATATAAAAACATAACAAACTCAAAGAGGACCGAAGCCGGTCCGAAAGAACGTACCCGCGAAGAGCTCCAGGTATCGCTCCCGCATTGTCGCCTCGAGCTCCCAGGTAGCCTCCTCGTACCGCTAGCTCCTCAACAAAACCTCCACCAGGGGTACTTGCTTACGTCTCAAACTGCGGATGGCTCGGTCAAGAATCTGCACTGGCCGCTCGGGGTAGGTCAGGTCGTCGCCCACCTCGACGCTCTCGTGACTCAGTACATGACTGGGATCGGCTACGTACTTCCTGAGGTTGGACACGTGGAACACGTCGTGCACACCAGAAAGCTGAGGGAGGGAAAGTCTGTAAGCAACGGGTCCAACCCGCTCTAGGACCTCAAAGGGCCCCACGAACCTCGGTGCGAGCTTCCCTCTCACCCCAAACCGCTGCATGCCCTTCATGGGAGAAACACGAAGAAAGACGTGCGGTACGCGCTCACGATCATCATCCCTTGGCGGAGAGTGTGGAACTCCCGCCTCCTCTAGTCCTGCCACGTCTGGGGAAAGTACTGCTCGCAGAAGAGGGTGACGAACCGGTCCCAGGTCGGCTCGTCCCTCTCTTGTCCCCGGACCGCCCTTCACCACCTGTGTGCCACACTCTCCAGCTGGTATGTGGCAAAGGCCACGCGGCACTCCACCGGGGGGCGAAGGGTGTCGAAACTCTTCTCTAGCTGCTCGAGCCAGTCCTCTGCCTCGGTCGGGTCCTCATCCCCCTTGAAGGAGGGGGCTTCAGCTTCCGGAATTGCTCGAAGAGCTCAAAGTGGCGCTACAGTGGAGATGCTGGTGCACCTCCAGGTAAAGGTGCCTTGTGCACAGAAGTGTCGGAGGAAAGTGGGGGCGACGGCGGCCCATCCTCTCCCCCGTGTCCAGCGCCGTGTCCGTCGTGTGGTCCCACAGAGGACTCCCCCTCCGCAGCCCCAGGGTGAGGCGCTCGGGGCGGTGGGTGGATCTCCTCTCGCACAATGTCCCGTATCAGCTGGGTGAGGTCCTGGGCCTGGATGCTCGGGAGTAGCGGCTGGCCCACTGAGGCGTCGGCAACAGCACGCCCACCTCGCCGACCTCGTCCTCGGCCGCGCCCGCGGCCCGTCTCGCTAGTCCCGCGACGAGGCATCTCCTGCAAGGAGACGCGAAACAAAACGAAACACGTCAATATGGAATGATACCTAACGAAAACGTCTAAGAGCTCATGTCAAAAGATATGTTGTGGTGGCTACTCTAGTTATAGGCATGTGAATTGGTTATTTTCCAGTTAGTTGATTCACTTCTCGGGACGACCTTGCTCTGATACCATCTTGTAACGACCCGATTCCCGAGTCCCTACGAGACACGAGAACCGGACCGACTCGACTAATCCCAAGACCTAGTCGTCCAACGAGGAAGTAACCAAAAGAGCAGTAAAATAGACCACATTCAGCATGAATATAACTAGCAGTAACAAAAATACAGCAGTAAGAAAAGGAACTACTACAGCATGTACCACCACAACAGTAGAACAACATTTATAACATAACATGAACTACAAGTAAAGAAAAGTACAGAGAGTAACAAGAACTACTCACTACAGTAGAACAAAAAGGGGTACAAAAGAACTGCGGTAACTCTACTGGACCCTACTCGGCCTAGCGTCCTCTGCAGCTGCTGACCCTGGCTGCACAACACCTGGTCCTGAAAAGTAACGAGTGTAACACATCAGTGAAACACTGAGTAGAGTGGCAACTAAAACTAAAGAAGCAGTAAAGTGTACAGTAGCTGTTTTATTTTCTTTCTTCCTTTATTTACGTCTTTCTATTGTTTCACAATTTATCTATTTCTCAGATCCTTCACTTGATCTCGAATGTTCCTCGTGGGAACGATCTTGATTGCAGTATTTTCCAAAAAGTAGAAGTAACACGTGGTGCTCTCCTGGCTGGGAGAGTCCCCCATGGTGATCCTACTCTCAGTCAACCACCCCAAGGTCGCTAATAGACGTAACGGTGACTACAGCACGCGCGATAAACACATGGGTAGCTACCCCGTACTGGCACGCGGTCAGTCGTTTCCGTTAACGGGTGCGCCCAAAGCACAGCACGGAACCAGTATAGGGCAGAGCCCTCTCAGTAACAGGGGTCCAACCCCTTCACAGTAACCAAACAGGGGCCTTGCCCCTCCACAGTCCGCGCACCCTCGCCTGACTACCTTGGTTTGCCCAGTGGGCCTAACAAGTCTGTGTAGGAGGGCCAGTAGAACCCCGGGGCCCGTGGGGTATCTAGTACTCTCCCTACACTAGTAGCTCTCCTCGGTACTGTGTACACGAGGGCCAAAAGTCGGTACAGAGTGGCCAGACCTAACCCCGGGTCCCTGGGGTGGCTGGCTCCACTCTGCACTAAACAGGTAACAGGTGCTTCCCCTGGCACTATGTACCCAAGAGACAACAATCTTCCACATCTTTCCTTCTCAGTTCCATTTCATTCTCTTTCTAGGAGTTCTACTCCTAATTCCCCGTAGGGTTCCAGCTCTTTTAATCAGCACATTCAGGTTTCACCATTCCAGTTTCACGTTCATACAACCCATGTTCTCAATCATGTTCATTTATCCATAACAGGAAACTATTATTTCCTTTCCACATTTTCCACGACTGCAATATTATATACATATCACTAGTTTTCTAGTCCTAGGATTCATGCCGTACCATAGGATCTATCATTCAATCTAGTTTCCAGTCCTAGGTTTCATGCAATACCCTAGGATCTATCATTCAATCTAGTTTCTTAGTCCTAGGGTTCATGCAGTGCCCTAGACTCTATTAATTATTCCACAATTGTAACAAATTTGATTAAGTAAATTAAAAGCTACTCTACCAGCTACAACGGGAGTACTGGGGGCGTGGTCGGAAATCCCGTGCTCCTCCGCAACCCCCGAGACTGCAATGGAATGGGGTCCTAACACAAGGAGTTTCTCAGAACAGTATATAATTACTGTAAACGGGTAGAGGATTTTATTCCGAAAAGAACGCAACTCGAAACGCGGAAAACGGACTCCGAACGGGCCCTAAACGGTCGAAAACGACGAAACAGTCTAGAATCAGACATCTGGAACCTCTTCCAGACGTCTTAAAATGTGGGTCAGATGGTACCTTCGCTCTGTGTAGTCCCTCAGACGTCCAGAAGCCTGCGGGGGCGTCTGGCCTAGTTTCCAGACGTCCGATGGTCAACTCGGACGTCTGGAAGTCCTCTCCGTCGTCTGGCACTGCGGCCAGATGTCCGATTCGTGTTGGATGGCGAGTCTCGCGCCCTCCTGAGCAGAACCTGCACGCACCCACTCCTTGCTCTCAGTACGACGGGTCGCAGACGAAGGCGCGTCGGACGGCTGCATGGCCATACGTGCGAAAAAGGAAGGACGAAATAACTTACTTGCCAGACGTCTTGACAGTCCTCCAGACGTCTTCACTATCGTCTAGTTCGAATCCCAGACATCTGATTCTGGAAAAACTTCCAAAATCAGAGCTCGACTCGCTCTCCGCCCGCGAAGCACGGCCACACCGCGCCCCATCTGCTTGCTGCTCGAGCTGCAGTAGCCCTCCTGCGACACTCCATGCCCGCTGCTCCCCCGCCGGCCGGCTCTAGCTGCCCCGGCAAGCTCGAGCCCTCACGGTCGAGCATCTCCTCCCTTGCGCAACACCTCCTCCCACACACTTGCCGCGGCCGCTGCTGCCACCTCTCGCTCGCTCTCGCACCAGCTGGAAGAAGAAGAAGAAGGAAGCGGAGGAGATGAGGGCGAGGGAGAGGGCGACGGCCTTTTAAGGTCGCGCGGGGAGAGAGAGAGAGAGGGAGCACTGCGCCCTGCAGGAGGAGAGAGGGAAAAAGAGAAAAGCAGGTGGCAGTCGCAGGTCTATGCGCGCATGCACGTAGACGCAACCCCGTACGCCGTAGAAATTGAATCCCAGACATCTGGAAGGGGTTCCAGACGTCTGGTCAGACATCTGGGCCACCTCCCAGACGTCTTAAAAACGTCTTGAAGCCACGTTTATAACAGCTGCCATCACACCATCAACCGACCTAGCATGACTTTGCAAGATTGCGGGTTTACCTCAGGAACCTGTTTGGAGCATCAATTGAATGAAGCATGACAGCAGTAGCTCCAATTGCTTGAGAATCCTGGCTGCTACACGAAGAAGAAAGGTGGGGCATTTAGTCCTACCTCGTTAGTAGACGAGCTGCCTATAGCATATAAAGAGAAATCATGTCCAAGGCTTATCGCCTCAGACATGGCGTGAGGTACCTCCCCCATGCACATGACCTACACACACCTCGCTCACCTCTCACGCCGGCGGGTCTGGTCCTCTATGCTCATGACCTGTTTAGCCAATTACCCACATACCCAGTTCTGAATAGAGGAAAGGAAGAGAATTAGAGGAGAGTGGGGGGAGGTTCTGCTTTGGGATCTGTGCTTGGTGCCTTGGGATGCAAGCACACACTTGGCATCTCTGAGGCTTGGTGCTCTGGCTTTGTGTTGTGACTCTATGATGAGTGGCTACTCATCATGGCTAAAAAGCTGAAATTAAGCTAGACACTAAGTAAAACAATATCAAATTAACAGATAAAAAGGGTTAAGCGTGGGAATTAAAGAAAAAGACCTAAAACCTTTACTCTGTGTTAAAATTTCATAATTAGGTCACAAAATGAGATATTCTGAAAGCAAAGTACAAATGATGATCCATGCATCAATTGAACACATAAATAAGTTTGAAAGGACAAATCAGAAGTAAAACCAATGTCTTAAATGTTCAATTAAGCACATATAAAAATTTGAAGGCAATTAGACATCATTTAGGTTATGAAATAGGTAGTTTACACTTAGGTCCTTCATGCATTACACTCCTACCCTTAAAAACTCCTCTTTGGACCTACTTGTAAGCCGCAGGGACCCTTTTGAAAGGCTACAGGGCCCTTTCAGTTGTAATTCTTTTCACTCATGGGCCTGCATGCTATTCTTCTACCCCTTCGTTCAAGGGTCTTCCTGCAAAATTTCCTTCATTTTAGAGAGAAGCCTGCTGCTCTCACGCGCACTGTAGCGCGTGAAGAACACGGCCAATCTCAGTCGTCCGTCGCTCTTCAGATCTTGATCTGCGGTTGGATTCGAATGGAACTTTCACGTAATTCGATGCATGTGTTACCTCTCTCCCCAGATCTCATCTGACGGTCAGATCTTGTGCTCAGCTCACCGCGCGCTCCGCCCCTCACATCCTCGCCGCCGGTTGCATTTTGATTATCCTCACCTGTGCGGTGATCTCAGCCACTGAGCTGCTACTTAAGCACCTCAGTGGTGTCGCGCGTAAGGGATCGCTCCCTCCTACACCTCTTAGCGATCAATTCGTCCACTCCAGTCTCTCCTCCCCATCCAGCCTCTGATTTCACAGCCCCGACTGTGAAATCATCACCTTCTCTCTACACTCCTCGTCGCTAAGGACTTCGTAGCACCTGAGGACGACCCTGGAGCCTCACTAGCAGACTCTTCCCTCCGCTGGAGTCATCTTCCTCCTTAGCCACCGGCTAAGGACCCATAGGTCCCATTCTTCCTGTGAGTTTAGGTTTTTAATTCTGCATAATTAGTTTTAGTTGTAGTTAAGTAGTTTAGAGTAGAATTAGCATAATTGTTAATGTTTAATTTTCGCTGTAGGTTAAAGTAGCTATAGTAATAGAATTAGGCTTAAATTCCCTTCCCTCACCTCCTCTGATCAGTCCAGATCAGAGGGGAAGAATTCATCAAATCATGTTTCAAATTATCTCCCTCTCCATTTTTTTTCACAATCCAGCTCTAATTTCCTTTTTTACGACAAGTTTTTCTCATCTTTCACCCACACACCCTGATCCAATTTCAGATCTGGCTGGTTTACAACCTCAGATCTGAAATTGGCATCACAAGCAACTAAGGGGCTTCTCACTCACCCCATATTTGATCACAAAAGCCCCTTGATTTTGGGTCGAATTCCTCAGTTTGTCAGATTTCTTTTCAACATGGATTTGAAGGATTTTTGCTTTCTGGATTTCACTGCCTAATCTGACAGATTGAAGATGATCTGAATTTCTTGTTGGCAAGGACCCTGAGAGGTTTTCTGGTGACAGAAACCATCTCAGAAGAGCCATCCTTGAATCTGTTTTGCTATACTGTTAATGCATTCACAAGTTACTGTGAATTCCCTTAATGAATTCTCAGTACTGTTTTGATAATTCAGAATAGCCATACATTTTCTGTTTTGATGATTACTGTGATAATTACTGAGGTGATTTGTATGGTGATTTCCTAACCTAAGGAGTTCTCAATACTCAAGGTTGCAAGAAACTGGGATTTGATCTTATGGTTTTAATTGACTGACTTAAGTCTTCCTTCATGCTGTCGATAGCATTAGGAAGAATTAATTCAGTGATGTTTTTGGATTTAATCTGAAATGAGGTTTTTGATGAGGGTTTTTTGGGCATTTGAATTGAGACATTTAGTGATTTTCATGAGAAATTGAACTCTTGTCAGAATTGGGATTTACTTATCTATTTTTCAGTTGATTTTGATTGATTTTAATCCCAATTACACAGTGAATTGCTGCATCTTGCAGTTGCATATTTCCCTCTTCTCTAAATTCTTCCCTTCTCATCTAAAACACTGAACACTCTGAACACATTCCCCTCTTCTCATCTCTCTGATAGTGGCTAAAGCTACTGTTAGAAAAAGAAAATTAAATACAATCAATCCTTCTTTCCTCAACCTCCTACTGAAATCTAACTATAAGTATACTGTAATCTAATTTAAAATACTATCTATATATATATATATCTGTATATAGGCAGTATTTACATAGTATATTACCTTATAAGTATATATATAGCATACTGTATAATGTATAAAATTGTATATATCTATATATATGTAACTTATATAAATATATACATAAATACTGAATTACTGAATTGAATTTATACATATATAATTACTGAATTGTATTTACATATATACTGATTTGCATTTAGTCAGTTATAGCCAGATTGTTAAATTAAATTAGCTAAACTAGTAATTTAGGGTTATAATTAAGTTAATTGAATATGTAGACCTAGGTTAATATATCTTAAGTAATTTAAGATAGTTAAAGTATATTTATACCCCTTTTATATTACTGTTATTTAGTTTATAAGTTAAACAGCCATTACTGCTACTTAAACATAAATAAAACATAAATTAATTCGGAAAAATATAATAAAAATATGTATAAAATACTTAAGTATGTAATCTAAATCTATATAAGGTCAATTAGACCATTTACTAACTAATTTATAAGTAATTAACCAAGAAAGCACCTAAATCAGCCTGTAAAAACAACCCACTTTAATTAATTTATTTGCATAGTAAACCTAATTAAAATTCAAAATTAATTGAACAATTATGTAGTATTATGTAAATACTTTATATTCCATAATTTATTTTATTTTTTTTAATAAGTTGTAGCCCTCGAATTGAGGGCCAAAATTGCTTCCAGACCACAGCTATGCGCGATTTCCAACGGAGATGTGGCGCTAGAATAGCGCCACATCGTGCGCTGCAAACTGCACACAGCGGTTTATATTGATTTTATGTCTATGCCTTACCAGTCGTCACGGGCGCCCGGCGCCCGAAACAGAGCTTACATATCCGATCCGATTACACTGAACATATTATCTGACATATGTACCGAGCATACGACTGTGTGGGGCCGGGGGCCCGAGAAGCCAGAGTGCGTGGGGTTGAGACCCTGCGCTGAGTCTGAAAGCATAATTAAGTGGCCTAATCAAGATTAGGGTGAGCTCAGTAGAGGTCTGGTCCCACCCTCTGGGTATTGTTTATCCCTCGAAAAGCGTGCCCGTAAATTGAACACATTTTAATTGATTAATGAAAGCTAATGACGGTTGCTTAATCACCTCTTCGCCGTAGCTAAAAAATCTGTTAAGGCAGAAACAAACGAAGTGCATCTGAAGAAGAACAATAGAAGAAGCTTAGAGTAAGAGTAAGAGAGAGAGACAGAAGGTGTACATACAAATAGAAGACGTATACAAGAGTAAAGACTAATATAAGAGAAGAATATAAACATCTAAAAATATATATATGTATACATAGTATAGCCCATTACATTTGTATAAATAAACCTGTATATTTACTAACAGAATAAAATGTCACCCTAAACGTCGCTACAGACCTCAGTTTGCCTCCTTAAGTTTGTATATAGTGTTTTCTGAGATCTAGCGACGCTTTTGTCTGTCACTAAAACTGTTGTATGTGTTACTGTAGATAACAGACTAGTAAGTTAAGTTAATATATTATAACATCTTAGTCTATTGTATATTTCCATGTTAGTAGTAATACTATAACTTGTAAAGACATAGTTTATAGTATAGTAATAGATTGTTTGGTGCTTGTTTATAGTTAGTTTTTGCAAGCATTACCATTGATTCTTATTAAGTAGATAAACAATGTCCACATTCATTCATTCTTTAAAATGATGTAAAGCTACTTTTTGGAATTAGAGGATAATTTTGAGATCAAAGAGTGAGCGATGTAATTCAATAAATTGCCTCCCTGTGAACGACCTGGAACAAAACCAGTAAAAATTAGATAAGTAAATAATAATAATGGTTGTAATGACCGGTACTCACCCTAACTCACCACTATGACACTCTCAGTGTTACATACTACAACAGTACATCAATCAATCATCATTATCACAGCAGTCATCACAAATCCATTGTATTATTACTCTACTAAGGCCTTGTGCCTTGTTCTGAGGCCTTGAGAGTTTAAGGCATCAGTCCCTTGTGGCTGACGTCTGATCATGGTCACTATTGAAATATTGAGATGCTTATCTGATGTGGAAATTTGAGAAATAAGTGGTTGAGAGCACTGTAGAAAAATTGAGAATTTGATTTCCTTGGGATATGTGCTTAATGTGGGAGATTAATTGGTGATTTAAATCACCATTTTTGTATCTCTTTATATTCCTTTTTATCCCATTATTTCTGGAGATACAATTTGGGTTGAATTGAATATATTTTTGCTTGTTGATATTCATTGCATATTTTTATCTTTGTGCTCATTATTTTTATATTATGATTAGTGCACAAATTCCTGTGAATGACCTCGAACTCATTTCCTATTTTCAAGTACTCTTATAAATTTAAATGTTGTAAAAGCATTTTTGTCGACTATACTATGATGCAAGCATTTCTCCTTGAAACATTGACTCAAAGTGCATTCAACACCTACCTTAGTCCTAGGAAACCTTACACCTTACTAGTACACTTAGACAAACACTTAGATAGATCACAAAATCAAAATAGGCTTCAGATAGCCTGATCAAATGTCCAATCTAGACCTCAGATGTCTTATCTTAATCTTTAAGATGTTTAACCTTTTGTCCAAACTCCAAACACTTAGGCTGGATTTAGTGCTTTATGTCCGTTGATTTTAGACGACTAGCCCATAGTCCAGTCTTCTTATAAGACGTCTGATGCTAATGACAGACGTCCAACTATAGGACCGTTGGACTGTCAGAAGATGATCCTCGGAGATTACCTTATAATTAATTCTATAACACTTGTAGATGATCGTAGATCATCCTAGCCGTCTGATAAATAGATATTAGGCTAAGATCTAACCAAAATCACTTTTGTCATAGGATTTAGCCGTTAAGCCTCTTGGGAAATCGATTTCCACATAGGATTGTCTTTCCAAATGTCCAGAGACTTTGCCAGACGACCGACCTATCGTCTGAACTAGAAGACACTAGAACTTTGTTTCGATCTTGTGAAAATAGGAAGGAAGCCATCTTAGGATTAGATGTCTGATTAGTATTCCAAACATCTTAAAAGAGAGTTTTAGATGCTTGTTGAACGTGTACGAACCTACGCTAACGAGATTGGTTTTGGAAAACCTGTCGTTGTAGTTCGAAAGCGAAGAATTCATGTTCAACAAATAAAATTTATACCGAAAATAATTCCGAGTCGAACACAGGGAGGCTACGTCGATCTATTTTCGCAATTATATTTTTTTTAGGATTTTCTTTAAGCAAGGCGTTATAATTACAATGGGGCTATCAAACTATGAGAGAGAGAGAGAGAGAAAGAGAACATGCATTCAATATTTCAATAGTTTATAAAAGTTACACTAGAATGCAGAAAATCAATTACACTATAAAGCATAAAATTCTACACTAGAAAAGCTATAAATAAAAATGGGAGAGAGAAATTATCCTCCTTGACGATTGCTTGGAGGACGAGCCGGACGGGACGACGCCTAGACGAAGGAGAACGAAGCAGGATGAAGGAGGACGAACCAGAAGAACGGGAATGGAGCAGCACGCCATCATCGTCGCGGGATCCACTTCCGAAAGGGAACGAAAATTGGACTTTATCTCGCGAGAAGCATCCCGGGTGTGGGACAAGCTTCTCTTGAGCTTTGGAGGGGTAGAGAAGAGAAAGAAGGGATGAGAATTTCGTATGGAGGGGGTCTCCTTTTATAGTTGCAAGGACTGGGGGCAAAATGGACATTACATATTCAAAATAATAAATAAGGGGTCTTTAGTGACGGATAAATCCGTCACTAAAGTCCCGACGTGGCCGTCGCCGCCGCGCCCATGCGTGCCTCCTCGGCTGCCCACTCCTCAATGCTCGCGCACGTCCAGTGCTTTTCAGCCATCCAATCGCGAGATCGGACGGCTTAAATTGCGTCCGCGCCCGCTGCAACCCGCCCGCCTGCGCGTGCGATCGCGCGTTACGCGGGGCGTCCAATCGCGCGTCGGCACTATCGGGCCCCCGCGACCGCACGATCTCCATCCGACTCTCCACGCGCCTTAATTACCCGCGCCTCCAATCCCCTCACTGCGGCTCGAACCCGCGCCCCGCTCTCGACCGCTGCGCTGCGGGGCGCGGATGGTCGAGCGCACGTTTTAAGCGTCGGGCGGCCACAGCCGTTGGATCTCCATCTGACGGTGGAGAGTGATCGGGTGGGGGCCTTCACAAAATTCTAGCGGCCGTTTGGGCGGCTGAGATGGCGCCACGTGGTGCCATCTTGGCCGTCCATCTTCTAGAAGTTGTAGATGGTGCCACGGATGTCGGATTGACTCGATTTTTGTGTCGTTGGGCTGTGATCGTCGATCCAAATTCATCCGTGTGGTCGGATTTGTCATCTGAAGTGCGGATTTACACCATCCTGACCCTTGATTTTCTAGGGTTCCTCGGTCTCTATCTGATGCTACGGATGCCTGATTAGGGCGATCTTGGAGTCGTTGAACTCCAATCGTCGCCCTGATCATATCCATACGGTTGGATCTTTGATCCGGGGCCCCGATAAAATGTTTGCCCTGTCCAAGCACATAAATGGAGACAATTAACCTCCATTTTATTCAAATTACTCTAAATGCGAGATGATGCATGTTATGCAATATTTATATCATGAAATGCAATCCTATGGTTAAGAACATGCATAAATAGACATTTTAAGTAGTGTAAATGTGTTTACATCATACCCCCATGCCTATCTTTTGCTAGTCCCTAGCAAAAACTATATGCTATTTATAAAAGAATTAGGTTAGATTATTTGGACCTGAGTTATTTTCAATCATTAAGAAATTGTCTACTTAGGAGCTGAACTTTCAAAGACTCAACAGTGCCTGGGTATCAACCAAAATGCAGACTGCCTCAAGCCCTCGCCTTATTCAAAGAAAAATTTCTTTTTCTTTCTACTCTTTTCTAATTTTTTTTTTGGATTTTCAAATTTTAGGGTTTAAGAGTGGCTTTCTACGGCCATTCAACTCACCCAAGATTTGATGAGCA
This sequence comes from Thalassia testudinum, assembly GCA_037157565.1. NCBI lineage: Eukaryota > Viridiplantae > Streptophyta > Magnoliopsida > Alismatales > Hydrocharitaceae > Thalassia > Thalassia testudinum. The sequence goes on along the minus strand of JAZHRO010000067.1, from coordinate 44,038,538 downwards.
CCCTAAGCTTTAAGCATCTTATTGTGATTTGTGATAGACTCGTTGACCGGCAATTAGAACGGACTTCAGATTTCTACGCCTCTAGGTGACCTCAAAAAGAATTCTGCCTAAAGGTGTATCTTTATAACCGGTAGCTTTCTCCCTACTTTTATTTTTTTAACAGGGTCAACACAAGGGTGAATCCAGTGTATATCTCCCCGGTTTATTCTACTTCTCCGCTTCTTCCTAAGTGTTTTGGGAATTTTTAGTGCATTTTCTGAGCTGGGTTCTGGACAACCGATCGATGAGCTGTTACCACCGACAACTTGCCAGCCATACTCGTGCGGCGAAGTGTGGCTTATTTCTTTTTGTTCTTTTCTCCTTTTTCTTTTTGATTTTTTTTTTTTAAGTAGGTGGCTTCCCTGATCTAAGATTTACCTAAAGGCAGCAAAAAGAGAAAGGTCTAGTGACTGGGCTCTGGACAACCTACCTATGGGTTGTTACCCACAATAACTTGCCAGCCATATCACCCTAGAAGGTTCATTAGCTACCCAATTTCCGTTAGAATCACCGAATAACGAGTCTGTGCAAAGAAAGTGTGTAGATGCTTAAAACTCAAAATTCCCTCAAATCAGAGGGCGGGTTGATAAGTCGTGTACTTATCACCCAAACTTATTTATTCCAATTATAATAGAATTAAGATGGCGAGGACTCAAAGACAAATCCACATTTTAGTGGATACACAGGCTAATTAAGTCCAAAGACCTGAGGGGTCTTTGTGTTCAGATCTTAATGTAAAATTTCTTAGGATTGAAAAGTCCTAATGTCCAACTAATCCTTCCTAATTTTTTTTTCTTTTTTTATAAGAAGAGAAACAATTTACATGGATTTCACAAGGCTGACCAAATAATTCAAGAATGAATCCACCCCCCATGCCTAGTTGATGCAATGTCCTCATTGAAAAAGAGACATGAAAGAGAGGGTAGAATATGAAAGATGTCACCTGGATATGAAGCTCGTATCAGCCTTGTGTCATATGTACAATTACTGAGTTTAATGCCGTCAGCTAGGCGAAGTCCAGCCAAAGAAGTCACAGAATGGCTAGAGCAACAAAGTCTGAAACGGGTTCTGGAAGATTACGGTCAACAACAGGCTTCAGACGTTGACCGTTGACTTTAAAGGTGTTACCCGTCTTTGGGTCAGAAATCTGAACGGCATCATTTAGAAAAATCTGATCAATTATGAATAGGCCATTCCATTTAGATCTAAGTTTACCAAGAAAGAGCTTAAGTTTAGAATCGAATAACCAGACCTTCTGGTTTGGCTCAAAGCTCTTGCGGGAAATCATTTGATCATGTAGAGCTTTGGTCCGAGCCTTGTAGATCATGGCGTTCTCATAAGCATCATTTCTAAGCTCCTCCAACTCAGATAGTTGGAGTTTCCTGGTCTTCCCAGCTAGATTTAGATCTAGATTGCATTGTTTGATTGCCCAGAATGCCCTGTGTTCAATCTCTACGGGTAGATGACACGCCTTTCCATACACCAAACGAAATGGAGACATGCCGATGGGCGTTTTATACGCCGTACGGTAGGCCCAAAGAGTGTCCTCAAGCTTTTGAGTCCAATCCTTGCGATCAGGCCTAACCATTTTTTGCAGAATGTTCTTGATCTCTCGATTGGAGATCTCGGCTTGTCCATTCGTTTGGGGATGGTAAGGTGTGGAAATTCGATGATTAACCCCGTATTTGGCCAATAAATTCCGAAATTAGGCATTAGTAAAATGAGTGCCACCATCACTGATGATAGCCCTCGGAATCCCGAACCTACTGAAGATATTTTTCTTGACAAAATTGATGACCACCTTGTGGTCATTGGTTCGGGTGGGAATTGCCTCAATCCATTTGGACACATAATCAACAGCAACAAGAATGTACTGATGTCCAAATGAAGGGATAAAGGGTCCCATGAAATCGATGCCCCAAACATCGAAAATTTCGACAGGAAGAATAGGGTTTAGGGGCATCATGTCTCTCTTAGTTATGCTCCCGAGTGCCTGACATCGAGAACATGACCTTGAGAAATCCTGGGCATCCTTGAATAAAGACGGCCAATAGAAGCCAGATTGCAAGATTTTTGCAGCCGTCTTTCTTCCGGAGAAATGTCCACCACACCTAGATGCATGGCAGAACTTGAGTATACTGTTGAATTCATTCTCCGGTATGCATCGGCGAATAATCTGATCAGAGCCGATGCAATACAGTTCAGGGTCCTCCCAAAAGTAGTATTTGGCCTCAGATTCGAGTCTATCTCGTTGTTGCTTGGTCCAATCCTGGGGGATTTGACCAACGGTCAAATAGTTAACAATGTCAGCAAACCATGGGGAGTGGACACCTAAAACTGTAAGAATGGTTTCGTCTGGAAAAGTGTCAGCAATCGGAATATCCGGACAAGAAGAATCACCTAGGAGTCTTGACAAATGACCCGCTACCACATTTTGTACCCTGGCTTTATCCTTGATTTCAAGATCAAATTCTTGAAGAAGCAGAATCCAACGAATAAGCTGGGGTTTAGCATCCTTTTTAGCCAAGAGATGTCTCAAGGCCGAGTGGTCGGTATAAACAATAACATGAGACCCCAAGAGATAAGCCCTGAATTTTTTCAAAGCAAATACTACAGCTAGTAATTCCTTTTCAGTAATAGTATAATTCCTTTGGACTTCATCCAGAGTTTTACTAGCATAGTAAATGACAGAGGGCTTTCGGTCAATTTTCTGACCCAGGACAGCCCCGACCGCGTAATCAGAAGCGTCGGTCATGATCTCAAATGGGGCTATCCAAATTGGTGGTTGCAAAATTGGAGCACAGGTGACTGCCGTTTTCAGAAAATCAAATGCCTTTCGGCATGATTCGTCAAAAACAAACGGCGTTTCTTTGGCAAGAAGATTGCTCAAAGGACGAGCAACCTTCGAAAAATCCTTGATGAATCTTCGATAAAATCCCACATGGCCAAGAAATGATCTGATTTGTTTAACAGATGTGGGATGAGGAAGTTTAGCGATAACATCAACCTTAGCTTTGTCCACTTCAATTCCCCGTTCAGAGATTACATGACCCAAAACGATGCCTTCTTGGGTCATGAAATGATTCTTTTCCCAGCTAAGGACCAGTCATGTCTTGATACATCGCTTAAGAATCATTTCTAAATTAGCCAAACAAGAGTCAAAGGATTCTCCGAAAACAGAGAAATCATCCATGAAGACTTCCATAAACTCTCCCACCATGTCGGAAAATATGGCTAGCATACACCTTTGAAAAGTCGCAGGTGCATTGCATAACCCAAAAGGCATCCTACAAAAAGCAAAGGTTCCATAGGGACAGGTGAAAGTAGTTTTTTCCTGATCCCCGGGATGGATAGGAACTTGATTATATCCCAAGTAGCCATCAAGAAAACAGAAGTACATCTGCCCAGCTAATTTTTCCAAGATTTGATCAATGAAGGGCAGGGGAAAATGATCCTTTTTAGTGGTTGTATTCAACTTCCTATAATCAATACAAACTCTCCAAGAGGAAGCTGAACGAGTTGTGACAGATTCACCTCTCTCATTAGTCACAACAGTAATCCCGGCTTTCTTTGGAACAATCTGAACGGGACTTACCCAGGGATTGTCAGAGATTGGATAAATAATTCCTGCATCGAGCCACTTGATGATTTCCTTTTTGACCACTTCTCGCATATTTGGATTTAATCTCCTCTACATCTGGTGAGAAGGGCGGGATCCATCTTCCAAAAATATTCTATGATTACAATAAGATGGCTCGATCCCCCTAAGGTCATGAATGGTCCAACCAATTGCCTCCTTATGTTCCTTTAGGACCTTAATCAATTTAATCTCTTGCTCCTTTGTCAATTTAGCACTAATAATCATAGGGAGCGTATTCTGCGGTCCTAAAAATTTATATTTTAAATTCTCGGGCAATGGTTTCAATTCAAGCTGGGGTGGGGTAATGATTGATGGTAGGGTAGATGCTAAAGATTCAACAAGAGGAAGAGGTTTTGAGTGAACAAAATCAGTAACCTCTTCCAAAGATGTCAGGTCAGAGGGTTGCGGGTCAAATTCATTAACCAAAGAGGAACTTTCAATTGAAGAAACTGTCAAACAAGTTTCAATATTAACATTATCCTCATCAAGTTCCTCAATAAATCCACAATCCTCAAATTTGTTTATCGCCTTAAAAATATCCAATTTCATTCGTTGGTCCCCAAAGGCGATTTCCATGCTACCGCTTTCACAATTAATGTTGGCCTTTGCGGTAGCCAGGAACGGACGCCCCAGAATGATGGGCGTGTTCCTCAGATTATCTGGTACATCCATGTCAAGGACAAGGAAATCTACAGGAAAATAGAAATCCTTGACCTTAACTATAACATCTTCAATAACGCCTCGCGGGTTTGTGACCGAACGGTCCGCTAACTGTAGCGTTACTGAAGTTGGCCGAAGTTCACCTAACCCAAACTTCTCGTAGAGAGAAGTCGGAATTAGGTTAATGGATGGACCGAGATCCAAAAGTGCTCTATCAAATGTGTAATCTCCGATAACGCAAGAAATCAAAGGAGCACCAGGATCACTCTTTTTCTGAGGGAGGTAATGCAGGATAATAGAGCTAGCCTGCTCGGAGAGTATCACCTTCCTCGGAACAGATTCTCTCGACTTACGCTTTTGTGTACATAATTCCTTTAAAAATTTTGCGTAAACTGGTATGTGCTTGATAGCATCAAGGAGCGGAATATTGATCTCAATATTCTTAAATAAATTCAAAAGCTCCTCATTGCTATCAACAAACTTCTTCTTCTTTGCTTTGGCTAAGGCTTCAGGAAAAGGAACATTAGTCAGATCTTTGGAATCAGGTTCCTGAGCCTTGATTTCTTCTCTAGAATTCTCCTCTCTCTCCTCAGATTCTTCAGGATTCAAAAGATCAGAATAGTGTGGTTGTGGATCCTGAGTCTTCTTACCACTCCTCAAAGTGACAGAATTTGCAGAAGCGTAAGAATTTGGGTCTTGGGGAAGGTTAGGAAAGATTGGAGGGGCTTGATTGATCATGAATTGTTGATTAGCAGAAGAAGAAGACGAGGAACCCTGCTCAACCACCTGAGCATGTGCGTGCGGGTCCCTCTGATTTTCGTACCCTTGGGCTTGATTGCCCGAATTTATAATGTTTCGCGGGTTGGGTACGGGTTGGGATGGTAGAGTTCCGGGTTGACGAGAGTTAGCAATGAGCCCGGATTGCAAGTTGTCCAGCGAGTTTTTCATTTGCTGCATAAGCTGGAGCATAGATCCTTGCATCTCTACCATTTGACGGTTCAAATCAGCCTGCCCTGCGGGTTGACGGGCATTCCAAGTTGGCTGATTGACCTGATTCAGAGGCAACTGAGTATATACTTGACCCTGACCCATTGGACGTTGCGGAGCATAGTTGCTGGGTCGGAATTGGGTCTGTTGCCCCAGATTTTTCCAAGAGAAGTTAGGGTGGTTTCTCCAACCTGGATTATAGGCATTCGAGTAGGGGTTGGATCTAACATTCTCTTGTACAGCACAGACATCCTCATAGGGTGAGGATGGAGAGAAAAAAAGGGAAGGATCAGAAAAACTGGGATCAAAGGCCCCAGTTGGGAACCCATGGGGTTCCGAGAAATGCTGACTCATAGATTGAGTCACATCGAGTTGATTCACGAACTCCCATCCAGAAGGAGCTCGTGGGGAATGGAGTCCCAAATTTTGGGATTGAGTGGATTGAGAGTTGTTCATAGAATTGCCAACCATCCACTCTTCCATTCTTTTCGCAACCAAGTCCACCTTATCAAGTTTATTACAAATCAATTCCATATCAAATGAATGAGAGTCCTGGACTTCATTGACATTTGATCTGGGTTGCTGGGACCGGTTAAAAATATCCATGGAGGCATGATTAATTGAATTCTCACTCATTTCCTCAAATAAATCATGTGCACTATCTGCATCTTTATTGAGGAAATTGCCTCCGCAAGAAGCATCCACATGGTTTCTGAGTTGCTCATTCAACCCATGATAGAAGATCTGCACGAGTTGCCATTTCGGCACCTCGTGGTGTGGACACCTCCGCAATAAGTCCTGGAATCGCTCCCAGGCCACATGAAACTGCTCCCCTGGCCGCTGGATAAAAGTAGTGATTGCCCGTCTCAAAGCATTGGTACGACCGACTGGGAAGAATTTCTTCAGAAAGGCCGATTTCAACTTTCCAAGTTGTAATTGGTCTTCCTATTGTCCTATACCAATGCGCGACTTTATCCCTAAGAGAGTGGGGGAAGAGCCTCATGATCATTTGCTCCTCGTTAACGTTTCGAGCCTTGGTGGTCTGGACCAAAGTGGTCAAATCCTCCAAGTACTGAAACGGATCTTCGAAGCCAAGCCCATGATAATGTTTAATCAGGCTTAACAACTGGGGCTTGATTTCTAAGTCACCGGCTGGAATCTGGACGCCGAGACGTTCCCTGTAATTCGAAGGATCATAAAAATCCTTCAAGGGCTGAGTGCCCTGCATTCTCTGGAACCATTCTTGCATTCTCTGCATTTGTTCCAGCTGCCTTCTAAATTATTCCTGTGGATTTTCAAGCAGAGGAGGCTATTGTTCGGCCATGGGATCAAATTGACCAAAATCTAACTTGCGCCTCCTAGAATATTCTAATGGTCCTTCCAATCGGGGATTCAATGACCGTCTTCCTAGCATAAACTAGGAGAAGGTCGGAAGGACTGGGGATATGGACCCTGCAGCACAACAAAACAAGGTTGTCCTTAATTGGGGTAGCCTAAGGATCTACTAACTCCCAAAACCAGCCTTAAGACTGTAAGTGATTTACTCTACTTGCGTCTGTTTAATCCAACCAGTTAGAAGGAGGGACTGGGGAGAAGGTTCTTCCTTTGGCTTTCGCCTCTGGTTCCTAGTGTACCCCCCAGCCGCGGTCGTTTGACGCTACTCCCCTAGCTAGACATCAGATTAATTAGTACAAGTAGGTTAATCAAAAACAATCTCAGACTAAGCCCTGAAGAGCGAATCAAACCTTAAGGCCAACGTCTACTCAATTTTATTAAGGTCTGGGATTGTGGTGCTGATGGAATGTGATGGGCCCTTACAATGGGTTGTGCCCTTAATGATTGATTGAAATTTGTGTAAGTGCATGCACAACCAGGGTTTTCAAGCAAGATTATTTATTATGCGTGAATTTTAATGTTCAAATCTTGCTTAAGTAGCTTTTAGGGTTTCAAATTAGGTGAATTGCAATGAAGTTTCTAGGCAAACCAAGTTGTAAAACACGGGTGAAGATAGTTTTCCTTTAAAATCAGAAAGAAAGTGGAGTGCCTGGAATATACCTAGATTGAAAACCCTAAGGAGGAGCTACTTGATGAGTTGGTTTTAAATAAAATGGTGCAGCCCAAACAACTCAAACAATTGGCCACAATTGCACCACTAAGTTAGGCACTCAAAGATGGTTAACCTAGAATGATTTCTACTCTGTTACGTGTTGCTTTATGTGTACTGGTTCCACAGATCAGAACCCGGTTGAGTAGAAAACAAATCAAGTTGATCAAGTGCCTTGAATGTGGGTGTGTGTTGTGTGTTTGTTGGAAATTACCCCACAAGATTATCTTTTTGTTATTTTTTTTTATGAACGAAGGTGGAATGAATGTGAGTGAAAATCCAAACAACCAAACTATTCCTAGGATTTATGCAAACACCTAGGTTAATTGGAATTTGGATTTAATGTGGCGAATGAAATCTATGGAGGGGGAAAGAATGGGGGAGCACTTACAGTTGTCTTCAACTGCACTTTACTCCAGTCTACTGCTTGTTGATTCCTTGATGGAGGTCTCTGCAAAAAAATAGACACAAGAGAAAGCTAGTTAGAAAACAAATAAAGTGCAAGAAATGTGAAGAAGAGATCGGAAATCGTTGCCTCCCCGACAATGGCGCCAAAATGTTGAACGTGTACGAACCTACGCTAACGAGATTGGTTTTGGAAAACCTGTCGTTGTAGTTCGAAAGCGAAGAATTCGTATTCAACAAATAAAATTTATACCGAAAATAATTCCGGGTCGAACACAGGGAGGCTACGTCGATCTATTTTCGCAATTATATTTTTTTTAGGATTTTCTTTAAGCAAGGCGTTATAATTACAATGGGGCTATCAAACTATGAGAGAGAGAGAGAGAGAAAGAGAACATGCATTCAATATTTCAATAGTTTATAAAAGTTACACTAGAATGCAGAAAATCAATTACACTATAAAGCAGAAAATTCTACACTAGAAAAGCTGTAAATAAGAATGGGAGAGAGAAATTATCCTCCTCGACGATTGCTTGGAGGACGAGCCGGATGGGACGACGCCTGGACGAAGGAGAACGAAGTAGGATGAAGGAGGACGAAGCAGAAGAACGGGAATGGAGCAGCACGCCGTCATCGTCGCAGGATCCACTTCCGAAAGGGAACGAAAATTGGACTTTATCTCGCGAGAAGCATCCCGGGTGTGGAACAAGCTTCTCTTGAGCTTTGGAGGGGTAAAGAAGAGAAAGAAGGGATGAGAATTTCGTATGGAGGGGGTCTCCTTTTATAGTTGCAAGGAGTGGGGGCAAAATGGACATTACATCTTCAAAATAATAAATAAGGGGTCTTTAGTGACGGATAAATCCGTCACTAAAGTCCCGACGTGGCCGTCGCCGCCGCGCCCACGCGCGCCTCCTCGGCTGCCCGCTCCTCAATGCTCACGCACGTCCAGCGCTTTTCAGTCGTCCGATCGCGAGATCGGACGGCTTAAATCGCGTCCGCGCCCACTGCAACCCGCCCGCCTGCGGGTGCGATCGCACGTCGGCGCTATCGGGAGCCCGCGACCGCACGATCTCCATCCGATGCTCCACGCGCCTCAATTACCCACGCCTCCAATCCCCTCACCGCGGCTCGAACCCGCGCCCCGCTCTCGCGTAAGCGCGCTCGACCGCTACGCTGCGGGGCGCGGATGGTCGAGCGCACGTTTTACGCGCCGGGCAGCCACAACCGTTGGATCTCCATCTGACGGTGGAGAGCAATCGGGCGGGGGCCTTCACAAAATGCCAGCGGCTGTTTGGGCGGCTGAGATGGCACCACGTGGCGCCATCTTGGCCGTCCATCTTCTGGAAGTCGTAGATGGTGCCACGGATGTCGGATTGACTCGATTTTTGTGTCGTTGGGCTGAGATCGTTGATTCGAATTCATCCATGCGGTCGAATTTGTCATCTGAAGTGCGGATTTACACCATCCTGGCCCTTGATCTTCTAGGGTTCCCCGATCTCTATCTGATGCTACGGATGCCTGATTAGGGCGATCTTGGAGTCGTTGAACTTCAATCGTTGCCCTGATCATATCCATACGGTTGGATCTTTGATCCGAGGCCCCGATAAAATGTTTGCCCTGTCCAAGCACATAAAAGGAGACAATTAACCTCCATTTTATTCAAACTACTCTAAATGCGAGATGATGCATGTTATGCAATATTTATATCATGGAATGCAATCCTATGCTTAAGAACATGCATAAATAGACATTTTAAGTAGTGTAAATGTGTTTACATCAATGCCCATCTTGATCCAACCCTGATTAGATCATCCGCCCTTCTAGATTAGATGATAGACCTTTAGATCAGACGAAGACCCAGACGTCTGACCTTAAGTCCAGGTGTCTAATAACCCTGTTAGAATCATAAATGACCCTGATTTCGGTGGGATTTTAGACCACTCTCTTGAGCCTTGTTCCCAACGGCTACAAGAGGCTTCCAAGGCCTTCTAAAGACTTCTTAGGACCTCTATAAATAGAAGACCACCCTTCGTAAGCCAAGTACACCTTGAGAAACTACTTCCACACCATATTGTGTCCAAGTGAAGAAGAAAATCATCTAGAAGAAGTTCTTGCTCTCCAAGCCCTCTAGCATCCATCCGAGGGCACCATTACACTGCTGACTTCACGTTGCACCACTTCCATCTAAGGGAAGTTACTTTTCCTATAGGAGCTAGTTTGATTTACACCTATTTTGGGTCATATAGGATATTGTGTAATTATGTCTTTGTTGGGTACTCGCTTTGAGAATTCCCGTCTCCCATATGAGGCAAAATACTCCTCATGAAGGGGAGGGATTTGAGGTATACTACCCTCTTACAAGGTAGTGTCGGTTGTATTGAAGTTGAACTACCCTCACTTTAAGTAATTTGGTTAGCAGATTTGATCGAATAGGTCGATCGGGAAATCTTAAGTCAAAAGGCTTAGGTGGTGGTTTTTACCCAGGTTTGAGTTTTCACCTAAAAATCATTGTGTGCTTGTGAAATTGCATATTTGTGATTGTCATAGTATTTCGCATTACTTTTGTATCATGCTCGATCTCACCCCCTCCATCTAGGTAATTACAATTGGTATCAGAGTAGGTTCTCTCATTCACAGAGTCACACCTGGCGAGGAACCAATGGAGGGAAGCATCACAGCGACTAGATACGTTGAGGGACAGTCCACTACCCATCCTCCCTACTTTGATTGGAGCAATTATGGGTATTGGAAGCTTAGGATGAAGACGTGGCTTCAAGACAATGACTTCACCATTTAGACTAGATGCAAGACTCCTTTCAACATCCCGGAGAGACCCGCTGGAGGCTATTCACAGTAGCAAGTTTGGGAGATATCACTCAATGCAAAGACAATGAATGCCTTGTATTGTGCATTGAGCCCGAAGGAATTCAATTGCATCTCGCAATGTGCCACTGCAAATGAGATATGGAACACACTTGAGGTAACTCACAAAGGTACTTCCAGGGTAAGAGCTTCTAAGATTAATATTTTATCTCAAGATTTTGAATCTTTCTCTATGAAACCTAATGAGTCTTTAAGTGATATGTATACTAGGTTCACTCTTATAGTGAACAACTTGAAAGCTTTAGGGAAGACCTTTATCAAGGGGAAGCTTTAAGGAAGGCTTCTTCATTCCCTTAGATTGAAATGGGAACAAAAGGTCACCGCAATTGAATAGGCGAACGAAGTAGAGGATCTCAACATGGATGATCTCTTAGGCAATCTCATGGCCTATGAGATGAAGATGAAATAAAAGAAGAAAGACACATTGGAGCCAAAGCCAAGGAAGACCCTCACCTTCAAAGTCACTTCAGATAGCGAGGTAAGTTCTGGCGATGAAGACCTTAGGATTTTATTTAAGAAATTCTCTAAGTTTTGTAGGAACTCAAAGAAAGAGAAGAAGGAGAAGAAGGAGGGAGATAGCTCAATACGTTACTATCATTTCAATGAAAAAGGGTGATAAACGCTAGTTTATTATCATTTATATGCATTAAAACAAACCTAGCTCTTAGGATTTTGCTCTGTAAATGGGTTTTTGGCCTGCATCTAGGCATTAATTAGGTGAGGCATGCATTGCACTTTTTATTATCTTTTTAATGTATTTTTGTGAGTGTTAGGGATATACAGATTGCCAGATCCCTAGAACCCTAGCACTCAAGAAGGCAACTGGTGAAGGAGAAGCTCTCACCAACTGGAACTTAGCTTGATCCAGCTCACCATAGCTGGAATTTAGCTCACCTGAATTAAGGTTAGCTCATCCTAGCTCCATTCAGCTCATCTCAGCTGAATGGCAACTCAGGAGAGCTCATCTTAACTTACCCTAGCTCAGGTCAACTCAGATCCAGCTCAACTTAGCTGAGCCTAGCTCATCTCAACTCCCATTAGTTCACAGGGAGCTCTAGCTAGCTCAGCTGAGTTGACTGGAGTTCACCCCAGCTCAGGTCCAGCTACATCCAGCTCTACCCAACTCCAGCCAGCTGAAGATGACTTCATTTAAGCTCAGGAAGCTCAAGTCCAGCTCCTGGGGACTCAACTTAGCTCAACTCAATTGAGCTAAGCTACCCTAGCTACCTCAACCAGCTTGATCCTCCCCGAGAGCACCAGACCCAGCTCACCTCAGCTCATTATGGTAGAAGCCAACTTACTTTAGCTTGGCTTAGCAGCTAGCAAAGAACTAGCAAGCTAAGCCAGCTAAAGTAGCTCCATGCCACCCTCTTTAGCAGCTGCCAGCTCCAGTTCAAGCTCCAGACTTCTCCTCCTCAGCTCATCTCTTCAAACCCGATCTCCCATTGCCTACTCCTCTACTCTATTACTAGCTAAGCTAGCTTAGCTTAGCTAGACTCCAGCTCCCTTGGCCATTCACCACCTACAACTTAACCCTAGCTAGCTCCACCAACTAAACCCTACCTAAGCTAGCTCCACCCTACTCCAAGTTGGCGCCACCTCCTTCACCACCTTTCACCCCTCAACCACCACCAAAGGGCACCAATAAGGTGGCACCAAAACCACCATAACCACCTCCATGTTGGCACCACCTTTTCCCTCCAAAATCCCCTTCATCTCCACCATACACCTCTCCCTAAAATCATCTCCACCATCCACCTCACCTACCTTCTAGAAGCCCCATAATTGGCACCAACCATAGGTGCCTCTTCATGGCCATAACCACCCCATGGCACCCCCTCAGTTGGCGCCAACTAACCTTAGCCCTAGGATCAACCTAACTACCCATAACCACCACCTAAACACATCCTAGCCATCCACCTAACCCATGCCTACTACCCCCCTCTCCACCTCTATAAATACCCATCATATTCCACCAAAAAAATCATCCCCTATTTTAGTTTAGTCTACCATATACCCACCATAATTCAAGGCCAAGGAAGAAGAAGAAGAAAAGAAGATTAAGGGGGCATCCTACCCGCCCCCTTGGTGCCTTTTTCCCCTTCTTTCTTCTCCCTTGTGCCATGCCAAGGAGGAGGAATTCTACAAATTGGAGGATGGCCAGGCATAGGAGGAGAAGGGTGGTACACGCCCACCCTTGGAGGAGCATAGGGCATGCCCCCTTTGAGGGCTTGTCTTGGAGGTCTTCACCTTGAAGAAGGAGCTTTACAAGGAAGGAGTTGGAGGACTTCTTTTCAAGCCCAAGAGCTACTAGGCTTGGAGCAAGAAGCTCCTCTTCTTCACCAATTTTTAAGAGGATTTGTGTTTTACTTTCTTGTAGTTTCAAGTTAGAATAGAAGCATTCCTCTACATGTGCTTTTTGTAAAACAGATTTCCGTCAATTCAAGTTGCCTTCTTTTATCTTTTTGTTGCATAGTTTCGTAGAATTTTTTGTCTAGCATTTTTTCACCCCCTCTCCTTAATTACTCTAGGCCTCCACGTGCCTAGAGTGAGCTTAGGGAGAGGCTCTACTTGTCACTTTAGTAGTAGTGTAGTGGATTAGTGTAGACGATTTTCTTGCTACCAACAAACTTGCGTGTTTCCCTTTATTTCAAAACCCTAAAAATATATATATTTGAAAAGACCAAAAAGAAAGGTGCTTTCGATTTCCAAGCAAGGCATTTGATTTGCAAACAATTTGGCCTCCTTGGACGACCCTAGATACCCACTATCTAGGTTTATAAATTTAAGAGTTGATCGGCTTTACATGTTACAATGACGTGTTTTACGAACCGCGTAAAATCCGTATCAAAGAGCATCTTCGACCCGAGTGTCCTCTTCTCAAGAAGGAGAAGGAGAAGGAGAAGAAATATAAGAAGAAAGCATTCCAAGCTACTTGGGATGATTCGACCTCAGAGGAGGAAGAAGAAGATCCCGAAGAGAAGAACGAAACCTTTTGCATGGGTTTTATGGCCATCGTGAGCGATAGCAAGAATGAAGATGACAACAAGGAGGTAAATTCTTTTAATGAGTTGCAAGAAGCATTTGAAGAATTGTATGAACTTATTAAATCATTAAAGTTAGAGAACAAAAATTTGAAGAAGTAAACTAGTATCTTAAAAAGTGAAGTAGATAATCTTGTTGTTAAAAATCAAGATTTAAATGTTTCTTTTGATTCCATTAAATCTGAAAAGAATGCTCTTGTAATAGAAAGTCATGACTTTATTTTGACTAATACTAAATTGATTGAAGAAAATAAATTTTTTAAATATGAGATTTCTATCTTAAAAAGCAAGATGAGTTTTATTGAAAATGATCTTTCTTGTATTAAAGAAAAATTAGATAACTTGTTAAATGGAATTAGCACTAGCCAAAAGGTTGAGAAAGGATCTTCATCAAGGAGACCAGCTAACAAGCCTGGATACAAGTTAACTTGGATACCAAGAAATCAATTAGAATCTTGTTTTGTAGGTTTCAAAGGAGATTACAATATAAAAGATTGGACCTACAAGGTCAAGAATCGTCAACTCGAATTAGGAGGACCAAAGAGTAGACTAAGGAAAAAGACAAGAAGACTGATGAGATGACTGATGTGTGGGCCAAGGAAGGGGAAAAATGGAGTTGGAGGGTTGGATGATGGCCAACTAAGGGAGGAGGGAGCTGCTGGGGGTCGTAAGACACTTAAGGTGGTCCTTAAATAGTTGAGAGGGAGATGTAGTGACCGGATCAATGGACCATGGACGTTGGGTGTGAATAGTGGCTAAGGAGGATGAAGAGTGTGGGAAAGATTGGAGATGAATCATAGCCCTTGGATGAGATCTAGAAAGTGAAGCGAAGGTGTACGCACGGGTGCTGGCAATTTGGTGGAAGATCCACCGTTGGATCAGGGAATATAGGATGAATGGTTCTCATTGCGCGTGTTCTTCGTGCTCGAGTAGTGGCCCAAATTGCAGTTGTAGGCCTTTTAGGAAATTTACACTCAAACCCAAAGGGGTGAACAGGTATGACATTTGCTAAGGAGCCCATAGTGGTGAGTTTGAATGCAGAAAGGTCCCTAGCGATTCTTAAATAGGTCCTTGAGATGTTTTGGCTTTATAAAATGTGAAGGATATGTATATGCATGAAGGACTTAAGTGCAAAATCTTAATTTTAAGGCCCTAATGGTATCAAAACCTTATGAAACTTTTATGGAAACTTAATTGAACAATTTAGAAGTTAATTCAACTATTAATTTATACTTTAAAGCTCAAATTGGTGTTCAATTGGCATTCAGAACATCCATTTATATATTTAAATTTAGAATATCTCAAAATTGACCTAATTATGCATTTTTAACACATATTTGATGTTTTAGGTTAGCTTCCTTAATTCCCACACTTAACCCATTTCTTGTGTTAATTTAATAATGTTTAACCTAGTTTCTAGCTTAACTTGGGCATTTTAGCTATGATGAGACACACCTCATCAATGAGTCCTAAGTAGTATTGCCAATACGGGTAGTGACGTCATTCAGACCTACCTAGTTTAGGTTTAGGGTTGGCAGGATAGGGGGTTGCTGCATATAACCCAAATATGAAGTAGAAACCTCCGACCCATTAGGAGGTGGAGGTGCAGAAGGGGGCTAATAAACATAATGTGCTTGGCCCTAGTTTGGGTTCACAACTCACCTCTGGTTTGGCACGTTTTTTGGGTTGAGCAGAGGCTGGGAAGGAAGTGCACCAGGCTGGCGAGTCCTAGCCATCTGTGCCAGCTGATTATGCACCTCTGCCATCTCTGCATTATGCTGCCTCTGCATGGCAACATTATTCTTCTGCATATCAATCAAGGTCTGTAGAATCATGCTCATCTTATCTTATCTATTAGGCCTAGATTGAAAGTTCGGGTTGGGCCTAGTATTAGCAAGATGAAATGAGTGAGAATTCTGTGGTCATGGCTGGTATTGACATTTAGAGCTCTGATTATTCCTCAAGGAATAGAAATTTGGATGATTTCGCCATCCAGGGTTATAGGAGTTGGATTAGGGATCATTCTGGATGTCGTGGAGTTCCTCACAGGGTTGAGAACTCCGGAGTAATCAGAAAATTAGGGTTCAGAGATCCCCTAACTAGAATAAGAGGGTTCAGAGTTTCCTTCAAAGCCTGGGTCAGAAGTGGATGGATAAGCATCCATCCCATGGTAAGATTGGTGGTGAATATTATGCATGACCTCCCTCCCTGTGGGCGAACGTGCATGCGTGCTTTGCTGAGAAGTGGCCTTCTATAGTTTGTGAGTCAAAACATCCGGCTTCTCCATATGAAGACCTTGTCCAATCGACTGGCCACCAATTCCAGGTTGACAGAAGAGGATAAGTCTTGAGCCTTATGTGCTCCTCGTGTGTTTGTCAATGCGCGGGTAGTCATCCGATCGAACATACCTAAAGACTCACTATTATGGAGTTCTCACACATATTCTCGAAAATCTCCCAAACTTTGTCCTCATCCTTATCAATGAAGTTACCTCCATAGGCTACATTAACAAAAAGTCAGATATCCTTACGAAGTCCTCAATAAAAAGACTGAACTTGTTTCCATTTGGGAACTCCATGATGAGGGCATTTCACATGAGATCTTAAAATCGATCTTATACCTCATGAAGAGGTTCACTTGCATTCTACACAAAATGAGTGATTTGGTGCCTTAGGGTGTTAGTACACCTTACTGGGAAGAACTTCTTGAGAAATTCAGCTTGAAGTTCATCCCAAGTGCTGATTGGCCTAGTCAGGGACCGATACCAATGGGCAACCTTATCCTTAAGGGAGAATGGAAACATCTTCATGAGTATGGTGGTTCAATTTTGAACAAGCCAGAGGGTCTAAGCCAAATGCTTTAGCTCCTGGATATGCTGGAATGGGTCTTTAGAACCCAATCCATGGAAATGGGGGCTTAAGCTAATAATATTTGGTTTCAATTCAGTATCAGGTCCCCCGACTAGAGTACGCACCCTGTGTTCAATTGGAACAACTACAGGATTATAATGATCCCTCAATTGTGGGCACTATCGGGGGTTAGTTAGTGCAGTAATCAAGCTAGTAAGAGTCTATAACTGGTTCTGTAGATGTTGGATATCACCCCCTTCTTCTTGACCTGGGTTCTCCATAGAATCATAAGATGGAGAACCGGGTTCAGATATAAATGGATCTAAAGAGATGATAACTAGATCAGAAGAGCACTCAAACAAGTTAGTCAGTGCTTGACCCTGACGAGAATGAACTAGTAACGAAGACCTTAAGTCTGGTCTTAAGGACCTCCTCTCGTGCATACACCAAAGAATCAGATGAGGGATTAGATACGTGTCAGACCCAATCAAGGCACCCAAAATAATTGCATAACTATGGTCAGTTCGAGGCAGATGGACCTCTATATCGAAACCTCACCCGCCCTGAGAATTACTTAGGCAATCAGGAAATGAGACTCCCGTAAAGACCTCTACACAGTAAAGCATCCCTACAGGTCACAGGGTTTCCCCTACCTAACTTTCCTTGTCACTGCAGGTCCAAGTAGATCGGAAACATGTGAATTAGGCCCAAAGTCTACCAATTTTAGATCTAATTGTGCTTGTTCCTTCGGTTATCACTTGTCTTAGAAATGAATTTCAATTTCTGACCTAATTTCTTGGTTGATTGGCTCACAATATGAACCAACTTCACCTAACCTATCTGGGTTAAGTCTCCCGAACCACCCTATTTCGATTGACAAACAGGTTATTAAGTCCCAATTTTATGATTCAAGTGATCTTAGAGATTGTATTTATGGTTTAGGTAATTAAGTCAATTCAAACAATGGCTTGGGTAACACAATGTGGGTAAGTATTCCTTTTACACTTTGCATGTGTGTTCTAGTACTTCAAAAACCCTAAAATTTAAAACCCTAATTGGCTCTAAAATGGAATCCAATTTAAATTAAATACCACCTTGTACTCAATCAAGAAGGTGATAGTCCAAGGTGCTAATCAAATCGAGCATGAGTCCTTATTAAGAATAGGAGTTTGGGTTTGGTGTATCTAATCAGCAACCAAATCTCTTCAATTACAATTAATTTACAGAAAACAATCAAGAATTTCTTGCCCCAGTTGATAGTTCTAGAAAAATTAAGGCAAGGTTGGCTTCCTAAGATTTTTTTTAGTTATATATATATATACAAGGAAGAGAGAGAATAGGAAGAAAAAAGAATTAACCAATCTCTGGCATGGTTGATCTAAGCTGGTGGACTCGAGCTTTCCTTGTTTCCACTTGGGTAGGTCAATGATTGATAAACGCTAGTTTATCATCATTCTTATGCATTAAAACAAACCTAGCTCTTAGGATTTTACTCCGTAAACGGGTTTTTTGGGCTGCATTTAGGCATAAATTAGGTTAGGCATGCATTGCATTTTTTATTATCTTTTTAATATATTTTTGTGAGTGTTAGGGATGTACAGATATATAGATCCCTAAAACCCTAGCACTCAAGAAGGCAAATGGTGAAGGAGAAGCCCAGACTAGCTGGAACTCAGCCTGATCCAGCTCACCTCAACTTGATCCAGCTCACCGCAACTGGAACCTAGCTAACTTGAACTAGGGTTAGCTCATCCCAGCTCCATTTAGCTAATCTCAACTGAATGGCAGCTCAAGAGAGTTCATCTTAGCTCACCCTAGCTCAAGTCAGCTCAAATGCAGCTCAACTTAGCTGAGTCTAGCTCATCTCAGCTCCCACTAGTCCACAGGGAGCTCTAGCTAGCTCAGCTAAGTTGACAGGAGTTCACCCCAGCTCAGATCCAGCTACATCCAGCTCCACTCAACTCTAGCCAGCTGAAGAAGAACTCATCCCAGCTCAGGAAGCTCAAGTCCAGCTCTCAGGGACTCAGCTTAGCTCAACTCAGTTGAGCTAAGCTACCTTAGCTGCCTCAACCAGCTTGACCCTCCCCGGGAGCACCAGACCCAGCTCACCTTAGCTTATTGTGGTAGAAGCCAGCTAACTTTAGCTTGGCTTAGCAGCTAGCAAAGAACTAGCAAGCTAAGCCAGCTAGAGTAGCTCCATGCCAGCCTCTTCAGCAGTAGCCAGCTCCAGTTTCAGCTCCTGACTTCTCCTCAGCTCCTCCCTCCAAACCCTAGCTCCAACACCTTCTCCTCTACTCCTCCATTAGCTAAGCTAGCTTAGCTTAGCTTAGCTTAGCTTAGCTAGCAACCAACTCCTTAGCCATCCACCACCTTCAAAGACAACCCTAGCTAGCTCCACCAACTTAAGCCTACCTAAGCTAGCTACGCTACTCAAGTTGGCGCCACCTCCTAGCCATCCCTTCACCCCATTATCACCACCAAAAGACACCTTAAGTTGGCGCCAAAAACTACCCCTAACCACCTCTATATTGGCGCCAACTTTCAGCCTTAATCCACCCTACACCTACCCACATAAGCCATCCTAGCCATCCACCTACCCCTCCTTCTAGAATCCTTCTTGGTGCCAACTTAGACCACCTTCTAGAACCCTTTTTGGCGCCAACTTCAAGGGGTGTCAACACCCATAACCACCCCCTTGGTGTCCCTTAAGGTGGCGCCAACTCACCTTGGCCATGGGATCTTTAACCACCTCCATCTCTTCATCTTGGCCCTCCATTTCAAGGGTCACCTTAGCCCCTTTCCTATTCTATAAAAACCCACCACCTACCACCATTTTGGGGCATCCTCCATTAGTGTATTTTACTACCTAAACCACCTATACCTACGGCCAAGCGGAAGGAGTAGAGAAGGAGATTAAAGGGGCACATCACCAGCCCTTTTGGTGCCTTCTTCTCCCCACTCTCTTCAACTTGGGCCACGCCAAGGAGGAGGACTCTTCCACTTCAAGGAGGACAGCCAGGCAAGGGAGAAGGACCTAGGGTAGACGTCCACCCTTGGAGAGAAGCTTAGGGCACGCCCCCTTAGGGCTTGCCTTGGAGGACATCACCTTGGCGGAGCACTGCAAGGAAGGCGTTGAAGGATTCTTTTCAAGCTTGGGAGCCACCAACCTTGGAGCAAGAAGCCCTCTTCTTCACCATCTATCTAGAGGATTTGTGTTTGCTTTTCTTTATTTTAATTTTTCTAGTAGTAGAAGCATTCCTCTACTAGGCTTTTTTGTAAAACACTTTTCATCAATCTAAGTTGCCTTCTTTGCAATTTTCTATTTTGCATTTCTACTTGCTTTATTTTTTTTAGCATTTTCCACTCCCTCTCCCTAATTATTCTAGGCCTCCACTTACCTAGAGTGAGCTTAGGGAGAGGATCTACTTGCCACTTAGAAGAAGTAGTTAAATTGAAGTGTAAATTACCTTCCCGCCACCATTTCGCATGTTGTTTTAATTGAAAAACGAAAAAAAATGATATATTGAAAAATACCAAAAAGAAAGTTGAGATTTATTCCAAGCAAGAGAATCACTATTGCAAACTTTTGGCCTCCTTGGACGACCCTAGATACTCCCCTATCTAGGAATATAAATTTAAGAGTTGATCGGTTTTGCGCGTTACAACGACGTAATTAACAAACCGCGTGAAACCGCTATCAATGATGTGCCTAGAAACAACCCAATTAAAGACAATGGTTGGAAATTAAATAAAAAAATAAAAGAAAAATATACACAAAAAACAGTGGTAAGAGCGTGTTGCTCCCTGGCAACAACGCCAAAAAGTGACAAGCACGAAATGAGATTCGATAAAAAACATGCGTCGCAGTATAGTCAATTCTCACAAATCAACTTTTAAATTTATAAATCTCGAAATGAGTTCTGAGGTTTTCACAAGGACCAATTGAATGAGTAATTACCACTATTTAATTATTTACAAATTAATTTGATGAACTTGTAGTAGGTGTGAATTTTGTAAAGCCAATAAGCTCAAAAGTTGCACTTGATTCTACGAATAAAGAAATGAGATCTTCAACTCAAGTGTAGGTAAAGAAAAAATATTTTTAATGCTCAATAAAATAACATAATCAAGTGTGAATGAAAGTGAGCACTAAAGAGTCAATCATCAATAATGTTTGAGCAAGAAATTGCAATAAAAAAATCCTTTAGGATAAAATCTTAAGTAGTTCTAATAGAAATTGCAAAGCAATCCTAAAATATCTGATCTTCCTGCATTCTACCCCCTGTTAAGTTTTGATTTAGTCCCTGCAGATCTACAATCAGGTCCCTTCCCTTCTTCTTGCTCAGCAAGCCACACTGGAGGTGCGTCAGAGGGAGGTTGTCGGCTAGTGTTCATTGTTGGAGGGTGCCGACATTGGCTGTGAAGGGTCGACAGAGGATCATTGATCAACCAGTGAGGTCCAATCATTGATCAAAGGAGATGAAGATGGCAATCGACGATGGGGAGGAAGAGGAGATCCAGCGAGTCTCTGGCGGCCACCTGCAAGATGAATATGACCTCGTGGCCCAAGTTAAATGCTTAACAACCTTTGCTGGACCTTGGTGAAGGTAGTGGTGGTGTTGATTTGGTGTAGGGGGGTCGGAGGCAAGCCGCTGGATGCAAGGAGGATGGTGGTGATGGTCGGCATTCAGTGGGGGTCTAGGGAGCTCGAAACCCTCAATAGGTTGAGGGCTTTTGACCATCGAGGTCAGGCGAAGGAGAAGGGGTGGTCGGTGGTCGGTGATGGCATGTGGAGTGAGGAGGAGCATGTCACCAGCAAACTTGTCAGATGTGAGGAGAATGGTGGGCATGAAGGTGGTCCAATGGCTATTTCAAACTCTAAGGGGGATTAAATTACTCTAGAAAGAGTAGGGAAGAAGGATTGGTACCTAAGAGTGACGATGGAAACAAGGTTGCATCTAGCATTGGTCAGCCGGATGCGAAGAAGACGAGGAGGTCTAATGTGTTGAATTGGAGCGATGAGAGGGGTTGAGGGCCAACTTTGGTGGCGGGAAGGTCGGCGAGGATGTGGGGAAGGTAACTACGGCCTTGGTTGATGGAGAAGCGTGGTGAAGAAGCAAGGTTGAGGAGCTCCAAGATGCTCGTTAATGGAGTCGAGGAAGGATGAGAGGAGGAAGGATTTTTCGCCATAAATCTACACGACCGTGCACAGTCGTGCTCCAGAGTTTAAATAAAGTGGAAACATGCATCAATTAGCATCAACGTGATTGGAGTGTGGAATCAATGTGAGTTTTCTCGCTGAAATTGCGGCCTTTGCATGGCCGTTCTTGCCATGCATGACAGCGAAAACGTGCTTGCCAAGTTTACAAAGATCTAGAAATCAATCCCACCAATTTTGGTGGGATTTGGCCACGAGAATCATGTCCAAAAGTCACTGCAAATCGAGCTCTAGCAAGGGGAGCTTTGTTGTTCATTCCCTAAGCTGAGGAAGAAGGCTGATGTCATGCTGACGTCAGCTAGGGACCTGAATGAATGAATTTTGGACCAAATGAGGGAAATTCAAAACTTGAGGACCATTATGCAAACTGGGTTAAGACATAGTCCAAATGCTCTCACATTTTTAGGGTAACCTAATTTGAATCCAAGGAATCTAATGGTGACTTTAATTTTTGGTTTTGATGAAGTTTGATTAGTCAATTTACGATTTAACCTAAAATGTATTAAATATTTGCCTAGGTCTTTATTTTAGGTCAAAATAGGTTCCTTCTGTTAAATTGATTATTTTAAACCTTATAGAATATTTTTTAGTGATTTTTAGAATATTTAGATGACATTGTTTCCATTAGACCCATTTGAATTAAAGTGAGGCTAAAATTAAGGTATTTTAAAAATATATTAACTTTTAATTTTCAGAAAAACCCTAATAAGTCTATGCATGCCCACTTATTTGAAAAATTATGAGGCATATGATATTAAGAGAGTAGTACAAGTATTAAAACTTTGCATATGGATGATACCCCTAAATGATGTACCAGTTGCCTTTTAAGCAGGGTAATCATTTGTCATGAGGCATATGTTTTAACTTCAGGCAGGCAAGGTGCCATTACTAATGTGGTATGAGAACACTAAAATTTGAAGGGAACATGGGTATGTTACCGCTTGAGTTCTTGTCGGTCTTAAGAGGCCAAGCTTTATTGAAGGGAACGTAAGCATGTTGCTACCTGAATTCTAGTCGACCTTAAAAGGCCAATCTTTATTGAAGGGAACATAGGCACGTTGTTGCCTGAGTTCCTATCGGCCTTAAGAGGCCAACCTTTATTGAAGGGAACGTAGTTATGTTGTCGCTTGAATTCCAGCCTGCCTTAAGAGGTCAACCTTTATTGAAGGGAACGTAAGCATGTTGTCGCTTGAGTTCCTGTCGGCCTTAAGAGGCCAACATCTCGGGCATAAATGTGACGTAAGCGTCACCTTCCGTAAGTGGTGGCCAATCACTGCAGGAGTTGGTTTTGTCCTTTTGTGTGACAGGACTGGCATTAATTCTTATAATCATGAGACGTATTTACCTCAAACATCGCAACAGGCAGTGATGCAATCACTGTGATTGCGACAAAATGATATGTGCGTATGGGTATTTAATGCCCGTAATGATAATGACGGTCGTTTCAGATCTGGTGGGATCTTTTTGAAATCTGCACCTTGTATCGTGGGATTTCATTTTCGAAATCCATGCCCACTAATGGTAACACAATAATTAGCCATAACTAGCTTGAATTAGTCAGAATCAAGAGATAATGCTCCTGAATAATTGCCTGAGGACCATAATTCCACTTAGATCTATTTTGAGAGAACATTAAAATAGTGTTAAATATGCAATTTTAACATCACATCTCAAATGCAGAGTAACCATGGGGTCACCCAGAGGTTAATTAGAGCTCAATTGAGCATTAAAGACCAAGAAGCGAGTCTACACTGACAGAAATAGGGTTTTACATATTTCGAGAACCGAATTAGTACACAAAACCCTAATTATCAACCCCACTTAAATTGGAAAGGTTCTGGCTATGATAAAATTCATCTAAACCTCCTAAAATTCATAGAAAAATATTATAAGAGGTTTAGTGTATTTGGTTTAATCATCTGAACTCATTTTGAACAAGAATAGAGATTCAGATGGGATTTTACCTTAATTTGGGTTTCTGTGCAAATTGCCCAGTCAAATGCGGTCAAAACTCAAATCTAAGTTCAGCATTAGATTCCTTCGATCCAAATTGGGTTAAGGCCAAAATTTGGGCCCAATCAGAGTCCATCTTGACCTGGTTTGCAATTTAGTCCTTAAGATCTCTATCTCTCACAATAAACCACTAGGTTTTGAGTTATTATAGAAACCCCCCTATCTTTGTCATCTCCTTCACGATTAGGTACCTACTGCCATGAATAGGTTTGAATAGGATCTCACCCAAACCGTCAAAGATCAATCCAAGAAATCTCCTAGATTTGTCAGCCAAATCACTCCAATTTTGGAGGGATTATTGATTGAAAAATGCCCTACACGAAGATCCATCTCTCGAGGACTAAAACCATCCCTACATGGCCAGCAAACCCAAGAAATCAATGGGAGTTCCTCACAATTTTTGTGAGGAATTCACACTGATTTAGGGCAAATCAAGCCCTGATTGACACCTATATAAACTACCCAAGCTCCCAGGATCAATTTGAGCTAGGTTTAAGGTCGAAAATAAGCCTTCCTACTCTCCCTGGCTAGCTCTAACCTCAGCTCCGATGACTGCCTTCCCCATCCTCCCATGACCTCTCAACAATCAAATTGAGAGTGCCTCCTTCTTCCTTGTCTTCTTCTGTGCCTGGTGGGCCAAACCTAGGGCCTCCTAACCTCGTCGTCATCGCTGTCCTCATCACTAGAGTTCTCTTCATCTTCGGCGTCGACCAATCACAGCCAGTTCCATTCCTCCCCTTTCATCCATTAGAGTAGGTCTGATGGGAACACCATCATGAGCCCTAACTAGCTCATTTTGACCCAGAAAAGAGAACGAAAGCTCTTACATAACCAACTGGAGGTCCTAACTCAATTAATACCCATTCTGAAAGAAAAGCAAGAAATAAGGGGTAAACACAGGTCAAATAGTCTTAACAAGATAAAAAGTGGGCTGGTTCAAATAAAAAAGGGTTCATGTGAATTCTCGGAATTAAATGACTTCTTGTAACCCTAAAACAGACCCACTTAATTTAACAAGGTTCTAGTCAAGATAAAATTCACCTAAACCCTCTAAAATTCATGGAAAAATATCCTCTATGATTTAGAACCTTCAATTTGGCCCTTCGAACCTATTTTGACCTAAATTGGGGTCTTAATCAAATATTTGCCCTAAAGTGGGTTTTTACGTAAATTACCCAGTCAAACGTGATCCAACCTAAAATCTAACTTCACCATTGATTCCTTAGGTCCAAATTTGGTTTGTACCAAAATTTAAACCCAAGGGGACCTCATCTTGACCTACTTTGCAAACAGGTCTGGCCCAATTACATTTCTACCCCTAACTTTTGAAAACCTCTGTAGAAACCCCCCTAACTTCCTCATCATTATTTTCAATTAGGTCCCCCCACCATTATAGCAGAGGGAATCCTACTCCGGCAAGGTTTCAAAGGCAAGAACTCCCTGATTCCTCAGAGAATCCCTTTCAAAATTGAAAGGGAGATTCTTTGAGAAATCTCCTCTCATGTGAACTCATTATCAAGCCCTAATTCCTACCCAATCTCTCATGCGAACGCATGAGAGATTTGGGTCACTCTGAATTTCCATCTCCGATGACATGACCGTGCTTGGAAGCTTGGCTTCCAAGCACAAGACCCCCTACCAGGGCCTATAGAAGCTTGCCCAGATCATTCCGCACCTCCTTAGCTTGGATTTGGGTCGGTCCACCCCACCTTCTTCTCTCCTCACCAACTACAATTTCTCCACAAGCTCCGGCGGCTTAAAACTTTGAGTAATAAAATTCATTTGTTTTCAAGCGATTTCAACTATACTACGATGTATTAATTTAACATTAATCTCACTGCGAAAGACATTTTAGCGCTGTTGCCGGGGAGCCATGAGTAATTTAGAAATCTTGATCACAATTTCTGATTCGATACTAACTTGATACATCTCTTTTGTTGTGACTGTTTCAGGGGAGAGGATTCAAAAGAAGACAGCCGCACAACAACCACACCCAGGGCAGGTAATCTCTGATTAGCCCTTTCTCTTAATCCCCTTATTCTAAAAAGGAAAAACAAAGAAAAAATCAATTTAGGGCTTCCTACTTTCCATATTTAGCTAATTCACCAAAGTTGCATGATTTTGATTTCAACAAATATTGACTTATGCATCCATTTAAGGTAACTAGGGCTACCACCTTCTTGATTGAGCCCTACATACCATATTTATGGCAACTAAATTGGACCAAAATTAGAGCCAGCTTAAGGATTCCAATTTAGGGTTTTAGAGACACATCTTTTCTAAGCAAGAATCAACTTTTCCAAAAAGAGGTGTGCCAAAGACTTGATTGAAAAGACTTATTCAAGAGAAACCCTAAAATTCAAGCTCTTAATTTCACTTGAATCCTAAAAGAAAGGGCCTAAAGCTTCTTAAAGGACAATTAGGTGAAGTTGACCTATTGTTGGGTCAACCAACTTTGAAATTAGGTCACTTTTACACTCAAAACAGCTAAAGTTCAAGTGGAATCCTAAGCACCTTTGCTCTTAAATAAAAGTGGTAGATTTAAGAGGTCAAAGTCCCCATTCTAGTCTACCTGGAATCTCAGTGATAAGAGAGGTTGGGTGGGGGAAACCCTGTAACTCGTGGGGATGCTCTACCGTGTAGGGGTCTTTGCGGGACTCTCCCTCTTTGGCTGCCCAGGTAATTCTCAGGTGAACGACTTTCTGATCCAGGGGTATCATCCGCCCCGAACCTCCATAGTCATCGAAACATTTTTGGGTGCCTTGATTGGGTCCATCACATTCTACCTCTCATCTACTCCATCGGTGCATGTTCGAGAGGAGGTCTCTAAGACCATCCTTGAGGCCTCCTTTAGTCACTCATTCACGTCAAGGCCAAGCCTCGACCTCCTTGTTTGTGCAACAACCCAATCCTATTGATATCTCTTCCGATTCATCTGAACCTGATTCTCCTTCATCCATTATCATGGCACAACTTGCAGAAGAAAATAATCTTGAAAATCAACTTCAGTGCCTCAATGATCTATTCCAAGCCTTTGTGAACCCACCACAGTGTCCAATAATGAAAGATCACTACAATCTCACTGCGGTGGCAATCGAACCTCAAGTACAAATCCCCGCTGGAGGTCCTAACATTGAACTCAAGTCCAACATGATTCATGCCATTCCCAAATTCCATGGGCGTAATTCCGAAGACCCTTTCCAGCATATTAAACAACTCAAGCATCTTGCCCAGACCTTCGGGTCAGAAGCTCAAAATCGATATATTCTACTCATGAAAATGTTCTCCTTCTCTCTCATGGATAAAGCTACTCACTGGTACCAAACCCAAATGCGTCCAATCAACACTTGGGCAGAACTTCAATCTGAGTTTCTAAGAAAGTTCTTCCCTATTGGTCGGACAAATGCTTTATGGCACCAGATCACACATTTCACACAACAAGCAGGAGAACCACTTCATGAAGCATGGGATCATTTTTTGGATCTCATGCGAAAGTGGCCCCATCATGAATTTCCTAAATGGGAACAAGTCCAGTCTTTTTACAAGGGACTCCGTGAGGATATTATATTATTCGTCAATGCGACTTGCAGAGGAAACATCATGGGCTAACACGAAGACACTGTGTGGGAGATTCTCAAGAATATGTGCGAGAACTCCATCAATAATGAATCCATGGGCATGTTCAATCGAACGAATGCCCATGCATTGATGAATCCAAAGAGAGCACATGAGACGTAGGGCCTATCCTCTTCCGTCGACTTAGAACTGATGGCTAGTCATCAGGATAAGGTCTCTATTATTGAGAAGAAGGTGGATGAGCTAACTCAACATTTGCAGTGAGCCATCTCTGCGCAAAACCCTTTCACTAAACCACCCTCTGGTAGAGAGGCCGTGCACAACATCTATCACCGACCTTCTCAGGGGATGGACCCATATCCACCCCCGTTTGATTCTGGCTATGGAGGAAACCCTAGATCCACCTACTCTAGTTGGGGGAACTCTGAACCCTCAGATTTTGATTTTCCCGAGGTTCCTCAGACCTGTGAGGATCTTAACACCATTCAGAATGATCCATTCTCAAACACCTACAACCCTGGATGGTGTAATCATCCCAACTTCACGTGGTCAGGCAATAATCAAAATCAGAGACCTCAATATCTGCCCCAACCACAAGCTCCTCGTCCATATGAGTCGCCTCAACCTCAGCCTAGCCCAACTTATCAATCTGGGCCGACTCAGACAGATCAAATGACTCTTATCCTTCAAACTCTGGCTGACATTCAGAAGACGAATGAAACTATGCAAAAACAGCATAGAGACGAGATCACAGAGGTCCGCAATCAACTTGCCCAGATGGCACATCCTCGCCAACTTGGTGCACTTCCTTCACAACGTCTACCTAATCCAAATAACGTGCTGAATCAGAGGCGCGTTATGAACCCAAATCCAGGCCAAGCTCACTTTGTTTATCAGGCCCCTTCTACTCCATCACCCGACGGGATGGAGGCTTCGACATCATATATGAGCTACCAGCAGCAAGCACCTCTTCTACCCACACCAAACCAAAACCAGGAAGGATTAAATTCTATTACTACCCCACTGGCAAAACAACACAGGACCCACCTTATCCAAGCCAAACCCAACCGGGTAATACCAACCCTAACCCAAGGATAGTCATCCAGGACACCTCTATCCCAGATCAAGAACCTGGACCCATTCTAGAGGAACCATCTAAGGTTCCATTTCTTGAGGCCTTGACCAAGGGAAAAAGGATAACTAAGTCCGTGGCACCTGAGGAGGACCTAGTTAAGCTCTTTGACAAGTTCCATATAAACATCCCCTTGATGGATGCGATACGCCACGTACTAGCTTACGTGCGATTTCTGAAAGATGTATGTACACCTAAGCGTAAGCCACGAACCAAAGACGGGAATCCGATTGTAATGTCAGAGCAAGCCAGCTCTGTCATTTTGAGCAAACTCCCGCCTAAGCCAAAAGGCCCAGGCACCTCTTTGATCTCCTGTGAAATCGATGATATACAATTTGACTGAGCTTTATTAGACTTAGGAGCCTTCATAAATTTGATACCTACATCCCTACTAGACTATTTCGAGGAATCTGAACTTAAACCGATTGAAATGACTTTACAACTAGCTGACCAATCAATTAAGTCACCAAAAGGAATTCTTGAGGATGTCATAGTTAGGGTGCATGATTTCTATTTCCCAGTGGATTTCATTGTTTTAGACATGGACACTCCTGAGAATGTGAAGAATACAACGATCATACTAGGGAGACCTTTTCTGGCCACTGCCAGGGCCAATATCAATTGTGAGGAGGGCCAAATTGAATTGAAATTTGGGAGCAAGACACTGAAGATCGACATCTTTAAGGCCCAACAAGGAATTAATTGTGGAGTCATAGAAAAAATTTGTGATATTGAAGAAGTGGTTGACGACTTCATCAAGAACCGGACTACAAGAGGACCAAAACCCGCAATTAGAGGAGCCCAAACTCAACTTAGACACACCCATAGCTCCTTCCTTTGCTCCCGACACCCATCCTGAACTTCCCGTTGCTGTTGAAAACCCAATTTTGGAATTAAAGCCACTTCCCAATCATCTCAAGTATGTCTTTTTGGGTTTCAATCAGATGTTTCCTGTGATTATCAACTCGCGACTTACACCTGATCAGGAAACACGCCTAATTTCTGTTCTCCAACAACATCGAAGAGCCATTCGATGGACTCTCGACGATCTCACTGGTATCAGCCCCTCATACTGCACACACCACATCTACACTGAAGAGGGCTCATGACCATCCCGTGAAATGTAGAGATGCCTGAATCCCAATCTGCAGAATGTCGTGACAAAGGGGATTATCAAGTGGTTAGATGCAGGGATCATCTACCTGATCTCCGATAGTCGGTGGGTGAGTCCAATCCAAGTTGTGCCTAAAAAGGCAGGGCTCATCGTCATCACGACTGAAATCGAAGAAGCCATACCAACTCGTATAGCAAACTTGTGGAGAGTCTGCATTGATTACAGAAAACTCAATTCCTCCACAAAGAAGGATCATTTCCCACTACTGTTCATTGATCAGATTCTCGAGAAACTAGCGGGAAATCGATTCTTCTGCTTTTTGGATGGGTACTCTGGTTACAACCAGGTCGCAATCCATCCCGAGGACCAAGAAAAGATCTTCACCTGCCCCTTCGAAACTTACGCATTCCAAAAGATGCCGTTCGGTCTCTGCAATGAACCCGCTATTTTTCAGTGGTGCATGCTTGCCATGTTCTCATATATGGTAGGTGAATACCTTGAAGTCTTCATGGATGACTTCTCAGTATTTGGGGAATCATTTGACAATTGCCTCCTGCACTTGGTCCAGATCCTCAGGCGGTGCATCGATGTGAACTTGGTTCTTTCCTGGGAAAAGAGCCACTTCATGGTACCCGAGGGAATAGTCCTAGGACATCTTATCTCTGAAAAGGGCATCCAGATTGATCAAGCCAAGGTGAATTTGATTTCCAAACTCCCTATGCCTAGCTCAGTCAAAGACATCGATCCTTCCTGGGGCACGTCAATTTTTACCATCGATTCATTCCTAAATTCTCGAAAATCGCACGCCCCCTGACTAAACTTCTATCTAAGGATGTCCCTTTTGAAATCGCGGAGTGTACTCAGGCATTTGAGATCCTACGTGATTGAGTTACCCAAGCACTTATCCTACAGTCCCCTGATTGGTCTCAACCCTTTGAGATCATGTGCGATGCATCTGATTACACTGTGGGGGTAGTACTTGGGCAGAAAAGAGATGGGAAACCCGTGGTTAACATTGGGGCGCGGTTTCGTCATTGTGGTTATTGTTATTTACAGTCGTTGTGGTATATGACAAAATAGCTACCAGATTAATACAAATTTTTTACTCGGAATGATAAGTTTTCCCGAGGTCGAACTCAGGGAGCAACTATGATTCTAGAAGCATAAATGTTCACAATTATGTTACAAAAATAATAAGAGAGAGAGAGAGAGTGAAAGTTTTGTTGGCTTCTTCTTCTTCACTCTTCCTCTTCTCCTTCTTCTTTCTTCTTTTCTTCTTCTCTTTTCTTTTGCTTCTTCTTTCTTCTTCTTCTTCTTTTCTTCTGCGGCTGTGGTGATCTTCTTCTTCTTTTCTTCTTTGGCTGTGGAGCTCTTCTTCTTCTTTTCTTCTTTGGCTGTGGAGCTCTTCTTCTTCTTTCTCTTTTCTTCTTCTTTTCTTCTGCGGCTGTGGTGATCTTCTTCCTCTTTCTCTTTTCTTCTTCTTTTCTTCTGCGGCTGTGGTGATCTTCCTCCTCTTTCTCTTCTCTTTCTCAGCCTGCCTTCTTCTTTCTTCTTTCTTTCAGCTGCCGAGTCTTCTTTCTTTCTTCTCTTCTTTCTTCTGGCTGTTCCTCTTCTTCTTTTCTTTTCTGCGGCTGTGGCGACTTTCTTCTTTTCTTTTTTCTTTTCTTCTTCTTTCTTCTTCTCTGATCTTCTTTCTTCTTCTTTCTTCTTCTTCAGCTCCTCTCCTTCCTTTCTTCTTCAGCTCCTCAGTGCGGCTAAGGCTTCGGCCGCTCCTCCTCTCTTCTTCTTCCTTATCTTGCTTCTTCTTCTTCTTTCTTTCTTCTCTGCGCGCACACACAGCGGTTAGTGCAAAACCTACCCCTACCCCTTCCCTGCGTCTCTCTTTCTCTCTGAATCTCTCTTAGGAATGCTCTCCCAGAGCCGGGTAATCGGGTTCGGGTAGCGTGCCCAGGACCAAGCCCACCGGTGTGCAGTTGTGGGCGAGGAGTGCTTGGTTGGGTAGTCGGATCTGGCCCAGACCCGTGGGGCGTAAGTGCAGGCGAGGGCGAGCGAGTGCGTGGGGCACTGCGTGCGTGTGAGGGACCTGACCCCTGTGTATCGAAGGCAAACAGCCCGATACACTTTCAATTTAAGTGTGGGCTCGCGGCCGCACAATTACGAGGTGGGACTAAAGTCCCACCTTCAGATTGCGCACCCGCAGTAGAGGAAGCCACTGCCAATTGGGGCAGCTGCGAGGCTCGCAACCCAAATCGCAAGCCTGAGTGCCTTTGCGGGATCAGTCCACGCTGTCTGGAGCGCGTGCCTGGGCTGGAGATGGCCTGGAGTTGTTCACGAAGGAGCTACAGCAGCTCAACAATGGCGGAGAGGGGGTGCTAACCTGAAAACACAAGGACAGCGTCGCGGCCGCATTAGATAACGTAGGAAGCTTTGCCGGAGTGCAGTGAAGACAGTGCGGGGGTCGGCAAGGCGCGAGAGCGCCTGTGGCGGTGGACCTAGGTCAGACTGTGTGCGTAAAAATGGGTCTGTTCGGGGGGTGGTTGGGTGGTGAATGGTAGTGAATGGAGTAGGGGAATCGGTTGAGTGGAGTAAGGGGGAGCTTTTGGGCTTGTCGGCGAGGGGTGAGTTGGTCTGTGGAAGTGGAATGGCCTCGCCCTAGATGGTGATCGGAGATGGAGCAGATGGAGGTGGATGTGGCGGTCGGTGGATAAAAAGGGTAAATCAGGAAGGGGAAAATGTAAGGGAGAGAGAGGAAGATTTCTACTTATTTAATCGACAAAGGGGAAGAGGGAAGCGTCTGGCTCGTGCCTGTCGGAGCCGAGGACGAAGATGCCCAGGAGGAGGTTATCGACGACGAGGAGGCGGTCTGAGGGCGCCAGCTGGTATGGCCTGGCGCGGTCGACGGGGCAGAGTGAACTCTGTTGCAGGTAGGGCAGCAGAGCGACGAGGAGAAAGAGGTGAAGATCGCCAGGAGCTCGGGCGCTCTGACCGGTGAGGGAAGGGATGAAATGTAGGGTATTTCTCCTCCAGAGGAAGCTTGAAGGAGACGAAAGACCTTGCCGCTCCTTATAAAGGCCTGGGCAAGGAGAGAGGGCCGAGGAGGCAGTGTGCCTACCTCACTGGAGAGTGGTCGGAATGGACACCCATGCCTTTCGTGCATTCGCACGAGAGGCATGGTTGGCTACAGAGGTCAGGGGGTGTCCCTGCGACAGAGGACGATGCAGGGAACCCCCCGTCTGTTCCTAAGGACGAGCGCCCTACCCTACGCGGCGCCATCCTCTACGCAAGGTTGCCGGAGTATGGCGTTGTGCAGAAATGGCAGGGGGAACTGTTCTGCAAAGAACGACGAGAAGTTAGGGGCTTAAACGTAAAGGTTTCAAAAGATAAGGGTCAAAAAGTAAATTAAGAGGACCAATTTGTAAAGTCGGTCAAGATGGTCTTTTCTTAGGCCCAAATTTTTATACCAGACTAATTTGAACCTAAAGATTTTAATGGTGAATTTTGATTTTATGTTGGACCATGTTTGATTGGTCAATTTGCTCAAAAACCCAAATTAAGTCATTAATTAGGCATGGTTCTCATTTTAGGTCAAAATAGGTTGCAAAGGCCAAATTGAAGGTTCTAAACCCTAGGGAGTATTTTTCTTTGAATTTTAGAGGGTTTAGTTGATTTTTATCCTTCTTCGAGCCTCGTGAATTAAAGTAGGTTTATTTTAGGGTTACAGAATGTTATTTAATTCCTAGAAGTTGCTATAACCCTTTTCAAATCAGATCATCCCACTTCCCTCCTTATTAAGCTTATTTGACCTGTGTTTGGACCCTTAATTACCCTATTTGCACACTGCATTGGTGAAATTGTAGTTTTATCCCTTATGATTTATCTTATTCTTTAACTCAGAATTCTCTAACTTAAGCCTCTCTTTGGGTTTTGTAGGAGCTTTTTCTCACTCATTTAGATTAAATTGTGCTAGTTAGGGTTCATGATGAGGTTCTCATCATACCCCCATGCCTAGCTTTTGCTAGTCCCTTAGCAAAAATTTAAGGTTTCAACCCTTATTCTAGACCATGAAGTTCTTAATGATTTTAGATAAGTGCATTTTTCTTTTGTAACCTTGATTAGGTCAGAATGCCATCCAAAGGCCTAAAAGGTACTCTAGTACCAACCAAGATCTAGATCTGTCTAGCCTCAGCCTCAGTCCTTAGCAAAGGTTTTTAAGGCCTACAAGAACTAACCTAAGGCTTATTGGACTTTGTGGTTAAAGCACTCGTGCTCGAGATAATTTTAGCCCTGGCTCAGTTCGCAGTGCATTTTGTAAGAAAGAGAGGTAGAAGATTTATATGTTTGGAGAGTTTTCTCTCTCTTTTTCTTTTTAATTCTAGCTTAGGATTGGCTTTTCAACACGGTCTATATCAGATTCCTTGTCCCCATCATCAATCCTCAAGGGTTCCTGGCAATCGATGCTTCGAGATAGCACCACCCATGGTAACCCCCAAAACCCTGGCTATTGAGATTTCGAGATAATCCCATCCATAGTGTTCCGTGGCCGAATTCAGACCCTGGCAATTGACATTTCGTGATAATGCCATCCATGGAATCTGAACCAGCAGAGTGCTTACATGCCCCTGGTAGGATATGTAAATATCCTAAGAGACAAGCACTAAGGAGATGATATTTTGTTACGCATCTTTGAGGGGAATTTCCCACCTCTCCGCGCTGGGAGCTCATCCAAATCAACTTGTGTTGATCGGCCGCTCCTACTCTAGGTGTCATTTTCAGAATTTTTGCAACGCTTTTATGTGATTTTGATTTTTACGCTTACTGAACCAGGCTATGTGTGAAGTTAGGGTGCTTAGGTTACTGAGTCTCGTAAACCAAAAGTTAGTTAACGAGGCCAAATACTCCCTAAGCCTTGGACCTAATACTAAGCTTTTCATTTTCCTCAACCTCTTGAGGAATGTCTAGATCGTAATGGGTACTAAGAGTCTATCCAAGAATGCCTAAGGTTTGCATTCTTACTAATCTTACTGTGCACTTTGCATTTCTTTTCCTGAATGAGGTCTAGAACTTAGGTTAACTCCTTAATTTCTTACTAATGACTATCACTTTTCTTTCATTTTGTGCTCCTTCTTTTCATTTTGTTCTTTTTCTCCTCTTCCTCCTCTCATTATTCTTTTTCAAATTTTTTTTTTTATTTTTATGGTGTTTTTGGCATATGTGAATTTTTTTGTTTAAAACCTTTTCTTACAAGTTTTGCACTTTCATCCCCCCTATGCCTAAGATTTGCAATGTCCTCATTGTAATTTAGGGAGTTTTTATTCAACTTAGTTCATACATTAGGACATATATTTTGATGAGTGAATGGGTTGGGGTGATAATTGCGGTCGATTTCTAATCTCAGATGCAAGCACCTGAGGTGAAGTCGGCTGTCCTAAAGGGTGAACCTTAAGTGCGAAGAGGTGTCAAAAAAGGTTTCGGGTTTTTTTTTCAAAAAGAATGACGAGCTGCCTCCCGTTGAGCGTTGAGTTTTACGTCATCAGCTGGGCGCAATATGCTCAGGGAAAATGGAGGATAAATGATGACTCAGCCAAATCAGTAGAGGTTACATCAATGAACGGTTTGAGTCTTTGACCGTTCACGATGAAAGGTTCAGAATCATGACTGAGCGGACTGATTTTGACAGCTCCATTTCCAAAAACTTGTCGGATAAGGTACGGTCTGACCCACTTGGATCGTAGTTTCCCAGGGAAGAGTTTGAGTCGGGCATCAAAGAGTAGGACTTTTTGACCAGGATGAAAGATCTTTCTAGATATGTGCTTGTCATGGAAGGCTTTAACCCGCTCTTTGTAGATTTGCGAGTTCTCGTACGCATCAAGGCGTAACTCATCGATCTCGCTGATCTAAATCTTTCTGTGGGTTCCAACCTTAGAAAGATCTAAATTACAGTTCCGTACTGCCCAATAGGCTTTATGCTCTAGTTTGAAGGGAAGGTGACACGCCTTCCCATACACCAGTCTAAAGGGAGACATGCCTAATTGGGTTTTGTGAGCGGTCCTATAGGCCCACAAAGCTTCCGGAAGCCGGGACGACCAGTCCTTCCTGTCAGGCCGAACAGTGACCTGCAGGATTTTCTTGATCTCCCGATTTGATAGCTCAGCTAGACCATTAGTCTGGGGGTGATAAGGAGTGGAGATTCGGTGAGACACCCCGTATTTCGTCATCAGTGACCTGAACTGAGTATTTGTGAAATGGGTCCCCCCGTCAGAGATGATAGCATGAGGTATCCCAAACCGTGAGAAGATATTGTGATGAATGAATTTGAGAATGATTTTATGATCACAGGTTTGGGTCAGTATGGCTTCGATCCATTTGGACACGTAGTCCACAGCCAGAAGAATGTACTCGAAACCATCTGAAACAGGAAAGTGGCCCATAAAATCAATCCCTCAAATATCAAAGATTTCACATATGAGAATCGGCTGTAAAGGCATCATGTCGTGATGGCTCATGTTGCCCAAAGTTTGGCAATGACTGCATGCTTTGCAGTGATTGTATGCGTCCTTGAAAAGAGTGGGCCAATAAAAGCCACACTGGAGGATTTTTGATGCGGTTTTGTGCCTAGAGAAGTGGCCACCACATGCCTGGTCATGGCAGAAGGAGAGAATATCATTGATTTCACCTTCCGGAACACATCGCCGGATGATTTGGCCAGCACCTATGCGGAAGAGGTACGGATCTTCCCAAATGTAGTACTTGGCATCATAGCATAATTTGTCTTTCTTGGCCTTCAGCCAATCAGATGGGATCTGATGAGATGCCAAGTAGTTTACTATATTAGCAAACCATGGAAGTCTAGTACCAATAGTCAGCAGGTGCTCATCAGGGAAATGCTCCGTGATGGGTCCAGAAGGGTTGATGATCTCAGAAGGAAGGCGAGACAAATGGTTAGCTACCACATTTTGTCTTCCCGCCTTGTCACGAATCTCGAGGTCAAATTCTTACAACAGCAAGATCCATCGGATTAGTCGGGGCTTCGCATCCTTCTTGGCAAGGAGATGCCTTACAGCCGTGTGATCCGAGTAGATGATGACGTGGGAACCTAGGAGATAAGATCAAAATTTTTCAAGGGAAAATACTACGGCTAGTAGCTCTTTCTCCGTAACTGTATAGTTACGCTGAGCCTCGTCAAGTGTCTTGCTAGCGTAGTAGATGACCACGGGTTTTCCGTCAACTTTCTGCCCCAAAACTGCTCCTACAACGAAATCAGATGCGTTGCACATGATCTCAAAGGGTTGAGACCAATCAGGGGATTGTAAGATCGGGGCCTGGGTGACTCGGTCACGGAGGTTTTCAAAGGCTTGAGTGCATTCCTTGGAGATCTCAAAGGGTACATCCTTAGAGACAAGAGTAGTCAGGGGGCACGCGATTTTTGAAAAATCAGGAATGAAACGCCGGTAAAAATCGACGTGCCCCAGAAAAGAAAAGATGTCCCTGATCGAGCTAGGCATAGGCAGCCGAGAAATTATATCAACCTTGGCTCGATCCATTTGGATGCCTTTCTCAGAAATTGGATGCCCTAGGACGATCCACTCAGGCACCATAAAATGGCTCTTTTCCCAGGAAAGAACCAAATTAACATCGATGCAACGCTTGAGTATATGAACCAAGTGCTGGAGGCAATCATCAAATGATGCCCCGAAGACTAAGAAGTCATCCACGAAGACTTCCAGATAATCACCTACCATATCAGAGAATATGGCAAGCATGCACCGCTGAAAAGTCGTGGGTGCATTGCAGAGACCAAAAGGCATCCTTCGGAATGCATAAGTTTTGAAGGGGCAAGTGAACGTGGTCTTCTCTTGGTCCTCAGGATGAATAGCTACCTGGTTATAACCGGAATACCCGTCAAGAAAGCAGAAGAATTGATTTCCTGCTAATTTCTCGAGAATCTGATCAATAAAAGGTAGTGGGAAATGATCCTTCTTCGTGGAGGAATTGAGTCGTCGATAATCTATGCAGACTCTCCACGAGTTGGCTAATCGGGTAGGTATGATTTCTCTGATTTTAGTCGTAATGGTGGTGAGCCCTGCCTTTTTAGGCACGACCTGAATTGGGCTCACCCAACGACTGTCAGAGATCGGATAAATGATCCCTGCATCTAACCACTTAATGATCTCCTTTTTCACGATCTCCTGCAGATTGGGGTTCAAACGTCTCTGCATCTCACGGGAAGGTCGTGCACCCTCTTCTGAATAAATATGGTGTGTGCAATAAGAGGGACTTATTCCAGTCAAGTCATCGAGAGTCCAACCAATGGCTCTACGATGTTGCTGGAGAACAGCAATCAGATGGGATTCCTGATCAGGAGTGAGCTTGGAATTTATAATTACAGGAAAAGTCTGATTAGAACCCAAAAAGATGTATTTCAAATGATCGGGAAGGGGTTTTAGTTCAAGGATGGAGTTATCAGCAGCAGCGGTTGGTTCAGGGTAAGTGTGAGGTTCAAGGATAGGAGTTATGGGTTTGTCTAAATCAGGGTTTGACTCCTCTAATTGTGGTTCAAGATCTTTCTGTGGTTGATGAGGTATAATCAGGTCATTCTCAAAATGCGTTTCATCAACCAAAGCCCTAATATCACAGATTTGTTTGATGACACCGCAATTGATTCCTTGTTGGGCCTTAAAGACATCAATTTTAAGGGTTTGATTCCCAAATTTTGGCTCTATTTGGCCTTCCTCACAACTGATGTTGGCTCTAGCAGTAGCCAGGAAAGTCTCCCTAGAATGATCGGTGTATCCCTAGGGTTTTTAGGTGCGTCCATGTCTAAGACTATAAAGTCTACAGGGAAATAGAAATCCCGTACTCTCACAATAACATCCTCAAGAATCCCTTTAGGTGACTTTATAGATCGATCTGCTAACTGTAGTGTCACCTCAGTTGGTTTTAGCTCAGATTCTTCTAGGTGGTTAAGTAAGGATGTGGGTATCAGATTTATGGAAGCACCCAAGTCTAACAATGCTCTGTCAAACTGGGTTTCACCTATTTTGCAGGAAATCAGGGGAGTACCTGGATCTTTTGCCTTGGGTGGGAGTCTACTTAGGATTACAGAGCTGGCTTGCTCTGACAGTACAATTGGACTTCCACTCTTGGTTCACGGCTTACGCTGAGGTGTACACACATTCTTTAAGAATCATGCATAAGTCGGTACGTGGTGAATCGCATCCATCAAGGGAATGTTTATTTGGACCTGCTCAAAGAGCTTGACCAGGTCCTTTTCAGGAGCCACGGGTTTGGTTGTCTTCTTTCCCTTGGTCAAGGCCTCGGGAAATGGAACCTTGGTTGGTTCTTCTAAGATAGGTCCAGGTCTTTGATCTAGGATAGGGATAGGAACATCCTGGATTACTGTCCTAGGGTTGGGATCATTACTAGGCTTGGAGTGGTCTGGATAGGGTGGATCTTGGGTCTCCTTACCACTATGGGTGGTTACAGAATTCAGTCCTGCCTGGTTTTGGTTAGGGTTTGATAGGATGGGTTGCTGCTGATAACTCGCATAAGAAGTGGAAGCCTCCATCCCATTAGGTGAAGGAAGAGAGGGGGCCTGATAAATCATGTGTGCTTGGCCCGAGTTTGGGTTCATAACGCGCCGCTGGGTCAGCACGTTATTAGGGTTAGGAAGAGGTTGAGAAGGAAGTGTGCCCGGTTGGCGAGAATTTGCCAGCTAGGCCAGTTGGTTTCAAACCTCTATAAGTTCATCCTTGTGTTGCTTCTGAATAGCCGCATTCGTTCTTTGAATGTCAGCCAGAGTCTGAAGGATGAGGGACATTTGGTCTTGGTTTGGCCCTGATGGATAAGTAGGGTTGGGCCGAGGCTGAGGCGGCTGGTAAGGACGAGCTGGTTGTGGACTGGGCTGAAAGGGTGGTCTTTGAGTTTGGGAATTTCCCTCCCACTGGAAGTTGGGATGGTTTCGCCATCCAGGATTGTAGGTGTTGGAGAATGGGTTATTCTAGATGGCGTTGAGGTCCTTGCAGGTCTGAGGAACCTCAAAAGAGTCAGGAAATGGGGGAGTGGAATTTCCCTGGCTAATATAGAAAGGATCGGAGGATCCTCTGATCCGAGAATCAGATGTGGGTGGATACGAATCCATCCCAGGAGAAGGTCGATGGAGAATGTTTTACACAGTCTCTTGTGTGGAAGGAGGCTATGCAAAGGAATTATGCGTAGAGGTGGCTCGCTGCAAGTGTTGAGTCAGCTCATCCACCTTCTTCTCAATGATAGAGACCTTGTCCAATCGACTGGCCATTAATTCCAGGTCGACTGATGCGGATAGGCCCTGCGTCTCGTGTGCTCCCCTAAGGTTCATCGATGCGCGGGTATTCGTCCTGTCGAATAATCCCATAGAGTCATTATTGATGGAGTTCTCGCACATATTTTCGAGAATCTCCCACACGGTGTCCTCATGCTGACCCATGATATTCCCTCCGCAAGCTGCATTGACGAAAAGCCTAATATCTTCAAGGAGTCCCTGGTAAAAAGAGTGGACTTGTTCCCATTTAGGAACTTCGTGATGGGGGCACTTTTTCATGAGATCCTGAAAGCGATCCCATGCCTCATGGAGAGGTTCTCCCATTTGTTGCGTGAAGTGGGTAATCTGATGGCACAAGGCATTGGTCCGACCAACGGGAAAGAACTTCTTCAAGAACTCGGATTGAAGTTCTTCCCAATTGTTGATTGGTCGGGTCTGTGTTTGGTACCAATGAGCAGCCTTGTCCATAAGGGAGAAGGAGAACATCTTCATGAGGAGAATATCTCGATTTTACGCATCCGACCCAAAAGTCTGGGCTAGATGCTTTAGCTGTTTGATGTGCTGGAAGGGGTCTTCAGAATTAAGCCCATGAAATTTAGGTATGGCATGAATCATATTGGGCTTTAGTTCAGAATCAGGTCCTCTAGTCGGGATTTTGACTCGAGGCTCAATAGCCACTGCAGCAGGATTATAATGGTCCCGCATCATAGGACGCTGCGGTGGGTGCACAAAGTTCTGGAAGAGGTCATTGAGTCGCTGGAGCTGGTGCTCCAGATTGTTCTCTTCCTCAACTGGCTGAGCCATTAGGGAAGAAGAAGGTGAGTTGGGTTCGGAGTCGGAGGAGAGGTCTATGTGAAGTGTTGATTGCACAAACAAGGGCACTGAGGCTCGGCCTCGAGGAGAGTGGATTTCTAAAGGAGGTTTCAAGGGCCTCCTACCAAACATACACTGATGGAGAGGATGAGTTTAGCAGGTGCTGGACCTAATCAAGACATCCAGAATGTTGGGTGACTATAGAGGTGCGGGGCAGATGGACCCCTTGATCAAAAGATCGTCCACCTGAGAATTACCTGGGCAGCCAGAGAGGGTGAGTCCCGCGAAGACCCCTACACAGTAGAGCGTCCCCACGGGTTACAGGGTTTCCCCCACTCGACCTCTCTTGTCACTGAGATTCCAGGTAGACCAGAATGGGGACCTTGACCTCTTATGTCTAACTTTTTTAGTTAAGATCAAGGTTCTTAGGTTTTCACTTAAACTTTAGCCTGTTGAGTGCAAAGAGTGACCTAAGTTGAAGGTTAGTTGACCCAAGGGGTCAACTTCACCTGCTAGTTCCTTTGAGAGCTTATTAGGTCTTTTATTTTTTAGGGTTCAAGTGTTTTTAAGAGCCAAATTTCTTAGGGTTTCTTTGAATAGGTACTTTCAAACAATGGCTTGGACACACTTCTTTTGGGAATTCTCGATTCTTGCTTAAGCAGTGTGTCTCTAAAACCCTAATTTTGAATCTATGTTGGTTCTCCTTGGTCCAGTTAGCTTCCTGTTGATTGGGTAATTAGTGCTCAAGCAAGAAGGTGTTAGCCCTAAATACCCTTACTGGATGTACAACACTAGTGTGTTGAAATTTAAAATAGGCAGCTTTGATGATTTACTAAATATAAAAGACAGGTTATACCTATATTGCTTGTTCTATCTTTTTCTTCCTCTTTAGAATCTAGGTGTGGCTGTTGTGCGGCTGCTTGTTGTCCTCTTGATTTCCTGTGCCTGCACACAAAAGAGAAGAGATTAATAGAAACTCAAAAATAGAGAATTTATGGCTTCAAGAATAGCCGTTGTTCCCCAGCAACAGCGCCAAAATAACGCTGGTGCGCGGTTTCGTCGTTGTGGTTATTGTTATTTATAGTCGTTGTGGCATATGACAAAACAGCTACCAGATTAATACAAATTTTTTACTCGGAATGATAAGTTTTCCCGAGGTCGAACTCAGGGAGCAACTATAATTCTAGAAGCATAAATGTTCACAATTATGTTACAAAAATAATAAGAGAGTGAGAGAGAGTGAAAGTTTTGTTGGCTTCTTCTTCACTCTTCCTCTTCTTCTTCTTCTTTCTTCTTTTCTTCTTCTCTTTTCTTTTGCTTCTTCTTTCTTCTTCTTCTTCTTCTTCTTCTTCTTCTTTTCTTCTGCGGCTGTGGTGATCTT
Organism: Thalassia testudinum; assembly: GCA_037157565.1. Classification (NCBI taxonomy): domain Eukaryota; kingdom Viridiplantae; phylum Streptophyta; class Magnoliopsida; order Alismatales; family Hydrocharitaceae; genus Thalassia; species Thalassia testudinum. Next base: position 43,996,383 of record JAZHRO010000067.1, on the reverse strand, counting down.
CTTCTTCTTTTCTTCTTCGGCTGTGGAGCTCTTCTTCTTCTTTCTCTTTTCTTCTTCTTTTCTTCTGCGGCTGTGGTGATCTTCTTCTTCTTTCTCTTCTCTTTCTCAACCTGCCTTCTTCTTTCTTCTTCTTCTTTCTTCTTTCTTTCAGCTGCCGAGTCTTCTTTCTTCTCTTCTTTCTTCTGGTTGTTCCTCTTCTTCTTTTCTTTTCTGCGGCTGTGGCGACTTTCTTCTTTTCTTTTTTTCTTTTCTTCTTTCTTCTCTAATCTTCTTTCTCTGGCCGCTGACCTTCCGTCGTCTGACTCGGTGCTCAGACGACTTAACTATGCAGTTGCTATAGTGCGACTTCTCTTCTTCTTCTTCAGTTCCTCTCCTTCCTTTCTTCTTCAGCTCCTCAGTGCAGCTAAGGCTTCAGCCGCTCCTCCTCTCTTCTTCTTCCTTATCTTGCTTCTTCTTCTTCTTTCTTTCTTCCCTGCGCGCACACACAGTGGTTAGTGCAAAACCTACCCCTACCCCTTCCCCGCGTCTCTCTTTCTCTCTGAATCTCTCTTAGGAATGCTCTCCCAGAGCCGGGTAATCGGGTTCGAGTAGCGTGCCCAGGACCAGGCCCACCGGTGTGCAGTTGTGGGCGAGGAGTGCTTGGTTGGGTAGTCGGATCTGGCCCAGACCCGCGGGGCGTGAGCGCGGGCGAGGGTGAGCGAGTGCGTGGGGCACTGCATGCGTGTGAGGGACCTGACCCCTGTGTATCAAAGGCAAACAGCCCGATACACTTTTTCAATTTAAGTGTGGGCTCGCGGCCGCACACTTACGAGGTGGGACTAAAGTCCCACCTCCAGATTGCGCACCCGCAGTAGAGGAAGCCGCTGCCAATTGGGGTAGCTGTAAGGCTCGCAACCCAAATCGCAAGCCTAAGTGCCTTTGCGGGATCAGTTCGCGTTGCCTGGAGCGCATGCCTGTGCTGGAGATGGCCTGGAGTTGTTCGCGAAGGAGCTGCAGCAACTCAACAATGGTGACGAGGGGGTGCTGACCTAAAAACACAAGGACAGCCTCGCGGCCACATTAGATAACGTAGGAAGCTTCGTCGGAGTGCGATGAAGACAGTGCAGGGGTCGGCGAGGCATGAGAGCGCCTGTGGTGGTGGACCTAGGTCAGACTGTATGCATAAAAATGGATCTGTTCAGGGGGTGGTTGGGCAGTGAATGGCGGTGAATGAAGTGGGGGAATCGGTTGAGTGGTGTGAGGGGGAGCTTTTGGGCTTGTCGGCGAGGGGTGAGGTGGTCTGTGGAAGTGGAATGGCCTCACCGGAGAAGGTGATCGGAGATGGAGCAGATGGAGGTGGAAGTGGCGGTCGGTGGATAAAAAGGGTAAATCAGGAAGGGGAAAATGTAAGGGGGAGAGAGAGAGGAAGATTTCTACCTATTTAATCGACGAAGGGGAAGAGGGAAGCGTCTGGCTCATGCCTGCCAGAGTTGAGGACGAAGATGCCCAGGAGGAGGTTATCGGCGAAGAGGAGGCGGTTGATAGCGAAATACGCATGATTTGCAAAAGTGGGTTTTTAACGTCATTGTAACATATGAATTCGCATACGCTTTTAAATTTATATTCCTAGATAGGGGAGTATCTAGGGTCGTCCAAGGAGGCCAAATGTTTGCAAAAGTGATTCACTTGCTTGGAATACAAATCTCAACTTTCTTTTTGGTATTTTTCAATATATCATTTTTTTTGTTTTAAATTAAGACAACATGCGAAATGGTGGCGGGAAAGTGATTTACACTTCAATTTGAAATACTACTTCTAAGTGGCAAGTAGAGCCTTTCCATAAGCTCACTCTAGGCAAGTGGAGACCTAGAATAATTAGGGAGATGGAGTGAAGAATGCTAAAAACAAGCAAATAGAAATGCAAATAAGAAATTGCAAAGAAGGCAACTAGATAAATGAAAAAGTGTTTTACAAAAAGGCCTAGTAGAGGAATGCTTCTACTACTAGAAATTGCAAATAAGAAAAGCAAACACAAATCCTCTAGATAGATGGTGAAGAAGAGGGCTTCTTGCTCCAAGGTTGGTGGCTCCCAATCTTGAAAAGAATCCTTCAACTCCTTCCTTACTGTGCTCCGCCAAGGTGATGTCCTCCAAGGCAAGCCCTAAGGGGGCATGCCCTAAGCTTCTCTCCAAGGGTGGACGTCCACCCTAGGTCCTTCTCCTTTGCCTGGTCATCCTCCTTGAAGTGGAAGAGTCCTCCTCCTTTGCGTGGCCCAAGTTGAAGAGAGTGGGGAGAAGAAGGCACCAAAAGGGCTGGTGATGTGCCCCTTTAATCTCCTTCTCTACTCCTTCTTCTTGGCCGTAGGTATAGGTGGTATAGGTAGCAAAATACACTAAGGGAGGATGCCCCAAAATGGTGATAGGTGGTGGGTTTTTATAGAATAGGAAGGGTGCTAAGGTGACTCTTGGAATGGAGGGCTAAGATGAAGAGATGGAGGTGGTTAAGGATCCAATGGCCAAGGTCAATTGGCGCCACCTTAAGGGACACCTAGGGGGTGGTTATGGGTGTTGACATCCCTTGATATTGGTGCCAAAATGGCTTCTAGAAGGGGGTCTAAGTTGGCGCCAAGAAGGATTCTAGAAGGAGGGGTAGGTGGATGGCTAGGATGGGTTATGTGGGTAGGTGTATGGTGGATTAAGGGCTGAAAGTTGGCGCAAAAAGAGAGGTGGTTAGGGGTATTTTTTGGCACCAACTTTTGGTGTCTTTTGGTGGTGATAATGGGGTGAAGGGATGGCTAGGAGTTGGCGCCAATTTGAGTAGGGTAGCTAGCTTAGGTAGGCTTAAGTTGGTGGAGCTAGCTAGGGTTGAATTTGAAGGTGGTGGATGGTCAAGGAGCTGGTTGCTAGCTAAGCTAGGCTAAGCTAAGCTAGCTTAGCTAAAGGGGGAGTAGAGGAGAAGGTGTTGGAGCTAGGGTTTGGAGGGAGGAGCTGAGGAGGAGAAGTCTGGAGCTGGCTACTACTGAAAAGGCTGGCATGGAGCTACTCTAGCTGGCTTAGCTTGCTAGTTCTTTGCTAGCTGCTAAGCCAAGCTAAAGTAAGCTAGCTTCTACCATAATGAGCTAAGGTGAGCTAGGTCTGGTGCTCTCGGGGAGAATTAAGCTGGTTGAGGTAGCTAAGGTAGCTTAGCTCAACTGAGTTGAGCTAAGCTAAATCCCCAGGAGCTAGACTTAAGCTTCTTGAGCTGGGATGAGTTCTTCTTCAGCTGGCTGGAGTTGAGTGGAGCTGGTTGTAGCTGGATCTGAGCTGGGGTGAACTCCTGTCAACTCAGCTGAGCTAGCTAGAGCTCCCTGTGGACTAGTGGGAGCTGAGATGAGCTAGACTCAGCTGAGTTGAGCTGGATCTGAGCTGATTTGAGCTAGGGTGAGCTAACATGAACTCTCTTGAGCTGTCATTCAGCTGAGATTAGCTGAATGGAGGTGGGATGAGCTAACCCTAGTTCAAGTGAGCTAGGTTCCAGCTATGGTGAGCTGGATCAAGCTGAATTCCAGCTAGTCTGAGCTTCTCCTTCACCATTTGCCTTCTTGAGTGCTATGGTTTTAGGGATCTATATATCTGTTCATCCCTAACACTCACAAAAACATATCAAAAAGACAAGAAAAAATGCAATGCATGCCTAACCTAATTTATGCCTAAATGCTGCCCAAAAACCCATTTGCGGAGTAAAATCCTAAGAGCTAGGTTTGTTTTAATGCATAAGAATGATGATAAACTGGCGTTTATCAGCGGTCTGAGGGCGCCAGCTGGTACGGCCTGGCGTGGTCGATGAGGCAGAGTGAACTCTCCTGCAGGTAGGGCAGCAGAGCGACAAGGAGGAATAGGAGAAGATCGCTAGAAGCTCGGGCGCTCTGACCAGAGAGGGAAGGGATGAAATGTAGGGTGTTTCTCCGCCAAAGGAAGCTTGAAGGAGACGGCAGACCTTGCCGCTCCTTATAAAGGCCTAGGCGAGGAGAGAGGGCTGAGGAGACAGCATGCCTACCTCACCGGAGAGTGGCCGGAATGGATACCCATGCCTGTCGTGCATTCACACGAGAGGCATGATTGGCTGCAAAGGTCAGGGGGGGTCCCTACGATAGAGGACGACGTAGGGAATCCCCTGTTTATTCCTGAGGACGGGCACCCTACCCTGCGCGACGCCATCCTCCGTGCAAGGTCGCCGGAGTATGGCGCTGTGCAGAAATGGTAGGGGGGACCGTTCTGCAAAGAACGACAAGAAGTTAGGGCCTTAAATGCAAGGTTTTCAAAAGATAATGGTCAAAAAGTGAATTAAGAGGACCAATTTGTAAAGTTGGTCAAGATGGCCTTTTCTTAGGCCTAAATTTTTATACCAGACTAATTTGAATCTAAGGATTTTAATGGTGAATTTTGATTTTAGGTTGGACCATGTTTGACCAGTCAATTTGCGTAAAAACCCAAATTAAGTCATTAATTGGGCATGGTTCTCATTTTAGGTCAAAATAGGTTGCAAAGGCCAAATTGAAGGTTCTAAACCGTATGAAGTATTTTTATATGAATTTTAGAAGGTTTAGTTAATTTTTATCCTGCCTCAAACCTCGTGAATTAAAGTAGATTTGTTTTAAGGTTACACAATGTCATTTAATTCCTAGAAGTTGCTATAACCCTTTTCAAATCAGATCATCCCACTTCCCTCCTTATTAAGCTTGTTTGACCTGTGTTTGGATCCTTAATTACCCTGTTTGCACACTGCATTGGTGAAATTGCAGTTTTACCCCTTATGATTTGTCATATCCTTTAACTCAGAATTCTCTGAGTTAAGCCTCTCTTTGGGTTTTGTAGGAGCTTTTTCTCACTCATTTGGATTAAATTGTGCTAGTTAGGGTTCATGATGAGGTTCTCTTCAGTGGTCATTTACTACGCTAGCAAGACACTTGACGAGACTTAGCATAACTATACAGTTATTGAGAAAGAGCTGCTAGCCGTAGTATTTGCCCTGGAAAAATTAAGATCATATCTTTTGGGTTCCCGTGTCATCATTTACTTAGATCACACTACTGTGAGGCATCTCCTTGCAAAGAAGGAAGCGAAACCTTGACTAATCCGCTGGATCTTGCTATTGCAAGAATTCGATCTAGAGATTCGCAACAAGGTGGGAAAATAGAATGTGGTAGCTGATCACTTATCCCTCCTTCCATTTGACATTATCAACCCTTCCGAACCCATTACTAAACATATTCCTGATGAGCACCTCCTGACTATCAGTATAGGGCTTCCATGGTTTGCTAATCTAGTAAACTACTTGGCATCACATCAGATACCATCCAATTGGCCAAAATCCAAGAAGGACAAATTACTTTCCGATGCCAAGTACTACAGTTGGGAAGACCCGTATCTTTTCCGCATTGGTGCTGATCAGATCATCCAACGATGTGTTCCAGAAGCGAAAATTCAGGACATTTTGTCCTTCTGCCATGACTAGGCCTGCGGTGGACACTTCTCTGGTCATAAGACCATAGCAAAAGTCCTCCAGTGTGGCTTCTATTGGCCCATGATTTTCAAAAACGCATACAATCACTATAAGGCATGCACTCGTTGCCAGGCCTTAGGCAACATGAGCCACCGTGATATAATGCCCTTACAGCCGATTCTTGTATGCAAAATCTTCGATATCTAGGGATTGATTTTATGGGACCCTTTCCTAGCTCGGATGACTTCGAATACATCCTTCTCACTGGTGACTACGCGTCCAAATGGATCGAAGCCATTCCAATCCGAACCAATGATCATAAGGTGGTTATCAGATTCATTCATCAGAACATCTTTTCTCGGTTCAGGATTCCACGTGCCATAATCTCCAATGGAGGGACTCATTTCATGAATGCTCAGTTCAGATCACTGATGACCAAATACGGGGTGTTGCACCGAATCTCTACTCCTTATCACCCCCAAACCAATGGTCTAGCTGAGTTATCAAATCGAGAGATCAAGAAAATCCTCCAGGTCACTATTCGACCTGATAGGAAAGATTGGTCATCTTGACTTTCAGAAGCTTTGTGGGCTTATAAGACTACCTACAAAACCCAATTAGGCATGTCTCCCTTCATATTGGTGTACGGGAAGGCATGTCACCTCCCAATTGTAACGACCCGGTTCCCGAGTCCCTACGAGACACGAGAACCAGACCGACTCGACTAATCCCAAGACCTAGTCGTCCAACGAGAAAGTAACCAAAAGAGCAGTAAAATAAACCACATTCAACATGAATATAACTGACAGTAAGGAAGTACAGCAGTAAGGAAAGAAACTACTACAGTAGATACCACCACAACAGTAGAACAACATTTATCATATAACAAGAACTGCAGGTAAAGAAAGTACAGCGGAAACAAGAGCTACTCACTATAACAGAAACAAAAGAGGTACAAAAGACTGTGGTAAACTCTACTGGACCCTACTCGGCCCAGCGTCCTCTGCAGCCGCTGACCCTGGTTGCTCAACACCTGGTCCTGAAAAAGGTAACGAGTGTAACACGTCAGCAAAACGCTGAGTAGAGTGGCAAACTAACTAAAGACAACAGTAGAGTGTACAGTAGCTGTTATGTTCTATTACTTCCTTTATTCACATCTTTCAATTTTCTCACTATTTCATTTATTTCTCAGATCCTTTACTTGATCTCGAATGTCCTCGTGGGAACGATCTTGATTGCAGTCTTTTCCAAAAGTAGAAGTAGCACGTGGTGCTCTCCTGGCCGGGAGAGTCCCCCGTGGTGATCCTACCCTCAGTCAACCACCCCAAGGTCACTGACAGACGTAACGGTGACTACGGCACGCGCGATAAATGCACAGGTAGCTAGCCCGCACTGGCACGCAGTCAGTCGTTTCCATTAACGGGTGCGCCCAAAGCACAGCACGGAACCAGGGTAGAGCCCTCTCAGTAACAGGGGTCCAACCCCTCCACAGTAACCAAACTGGGGCCTTGCCCCTCCACAGTCCGTGCACCCTCACCTGACTACCCTGGTTTGCCCTAGTGGGCCTAACAAGTCGGTGAAGGAGGCTAGCAGAACCCCGGGGCCCGTGGGGTAGCTAGTACTCTCCTAACACTACTAGCTCTCCTCGGTACTACGTACACGAGGGCCAACAAGTCAGTACAGAGTGGCCAGTCCTAACCCCGGGTCCCTGGGGCGGCTAGCTCCGCTCTGCACTAAACAGGGGGACAGTCGCTCTCCTTGGTACTCCGTACTCAAGGGCCAGCTCACTTCCCCAAAACTATTCCATTCACCTTCCAGGAGTTCTACTCCTACTTCCCCGTAGGGTTCCATCCTTTTTACTCAAACATCCAGGTTTCAATTTCCAGTTTCACATTCTTACAATCCATGTTCTCAACCACGTTATCTATTCACAACAGGCAGCTGTTAATTCAATTTACAGGTAGCTTTATGTTCCTTTCCATTTTTCCAAGACTGCAGTATTATACATTCCACTAGTTTTTCCATCCTAGGATTCATGCCACATCCTAGGATCTAGCATACAACTAGTTTTCCAGCCCTAGGATTCATGCATCACCTAGGAGCTATCATTCCATGCATTTCTCATTCCTAGGATTCATGCAATGTCCTAGATTCTAGTTATGGTTCCATACTTTAACAGATTTTAATAATAAACTTAAGCCACTCTACCAGGTACAACGGGAGTAATGGGGGCGTGATCGGGAATCCCGCGTGCCTCCGCGACTCCCAAGACTGCAACTGAACGAGGTCCTATCACAAGGATCAAACACAAGGAGTATCTCAAAACAGTGTATAGCTACTGTAGACGGGTAGAGGAATTAATTCTGAAAAGAACGCAACTCGAATCACGGAAAACGGAGCCCTAAACGGGTCAAAAAAGACGATACTGTGCAAAATCAGACGTCTTAAAAAGTGGATCAGAGAATTACCTGTTCAGCGTGGTTTCCCAGACGTCCAGAAGTCTGCAGGAACGTCTGGCCTATCTCTCAGATGTCCGATGGTCACCCCGGACGTCTGGTACAACTTCCAGACGTCTGATTCGCAAAGGATGGCGAATCAGTGAGCCTGCGCACAGCCAACTCCCTCCCTCAGTACGGTCAGTCGACAGGAAGGAAGAAGAAAATGGAATACTCACCTTTCAGACGTCTGTATGAGCTACCAGACATCATCCTCTCCGTCTACCTATCAACCCAGAAGTCTGATTCTGGAAATTTTTCCAGAATCAGGGCGCGACCCGGACTCTGCTCGCGACGCCGCCTGCGTCGTACCTCGCACGTCTGCTGCTCAGACCACAGCAGGTCCCTCTCCGCGTCGTTCCGCGCCCCCTGCACCCTCCGCCGGCCGGCCAAGCCGCTCCGGCGAGCTCGCCCTCACGGCAGAGCTCCGCCCTCGCACGCCACACCTCCTCCGCGCTCACTGCGGCCGCCGCTGCAACCCTCGCGCTCGCTCGCTCTCGCGCACAGGAAGGAGAAGAGGAAGGAGACGGTGGAGATGGGAGGGGAGGCGTGCCCTTTTTAAGGCCGCGTGGAGAGGAGAGAGAAGGATTCGCGGTAGGGGAATCTGCAGCCGCGGAGGGAGGAAAGGCGAATATGCGGTCTGCGCGCGCAGGCGCACAGACGACTCGCGCGTGTGGAAGATAACGATTTTTCAGACGTCTGTAAACCATCCCAGACATCTGGCAAGACGTCTGGATGTAATCCCAGACGTCTGGTCAGACGTCAGGGCCACCTCCCAGACGTCTTAAAATACGTCCGGGGCACGCGTTCGTAACAATATAACAAACTCAAAGGAAGTTTCGTCCCCGAAACTTGCGCCAACTAGGGTCCGGGAAAAGACGTCCAAATAACCATAACAAACTCAAAGAGGACCGAACCCGGTCCGAAAAGACGTACCCGCGAAAAGCTCTAGGTACCGCTCCTGCATTGCCGCCTTAGGCTCCCAGGTAGCCTCCTCATACCGCTGGCTCCTCCACAAAACCTTTACCAGGGGTACTTGCTTTCGTCTTAAACTGCGGACGGCTCGGTCTAGGATCTGCACTGGCTGCTCGGGGTAGGTCAGGTCGTCGCTCACCTCGACGCTCTCGTGACTCAGTACGTGGCTGGGATCGGCTACGTACTTCCTGAGGTTGGACACGTGGAACACGTCGTGCACACCAGAAAGCTGCGGGGGAAGGCAAGTCTGTAAGCAACGGGTCCAACCCGCTCCAGGACCTCAAAGGGCCCTACGAACCTCGGCGCAAGCTTCCCTCTCACCCCAAACCGCTGTAGGCCCTTCATGGGCGAAACACGAAGGAAGACGTGGTCCCCAATCTCAAACTGCACCTCTCTGCGTCTCCGATCCGCGTAGCTCTTCTGTCTGCTCCTGACAGTGCGGAGTCATCTGTGGATCTGCTCAACTACCTCCTGACTCTGCCGGATCAACCTGGGGCCAACCTCCCACTTGGTCCCCACCTCAACCCAGCTCAAGGGTGCTGTACACCTCCGTCCGTACAAAGCCTCGTAGGGAGCCATGCCGATGCTCGAGTGATAACTGTTGTTGTATGCAAACTCCGCCAGGGGCAGGTGCTCCTCCCAAGAGCCCCTCCAATCCAGTACACAGGCACGCAAAAGGTCCTCAAGTGTCTGTATCGTGCGCTCAGACTGTCCGTCCGTCTGGGGGTGGTAAGCTGTGCTAAACCTCAACCGCATCCCCAAGGCCTGCTGAAACTCAGCCCAAAAATGGGATGTAAAGCGGGTATCCCGGTCGGATACGATCTCCCGCGGAACTCCGTGTAATCGTACCACATCACAGATATACCTCTCTGCCAACTGTGCCGGTCCCAAAGTGACTTGGATCGGAAAGAAATGCGCCGTCTTCATCAGTCTATCCACTATTACCCAGACTGTGTCATGTCCCCGCTGGGTAACAGGCAAGCCCACCACCAAGTCCATGGTGATGCTCTCCCACTTCCACTCTGGCACTGGAAGCGGCTGGAGCGGCCCTGCAGGCCTCTGATGCTCGACTTTCACCTGCTGGCACACTAAGCACTACTGCACGAATTCACCCACATCCCGCTTCATCCCCCTCCACCAAAACTCGCGTCTCAAGTCGTGGTACATCTTCGTGTTTCCGGGATGTATGGTGAATCTGGAACCGTGTGCCTCAGTCAGGAGCTCTCTCAACAGCTCCTCGTCTCTGGGGACGCACAGCAGTCCCCTTAAGCGTAGCACCTGGTCTGTGAAAGAGAAGTCCCCTAGGTCTCCTGATAGTACTCTGTCGCGCAAAGACTGCAAGTACGGATCGGCCATCTGTCCTGTGATGATACGGTCTATCAGCTCTGGCCTGGTCTACCGTGTCACCGTCACTGCCCCACAGTACCCTCGTAACTCTAGAGGTCGCCAACTGCCCACCTCCTCCAAAAGGCTCCAACTCTGTAACTGTAGACTGGCCAAGCGTGCGGGCGCCTTACGGCTCAAGGCATCAGCCACCACATTGGCCTTTCCCGGGTGGTAGGAGATGCTGCAATCGTAGTCCTTCAGGAGCTCCAACCAACGTCTCTGTCTCATGTTGAGCTCCTTCTGATCAAAAAGGTATCTGAGGCTCTTGTGATCTGTAAAAATCTCGAAGGTCTCACCGTACAAGTAGTGCCTCCATGTCTTCAGCGCGAAGACAACAGCTGCCAACTCTAGGTCGTGGGTAGGGTAGGTATGCTCATGGGGCTTCAGTTGCCGTGAAGCGTAAGCGACAACATGACCCCTCTGCATGAGCACACCTCCTAACCCCTGTAAGGAAGCGTCCGTGTACACAACGAACCCGCCACTACTGTCAGGGATGGTGAGCACGGGAGCCGAGGTCAACCTCTCCTTCAGCTCCAGAAAACACGCCTCACAGGCGTCTATCCAAGCGAAAGGCACGTCCTTCCGGGTCAACTGTGTCATAGGATGCGCAATCTGCGAAAATCCTCTGATGAACCGTCTGTAGTAACCTGCCAGTCCCAGGAAACTGCGAATCTCAGTGACTGAACGCGGTCTCTCCCACCTGAGCACTGCCCCGACCTTGGCGGGGTCCACCGCCAGGCCGTTACCAGAGATCACATGACCCAAGAAGGTCACCTCCCTCAACCAGAACTCGCACTTGCTGTATTTGGCGTACAGCCTGCGTCGTCTCAGAGTGTCCAGAACCATCCGCAAGTGCTGTCCGTGCTGCGTCCGATCTCTAGAATAGATGAGTACATCATCTATGAAAACCACCATAAACTGGTCCAAGTACGGTCTAAACACCCGGTTCATCAGGTCCATGAAAGCAGCGGGGGCATTGGTCAGCCCAAACGGCATGACCAAAAACTCGTAGTGTCCATACCGGGTGCGGAAAGCTGTCTTGGAGACGTCGGTCTCCCTGATCCTCAACTGGTGGTATCCAGACCTCAAGTCTATTTTGGAAAACACCGTGGCACCCCGCAACTGGTCAAACAAATCGTCGATCCTCGGCAGCGGATATCTGTTCTTGATGGTGACCCTATTCAGCTGTCGGTAGTCCACACAACGGCGTAGGGTCCCATCCTTCTTCTTCACAAACAGTACCGGGGCTCCCCAGGGAGACGCACTGGGCCTCACGAAACCTTTCTCCAGAAGGTCCTGCAACTGAGACTTGAGCTCTCGCAGCTCAAGCGGTGCCATTCTGTATGGCGCGGTGGAGATGGGGCTGGTCCCGGGTACTAGTGAGATCTCAAACTCGATCTCGCGCTCGGGCGGTAGTCCTGGTAACTCGTCTGGAAACACGTCGGGGTACTCTCTGACCACCGGGATGCTCTGGAAGTCTGCCACAGGGCTGGGCTCTGCCACCACACAGGCTAGGAAGCCCTCACACCCCTGGCTCAAAAGTCTCACCGCCCGAAGTGCCGAAATGCACCTGAAACATCCGTCCACTGGCTGTCCGTGAAACTCGAAAGAAGGCAACTCCGGAATGGAGAAGACAATCTTCCTCTCAAAACAGTCCACCAAGGCATGGTAAGCGGACAACCAATCCATCCCCAAAATCACACCAAAGTCCTCCATCTGGATCATAATCAGGTCAGCTGGCAGGCTATGTCCCCCGACGCTGACCTCGCAATCCGTGTACACCTCTTCAGCTACAAATAGCTGACCACTCGGACCTCTGATTACGAACGGATTCTCTAACAGTGTATAATCCTGGTCCAGACTAACTGCGAAACTGGCTGCGACAAATGAGTGCGTAGCGCCGGAATCGAAAAGGGTGTAAATGAGTCTGCCAGAAACTGAAACCATACCTGCTACCACGGATCCCGAAGCTCTGGCGTCCCTGTGTGTTAGGGCGTTGATACGCCCCTCAGCTCTAGGTGCGGACGAAGCAGCCACACTCTGCGTCGGACGGGTAGGTGCTGGCCAGTACCCTCCTCGCGACTGCTGTCCTCCTCCTCGTGCCTGGGAACCGCGGCCTCCTGCGCGCCCTCCAGTGCTCTGCACGGGAAGTATCTGTTGACCTCCTGCCCTAGATGGGCAGTCCCTCCTGACGTGGCCCGGCTGGCCACACTGGTAGCAGAGGGGAACCCGACTCCCGCCCTCAGTGAGTCCCTGCTGTCGACTAGGCGGGGGTCCGGTGCTGGCGACTGGCCCCTGTCAAGGGCCCCCAAAGGCCACTGATGGCCCTGCACAACGTGACGGCTCTCCTGCGGATGCCACGTGTCTCCGTTCTCGCCGACCCTGTGAGAAGTCTGGCTGAAAGGGCCTCTTCCGCCCGCCGTCGGTCTCTCGCGCGGACGGGTTGGTCTCCTCGTAAGTCATAGCTGCCTCTACCACCCTCGAAAACGTAGGCTGCTTCAGGGGTTTGACATACCCCCGGATCGCAGGCCGAGCCCCTCAGTGAACCTCCAAAGGCGCTCCTCCTCAGTGGCTACCGCTGTCGCTGCAAAGCGGGATAGCTCCAAGAAACGAGTGCGGTACGCGCTCACAGTCATCGTCCCTTGGCGGAGAGTGTGGAACTCCCGCCTCCTCTGGTCCTGCCACGTCTGGGGAAAGTACTACTCGCAGAAGAGGGTGACGAACTGGTCCCACGTCGACTCGTCCCTCTCCTGTCCCTGGACCGCCCTCCACCACCGGTGTGCCGCACTCTCCAGCTGATACGTGGCAAAGGCCACGCGGCACTCCACCGGGGGGCGAAGGGTATCGAAGATCTTCTCCAGCTGCTCAAGCCAGTCTTCTGCCTAGGTCGGGTCCTCATCCCCCTTGAAGGAGGGGGGCTTCAGCTTCTGGAACTGTCCGAAAAGCTCGAAGTGGCGCTGTAGGGGAGGTGCTGGTGCACCTCCAGGCGAAGGTGCCTCGTGTACAGAAGTGTCGGAGGAAGGTGGGGGCGGTAGGGGCCCATCCCCTCCCTCGTGTCCAGCGCCGTGTCCGTCGCGTGGTCCCACAGAGGACTCCCCCTCTGCAGCCCCAGGAGGAGGCGCTCGGGGCGGTGGGTGGAGCTCCTCTCGTACAATATCTCGTATCAGTCTGGCGAGGTCCTGGGCCTGGATGCCAAGGAGTGGTGGCTGGTCCACCGAGACGTCAACAACAGCACGTCCATCTCGCCGACCTCGCCCTCGGCCGCGCCCGCGGCCAATCTCGTGACGAGGTATCTCCTGCAAGGAGACGCGAACAAAACAGAAACGTCAAAACGGACGGTACCTAACAAAACTTCTAAGAGCTCATGTCAAGAGATATGTTGTGGTGGCTACTCTAGCTATAAACATGTGAATTGGTTATTTTCCAGTCAGTTGATTCACTTCTCGGGACGACCTTGCTCTGATACCATCTTGTAACGACCCGGTTCCCGAGTCCCTACAAGACACGAGAACCGGACCAACTCGACTAACCCCAAGACCTAGTCGTCCAACGAGAAAGTAACCAAAAGAGCAGTAAAATAAACCACATTCAACATGAATATAACTAACAGTAAGGAAATACAGCAGTAAGGAAAGAAACTACTACAGTAGATACCACCACAACAGTATAACAACATTTATCATATAACAAGAACTGCAGGTAAAGAAAGTACAGCGGAAACAAGAACTACTCACTATAACAGAAACAAAAGAGGTACAAAAGACTATGGTAAACTCTACTGGACCCTACTCGGCCCAGCGTCCTCTGCAGCCGCTGACCCTGGCTGCTCAACACCTGGTCCTGAAAAAGGTAACGAGTGTAACACGTCAGCAAAACGCTAAGTAGAGTGGCAAACTAACTAAAGACAACAGTAGAGTGTACAGTAGCTGTTATGTTCTATTACTTCCTTTATTCACATCTTTCAATTTTCTCACTATTTCATTTATTTCTCAGATCCTTTACTTGATCTCGAATGTCCTCGTGGGAACGATCTTGATTGCAGTCCTTTCCAAAGTAGAAGTAGCACGTGGTGCTCTCCTGGCCGGGAGAGTCCCCCGTGGTGATCCTACCCTCAGTCAACCACCCCAAGGTCACTAACAGATGTAACGGTGACTACGGCACGCGCGATAAACCCACAGGTAGCTAGCCCGCACTGGCACGCGGTCAGTCATTTCCGTTAACGGGTGCGCCCAAAGCACAGCCCGGAACCAGGGCAGAGCCCTCTCAGTAACAGGGGTCCAACCCCTCCACAGTAACCAAACCGGGGCCTTGCCCCTCCACAGTCCGCGCACCCTCGCCTGACTACCCTGGTTTGCCCTAGTGGGCCTAACAAGTCGGTGAAGGAGGCTAGCAGAACCCCGGGGCCCGTGGGGTAGCTAGTACTCTCCTAACACAACTAGCTCTCCTCGGTACTACGTACACGAGGGCCAACAAGTCGGTACAGAGTGGCCAGTCCTAACCCCGGGTCCCTGGGGCGACTAGCTCCGCTCTGCACTAAATAGGGGGACAGTCGCTCTCCTTGGTAGTCCGTACTCAAGGGCCAGCTCACTTCCCCAAAACTATTCCATTCACCTTCCAAGAGTTCTACTCCTACTTCCCCGTAGGGTTCCATCCTTTTTACTCAAACATCCAGGTTTCACTTTCCAGTTTCACATTCTTACAATCCATGTTCTCAACCACGTTATCTATTCACAACAGGCAGCTGTTAATTCAATTTACAGGTAGCTTTATGTTCCTTTCCATTTTTCCAAGACTGCAGTATTATACATTCCACTAGTTTTTCCATCCTAGGATTCATGCCACATCCTAGGATCTAGCATACAACTAGTTTTCCAGCCCTAGGATTCATGCATCACCTAGGAGCTATCATTCCATGCATTTCTCATTCCTAGGATTCATGCAATGTCCTAGATTCTAGTTATGGTTCCATACTTTAACAGATTTTAATAATAAACTTAAGCCACTCTACCAGGTACAACGGGAGTAATGGGGGCGTGATCGGGAATCCCGCGTGCCTCCGCGACTCCCAAGACTGCAACTGAACGAGGTCCTATCACAAGGATCAAACACAAGGAGTGTCTCAAAACAGTGTATAGCTACTGTAGACGGGTAGAGGAATTAATTCTGAAAAGAACGCAACTCGAATCACGGAAAACGGAGCCCTAAACGAGTCGAAAAAGACGATACTGTGCAAAATCAGATGTCTGGAACTTCTTCCAGACGTCTTAAAAAGTGGATCAGAGAATTACCTGTTCAGCGTGGTTTCCCAGACGTCCAGAACTCAGCGGGAACGTCTGGCCTATCTCCCAGACGTCCGATGGTCACCCCGGACGTCTGGAGGTCACTCAAGCCGTCTGGTACAACTTCCAGATGTCTGATTCGCAAAGGATGGCGAATCAGTGAGCCTGCGCACAGCCAACTCCCTCCCTCAGTACGGTCAGTCGACAGGAAGGAAGAAGAAAACGGAATACTCTCCTTTCAGACGTCTGTATGAGCTACCAGACGTCGTCCTCACCGTCTGCCTATCAACCCAGACGTCTGATTCTGGAAATTTTTCCAGAATCAGGGCGCGACCCGGACTCTGCTCGCGACATCGCCCGCGTCGTACCTCGCGCGTCTGCTGTTCAGACAGCAGCAGGTCCCTCTCCGCGTCGTTCCGCGCCCCCTGCGCCCTTCGCCGGCCAGCCAAGCCGCTCCGGCGAGCTCGCCCTCACGGCAGAGCTCCGCCCTCGCACGCCGCACCTCCTCCGCACTCACTGTGGCCGCCGCTGCAGCCCTCGCGCTCGCTCGCTCTCGCGCACAGGAAGGAGAAGAGGAAGGAGACGGTGGAGACGAGAGGGGAGGCGTGCCCTTTTTAAGGCCGCGCGGATAGGAGAGAGAAGGATTCGCGGCAGGGGAATCTGCAGCCGCGGAGGGAGGAAAGGAAAATATGCGGTCTGCGCGCGCAGGCGCGCAGACGACTCGCGCGTGTGGAAGATAACGGTTTTTCAGACGTCTGTAAACCATCCCAGACGTCTGGATGTAATCCCAGACGTCTGGTCAGACGTCTGGGCCACCTCCCAGACGTCTTAAAATACGTCTGGGGCACGCGTTCGTAACACCAATCAAATTGGAGCACAAAGTCTATTGAGCAGTACGGAACTGCAATCTCGATCTTTCTAAGGCAGGAACCCACGGAAAGCTTCAAATGAGCGAGATCAATGAATTACGTCGTGATGCATATGAGAACTCGCGAATTTACAAAGAAGAGCAGGTTAAGGCCTTTCACGACAAGCACATATCCAGAAAGATCTTTTTCCCTGGTTAGAAAGTCCTACTCTTTGACGCCAAACTCAAATTGTTCCTAGGAAAACTCAGATCAAAATGGATTGGACCCTACCTTGTCCGATGAATCTTTAGAAACGGAGCTGTCGAAATCAGTCAACTCAGCCACGATTCAGAACCTTTTGTCATGAACAGTCAGAGACTTAACCGTTCATTGAACTCACCGATACAAATTTGGCTGAAGTATCTTTTACCCTCCATTCTACCTGCGCTCATTGTGCCCGGCTGATGGCGTTAAACTCAGTGCTTAACGGGAGGTAACCTGTCATTTTGAAAAACCCGAAACCCTTCCTGACACATCTTATACTGAACTCATATTGCACTTTAGGGTTCATCCATTAGAACAGCCGACTCCACCTCTGGTACCTGTATCCGAGCTTGAAATCGTCTACAACAGTTACCCTAACCCATTCACCCACCCAACACCTATTCTAATGAATGATCTAAGCTGAACTCAAACTCACCTAATTTACAATGTGGACATTGCAAATCGTAGGCATGGGGGACATTAAAGTGCAAAATGCCATGACAACCACTTCACATGAAAGGGTTTCATCAAAAAAATCACATATTCCAAAAAAACTAAAAAAATAAAAAAAATTTTGAAAAATAACAAAAATGTGAGAGGAGAGGAAATTTTGATGGCATATCAGATTTTGAGGAGAAAAAGGGAGGAGATAAAAATGGCAAAAGGAGCACAATTTGAAAAGAAAAGAAAAAGAGATAGTCATTAGTAAAATATTAAGGAATTGACTTAGTTCTAGACCAAATCAAAAGAAAGAAAATGAAAGGCAAAAAGTGCTAATAAAACAAAGAAGAGATTAGTAGGAACGCTGATTTTAGTCCTCTTGGGCTGTAGTCCTAGGCTTAAAAATTCAAGTACCCGCTAAGATCTGGATAGTCCTCAAGAGGTTGGGGAAAATGTGAAGTTTAAGTATTAGGTCTAAGGCTTAGGGATTATTCAGCCTCGTTAACTGACCTCTAGTTTGCAAGACTCGGTAACCTAAGCACCCCAACCCACACACAGGATGGTTCAGTGAGCCTAAGTATCAAAATCACGCAAATGCGTTAAACCTGTTATGAAAAAAGGTTACCTAGAATAGGAATGGCTAATCAACACAAGTTGATTTGGACAAGTTCCCGGAGTGGAGAGGCAGGAAATTCCCCTCGAAGATGTGCAATAACATATCGTCTCCTCGGTGTTTGTCTCCTAGGATATCTACATATCCTACCGAGGGCATGTAAGAACCTTGTGCTGGTTCAGATGCCATGGGCAGTATTATCTCGAAATGTCTATTGCCAGGGTCAGGATTTAGCTACAGAACGTCGTGGGCAGGATTATCTCGAAATCTCGAAAGTTAGGGTTCTGGAGTTGCCATGGGCGGTGCTATCTCGAAGCATTGATTGCCAGGGACCCAGTGAGGATTGATGGTGGGGACTAGGAATCTGATACAGACCGTGTTGTAAAGCTAATTCGAAGCTAGAAATAAAAAGAAAAGAGAGACAAAACTCTCCAAAAATAAAGAAAAATTCCTTTATCTCTCTTTGACAAAAATGCACTGCAAACTGAACTTGGGCTAAAACATGTTACAAGCACAGGTGCTTTAACCGCGAAGTTCAACGAACCTTAGGATAGTTCCTGTGGGCCTTAGAAACCTTTGCGATAGATTGAGGCTAGAGCTGGGTAGGTCCGGATCTTGGTTGGTACTTGAGTACCTCTAGGCCTACTATTGGCATTCTAACCTAATCTACAAAAGGAAGCACACATCAAAGTTTTAAGCATCAAAAGTTTTATGGTCTAGAATCAAAGTTAATACCTTGAAATTTTGCTTAGGAACTAGCAAAAGCTAGGCATGGGGGTATGATGGGAACACCATCACAGGCCATAACTAGCTCATTTTAACCCAATTAAGTCAGTAAATGTTCTTACATAACTGCCAGAGAGTCACAAGTCACTGCATAATCATCCTAAGGGAAAAATAAGAAATTAGGATTAAAACTGCAATTTTACCAACTTATCATGAATGCAGTACAACCATAGGTTTTCTCAGGGGTTGAATGAAGGTCAAATGGTCTTAAAAGATAACAAGTGGGTTAAGACAGACAGAAAAGGGTTTGCGCGTGTTCTAAGAATTAAATGACTTTTGAAATCCTAAAAATAGATCTGCTTAATTAATTGAAGTTCTAATCATGATAAAATTCACCTAAAATCTTTAAAATTCATATAAAAATATTCTCTATGTTTGGAACCTTCAATTTGACCATCAGAACCCATTTTGACCTAGAATAGAGACACAGACTGACATTTGCCCTAATTTAGGTTTTTACATAAATTACCTAGTCAAATGTGGCTAAAATCAAAATCCAACTTCACCATTGGATTCCTTAGGTTCAAATTAGGTTTGTACAAAAATTTGGACCCAAGACGAGTTTGTCTTGACCTGGTTTGCAGATTTATCCTCTTTAATTACATTTCTACCCTTAACTTTCAAAAACTTTTCAAATGGGCCCATAACTTTGTCATCGTTCTCACAAAAAGGTCCCCTCCGCGCAGAACTTATAATCCTACAACTCCAGCGATAATCAATTGAGGATTTCTCCTTAATTGATTGATGAAACTTCCTCAAAATTGAACCGAAGATTCTTCTTGAAATTCTCTTTCAATCACACCGATTCTTGTGCTTCAAATCTTTCCCAATTTCTCATGCGAACGCATGAGAAATTTGGGTTTCCAACTCTAGCGACCTTCCAAGCTTGAAAGCTTGGCTTCCAAGCTCTAATCGACCCCCTGATACCTATATAAAGACTCCCAAGGCCTACCCGATCCTTCGAAGCTTGAATTCGACCCAAGAAACCCCCAATTTTCGTCCCTCCTCTCCGGCCGAATTGCTCTTCAAGCTCTGGCAACTCTCCCTGTCTCCCCTTGTCGTCTGATCGCAATACCAGCAGTAGACTCTTCCTCCTTGCCTTCTTCCGCGTCAAGCAGCACCCGCTGGCACCCCTATCTCCATCCTCGCCATCCACCTCTCATCGAAGCAGTTTCTTCCCAGATGCTGGCCACACCGCAATCGGTGCCGCCTCGACTCCCCTTCGTCCACCAATTACCTAGATAAGGCCTTACCTCCTCTACTTCATTTTTCATCTTAACCGCACACACTTTCGACCAAGCTACTACCTGTTCACCATCGTCCCTTCTGCGTTCGGCCACTCCTCCGTTGAAGCGCTACCATCGCTACACCACTCCATATGCCTCGCTGACACTCCCACGAGCTCCACCTCATCCATCTACACAGAACCCCCATCTTTATTTCCCATTCCCTCCACTCAATCGACCCATTGAACACACCCACTCTTACGCACATAGTCCGAATCTGCCATGCACGCACAGACCTCGCCACGCCACTCAACCTCCACCGTTGCACTCGTCGTGGTCCGGCAAAGGTCCCGAGCAAGTTTAATTGGGCTGCAAGGTCATTTGCTTGGTTTCAGGTGTTCCAACCTCCTCCGCCATTGACGTAGTGGTCGTGAGCTTGCTTGAAGCTCTAATCAGGCCTGCAATTCTAGGACTTCGACTTCAGACAAAGTGGACTACCTCCAGGAGCATCCTCGCACGGTCAATTGTAGGCTTTGACCACTCATTACGTGTCAATTGAGCAGAGGAAGCAGCAGCAGTGTGCGCGAGCGAAGCAGGAGCATATAGTCCCACATCGATTGCTGAAGAGTGCCCGCCATCTCATAAATTGAATTTCTACCATCAGCTTATCGCCTCAGACACAAGGGGTGAGGTCCCTCACACCCCTCACATGCCTCATCCGTGACCTCTCCTCCGCGGACCTGGTACACCCGACCCTCCTAAAACCCACACCTCAGCTACCACCCATGCCAGTAGCTCTAGTCTTGGGTGCACTCTAGGTCCGAAACTCGATTACCCGATACTGTGGAAGGCTTTGGGAGAGCATGACCGAGAGAGAGAAAGAGAGATAGCATGCGGGGGTAGGGGGTTTTGCTATAGAGAGTATTGGCTGACACTTAGCCAATTCAAGAAGCCCCCTATGTGAAGAGGCTGAACAAGAAGAAGAAGGAAAGGACCCGCAGCAACAGAGAAAAGAATGAAGGTAGAGAAAGAAGAAGAAAAGAAGAAGAGAAGAGAAGCAGCCGCACAACAAAGAAGAAGGAGAAGAAGAGGCTGAACAGAAATAGAGAAGAAGAAGAGGAAGAAAAATCTTGGCACTGTAGCATAAGGCTACTTAAGACATCTGATACTTTGATTGCATATATTTGAGACATTGATTTAAGTGTTATTTGTGAGGAGTAATTGGTGATTTAAATCACCATTTTACTTCATTCTTTTTGCATATTGATTCTGACATTACTCTTATTGCAATATTTATTCTTGATTTAAATTGTGATCTTGAGCTTTAAATTCCATATTGCTCCCTATGTTCGACCTTAGAACCTTTTTCGAGTAATAAAATTTATTTGTTTGAGCACTATTTTAGCTATACTTCAACAAAACAATTTTAAAACACCGATTTAGTGCACAAGCACATCTCACTTAATTTTTCATTATCTTTCATAGAAAAGGACTTAAATTATTGAGAAAGTAAATTTATTTTTGAAGTTTTTACCTTGGACGTACCTTTGTTGTTACCTTGAGTGTTTTCCAAATCTTGTAGGTAGTAGTGCATTGCAATATCTAGTTCGACTCTTCTTGGGTCAATGCATAATACAATGCATTCTTTATCTTGGCATTTAGAGATAGCTCCCTAATTTGGTCTTGAGAGTATCCTCCTGCGAGCTTCTTTAGAATGATGAACTCCATCTTGTACTCATTTTCCTGCAACCATATGCATTCGTAATTTCCAATAAGGGTAGTTTTTACCTTCAAAATACGATGGTTGAATAGTAGATTGCCCCTCACCATGTCTCATAGTAAAAGTCTTTCCGTTCATGCTCAAATCCTCACTGAGTGTGACTCTGTATGGGCAAGAACAAGGCTTTGATACCAACTGAAAGTGCGCACTAGAGGAGGGGTGACCGGTTACAAAAGTATTCAAAGTTTAGAGTTCTTGGATTTGGGATTTCTAGTAACCGGTTGATGCCTACTATAGTATCAACTAGTGCCCTACATAGGAATGGGTCAACTGGTGGTCGTCTAGCTATAAAGGTTCTCTTGAGAAAATACAGACTAATCAATAGGGAAATTAATGGCATAAGTTCCAAGCTAGGGTGGAGAGTATGGCAAACTTCAGACCAATTATACTTTCTAACTCCATCTATCTCATTATTGGGAAGGTCTTGTCCAATCAGATCAACGTGGTTCTACCCACCCTTATCAGTTTGGCTTAGTCAGCCTTCCTTAAGGGGTGATCACTAAAGGAGTTCTTCATCTTGGCTCAGGAGATGGGGGTAGGGTGGACCAGTAGGAAGACCAAGGCCTTCTTATGGAAGGTGGATTTCTCTAAGGCTTATGACACAGTCGTGGCCTTACCTTTAGGAGATATTCTAAGGAGGCATGGTTTTCCTTAATAGTGAGTGAGGTGGGTGCGGCAGTGTGTCACCACCATCTTTTCTCTCCCCTCCTCAACGACCAACTTGCAGGGACCTAGATACAATTGTGCAAGGGGATCCGCCAGGGGTGCTTGCTTGCTCCTCTCCTCTTCATCCTTGCAGTTGCTGCTCTGGCTCTCATGGCTTTTCGAGCTTGTACTAGGGGCCTCTTGCAGGGTATACTCTTGCGTTAGGGTCCATGATTCTCAACTTGGTCTTGCAAAACATGGATGACACTATTTTCTTTTTGGAGGGAGGATTGGCTCAGGGAGAGGTGATCGCCAAGTTGCTCCACATCTTTAGTGAGATCTTCGGCGTTAGGGTGAATAGGGCCAAGTCCTCCCTAGTGTGCTTTGGACAGGATCCTCCTATCATCACCTTCTTGTCGTCTCCCTCCCAATACATTATTTGGGTCTCCCCATGTAGGCTAAGAAAATGACATCTACAGAATGGGTTTTCTTGTTTGAGAAGATCTTGATGAGGCTACGAGGATGGAGCAGGAGATTGTTGAAGGGGGGTCACCTCACCATCCTTAACTCGGTGTTGTCTGCCATTTAAATTTTTTACCTCTTGCTCCTTTGATCAAGGAAGATGGTTCTGAAGAGGCTTGAGGTGGGGAGGAAGAGATTTTTTTGGTGTGGAGTAGCTCATGAGGATAGGTTCATGCAACTAGTACAATGGGTTGCTGTTTGCAGATCAAAGAAGGCTAGTAGACTTAAGGTGCAACAGGTCATGGAGGTGGTAGACACCTTGATCCTAAAGTGGGCATCCAGACTTCTTTGAGGAAAGCAAGGGATGTGGCAGGATCTCTTGAGGGACTCCGATGGCAGCTGCATCCCACATGAGGGGGTTCTCCAACATCACTGGGGAGACTCATCATTCTAGCGTTCTGTGGTGGGCACGGTGGTGGAGCACTAGGAGCACTTTTGCCACCTCTTGGGCAATGGCTCCACCTCTTTTTGGCAACAGGACTTGATGGGGTATGGGACCCTTGCTGCTCGGTTTCCCAAGTGTTCTCTCTCTCGCACCAGCCAGACATCACAGTTGTCGACTGCTGATGATTTGACATAGGTGCATGGTGTCTGCCTCTTTCAGATGGTCCTGAGGTAGGAAGGTCTGTGGTTGAGTGGTAGTTGCTACTCCTCAACACAGTTAATTAAGCTAATTGAGCTTAATTATGTGTAGAAGAAAGTAAATTAGGTTTACTTGAATTTGTGCCGGTTGAGTAGTATAGGATCAAATTAACCTAAAATTTTAGATTTTATTACTTTTAACCGGTGAGTCCAGGTCGTTCGTTGGGAGGTATATATTATTTCAAATTTACCAATTAATTCAAAACAACTCATAGGAGGTATAATTAAGTTAATTTTAATAACATGAATTTTGCCTAATGATTTAAATTTAAGAAATATGCAAAATTCCATAAGAAAACATATTTACTCAAATGTTCTACTTTAATAGAAGTAAACATGTTAATTCTCATTTTATTTAAAAGGAATTGAGGCAATAGAGAGTTCTTCTAATCAAAACATGCCTTATTACAACATTTAAAAGCAAAAAAAAATTTAAAATACTGCAAGAAAAACCATTTCTTTTCTCTTTATTCTTCAGCCTCTCTCTCTTTTCTTCTTTTACCTTTCTCTTTCTCTCTCTCTCTTTCTTTAGATTATCTTTTATCTTTTCTCTTTCTCTTTTATTTTTCTCTTATTTTCTCGAGCTCTTCTCTTCTTCCTCTTTTCTACCTTTCTTCTTAATGCCTGTACAGTCTTGCCTTTTGCCTCTACGAATTCTCTTATCTTCCTTTCCTTCTCTTCCTTTGCTCTTTCTTCTTCTTCCTTAGCCCTGCCTTCTTTCTTTCCTTCTTTTCCTTCAGCACTTAACCTTAACTTCCTTCTAAACCTTTTGAACATCAGCACTTCTTCTTACTGAGCCGAACCGATTTTTTTTTATCTTCAACCAAAAATTAGTTATTTATTTGCAGCTTAGACTTTTTGGGGATACGCAGCACCCTTTGCAGGGTGGGACCAAACCCTACTAGGTCCTCACCTGGTTCATTATAGTTTGATTTATTTCTGGTTCAAATTTTCGAGCCAAACCGGCTCACATCCCAGGCCTCACCCTCCCAGGGCCACACACCCGCACGCCACACAGGCGCACACTCGCAGGCACATACGTGCCCACACACACATGCACATGCTCAGATCAATTCATTCGGTAACCATGCACCGAGCGCTAACGACTGATATGCCCATGCAACAAATTCCTTTTGTACCAAGGTAGAGCTCGTAAGTTATCGATATGGGACTATCATTCCCCCTCCCAGAGCGAACTTCAAATGGTGATATCTCCTAGCTCTGATCTCCAATTCAAGCAAACAAAGGCTTGTTGGAAAGCTCTTGAATTGCTCTACAGGATTGTACTATCAATTTAATGTGAAGGGGAAGTTTTCCTCTTCGATTTGAAGGGCGAATCTACAGGTCTGCTACTGTGAAAAATGGCCTGGAAATGGATTCAATGCTATAAAGTCCACAGACTGGACTTTCTCTCTCAGTTAAGGTTCTAAATAGGTTCTACAAGGAATTCCACAGCTTCATGTATGGTTTTTAAACTCTCAAGAGCTTCAGGAAACACAGAGAAGCTTAAAGCTTCTCTGAAAGCTTCAGGGGGCAAAATTAAAGAAAAGAATGACCTAACAAACATCTAAAATTATGTTTAATTGATCAAAACAGATTCTAGGGGTTGTTACAAACTTATCTGGGCAGAAATTCCAATCAAAACTCATCCTAAATCTACTGCCAACAGTTTGGGTTCAAAAATAACCCAAACTGGTAATAATTGAAATCTGATCAAATTAACTGTCAAGCTCATCCAATTCACTTTAAAATCATTCAAATAAATCTCAGAATCAATTCAAACTCATCAATTAGTCAAATTGAACTCAGGATCAAAACATCAAACTCAGATTTGACTATTAAGCCTCCAGATTTGACCTTTTGATCTAAACCTTTTCTCAAGAAATTAGCACCTAAAATCTCTTCTTTTCAACCCCAAGAACATTCTTAGACCCTTAGATAGGTATTTGAACTTAGGATTTAAAGGTTTCAGGCTCATTTCCTGAACTCAAAAAGGGGTTTGATCGTCAGAACAACCAAGAGGTTGTTACAAAGATTTGAGGGCAGAAATAACTTCAGTGCATTGCACTGAAGCTTCTAGATCCTTCAAATGCCTCTTAAAGCTTTCTGTCAGACTTCTCCAACTCTACTAGAGTTGGAGAAGATGAACTTCTATCTACAACTCCAGATATTAAAATCCCAAATAAATGACCTCAGATTAATCAGTAATCCATATTTTATCGATCTGGAGCTTTTCATCATATTCTATAGGTTGAAGAACACTTTTGACTCGCCGGAGCTCCGATGAGTCCAGAAAAAGAGAAAATTGTGCACAGAAAGAAAAGTATGCCATTAATGACTTGAAAAGGTTCCTAAGGTCACAAGGAACCTCAGGATCAAATTAATTTCTTCATTTACTCATTAGAATTAAGATTTATCAGTGGATTCAATTTGTATGAAGTCTGAGTTAGTTGAAGCTCAGGACTTGTTTTCCCACTCAATTGAGTGGTAAAAACAAGTCAACATTAATTTGCGATCATAAATATAAAGTTAATTTAAGGTTTCAACTGCTCCTGAGCTGCCATTGACAATGAGCTCAGGAGCTTAAATAGATTTAGGTGTTTAAGTTATATGTGGTATTTACTTTAATTATAGTGATGATTAGGATCCTTTAGTGATGAATAAGTGATGGAGGATCCAATGGAGGTGGAGATTAGGTCAACTACTGCTGCTATGGACAGCAGAAGTAGTTAGTGGAGGTGCAAATGACTTAGGCAAATTAGTGATCAAGTAAGTAAATAAATGTGATAGAAGTGATTGTGGAAGTTGGAGGAAGATGATCAGTGGTTTAAAAAGATGAAATTAATGCTCTGACAAGCTCAAGGAGCTCGCCGGAGTCGAGGAAGATGAAATTTAAAATCAACATTACAGCTAACCTACCTAACTAACTAACTAAACTATCCTACTCCTACTCCTACTCCTATCCTACTGTTACCTGGACGAAGGGGTCAGAGGATCTCCGTCGATGGATCATGATGGAGGAGTGAAATCAGAGGGTAGTCGAAAGATCTTTGGCGACGGTTGTGAGGTGAAGCAGAGGAGCTCCTCAGTCAACGCTTGTGTCCAGAGATGTGGCTGACCTCGGCGAAGTTCCAGAGCTAATAAAGGTGGATGGAGGAAGTCGGAAGGTGTGGTGGAAGATTGCCGAAGTTGTGGAGTGAATAACCTATCGAAGTCGATTGCAGTGAAGAAGAGGGAAGGGAGCCAACTTGGAGGAAATCAGGGGGTATTTATAGTCGACGGCGACTAAGAAGGAGGTGGAATCTGGATGCGATTGTGACTAGGAGGAAGATAACCACCGACGTCTTCTCTGACACTGGTGAAGTTATCTCCAACCCTAAATTAGGATATCAGAGTCATCCAGACCAGTGGATGAAGATGAGATGGTGAGTGCAAGCTCCAGGAGCTTAGAGAAGAAGAAATGACGTCAGATGGGCGATGATCGTGCGGTGGCTACACCTTCAGTCGTCAGCCGTCCAGTCGGGTGAAGAGAAGAAGAAGTCTAGGGACGTGTTTGTGATAAAACTTAAGGACCTAAATAGAAAATAAGGACCCGATTGAAATGAAATATAAGGACCAAAATGTAAACTCAGGTTTTCAAGGTTTATTTTAATTTAGATCTTTTTCAACTTTTTATATATGATTGTAAATAAGGTAATTATTATATTTAGACCTTGAATTTACATTTTTGACCTTTTTAGATTAATTTATTTAATTAAGTAATGTTACATAAGTTATTACAACTTAGGTATATATTACGCTTAAGTTAGTTAATGTATTAATTAGATGAATGATTAGTAATATTTCGAGTCCAATTATTAATTAGATTATTAATAATCTTAATTGGATGATAAAATAGCATTTTTAACTTATTTTAAGGTCCTTTACTATTTATCCCCTATTTAATAATTAACCTATATATTCACATAATCCTAGCTAATTAACTAGGAAGACTAATTAATTAGGGGTAATTAGAGATCATGATGAGCTTGTCATCATTGAGTAGGGGGTCCTCCTAGAGGAGTTGTCACCCCATAGACATTCTTTGAGACCAGACGGTTACATTTGGAGGCACAGGTCCTACTAGACACATAGGGTGTATATCGAGCTCATAGGGGTGGACAGTTGTGACCTACAATGTAGATGCCTGTAGGATCTAGGAACTACATTAGAGGAGTTGAATAGTCTAGATTGTAAGATTATAATGAACTTTTAGAAATTAATCAAACCACAAAACAAATCACACGAATGCACCTGGATTTATAATGGAAGCCTTTTCAGGTAAAAACCACTACCTAAGCTTCTCAACTTAGGATTTTTCCAACTAGATGAGCTAGCCAATCCACTAATATGTACCACTTAAAATGAGGGTGGCACAACCTCTTAAAACAACCCTTCTCTTGTACACCTAAAGAGAAAATCAACACAACGGGTCTCCCAGACAACTTGAGACCCAAATCAAAATAACAAAAATAAAAGTCTACAACTTTATAACCTAAGAAACCTCAAATGAGAATAAAAATCAAACCAAAATTTTTCGTAGTAGCTCAAATTGGAGTGCTTAGGAATGCGTAGACGAATGAGCACTGGAGCACTTTAAGAATGAAAGAGTAGGAGCACTTTTTCTCTTAGAGATTTGCTTTGAAGTGTGTAAAGAGAAAAACTGCAAAGGGGTTCTATTTATACTTGAAAATTGTGCAAATTTGGTAATATTATAAAATTGATTGGTCTATCAAATTTAATTTTTAGTCAATCAAAATAGCGATTGATCGATTAATTACTTGTTATTATCAATCATCTATTAGTCAATTAAAGAATTAATTTGATCGATTAATCTTTGAAAACTAGACTTCCTTATTTGCAAGATTTGGTCAATCAAAAGATTTACTTTGGTCGATCAATACGGTTTAGTTGATCATGAATTATGTTTTGTCAATCAAATTAATGTCTATGAAGTTGTAAATTAGCGAACGTCTTTTGATCAAAAAATTTGAGGTTCCGTTTAAAAATTCTAGACTCAAAGAAAGAAAATAAACTTTCTTATAACACTTGACTATCTTTCCAGAACTTATCATCTTATCCTGACAAGATCTATGGTAGATTACCTAAAAGATTAGTTCACAGATAAACATAATTTTGATTCATCAAAATCAAGGTATCAACACTCTCCCCCTTTCTTATGGCAACAAAATTATAATTATGCAAAAAAAAATAAGAAGTATATATTTGCTTAATGCTGCAAGAATAATAATTGTTCGTGCATAAATTTTCTAAGAGAGTTGAATCAAAAGAGGTAACCATTTTGCATAATTTTCCAAGAGATGCAAGAAATGTAATCTTTTATTTTATATTTATAATTCTCTCCCTATTTTTGTTTCAACAAAAATACCAGACATGATAATATACTCTCCCCCTTTTGAGTGTAATCATTATTTTGGTATTCTTTTGAAAAGAACAAAGGAATTTTTTTTTTAAACTAGAATTGAATAACTAGAAATGTGAATAGGAAGCCATGATATTAGCTAGGGTAAGTAGAAAATAGCATGACATGATATTTAGTGGGATAAGTAGAAATGTTCAATCAAGCACATAAATGTAACGTACCATCTCTGGTAGGAAAGCAGAGAAGGCATGGATAGAGATAGCAAGATAAAATGTTTAAATATAATAGATAGCAAGATAAACATAGAAGTTGAGCCAGAAGGACTCGCTGAAGAGGAAGGTCCACCAAGGCAATGATGTCGCTGTGCCGAAGTAGGTGCCATCTAAGGTGCAGTTTGACATGGTGGGGTGATCTATTGTGCTTGAGTCCCTGAGGTAGGAGGAGGTGGAGTAGCCACAGTAGATCGACGACACTGAGGAGGATGTTGGGCCTAATGATGTCTAAGTGGTTGGTGGCCTTGGTTGGTGGCTGTGGGAGTGGTCAGTGGTGGTAGTTTGGTAGGGGTTTGGTCGGCTGATGAATGAGATTTTGTACGCGTAAAAGATTTAGTTAAAAATCCATCATTGTAGTTGTATAAAAATCCACTATCAGATAAATTTACCGAAACTAGTGTGAGTCTCAGGTTGAACATGGGAAGGCTACGTCGATCTAAATCTGCAATTATATCTTTTTGTATTTTTTTTATAATGGAAACATTCACAATGGCAGCTAAACTACTTGAAATATAAATGAGAGAGAGAAATAACTTTATAATTATGATAATGTTGATTACAACTAATGACTACAACTAGAAAGCTGAAAATCTATACTAGAAAGCGCTAAAAAGATAGGGGATGAAAAATTTTCCTCCTCGACGGCTGCTTGGAGGATAAGCTGGAAGGACGACGCCTAAAAGAAGGAGAGCAAAGATGGAGGGAGAATTTGAAAGAATCAGGGATGAGGCAGGATGTCGATGTTGCGGGATCCACTTCTGGAATGGGGCTAGAGGACGGCTGGTGAGAGCTCTGTGAAGGGGGGATGAGAAGAGGAAAATTTTGATTTTTGACTCTAGTGGAGCTTCCCGTAGCTTGGGAGCACTAGAGCGAGCTTGAGAACTTTGTTCTTAGCTCTTAGAAGAGATGTGAAGAGAAGGAAGGGATGAAGAAATATGTGGGGCGTAGGGTCCTATTTTTAGTTGAGGACATGAGGGCAAAAGGGGCACTTCACATCTTGAAAATTAAATACAAGTCTTTAGTGACACGCATATGTCGCTAAAGGTAAACTTCAGTGAAAATGCACCTTCGATCTCAGTCGCTTGCTCCGCATCCAACGGCTCTTGTGCAGCCATGTCACCGCCTCTTCTCCTTCATGTGTTTAAGGAGTGGGCTGATCTTTACCCTCCGATTAAGATCGCGCAGCCCAGATCAGCGTAGTGCCACTTCACCTTTGCTCGTTAAAGGGCAACGTAGCCAAATCATGGCTGCTCGATCGACATCGGAGGGTTGAGGAGCACTCTCCTCTTAGATTAAATCTGTTGTTGCGGGTTCGAACTCGCGCCACGTGTTGCGCGTAAGGTGCACGACCGCTACGCTACGACTCATTCGTCATCATGTTTACGCTTTAACGCTCAAGCGCTTGCGACCGTTGGATCGCCCAACCATTGGATGGTGATCCAACGGTTGAGATCACTCAAGCCCTTGCCTTCAAGAGATGTGAAGCTCGACTGAGATTCAATCTCAGTCGATGGATCTTTGATCGACGGCTGGGATTGATTGAGCAGGTGAAGAGAACGTCCTATGGGTGATCTTGGGCGACTAGGATGGTGCCACGTGCCGCCATCTAGACTGTCCATCTTCTATTGCTCATAAGTGGTGCCAAGGTTGTTGGATTGAATCGATTTTTGCACTGTTGGGCTACAATCGTTGATCCGAACCCATCCGTGCGGTTGGATTTGTCCTCTGAGGTACAGATTTACACCACCTTACCCCTTGCCCTTTGATTTTCCTGGAACTACATTTGATGCTACGGAAGTTCAATTGGGGCGATCTCGAAGGCGTTGAACTCCGATCGTCACCCTGATCAAATCCGTGTGGTTTGATATTTAATCTGAGGCCTCAAAATGATGTCACCCAATCCCTTAACCATAATAAGAGACGAATTATTTTACAATTTGTATAAATTAACCTAAATGCATGACGATGCATGTTATGTAGTATTTATAATGCATGATGTTTCTATGACACTACGAACATGAATAAATAGATATTTTAGGCCAATTAGATGTTAGCACATCATCGGCCAAATGTAGGGTAGGGTTTTTAAGAGTGTGGGGTAGGGTGTTTTTGGTTGAGGGAAAAGGAACAGCTAGAGGTGAAAATGATGGGTAAAAGATGATGATTTTATACTTTTCAAAAGTTTAAACATGGTAAAAAGTATAAAAGGATGGTATTAAGATGACGGATCCAGATTTGGATTAAAAGATTGTGATTAGAGGATAATAGAGCCAAAAAAAAATCAAACAAGATTTCGTACAGAAATGGTCGATTAAAATTAAGTTTTGATTAATCAAAAACAAATATGATCGACCAAATAGAAATATTGACTAGTCAGGCACTTTTTGTTTGGATGGAAATTTCGCACCCAAACGATTGATTGATCAAAAATTTTGATTGGTCGATCGATCCACTCAAATTTTTGAAGGAATTTTCTTGCCAACAAATTGGTTGATCAATTTATCAAAATTGATTGATTAAAGCAATTAATCGATCAAATTACTTATTTTGGTCGATCAAGAAGGTAAAACAGTGTTTTTCAAGATTTCTCTATAAGTTCTTGTTGTCATGATAGACTGTTGAACATACGAATTGCTACGCTAATGTATTTGGTTTTGAAAAACCTGTCGTTGTAGTTTGGAAGCGAAGAACTCGTGTTCAACAAATAAAATTTATACCAAAATTGAAATTTCGGGTCGAACACAGGGAGGCGGACGTTTGATTTAAAAACTATGCATTTATTTGTCACGAAATATTTCAATTGATTAGAACTACTTACAATATATAAGAGAGAGAGAGAGAGAATAAGAGGGAGAGAATAATAAAAAAAATCAAAAGAGATATAGAATGCATATGGAATTCATTATCAAAAGGGATTGTTCACTACACTAAATATTACGACTAGAAAGCGGGAAAATGATTACACTAGAAAGCAGTAAATCTATTCTAGAAAGCATTAAAAAGAATGGGGAGAGAAATATCCTCCTCGACGGTCGCTTGGAGAATGAGCCGGACGGGACGACACCTGGACGAAGGAGGACGAAGCAGGACGAAGGAGGATGAAGCAGAAGAATGGGAACGGGGCAACACGTTGTTGTCGTCGCGGGATCCACTTCCGAAGGGGGACGAAAATCTGACTTTATCTCGCGAGAAGCATCCCGGGTGTGGGACAAGCCTCTCTTGAGCTTTGGAGAGGGAAAGAAGAGAAGGAAGGGATGATAATTTCGTGTGGAGGGGGTCTCCTTTTATAGTTGCAAGGAGTGGGGCCACATTGGTCATAACATCTTTAAAAACATTAATTCAGGACCTTTAGTGATGGATAAAACCGTCGCTAAAGGTCTGAACGTGGGAGTAGTGGGCGGCACGTGCACACCCGCTTGCCTGCTCGCGCGCGCAACGCTTACGCACGTTCAGCCATCCTCAACCGTCCGATCGCGAGATCGGACGGCTTAAATCGCGCCTTCACCCGCCTCGCTGCGCGCCTGCCTTCGTGCGATGCCGCGTCCTTGCCGTGTGTGCATAGCACGTCAGCGCTATCGGGTGCGCGCGGCCGTTAGATAGCGATCTGATGGTCGATTGAAGGCGTGCCCCCCGCTTCAGATTTCGTGTGGCGAGGCTTGAACGCGGGCTCTCACTTCGCGTTAGAGCGCTCGACCAACGCGTTGGGGGCACATTTGTGTCGAGCGCCTGACTTCAGCGCGGGTGTGTCGTAGCTGTTGGATCTTGATCCAACAGTGGAGAAGGGCGGATGCGTGGGCTTCATTGGGTGCGTGTAGGCGATTGGGCGGTCGAGATGGCGCCATGGACGGCCGAGATGGCGCCACGTGGTGCCATCTTGGTCGTCCATCTTCTGGATGATGTAGATGGTGCCACGGATGTCGGATTGACTCGATTTTTATGTCGTTATGCTGCAATCATCAATCCGAATCCATCCATGCGGTTGGATTTGTCGTTTGAAGTGCGGATTTACACCATCTTAGCCCTTGATCTTTTAGGGTTCCCCAGTCACTATCTGATGCTACAGATGCCTGATGAGGGCAATCTTGGAGTCGTTGAACTCACAATCGTCGCCCTGATCACATCTGTACGGTTGGATCTTCTATCCGAGACCCTGATAAAAAGTTTTCCCTGTCCAAGCACATAAAGCAGATAATTAACCTCAATTTTATTCAAACTACTCTAAATGCAAGATGATGCATGTTATGCACTATTTATAGCATGCAATGCAATCCTATGCTTAAGAACATGCATAAATAGACATCTTAAGTAGTGTAAACGTGTTTACATCATACCCTCATGCTTATCTTTTGCTAGTCCCTAGCAAAAACTATATGCTATTTATAAAAGAATCAGGTTGGATTATTTGGGCTTGAGTTATTTTCAATCATTAAGAAAATGTCTACCTAGGATCTGAACTTTCAAAGACACAATAGTGCCCGAGTATCTGCCAAAATGCAGACCGCCTCAAGCCCTCTCCTTATTCAAAGAAAAATTTCTTTTTCTCTTTTTCCTCTTTTCTAATTCTTTTGGATTTTCAAGTTTTAGGGTTTAAGAGTGGCTTTCTATTGCCATTCAACTCACCCAAGATTTGATAAGAACCCTAAGTTTTAAGCATTTTATTGTGAATGTAATAGACTCATTGACTGGTAGTTAAAATGGACTTCGGATTTCTACGCCTCTAGGTGACCTCAAAAAGAATTCTCCCTAAAGGTGTATCTTTACAACCGGTAGCTTTTGATTGCGCAGCAATCATAGGTCTTAATTGGCCTAGATTAAGCTAGGACTTAGCATAAGTTAGGGTTATTCATGCATGCATACACATTATCTACATCTTTACTGCTTTCCTTTAGCTATGCATAAAATAATGTTATAATGTGCTGATTAAGTGTATTATGTCGATTGCAGGCAATAAGCAGATCTGGAGCTGGATCTGGAGCAGGATCTGAAGCTGGATCTGAAATAACGGGAGTTGTGGCAGAGCTGGAGCAGAAGGCCTAGTTTAGATGTAGGAATAATAATGTAAGGGGGTTAAAGGTTTTCTATTCTATTAAGTAGAAATAAAGCAGTAAAATGTGAAAAGCTTAGGTCCATCCTAGCCCTAGGATAGCCTAGAGACTTCCCCAAGCCTTAGCCACCCTTAGATTAGGTTACAACACCCTAGGAAGCCCTAAAACCCTAGTTCCAACCCTTCTCTGGATGTCCAGATAAGTTTTAAGACGTCCAGGACCCTTAGCCAACTCCCGCACACTTCAAACCCACTTCTGCAGTGTTATTGGACGTCCAAACACTTTGTCAGACGTCCAATTTCTATAGAATACCCAAAACAGAACCCGAAACCCTTCTTGACTCTAATTGGACATCCAAACAACAAGTCTAGACTTCTTATTTTTGAGTATAAGACGTCTGATTATATAATTAGATGTCTTATACTGCTCTCCAATTCCTGTTTTGAGATTTAAGCCTTGATCTTGGATCTCTAGGTCCCTAAACCCAATTCCAACCCCATAGGAACCTAAATTAAGGTGCCCTAACCCTAGTACACCACCTCTAGACCTCCCTAAGAACTTAATTAGTCCTCACTAAACCTAATTGACTTGGATCTTAGTCAATTCCATCAGCCTATTCAATTGGACTCATTGAGTCCAATTGAGCCCTGATCTCAGCACACACTATCCAATTGGACTCAATGAGTGTCCAATTGACCAAGACCTGACTTAATTGAGTTGTTTTACTCTCAATTAAGTTTCCACACACCTAATTAAACTTGTATTAATTTTAATTGCACTTTACCTTAGTGAATTAGGGTTTATAACCCTAATTTGAGGCCTACCTTGACCTAAACCCACTAGAACCCAACCTAATCAACCTAGCCACCTAAGTTTCAACCCACACACACCCACACACACCCACACACACCATCCACACGAAAATATCTAACCTAGAGTTCTCTAGAACTCTCTACCATGTGTGGTTGCCTTGGTTGCCAAAAATAGCAACCAAGAGCCATTCAATTTTTAGATCCACATTTGGTGGATCTAAAAACCACCATCCACCCTCTCTCTCTCACTCTCCCACGAGCTCCCACCATAGGCCTTCTAGAGAATTCCATAATTCTCTAGAGAGCTTCCCTTAGGTCTATAAAAAGACCCCTTGGGTGGCCATTTGCACCCATTCACTCCCTTGGCAATTGCTCTCCATTGGTGCCATTCACGCCACCTCCACTTAGCCACTCACTCCACCTCCACGATCTCACTATCACCACCATGGGGGACACCATGCCGGGATGCTGGATCAACCCTACCTCTCTCCAAGGGTCGGCCTAAGCTACATTGGCCGCCCCTCATTCTCTTCTCGACCACTCCAAGGCCATCGGGGACCACCCCTGAATGCCCTCTATTCTTCTAGCTCTAGATCATGCTCTTCATAATTTTTATTGCTTTCATTTACTTCTTAGTAGAGTAGTCTTACTTCTCCCCCAATGATGCATGCGAAATCCCCCCGTTGATTCTTGTATGCAATCATTTTCTGGTAGTTAGATTTAATTTTAAGCATTCATGTATAAGCTTTCCTCTAGATTTCCTTGTGCAACAACTCTCCCATGATGAATGAAATTTCATTTTATATATATATATATATATATATATATATATATATATATATATCTTATGTGTTTGAAATCACCTTGAGCTAAATGATTATCATATTTGTGTGATTTAAGTGCATGTTCTTTAATTTCCTATATATTACGCACTAGCATGTCGTTTAAATAAAGTAGAGCGGCTTTAAGATCGATTTCAAAAGGAAAAACAACGCCTCCCAGAGATGAATGATCGGAACTCAAAGTCTCGTTATTTTTACAAAACAATATCTTTGTTGGATCGTATTTCACAACTATACTACGACGCTTTTATCAAAAACGCGAGCTACGATTTCTCCCCAACAGCTTTCTCCCTACTTTTATTTTTTACGGGGTCAACACAAGGGTGAATCCGGTGTATATCTCCCCGGTTTATTCTACTTCTCCGCTTCTTCCTAAGTGTTTTGGGAATTTTCAGTGCATTTATTGAACTGGGTTCTGAACAACTGGTCAATGAGCTATTACCATCGACAACTTGCCAGCCATACTCGTGCGGGAAGTGTGGTTTATTTCTTTTTTTTTTCTTTTCTCCTTTTCTTTTTGATTTTTTTTTTTAAGTAGGTGGCTTCCCTAGTCTAAGATTTACCTAAAGGCAGCAAAAAGAGAAAGATCCAGTGATTGGGCTCTGGACAACTTACCTATGGGCTGTTACTCACGATAACTTGTCAGCCATATCACCCTAGAAGGTTCATTAGCTACTCAATTTTCGTTAGAATCGCCAAACAACGAGTCAGTGCAAAGAAAGTGTGTAGATGCTTAAAACTAAAAAATTCCCTCAAATCAAAGGGTGGGTTGATAAGTCGTGTACTTATCACCCAAACTTATTTACTCCAATTAAAATAGAATTTAGGTTGGCGAGGACTCAAAAATAATTCCACATTTAGTGGATACACGGGCTAATTAAGTCCAAAGACTTGAAGAGTCTTTGTATTCAGATCATAATGTAGTATTTCATAAGATTGAAAATTTTCTTAAACCCAAGTTTTCCTTCCTAATTCCACATTTTTTTTAATAAAAATAAACAAATCTACGGAGCTGATGAATAAATTTAGAGATGAATATCCACCCCCCCATGCCTATCTAATGCAATGTCCTTATTGTATTAAAAAGACATAAAATAGAGTGGAATAACGTAGAAAGCACCTGAATTACGTGAATGTCAGGTCCACTCCGAGATAGAAACTAAAAAGAACTGTATAAATGCTGAGTTTAGTGCCTTCAGCTAGGCACACTATACAAAGAAGAGAAATGAAGAATTCACAGGTGCAGGTCAGAATCAGAATAAACAGAAGAAACCTCCGACCTGTCAGCAAAGGTCCATAGATGTGGAGCAGATTATGGTCCAGACCCATACACCACAATCGAGAATATCTTAGGTTCTGGATAAAAATTACCCAAAACCTAAAATCTGTATGCAAGCGGGGTCGGGCCTGCGATTTATGAGGATGCAACCCAAGACCAAAAAGTCAGGTTATAGAGAATTGAAGCTCAAAAGGATAATCATTGAATGTGTGCTTGGGTTTGACATCCTCAAAACAAATGTCGTAAGGGTCCTGGTTTGATGGTTTCAGATGAATAGGAACTCTTCGACTCAGTCTTCTACTTCCTCCGAAACTAGCTTCCTAGATCAAAACTTCCCGGCTCCTATCTTCTTCATTCAGCATGTTAAATTCCGAGACCTCTTGCATGTTAATCACCCCATCTGAAATCTCCAAGTCTAAATGATGTGGCTGAATCAAAATTGACTTGGGTCTAATTATCTTAGAAATAGAATCATCAATAAGCTCAACGGGGTGTAATTGACAATCAGGGCATTGAATTGAATCCTCCAGAAAATGCGATTCTGGATCCGTAATGTGTGCCCTAATAAGATCAGTTTCCTCAGTTCTTGGGCTATCAAATGATTTTTCGGATTCCTCAGGCCCAAACGTCTAACAAAAATCATGCTCTGTAAACTCATGTGAAACTTTCCAAATCGAATCTTCACCATCAGAATCAAGATCCGTATTAATGTATGTCTCAAAATCATCTGTCACTTTCTGATCCATGGAGACATACGTTTCCTCGTACCCCGGCTCAGGGATCTCAGGTGAAGAAATCAAATCATCCTTAATTGGTTGCTTTAATTCAATCTGGTCAGCCTCGTAACACGTGTCCCCCCAACAGGTGCCTGAGCAGGTTCTGTCATTGGCTTTCCTGAAGGGAGTTCATCCTAGGAATTATTCCATGATTGAATCAAAGTGACCACAAATCTCATCCTCAATTTCGCTAATTTCCCAAGTAGAAACTCACCCAGATTCTTATCCTTAACATCTTAGAGCCAATCCAACAATGACTTGTTCAAATCATCAATTATTTCAATCAGGGGCTCCAATCTCTCAATGCAAGGTATTGGCTAAACTTCTAAAGATTGAATGATATTCCTTAAGTTAGCCAGAACCTTATCTTGAACCTGGTTACCCTGAACCAAATGAGTTGATCCAGGGTTGGGTGGGTTTGGGGTCAAAGCAGGGGAATTAACGAATTGAGATTCGTTATACCCTTCCTGATAATAGGTCATTTCAGATTGTTCAAAAGGTGGTGATGACCTATAAGCAGTGTAATCGGAGGATGGGTAAGGATCAGTGTATCCTTCTTGATTGTAGATCGTATTAGGTTGTTCATGAAAGGTTGATGATCTATAATCAATGTGGCTTTGAGACGGATAGAAATCACAATCATAGTGTTCAGGGTTAGATCCTAAACACGGAGGTCTGGAACTGTATCCCCAATCCAAGTTATCCCAACTAACTGATGGTTGATTACAGTACGAGTTAGGATAATCGTCATGTTGAGGATAATTCAAAACAGGAGGGAAAGAGCGGGAGTGTGTGTAATATGTGGAAGGATTCATGAGAAATGGGAGGAAGAAAGGCACCCTGCAATACAAACAATCAAACATGTCCTTAAGTGGGTTAGCCTACAGACCTACAGACTCCCAAAACCTGTCTTGAGATAAAGAAATGATTTGATCTGCTTCTGTCTGTTCAATCCAACCAGTTAGAAGGAGGGACTGGGGAGAAGGTTCTTCCTTCGGCTTGCGCCTCCGGTTCCTAGTGTACCCCCCATCCACGATCGTTGATTCTACTCCCCTAGCTAGACATTAGATTGAACTGTAGAAATAAACTAATCGAAAATAATCTCGTTCTGGGCTCTGAAAAGCGAGTCAAATCCTTAAGGCCAACGACTACTCTGTTTTACTTAAGGCTAGGTTTGAATGTGCTTTGAAATGTGATGGGCCCTTTAAATGGGTTGTGTCCTTAATGATTGATTGATTTGTGTGTGAGTGCACAACCAGTGGTTTTCAAGCAAGATTATTTTTGATGCGGTGAATTTTAGAGTTCAATTCTTGCTTAGTAGCTTTTAGGATTCAACTTTAGGTGTTTTCAATCAAGTTTCGTTGGCACACCAGGTTTTGAAAGCATAGGTGAAGATATTTCCTTTGAAACTTAAAAAGAATGTGGAGTGCCTGGTAAATCCCTAATAGTTGAGCCTAAGTGGCAGCTACTTGATGAGTTGATTTTAATTGAAGTGGTGCGGCCGAATTAACTCAAATAATTGGCCTGTTGCATAACTTTATTAGGCACACAAGTGATTACCTAATCTGATTTCTACTCAATTATGTGTTTGGATGTGTGTACCGGCTCCAAAGATCGGTTTACCGGTTGAGTTTGAAAATCAGATGAGGTTGTGTACCTCTGTGAAATTTTTAATTTTTCTTTTTTTTTAATGTGGGGGTTGGGGCGGGTGTGGGTGTCAAACAACAAATAATCTAACCTTAGAGTTTATAAGAACACCTAGGTTGATTGATGTTTGTGTTATTATGTTATGGAATGAAATCTAATGGGTGGGATGTGGGGGATAACTTACAAAACCTTCCACGGCATTTTATTCCAATCTACCGCTTTTACCTGTCTCGAAAGAGTACCTGCAATCACAATAAGAATGGAGAGAAGTGAGGTAAATGATTTGTAAGTTAGAAAACGCGAAGAAAAATCAAAGAGCGTCGCTTCCCCGGCAACAGCGCCAAAATGTTGAACGTACGAATTGCTACGCTAACGTGTTTGGTTTTGAAAAACCTACTGTTATAGTTTGAAAGCAAAGAACTCGTGTTCAACAAATAAAATGTATACCGAAATTGAAATTCCGGGTCGAACACAGGGAGGCGGATGTTTGATTTAAAAACTACGCATTTATTTGTCACGAAATAATTCAATTGATTAGAATTACTTACAATATATAAAAGAGAGAGAGAGAGAATAAGAGAGAGAGAATAATACAAAAAATCAATAGAGATATAGAATGCACATGGAATTCATTATCAAAAGGGATTGTTCATTACACTAAATATTACGACTAGAAAGTGTGAAAATGATTACACTAGAAAGCAATAAATCTATTCTAGAAAGCAATAAATCTACTCTAGAAAGCATTAAAAAGAATGAGAGAAATATCCTCCTCGACAGTCGCTTGGAAGACGAGCCGGATGGGACGACGCCTGGACGAAGGAGGACGTAGCAGGACGAAGTAGAAGAACGAGAACGGGGCAACACGTTGTTGTTGTCGCGGGATCCACTTCCGAAGGGGAACGAAAATTTGACTTTATCTCACAAGAAGCATCCCGGGTGTGGGACAAGCCTCTCTTGAGCTTTGGAGAGGGAGAGAAGAGAAGGAAGGGATGAGAATTTCGTGTGGAGGGGGTCTCCTTTTATAGTTGCAAGGAGTGGGGGCAACTTGGTCATTACATCTTTAAAAACATTAATTCAGGACCTTTAGTGATGGATAAAACCGTCGCTAAAGGTCTGAACGTGGGCGTAGTGGGCAGCGCGTGCGTGCCTGCTTGCCTGCTCGCGCGCACAACACTTGCGCACGTTCAGCCGTCCTCAACGATCGGACGGCTTAAATCGCGTCTTCGCCCGCCTCGCTACGCGCCTGCCCTCGTGCGATGCTGCGTCCTCGCCGTGCGTGCAATAGTGCGTCGGCACTATCGGGCGCGCGCGGCCGTTAGATCGCGATCTGACGGTTGATTGAAGGCGTGCCCCCCGCTCCAGATTTCACGTGGTGAGGCTCGAACGCGTGCTCTCGCTTTGCATTAGAGCGCTAGACCAACGCGCTGGGGGAACGTTTGTGTCAAGAGCCTGACTTCAGTGCGGGCGCGTCGTAGCTGTTGGATCTTGATCCAACGGCGGAGAAGGGAGGATGCGTGGGCTTCAGCGGGTGCGTGCGGGCGATTAGGCAGTCGAGATGGCACCACGTGGCACCATCTTGGCCGTCCATCTTCTGGATAATGTAGATGGTGCCACGGATGTCGGATTGACTCGATTTTTGTGTCGTTAGGTTGCAATAGTCGATCCGAATCCATCCGTGAGGTCGGATTTGTTGTTTGAAGTGCAGATTTACACCATCTTAGCCCTTGATCTTCAAGGGTTCCTCGGTCACTATCTGATGCTACAGATGCCTGATTAGGGCGATCTTGGAGTCGTTGAACTCACAATCGTCGCCCTGATCACATCTATACGGTTGGATCTTCGATCCGAGACCCTGATAAAAAGTTTACCCTGTCCAAGCACATAAAAGGAGACAATTAACCTCCATTTTATTCAAACTACTCTAAATGCAAGATGATGCATGTTATGCACTATTTATAGCATGCAATGCAATCCTATGCTTAAGAACATGCATAAATAGACATCTTAAGTAGTGTAAACGTATTTACATCATAGACCTAATTCACAATGGATATGGATAAACCTATCTTTTGATAATGGTTTTATGAATATAAATTTCTAACCGATTTTTTGTTTGTACGAACTCTAAATTGATCTCATTTTTTAGCAGATAATCTCTTAGAAAGTGGCATTTAACATCTATGTGTTTTGTTCTAGAATGTTGCACAGGATTTTTGGAGATATTAATGGCACTGGTGTTATCACATAAAATCTTGTTATTTTTGTAGGTTAGACCAAAGTCT
Source organism: Thalassia testudinum (assembly GCA_037157565.1). Lineage (NCBI taxonomy): Eukaryota > Viridiplantae > Streptophyta > Magnoliopsida > Alismatales > Hydrocharitaceae > Thalassia > Thalassia testudinum. The sequence goes on along the minus strand of JAZHRO010000067.1, from coordinate 43,954,641 downwards.
TCTAATGTTTGTTTCATCCATAGAAGTTGTGAATAGGCTAAGGACGTAGCAATATATTCAACTTCAATGGTTGATAATGAGACACAATTTTTTTTTCTAGAGAACCAAGAGACCAAAGAGTTTTCAAGAAACTGACATGTTCTACTGGTACTCTTGTGATTTGCATGACAACCTGCATAGTCAGCATCATTATACAAATATAACTTGAGTGTGGCTAACTTGGAATAGAAAAGTTCTAAATCTCAAGTGTGAACTAAATATTTAAATATCCTTTCAACTGCATTTAAATTTATCTCCCTGTGCGCGGCGATGCGCTTTGTAAATAGGATATTTAAATACCCTAAACCCTCTATTTTTCCAATTTTAAGATCATTTTCTATTAGATAGTTTTTCAGTCTTTCATACTAAGTTCTAGGAGCATGTTTGAGGTTGTATAAGGCTTTATGTAATCTGCATACATAATCTGGATGGTCATTGTTCTTGAAACCTGGAGGTTGTTTGACGTAGACCTCTTCCTTTATGGATCCATTCACGAATGCACTCTTGACATCCATTTGGAACAATTTAAATCCTATATGTAAAGCAAAAGCTAGTAACATTCTAATAGATTCTAGGCAAGCTATAGGTGCATATGTCATATTAAAATTTATTCATTCTTCTTGGTTGTAGCTTTGTGTATTCTTAAATACCCATTTTGTCCCAATTATAGTTTGTGATTCAAGTCTTGGCACTAATTCCCATACTCTATTTCTCTCGAATTGGTTTAATTTATCTTGCATTTCCAAAATCCAATATTCATCACTAAAGGCATGTTACATTCTTTGGTTCTAGTTGTGAAATAAAGGTTGTAAATGCTAAAGTATTAAGTGATGATCTACTTTGTTCTCCTTTGGATATGTCACCAATCACCAATTCTTTTAGATAATCTCACAAATAAATCATTAGTTGTTATGCTTTCCTCTCATACATGGGAAGGATCTTCTAAATTTCATTATCTTGATTTGCAAGAAATTTACATTTAGATAAAATTTTATTGAATGATGCATACAGTGTTTCTTTCGTAATAGATGTAATCTTATGGAAAATCCTATATAAATTTAATCTTTAGATGAATATCCTAAGAGTATCAAATTTATCCTTGGTGTTTAAAATAAAATATTTACATCCAAACACTTCGAAGTAGCGGTGACAGCGCCGGCCTCTCCACCGCGCATCGCTGCGCACGCGGAGATCCCCTTCACCGTGCCTTCCTTCGCTGACGCCAGCACCACCACCAGCATTTCCTCTCCTCCTCCTCCTTCTTCTTCTCCTTCGTGCCCTCCTTTTTCCATGTTTCACCCTCAGGTGGAACCCAACAACCATCGCACAGTTGGCTACGTCGAGAGAAAGGGTGGGGTTGGGCGACGGGGCGGAGGGGAACGAGGAGGGCTGGAAGGTTTGGAGATCCAGGCGATGGCGTAGAGGGGATCATGGTAAAGAGCCCCGCCATGCTTCTTGGCCGAGAACTGGATCGGGGCTTGCATGGAGGGCAAGGAGAAGGGAGAATGATGATATCATCTGCTATAGATGCAGACAAAGAGGGCACCTGGCTGCTGTTTGCAGATCCGCGGTGCTATGCCTTGCGTGTGGAGGTCCCGGACACAGAAGGGATTCGTGTAGGCAGATGGGGACATTGAAGAAGGGTGGGGCTTACCATCAACATGAGCAGGCCGAAGGAGGGACCCATCCACCGCCCCCTCCTCCAAAAGGATTTGGGCATGTGCTGGACGTAGAGATTCCCCTCTGAAGATATCTTGGCTGCTGAGGTGGTTCTTCGCGGAGCACTGATTGGCGAGGTTGTAGGCGGAATGGCGACACTGGATCAAATCCGAAGGTTGGTGGATTCTCTTTCCCTCTCCTCCCCTGGATGGAAGGTGGCTGTTTTGGGTAAAACACGTTTTTTGCTATTTGGGCTGGGGATGTTTGATATGGAGAATCTCCGTTTTCGCTCGAGTAATTTCGAAGGTTTAACGGTGATTTGGAGATTGGTCACGCCATTTGATGGGGCATTGCAGGAGCGTCCCCCCAAGAAGGCAGAGACAAGAAGGGGACGATTGGAGATATGGGGGCCACCACTACATTTGCAAACGAGTGAGGTTGTAGCAAAGGTGGTGGAGAGCCTTGCTGTCCTGGTAGCTGACTCTGAGGTGGGGCTGATGGAAGGGGATGGCAGATTAATTGCGGTGAATGTGAAGGTGACAAGAGGGGGACCGACTCCAGAGAAGATGATTCTCCACTGCGGGGGAAGCTCTTGGCTCCTCCGATTGGGCATCATATTCCAGAGAGGGGAGATCGTGAAACCAGTGATGGGAAGAACTTTTGCTGAGGTGGTCAAGGTTAAGGGGGCTGAGCGTGTGGACCGATGTGCCCAGGATGATCTTCCTGAACCCAAGAATCGTAAAGACCATCACTCTTCTGAAGGGCAGGACTTGGATATGGGGGCGGAGGAACACTTGGCCTTCAAACAGGAGGGAGGACCCGCTTGTGCTCATGAAAGGGGACTACAGTGCCCTGGCTGAAGTTAGGATGTACAGCTGCAGGAACGGGATTGCCAGGTGCTTGAGGCAATGGTTGATCAATTCTTCTTTGATGCGTTGGAGAGTGTAAAATTTGGGGTGGGCTCCTCTTCGAAGAGACAAGTCCACTGCTCCCCTTATAAACTATGGGGGCGAACTGCAGGCGGAACGAGGAAGGTGCATGAGAAAGCCATCACTGCTGTTCTGAATGTGGTGCGAGCCACGATCGTAAAGAAGGGGGGCGGACAGGTGAAAGGATGAAGATCCTCACTTGGAACGTGCATGGGTTGCACGGCGGAATTCGGTGGGCAGCTCTAGCCCATTGTCTTCGTGAATGGGAGGTTGATTGCGCCTTACTTCAGGAGACACATATCGAGGAGGGGGGTGAACACATGTGGACTTCCTTGCTGCAGTCTGGACAGGCAGATGTACGAGATGTGGCAGCTCAGGGGAGAGCTGGTGGGTTGGCTGTGTGGCGGAAGAAAACACAATTGCAGCTGCATGAAGTCAAGAAGGCCAGGTTTCAGGTGATGTGCAAATTGTCCTCGACATGTGGTGATTTCCAGCTGTATGTTACGTGTGTTTATGGTCCTTGCAATGCGAACCTTGGGACAGATTTTTGGGAAGAACTTAGATTGGTAGTAGGGCAGTGGGAAAACCGTGGATTGTAGGTGGAGACTTTAATTGCACTCTCTCTGAACAAGATAGGAGGAATGCAAGGGTGGATCAGGCTTCCATCGGTTTTCATATTACGCTGATGGAGCTGGGCCTTAATGAGTTTCCTGCTTCAGGAGCTGAGTTCTCTTGGAGAAATGGGAGCAGGCTCATGTCCAAATTGGATCATTTTTTTGGTAATAATGAGCCACTGGAGGGGTTCAAATTGTCTTCAGTGGTGGGTTTGGCTCATCCATTTTCTGATCACACCCCCTGCTGTGGGATAGTGGTGATGGAGCGAGCATGGGCACCTATTTCAAATTCAGGAAGTCTTGGCTCAAGGATGATGGCTGTAAGGACATGATCAGCAGTTGGTGGACAGCGAAGAAGGTGGTTGGGTCAGCGACCTTTAGGCTGGCGACTAAACTCAGAGAGCTGAAGGCTGTACTCAAGGAGTACAGGGTGGTATCTGATACAGTGAGAGAACAACGAAGAATAGAGGTGCTAGAAATGGTCCGTGAGTTGGACACTAGAGAGAATAATGGGCAGATCACAGATGATTAGAGGGGACAACGTAATTTGTGGTTAGAGGTTATTGCTGATGAGGTTTTGAAGAAGGAAATTGACTGGAGGGAGAAGTCTAGACAACTGTGGATCAAGGAAGGGGATGCCAATAATAAATTTTTCCATTTGACGGCTAGCTCCAGAAGGAGGTTGAACCTTATCTCTTCTCTCCGAAAAGGGATCGATTGTTCACTAATTTAAATGATATTAAGGCAAAGGCAATTCGCTACTTCACGGATACTATCAGATAGAGGGGGAGAGGGCAATGGAGACTTGCAGCCTCTGATTTTCCTAGGGTGGGGAATGAGGAGGGGAAGAGATTGGTGGTTCCCATTTCTGAGCGTGAGGTTCTGAATGCCATTGATGGCCCGAGTGCAGAAGGATCTCCTGGACCTGATGAATTCAAGGTGCTATTTTATAAAGAATTCCGATCTGTGGTTAAAAGGGACATCTTGGAAGTCATTGAAGTGTTTCAGAAAGGAAACTCGGGTTTTGAAAGACTCAACAGGTCTTTTTTATTCCTTCTGCCTAAAAGACCAGGTGCTGAATGCATGAATGAATTTAGGCCGATCGCTTTGTCTAATTCTATTTACCTCATCGTGGGTAAGATTCTCGCCAACAAACTGAAGGAAGTGTTGAAACACTTGACCAGTCCAGTACAATCAGCATTTTCCCCAGATAGATCCCTACAAGAGTCTTTCATAGTAGCGCAGGAAATGGTGGCAGGCTGGCATAGACGTAGATGCAAGGCTTTCATGTGGAAGGTGGACTTCAGTAGGGCATATGATTTGGTGGCTTGGTCTTAATTATGGGAGATTTTCAGGAGAAAAGGCTTCCCACCCATCTGGATTCAATGGATGACAAAATGCATTACGACCACCTCTTTTTCCCTTCTGATTAATGGCAGACCTTGTGGAGTTTGGATACAGCCACAATGTGGGGGTGAGACAAGGTTGCCCACTGGCACTGTTGGTTTTCAATTTAGTAGTTGACACTCTGGGCAGACTTGCTTGTAAACTCTCTTCAGCAGGTTTAGTGCGAGGTTATTCCATGACCAATTCTAATGCCCTCGTGCTTGTCCTTCAATACGCGGACGATATGGTATTTTTGTTGAAGAAGTCTCTGGGCTGCGGCTGAATGGGAACAAATCCTCTCTGGTCTGTTTTGGATTAGGAACTCAGGAGAAAGAAGCCATCTCTGTTACCTTGCGCACGCCCGTTACCAGTTTGCCTATTAGGTACCTGTGCTTGCCGTTGAGGGATACCAAACTGAAAAAAAGTGATTGGGGAGTCTTATTTGAGAAAGTGGCGGCTAAACTGGAAAGTTGGAGTAGTTGGTATCTATCTAAAGGTGGGAGGCTGATCCTCTTGAATTCGGTAGTCACTGCCATCCTGGTTTTTCTCTTCTCAATTTTCAGGTCACCTGATTCCATCAGGAAGAGGCTTGATGTTATGAGAAAACATTTTTTCTGGAAAGGGGCAGCAGCTATGGGGAGCTTCTTTCAACCGGTTAAGTGGCAGCAACTGTCTTCCGAAGATGCCGGGTGGATTGGGCATCCAGTCATTGAAGGAATTCAACGATTCCTTACTGCTGAAATGGGTAGTCAAACTCTTTGAAGATGATGGCAAAATGTGGACTGAGGTGCTTAAGGTGTCGTATGGGGATTCCCATATAGAGAGGTCCAAGACACCCCCCCTCTCCCTTCTGGCATTCAGTCTGGAAAGCAATGCAGGAAATCTGGAATAAATTTCAGGTGGTCGTTGGGAATGGCTGCAGCTTCAAATTCTGGACAGGTTGCTGGTCACCGCTGGGCAATCTAGGGGAAACTTACCGGAGAGCTTTTAATGCTGCAGCAGATAAAGGGATTTCAGTGCGTGGACTGTTGGAATGATGAATTGCAGTGCTGGAAATTGTCGGATGGTTTGTCTAGAGAATGTGGACATTTAGCTGATGAACGAGCACGCCTTCAGCAAGATCTTGAAGCTTTCACTAAGTTGGGAGGGGAAGACCGAATTAAAATGGAAAGGTGGAAAATTTTTGCCTACAGCAGCCTATAGTGAATTGATTGGTCAGGGTGACGATGGAAGGGAGAAGATCGATATGGAATGTGCATGCCTTTGGAAGCTGCAGATTCCGCTTAAAATAACAATTTTTTATGGTTGTCCAGGCAAGAAGGGATTGTCATGGGTGATCTACAACATCGAGTTTTTGGGGTCCCTCCTCAGCATTGCTAGTTGTGTGATTTTCCCACAGAGAGCGCGCAACATCTGTTTTCCACGTGCATTGTGTCAGATAATATTTGGCGTAGGATGTGTGGAGTTCCCCTGCTCACATGGGATGAGTTATGGAATGATTTTTATTGTGAGGGGCAAGTCCCATAGGAGGATGGCTGCTACTTTGTGGTGTGCTCTCAGCGCGTCTATGAATACAAATAGTATACTGAGTGAGATATTTTCACTTGAGAGAAATTGGAGAGAATACATGTAACCACACTGATTGTGTTTAGTTCATAAAATTGTTTTCTTGGATTTCTATCATTTTCGATTGCATTCCATTCATTTTCAAAAAAAAAAAAAAAAATTGAAGTAAGATATTCTAGGTGTTCTTCCAAGGTACAACTCAAAAAGTGTTTCATTTAGGATTAGTTTGACTAAGGATTTATTCTAAATGCATCAAAAGTGTTTACCGCCTCCTTCCAAAAATATTGAGGTAGTTTTAATTAGCATAAAATTGTGTGGGTACATTCTTGTAGAGATATATTCTTTTTCTCAACTACATTATTTTGGGGAGCTGCTCTAGGAAAGGAAAATTCTTGCTTAATCCCTGATTGGTTACAGATATAAACAAACTGTGATTTTCAAACTCACCTCTATGATCACTTCTTATCTTGGTAATCTTTTCACAAGTCTATTGAATTCCTTAGAAGTTAAGTCTTTGGTTTTGAGAAACCATAACCAGGTGAATCTAGAGAAGTTGTCAATAATGATGAGACAATAATGGCAACTGCCTAGACTTTAGGATTTTGTGGGTTCAAATAAATCTAAGTGGAGTAACTCCAAAGGTTGAGAAGTGTTGACCATCTTCTTTACTTAAAAAGGAGTTTTAATTAATTTTTCGAGTTTAAAAGAGTCACATATTTTACTCGTTTTGAAATTAATTTTTGGTAGACCTTTGAGTAGATCATGTTTCACAAGTTTATTTATATTTTTCATGTAAATGTGCCTTAGTCTCTTATGCCAAAGAGTTGCCTTATCATTAGATGTGACCAGACAATTATAGGTGTCACATTTGTTGAAGTTAACAATATAGATGTCTTTATATCAACGCCTTTAAGTAGTGTTTCTTTTGTTTATTTGTCTTTATCTTAAATCCTCTTGATGTGAAAGTAATTTTATATCCTTTATCACAAATCTGATTGACGCTAAGAAGATTATGCTTTAGGCCTTTGACTAAATGAACATTATCAAATGAGGTTTTGGAATTACTAATTTAGCTAGTACAAATAATACGGTCCTTGCTGTTATTGCCAAGGTGACTGTTCCACCTTCCTTGCTCTAGGAATAGTTCTTCTCCACCAGTCATATGTTTTGAACAATCGCTGTCTATGATCCACCTTTTCTTTCCATGGTCCCATCATTTGCTTAGCTTTGTGAGGACCAACACCATGGAATGATCTTAATTTGTTAATAGGCTTGAAGATTTTATTGCGTTCTTGATATATCCAATCTTTATAGTCTACTTGGTCTTCGTGAGAGTGACTTATAAAATGAAATTTCGAGGTACCTTTCGGTACCCATTTTTTTCTTAGTGGGCCCACCTGTGTTAGATCGGGTTGCCCTATAGTATGTGGTATAAGGTAAATACCTGTTTTCAATCTTTTAGCTAGAAAAATTGTCTTTTTGTGATTTAGAGCAGGAAGCTTCATGATCATTTTTAGGTGTATATCCTAGTCCAAATTGAGAAAGGACTGAAGCGCTCCCCCCTTATCCTCTCCTTTCCTGGAGTGCTCCCCCTCCCCTCTCCTTTCCTTCGCTTTTTTATCTCCTTCCTCTTTTTCCTTTCTATCTCTCTGGGTCCTCCGCTCCTATTACGACCTGATCCAGTTCCACATGGGAACCAGGTCAAACTACATCATTATCCTAAGATCCGGACGTCCACAGGAAATAAACCAAAACTAAAGCATTATCGCACATGCATTATAGCAAGAGGAACAAAGAAAACAGCAGGGTGAAAACAAATTAGTCTGTGCACTAGCATTCATTTCGAGGAAATAAGAGTAGTGTATTGACATAGCTATCAGAATAAACAAAAAGAGCAAGAGAGTAGGAACTAGTGGTTCTAAAACTAAAATACTCACTACGACAAGGAAAGAAAATGTGCTACAGCAGAAAGAAAGATTGTTAGTACTAAGGCTGGGCTCGGTTGGGCCCAGTCCCTCTACAACTGGTGGAACTGGCTGCTCACTCTCCTGACCTGAGTACAAGTAGTAGGCCTCAGCGAAAAGCTGAGTAGTGTGGCAGGAGTACGGTAAACGAAAATAACAAGAATAAACTAAAAAGAAAAGGAGGTAAAAACTGCAGGCATTTGATATATCTTAAAAGTCTATTAACTAATTATTTGATTACAAAGCATTCTAGCATAGGATCATTCTTCCTCCTATTTCACATGTTCCCTAGCAGAATGATCTTGTCATATTATCCTCGCAATGCAGGTCACACACGTGGCGCTCTCCTGGCCGAGAGAGCACCCCGTGCCATTCTACACCCTATTTACCACCCCATGGTCACAGTCGGGCGTAGCAGTGACTACAACATGCGTGATAAACTCATGAGAGGCTACCCCGCACTGGCACATGGTCAGTCATTTCTGCTAACAGATACACTCTAAGTTGTACAACAAAGAACAGAACATGGGCTGCATCCCTCACCAGTCTGCGTACCCTCACTCGACTATCTCGATTAGGCCCATGGACCCCACAAGAGTTGGTGTAGGAAGGTCGTACCTATCTCGAGTCCCTACCTAGGGAGGTCAGCTCTCTCCCTACACGATGAGATAGTTAGCTCTCCTTAGTATACATGTACCTGAGGGCTAGCTCATCCCCACACAAAAGCAACACCTGGCCATTTGGGCCCCCACCTTTCTGTTTCCATTTCCCCTGATTCCACAATTCCAATCCATACCAACAACCTCTCTATGTTGCCTTGGGATCATTGATTCCAAGATACGTTATACCACTACCCCCATTCTTCCTTCCTTAGGGTTCAGATCTAACCCTACCTTGGTTAATACTAAGGGTGTACGATTATAGTTTCCGACACAGCAATTCAAACTTTCTAGTCACCCTAGGATTTAGGCAGTCTCCTTAATTAGTTCACTATATACAGTTCTTTTGTAGAAATGTATATGTATCCATATTCGGTTGAAATCAATACGAGTTTGTCCCATAACCCATCCATAATGCTGTAATTAAATGTGCACCATCATTTTTCAATCTCACCACATGATCGTGTACATGACAAGATAATCAACAGATTTGGCCCATACTTCCAATTATTTATTGTTTAATTCTACCACTCTACTCTCTCTCTCTTTCTATATATATATATATATATATATATATATATAGGTTGATATTTTAAATTACTTAGTACAGCACTTCCAGGCAGGAACCTATGGAACCAAACCTTTCCTCGATCATGCACATACACGTTTATTAATGTGGGTAATTGTAGGCTTAGGTGGGGACATTTAAAATCATGAACTAAAAGAGTAGAGAGCACAATCTACCTAGACTTTTTGGGAGGTATGGAGGCACGTTGACCTGTCCAACACCCTCCCTACGGCCACTGCACCCCCCTCCTCATGACACGTGCCCCTCATGGACGTCAAGCTAGGGTGTACGAGGGTCCAAAAGAGACCATTAGTGTGTTAAACCAAGATTTGCATAACTTCAAACATGCTTGGAATGTAGCAACGGGGGTGTCAAAAGATGGGAAACAAAAAGGGCTTTCCAATGATACCTTACTTGCAGAAAATCGAGCTTGTTTAGGCCCTGAACCAGCCTAAAAGGTGGTTCTGGCCATGTGAACCGACCCCTGGTTGGTTTGGTTCACTTGAACCAACTCGAGAGCCAAACCAGCCACGCAGTGGCCTTGGGATGCACGTCACACCCGTTCCCACATTGCACCTTGTGGTAGAGAGAATTTTGTTTTCAACGATTAATATTAAGATAATTAGTCATATCACAAAAGGTGGTGGAAAATCTCTCGATCAACATATAAAGTATTTCTAACCACTAGGATCAGGTCATATCCACAGGGAGGAACGATTGTAATAAATTCATGAGTGTAGAGCCATCATGTTTGTAGAAGTATTCGCGAAATTAATTCAATGAATATGCTGCTTTGAATGTCTCTTCCAATTTCATGAGAAGTTCAGGGCTATTTATATAAATTTTACGTCAGAAATCAAGTTTCAAAAATATGTAGATGATACATGTTTGTGGCATGTCATATAATTTTTAGTTGCATGCAAATTTGAATCCAATTTCAATGTTAAATGATGTGCATAACATAAGTCAAGAAATTTCAAGAAAATGTAAGTGTATCCTTGCAATTTCACTTCGATTTAATATTCCAAAAATAAAAAAATCCATCTCTCTTCAATGGCATGCAATGTAAATATTAATTAAACCCAAAACAGAGGAAATCTTCCTCTCGTGCATGCACAAAGAGGAGGTGATGGTGAGCCGTGGGAAGCTCGGAGGAGGATAAGCGCGACGAGAGCTTTCTGATGGTGTGGTGACGCTTCGAACAGTGGCTGGCGGTCTCGCCAGTGACGTGGAGGATGGTCAACGTCGATGGCGGCTCGCCAGTGTGTGAGGGCTGCTTCCGACCTTCAGAGGGTGTGGTCGATCTCGTGAGGGTGCAGCGAGTCTGTTGGAGTTGATGGTGCGAAGTTTCGAGGCCTGTAGATGTGGCTGCGTGGAGGAGCTTCACGATGACTTTGGGTTCTTTCAGTCTGTTGGAGAAGAAGAAGATGAGGAAGGAGAGGAGGAGGACTGCTGTGTGGACAGTGCGTCACACGTGAGGGGTGTCTGCGCAAGCGTGCACGCGCACACTAGAAGGGTGCACACGGTGGGGCTGTTGTGCGAGGAGCGGCTGCTTTGTGCACAGGCGTGGCTACGTACGGGTGTGGCTGCACGTGGGTGTAGGTGCACGCGGTGAGGGGGGCGTGCACAGCGGGGCTGCTATTCGCTGGCAGGAGCACGAGCATGGCTGCATGGCAGTGCGCTGTCACCGCACCGCCGACCGATGAAGAGGAGGTGGTGGCACCTCGGTGCACGCTGAGAGGGTAATAGTGCACGCGGCTTCCACGGTGCAGGCTCTGCTTCACGATGTAGAGGAAGGGAGTGGATGGATCCCCCTCTATCAAGGGGAGCTGTGCCTAAATGGCTCTCCCATTTATTTCTCTCGTCCTGAATCTCGACTAGTGACTCACCCGGCGAGTTAATCTAAACTGTTGGGGCGTTGCGCTGAAGTCCGGCGACGAGGGTGCGGTATGTTGCAAGGGAAAAAAATAAAAAGAAAATGGGTTATTTATAGAGATATTCCGAAATAATGCATGTATGTTACCATAATTATATTACCTACTATTACATGTGAATGTAATGTATAAAACAAGCATGCCATCATATTTATAAACTAATCTATTTATAAATCTAAGTATGCTATGTACAAGTAGAAATCCTTCTAATATCTAGGTATTTATGAGTTCGACTAGCCCATAAATACGGTCTCATCAAATGCCCTCATACCTAGTTTTTTCTAGTCCCGAGCAAAAGTGAAAATAATGGAAGTAATCAAGAGAATTCTTCTTTCTTTATTCCACAAATTTAGAGATCCAGACAAATGTGAAGTGATAATAATAATAGCCTAGGTAACGGATCCAAGTGAAAATAACCAGCTTACATTTGCAGTTCATACTTATCCCTTGGTAAATATTTCTATTCGGATAAGTAACTACTTCCCTCGGGGATAAAGTAGAAGATAATTTGTAATTTGACCTCGACCTTTTGGCTTAGGTAGGAGATATCGAGTTGAATGGATTTGTATTTGGTGGCACACACTCATCTGGTGCTACACGTAATCTAGTACTACAGACTCTAGATCTCTATACTATCAAACAAGTCAACTCAGAGAGGGGCTAAACAACTGTGCTCACTCTTTTCCTTCTTTTCATTCTGAGATCACAAATCTCATCAGATTTTGTAAATGTACTCACTGTTTGATGGCCTCACATGACATTCACACTTCAATTAAAGTCCTAATAACCCTACAACTAAGTTAGATGACCTTAGCCAGTATTCGAGCGATCAGAAATACTGAAAAGTAGGTATGAGTCATAATTGGTGGATCGAAATTGGTGTTTTTGTTGTTGCCTCAAAAACATTGACACAAAAAGTAACATGAAGATAAAACTCCAAACTTGAACTCTTTTTTTTTTCATATTTTTCTAAATATAAATGTTTCTTCTTTCCTTTTTTTTTCTTTTTTATTTTTTTTCCTTTTTTTCAACTCCTAAGCACAAAACGACGTATACTTTTATTTATGAGGCATTATTAGAAATGATGATGTTCAAGAGAATATTACGTGGCTTATTTGGTGGAAGTGCCTACTCTCGGCACCAGGAAAAGATGGATAGGATAATCGTATTTTTGACCTTTAACATTACTACCCTCCTTCAGCCGAAGACTCTATGAAGGACTGTCGTAACCATCCACCATAGTCATAGTTTTATTAAGACCCAATTTCTATGTATCTGCCTTATTTGGTGACTTTCAGGAATTCACACAATGTTTCCACGCAGGAACAGAGAGTAAAAACTATGCCTAACTCTGAGGTATCATCATCTAATTATTCAGAACTTAAGAGTCCTTGTATTAGACTTAGCGCACCAGTAGTCTCTCTACTTCCTTCTCATAAATAATAGGTGGATCTAATAGAAGATAGTATGCCTGACTCCCTATTAACTGTCTAAGGGTTTAGTAGACTAAAAATGCTTATTGATTTTCTACAAAGATCCATTACCCGATTTACGTACAAGTGAATGTAACTGTACTGGATGCTAAACTTAAGAAATAATTCAAGAAGAAAATCTTCCATAATACTTCCTTGATAAATTTTCTGCTAGGAACTAACCAATTTACCTCAAGAAGATGAAAGTTTTTTTTTTTTTTTGGAATAATACACTATCCTGAATGTATGCAAATATTTATAAATGCTATAAACATCCTCAGGTTATATCCCCCCATGCCTAAGATTGACAATGTCCTCATTGGAAAAATACAGACATAGAAGAATTTCACCTGAGTAAGAGAGTGGGAGGAGCTAAGGCTCCTCAAGCCGAAGTGCGTCCAAAACTTGGCCATCTGAAAGAGTAACATAAGGTTTAAGTCATTGGTCATTCACCTTAAAGCTCACACCAGAAGTAGGGTTCCGAATTTCTACAGCTCCATGAGGGAAGGCATTAATAACAACGTATGACCCATCCCAGCGGGACTTGAGCTTTCCTGGAAATAATTTAAGTCTGGAATTGAAAAGCCAGACCCACTGGTTGGGCTCAAAAGTCTTTCTAATGATGTGCTTATCATGGAAGACCTTTGTATGTTGCTTGTAAGCTTGAGAAGTTTCATAGGCTTTATTACGAAGCTCCTCAAGCTCACTTAACTCCAGCATACGTGCCTTTCCTACTTTATCTAGATTCAAGTTAATGTTTTTAATAGCCCAATAGGCTTTGTGTTGAATTTCAATGGGAAGATGGCATGCCTTTCCATAGACAAGCCGGAAAGGAGACATGCCCAAGGGAGTCTTATATGCTGTTCTGTAGGCCCAAAGAGCATCATTTAGTTTTTTAGACTAATCCTTTTGGTTGGGCCTGATAGTTTTTTCTAAAATTTATTTAATCTCCCTATTAGACACTTCAACTTGTTCACTTATTTGGGGATGGTAAGGTGTGGCTATCATGTGGTTAACTCCCAAATTTTGGAGTAGTCTTGTGAAGTGTATGTTCTTGAAGTGAGGTCCTCCATCACTTATGATCGTCCTTGGACACCCATACCGAGAAATGATATTAGCCTTAACAAAACCCAAGACCACAGAATGGTCATTGGTTTGCGTGGGTATGACTTCTATCCATTTCGATACATAGTCCACAACCACAAGGATGTACTCATATCCGAAGGATATAGGAAAGGGACCCATGAAGTCGATGCCCCAAATATCAAAGATCTCAATAGGGAGGATAGGTTGCTAGGGCATCTCATCCCTTTTCCCGATGGTTCTCGTTTGCTGGCAATGTAGACATGCGTCCACATATGTATGTGCATCTCGGAATAATGTGGGCCACCAAAAGCCAGACTGAAGAACTTTATGAGCAGTCTTTTTTCCACTAAAATGTCTCCTACAATGAAGGTCATGGTAGAAACTCAGAACACTTGTTTGTTCTTCGTCAGGGATGCAACGGAGGAAAAGCTGGTTAGGGCCTATTCTAAAAAGCTCGGGTTCTTCCCAGTGATAAAATTTAGCGTCAGCAAGAAACCTATCTCGCTTTTGCTTGTCCCAAGTACTGGGGTTAATGCTCGTGACCAGATAGTTCACTATGTTAGTGAACCAAAGAGTTTTGACCTCCACGGCCATCAGAGACTCATCAGGGAAAGTCTCTTGGATACCACCAGCAGGGTTTGATGCCTCAATAGGGATTCTAGATAGATGATCTGCTACCACATTCTCAACTCCTTTCTTATCTTTAATTTCTAGATCAAACTCCTGGAGTAGCAGAATCCAACGAATTAGGCGAGGTTTGGTGTCCTTTTTAGCAAGAAGATGCTTTAAAGTAGAATGATTAGTAAACACCACAACCTTGGATCCCAAAAGATAAGATCAAAACTTTTCCAAAGCAAACACTACAGCAAGAAGCTCCTTTTCAGTGACCGTGTAGTTTTGCTGAGGATCTGTAAGGGTCTTGCTGGCATAATGCAGCACATGAGGTTTGCCATCAACCCTTTGACCTAAGACCGCTCCCATTACAAAATCAGAAGCATCGCACATTAGCTCAAACGGGAGGGTCCAATCTGGTGCTTGGAGAATTGGCGCGGTAATAAGGGCTTTCTTTAAGACTTGAAAAGCCTCGCCACATCTATCATCAAACTCGAAGGAGACATCCTTCGCTAACAGGTCATAGAGTGGATTAGAGATTTTACTATAATCTCTAATGAAGCGCCTATAAAATCCAGCATGGCTAAGGAAAGATCTAACCTGACGAACATTGGCGGGCGATGGAAGATTAGAGATGGAATCAAATTTTATTGTGTCCACCTCTAATCCTTTCTCAGAAACTATATGCCCTAACACAATGCCCTGCTGGACCATAAAGTGGCTTTTCTCCCAGCTAAGCACCAGCTTTGCCTCTTCGCAATGGGTTAAGACTTTATCCAGGTGCAAAAGGCATAGGTCAAACGAAGAGTCGTAAATGGAGAAGTCATCCATGAAAATTTCAGCAAACTTGTCGATCATATCAGAAAAGATAACCATCATACATCGTTGGAAAGTGGCAGGAGCATTATATAACCCGAATGGCATTAGGCGGAACGCAAATGTACCATATGGACTCGTGAAGGTAGTACGCTCCTGATCGTCAGGAAAGACGGCTATCTGATTATATCCAGAATACCCATCAAGGAAACAAAAGAACTTATTCCCCGCCAGTCATTCCAAAATTTGATCGATAAACGATAAGGGGAAATGATCTTTCTAGGTAGCCGTGTTCAAACGGCGGTAATCAATGCAGACCCTCCAACAAGTTGAGGGTCTAGTGGTGTAACGACCCGATTCCCGAGTCCCTATGAGACACGAGAACCGGACCGACTCGACTAATCCCAAGACCTGGTCGTCCAACGAGGAAGTAACCAAAAGAGCAGTAAAATAAACCACATTCAGCATGAATATAACTAATAGTAAGAAAATACCGCAGTAAGGAAAGAAACCACTACAGTATGTACCACCACAAACAGTAGAACGACATTCACAACATAATATGAACTGCAGGTAAAGAAAAGTACAGCGGAAACAAGAACTACTCACTATAGTGGAACCAAAAAGAGGTACAAGAGAATAGTGGTAGCTCTACTGGACCCTACTCGGCCCAGCGTCCTCTGCAGCCGCTGACCCTGGCTGCTCAACACCTGGTCCTGAAAGGTAACGAGTGTAACATGTCAGCAAAATGCTGAGTAGAGTGGCAGCTAAACTAAAGAAACAGTAAAGTGTACAGTAGCTGTTTTAATTTTCTTTCTTCCTTTATTTACGTCTTTCTATTGTTTCACAATTTATCTATTTCTCAGATCCTTCACTTGATCTCGAATGTTCCTCGTGGGAACGATCTTGATTGCAGTCTTTTCCGAACAGTAGAAGTAGCACGTGGTGCTCTCCTGGCCGGGAGAGTCCCCTGTGGTGATCCTACTCTCAGTCAACCACCCCAAGGTCACTGACAGACGTAATGGTGACTACGGAACGCGCGGTAAACGCACGGGTAGCTAACCCGCACTGGCACGCGGTCAGTCGTTTCCGTTAACAGGTGCGCCCAAAGCACAGTACAGAACCAGTACAGGGCAGAGCCCTCTCAGTAACAGGGGTCCAACCCCTCCACAGTAACCAAACAGGGGCCTTGCCCCTCCACAGTCCGCGCACCCTCACCTGACTACCCTGGTTTGCCCCAGTGGGCCTAACAAGTTGGTGTAGGAGGCTAGCAGAACCCCGGGGCCCGTGGGGTAGCTACTACCTCCCTACATTAGTAGCTCTCCTCGGTACTACGTACACGAGGGCCAGCAAATCGGTACAGAGTGGCCAGTCCTAACCCTGGGTCCCTGGGGCGGCTGGCTCCGCTCTGCACTAAACAGGGGGACAGTCGCTCTCCTTGGTACTCCGTACTCAAGGGCCAGCTCACTTCCCCAATTCTATTCCATTCACTTTCCAGTAGTTCTACTCCTAATTCCTCGTAGGGTTCTAGCTCTTTAACTCAGCGCATTCCAGTTTCACGTTCATACATCCCATATTCTTACTCATGTTCATTTATTCATAACAGACAGCTGTTTAAACAAATTTACAGGCAGCTATTATTTCTTTTCCACATTTTCAAGACTGCAGTGTTCACATATTCCACTAGTTTTCCCATCCTAGGATTCATGTCATACCCTAGGATCTATCATACAATCTAGTTTTCCAGCCTTAGGATTTATGCAATACCCTAAGATCTATCATTCAATCTCGTTTCTCATTCCTAGGATTCATGCAATGTCCTAGGTTCTATTTATGGTTCCATAATTTAACAGATTATGCTAATAAACTTAAATGCCACTCTATCGATTACAACAGGCGAACTGGGGGCGTGGTCGGGAATCCCGCGTGCCTCCGCAACCCCCGAGACTACAACGGAACGGGGTCCTATCACAAGGATCAAACACAAGGAATTTCTCAAAACAGTATACAGCTACTGTAGACAGGTAGAGGATTTAATTTCGAAAAGAACGCAACTCGAAACGCGGAAAACGGAACCCGAATGGGCCCTAAACGGGTCGAAAATGACGGAACAGTGCAAAATCAGACGTCTGGAACTTATTCCAGACGTCTTAAAAAGTGGATCAGGGCTTACCTTGCTCTGCATGGTCTCTCAGACGTCCAGAAGCCTGCGGGGGCGTCTGGCCTAGTTCCCAGACGTCCGATGGTCACCCAGGACGTCTGGAAGTTGTTCTCGTCGTCTGGCATTGCAGCCAGACGTCTGATTCGCGTTGGATGTGAATCTCAGAACCTACACGTACCCATTTCCTCTCTCTCTTAGTACGGTCAGTCGAAGAAAACGAAGAAGCGAAAATAACTCACCTTTCAGACGTCTGGACAGTCTTCCAGACTTCGTGCCCATCGTCTGGCTAGCATCCTAGACGTCTAATTCTGGAAAAGTTTCCAGAACCAGGGCGCCACTCGCCCTCCGCTCGCGACGCCCCACCGCGCTACGAGTGCTCCGCCTGCTGCTCGAGCTGCAGCAGGCCTCCCGCGCCAACCCACGTCTGTTGCGCCCCCGCCGGTCGGCTCCCGCTACCCCGGCAGGCTCGAGCCCTCATGGCCGACGCCTCCTCCTCCACGCAGCACCTCCTCCCGCACCCGCCGCGGCTGTCGCCGCCGCCGCTCACTCGCGCTCGCTGGAAGAAGAGGAAGGAGGAGTGGAGGTGATGAGAGTGAGGGGGAGGGCGTGGCTTTTTAAAGCCGCGCAGGGAGAGAGAGCGAGAGAGAGGGGTGCAGTCTGCGCCCACAGGAGGAGAGGGAAAAAGAAGAGGCAGAGCAGGTCTGCGCGTGCAGGCGCGTAGATGCAACGGTGCGTGCCACAGAAAAATGAATCCCAGACGTCTGGAAGTGATACTAGACGTCTGGTACGACGTCCGGGCCACCTCCCAGACTTCTTAAAAGACGTTTGAAAGCACGGTTCGTAACAAGTGGTCACCAACTCTCCTTGTTCGTTTTCTTCCATAATGATTCTTGCCTTTTTGGGCACCACATGAATAGGACTGACCCATTTACTATCTAAAATGGGATAAATAACCCCTGCATCCAACCATTTTAGAATCTCCTTTTTAACAACCTCTCGTATATTGGGGTTGAGCCTTCTCTGCATGTCTCGGAAAGGTTTCACGGACTCGTCTGTGTATATATGATGCATGCAAAGGGAGGGATTAACACCCTTAATATCAGCAATTGACCAAGCAATTGCTTCCTTGTGCCTTTGTAAACACTCAAGTAAAGCTCCCTCTTGCAATTCAGATAATGCAGACGAGATAATAACGGGGAGCATGTCATTAGGGTCAAGGAAAGCATACTTCAATGTGCTCGAGAGGGGTTTCAGCTCCAACTTAGGAGCCTTTTGGATTGAGGGTTTAAGTTGCTACGTCCCCGCCTCAGGTAGTGGGTCTACCTTCACGGTCCAGGGTGGGGACAGAGACTCTGTGTGTATCCCCAGCAACTCTTCTAATTTGGGAATTTCCCCTTTAGTTTCTTCAATAGTCGGAGGATGGTCCTTAGATATGACCTTTTGAAGGGGATCTCTACATAAGAGTGTTGGCATAGTCTCCTCAATTATTTCATCAACAACCTCAATCTGAGAACAATCTTCAAATCTGGATTGCTTGTAGGTATCAAAAACATTCAACTGAATCTTCTCATTCCCAAAGCTCATTTTAAGTGCCCTTGATCTACAATTTATAGAGGCGTTGGCTATGGCCAAGAAGAGGCTTCCCAGAATAATGGACGACTTTGAGGGCTTATTAGATGGGTCAGTATCTAGCACCAGAAAGTCAACAGGGAAGAAAGGTCCTCCACTCTCACTAGGACATCTTCTAGTAATCCCCGTGGTGTCTTAAGTGATCTGTCTGTGACCTGGAGGATGGCTGGACTGGGTTTTAACTCACCTCCCCCCAAAAGGTCGTAGACAGAGCTCAGTAAAATGTTCACCCCCACCCCCAGATCGAGCAGAGCCTCGTCAATGTGTTGGTTACCTATAACCACTGAAATATATAGGGCCCCAGGATCTTTCATTTTGGGGGGTATTCCATGTTGGAGAACCGAGATGATATGGTTAGGAAAGATGACCTTAGCTTGGACTTGTCTCCTAGATTGGCGCTTCTTGGTGCACAGGTCCTTAGGAAACTTGGCATAGGACGGGATCTGTTTGATAGCTTCCAACAGAGGCAAGTTGATCTAGACTTGCCTAAAAGTGTCCATAATCTTCTCCATCCTATCCTTCACTCTAGATGAGCCAACAGAAGATTCCCTAGGAGTAGATAGGCACTCTGGATAGGGCACCCTCGGCTTCTAGGTAGAGGGGTCGTCATGGCGGGAAAGGGGTGGTGGAATGATGACATCCTCCTTGTGGGTGATTTCAAGCGAGGGAGTGCAGTGTGGCTCTTCCTCGGTGGAGATGGAAGTCGGGTTGGGTGTAGGAGGGGAATTCTGAGATGTAACCGTAGGAGTGTTATCGGGCTTGTCAATTTTCTTTCCACTCCTCAGTACGGTCACAGCTTGGGCGTGCTCCCTGAATATGACCCCCTTGCCTTTTGGGTTCTCCTCAGAAGAGCTAGGCAACTTCCCCAGATCACGCTGCCTAATTGCCTCAGTAAGATGACCAATTTGGGATTGCATATCAGTAATCATCTTATTCTGAGATTGGATGACCATATTATGATGCTCTTGCATCGCTTTCATGATGGCTTTATGTTCATCCATCCTAGAGGGCTTATTCTGAGGAGGGTTTTCATAGGATGGTTGGTATATGGGTTGGGGAGGTAGGGGTCTTGTATTCCCTAAATTAGAAGCCTCACTTTGCTTCTAAGAGAAGTTTGGATGGTTCCACCACCCCGGATTATAGGTATTGGAATAAGGGTTATTGTGAGGAGGTGGGCGGAAACCTTGGGCCGCGTTCAAGTCAACCTGAATCAACTTAGGGAATTGATTTTCCTGGTGGCACTCCGCAGTGACGTGCATTGTGCTTTGGAAAATGGAGCATTCACTTGAAGTCTGAAAGATAGAGGCTGCTTGTGGGTTCATGCCGGGGTTTGCTAAAAGCCTATCAAAGATTTTGTTTAACAATTGAATCTGATAAGCCAAATCCTGAGTAGCCTCGGCTTCATGGGCCTCTATCTTCCTCTACATGATTGAT
This sequence comes from Thalassia testudinum, assembly GCA_037157565.1. Taxonomy (NCBI): domain Eukaryota; kingdom Viridiplantae; phylum Streptophyta; class Magnoliopsida; order Alismatales; family Hydrocharitaceae; genus Thalassia; species Thalassia testudinum. The sequence continues at coordinate 43,934,113 of JAZHRO010000067.1, read as the reverse complement.
GGTTTTCTTTCTTGATAGGCAGAGGACAAATGTATGGAGTTGTCACTTAATGTTTCAAATAATGCCTAGGCTTCATCCTCAGTTTTGGTCATGAAGGTTCCTGCACAAGCTACATCGATAGTTTGCCTATGCCTTTCAGATAATCCGTTATAGAACCTTTTGACCAACTGCCATCTTGGCACCTGATGGTGGGGGCATAACCTAAGAAGGTTATTAAAGTGCTCCCAAGTCTCATGAAATTTCTCCCATTCCTATTGAGTAAAACCCATAATCTCTCTTTTGTAATGGTTGGTCTTACTCATAGGAAATACTTTTTCAAGAATTCTCCCTTAAGGGTGGGCCAATCATTTACCCTTGCATCGAGGGTATGATAGCAGTGCTTGGCCTTATCCTTTAGGGAGAATGGAAATAGAGTCCTCATCAGGGCTTCATCAGTAAAGCCCTAGAGCTTCACCGTGGAACAAACCTCGGTGAATTCCTCAAGATGCCTATAGGGATCCTCCCTAGCAATACCATAAAAAGATGGGAGCAAAGATATGGTGTTGCTCTTGATTTCATATGGATTATCCACTCCAGGTCTTCGGATAGGTATGGCTTGGTGGGTTGTAGGGAGGAAATAATCTCTCAAAGTTCTCTGATTTTCACCAACCCTAATCTCTTCTTTAGGTCTTTCTTCAGCCATTTTTCTTCTTTCTTGGTTAGCTTTCCTTATAATTCTCTCAGGCTCAGGGTTGAAGAGAAGACTACTACTAAGAGAGCGCCTACCAAGCATATAACAAGCAAACACAAGGCAAGAGGTCATTTGTTAATTTAAAGTTATTTATGGCCTCTTCCAACTCTTCAGCTTGGCCAAATATAGTCAAGGTAGTTTTTTTCCGTTCCCACGTAAGTGGTATAAGAGAAATGAGGCACTTGAAATTTTTGGTCAATGACTGTTAAGAAGGTTGAGGTTACTTTTAGTCCTTTTTGGGTGATCAATCAATTTATCAAACAATTACACACCCTAAATTAACCTTCGAGTGCCCTAAAGACATACACTTTGTTATAATGATATTATCTAATGCTCAAGTAAAAAGGTACTCCAAGGATGGAACCAAGGGATGCAAGTAGGGCGAACCCTTCCTTTGAGGCGTTGTGTTAGCAGTGCCTCTTAACTACCCTTGAATTCCTTTAAGGGGTGTCCCCCTCCTTAAAGTATCAAGTCACTCAGGAAAAAGTTAATATCACTGTTTCAAAGCGAGATAGGAGGGTTGGCACTGATAAAGAGATTGATGCCCATAGCCTTAAGGGTCCAAGTCCTAGTGCAGTGCCTATAGTGCGTGCTCAGTGCAGGAAGTGTGGATTCATCGCGAAAAGTAATTTTGCTTTTGAAAACTGCAATCAATTTATTCAAGCACTTCCTGTATATTTTCCTTTCTTTTCAAGAAATAATATGACCACTTGATTAATCTTTTCAAATCAGTTTAAGTGGTCTTCTTTAATTATGTTCAGATGCAATGCGTGTGTAGATAACTGATGTAGTAAGATAAGAAATGTGTACCTTGCTCCAGCACTCTTCTATTAAAAAATGCACACAATGCAGTAAGACAATTTAGATGCTGCTTAAGCAATCCTAGATAATCATCTTATGGATATGCAGCTTCTAGCAGACAGTTCGGATTTATTTTCTTTTTTTTTTTGTAAAAATAAATATGCAATCAAAAGATCTAACTACCACAGAAGGATCCTAAAATCTAAAGAATCGGGGACACTCGCACAAACTAGCCCCAGAGTACAAGGGTGAGAAAATAAATAACTAGGCTAATCCTAAAGAATCTATCCTAAAATTCTAAATCAGAAGTCTAAGAGGAAGAATCCTCCTAGATGGTCCTCCGTGCGTCTCCATGCGTGTGGGATCAAGGCCCACAAGCTCCTGTAATTATCTTTGCGTATAGACGTCGCTTAAGGTAGACATCGTCTCTTAGCTACGCTTGTCGCCTTGTCAGATTCCTCTCACAGGAAAGATAAGGAATGATCAGATAAATGTGCAACTTAGAATAATTAGAAATAAAGTCAGGTGAATTTATTACGTCAATTGCCTCCCCGGCAATGGCGCCATTTGGTAGAGAGAATTTCGCTTTCAACAATTAATATTAAGATAATTAGTCCTTGTATCACAAAAGGTGATGGAAAATCTCTCAATCAACACATAAAATATTTCAAACCACTAGGATCAGGTCGTATCCACAGGGAGGAACGATTGCAATAAATTCACGAGTGTAGAGCTATCATTTTTGCAGAAGTATTTGCGAAATTAATTCAATGAATATGCTGCTTTCAATGTCTCTTCCAATTTCATGAGAAGTTCAGGGCTATTTATATAAATTTCATGTCAGAAATCAAGTTCCAAAAATATGTAGATGATGCATGTTTGTGGCATGTCATATAATTTTTAGTTGCATGCAAATTTGAATCCAATTTCAATGTTAAATGATGTGCATAACATAAGTCAAAAAATTTCAAGAAAATGTAAGTGTATCCTTGCAATTTCACTTCGATTTAATATTCTAAAAATAAAAAAATCCATCTCTCTTCAATGGCATGCAATGTAAATATTAATTAAACCCAAAACAGAGGAAATCTTCCTCTCATGCGTGCGCAAAGAGGAGGCGATGGCGAGCTGCAGGAAGCTTGGAGGAGGATAAGCACGACGAGAGCTTTCCGATGGTGGTGGTGACGCTCCGAACGGTGGCCGGCGGTGTCGCCGGCGACGTGGAGGATGGTCGATGTCGGTGGCGGCTCGCCAGCGTGTGCGAGCTGCTTCCGACCTTCAGAGGGTGTGCCTGATCTCGTAAGGGTGCAGCGAGTCTGTTGGAGTCAATGGCACGAAGTTTCGAGGCCTGTAGACGCGGCTGCGTGGAGGTGCTTCACGGTGACTTTGGGTTCTTTCAGTCTGTTGGAGAATAAGACGAAGAAGAAGGAGAGGAGGAGGACTGCTGCGTGGATGGCGCGTCGCACGCGAGGGGTGTGTGCGCAAGCATGCACATGCACACTAGGAGGGTGCACGCGATGGTGCTATTGTGCGAGGAGTGGCTGCTTTACACACGGCCGTGGCGGCCTACGGGTGTGGCTACGTGCAGGTGTGGGTGTGCGCGGTGAGGGGGGGGCGTGCACGGTGGGGCTGCTATTCGCTAGCAGGAGCACGGGAGTGGTTGTGTGGCAGTGCGCTGTCATCGCATCGCCGATCGACGAAGAGGAGGTGGTGGCACCTCGGTGCACGCTGAGAGGGTAATAGTGCACGCAGCTTCCACGGTGCAGGCTCTGCTTCACGATGTAGAGGAAGGGAGTGGATGGATCCCCCTCTATCAAGGGGAGTTGTGCCTAAATGGCTCTCCTGTTTATTTCTCTCGTCGTGAATCTCGACCAGTGACTCGCCCGGCGAGTTAATCTAAACTGCTGGGGCGTTGCGCTGAAGTCTGGCGACGAGGGTGCGGTCTGTTGCAAGGGAAAAAAATAAAAAGAAAATGGGTTATTTACAGAGATATTCCAAAATAATGCATGTAATGCATGTACGTCACCATAATTATATTACCTTCTATTACATGTGAACGTAATGTATAAAACAAGCATGCCATCATATTTATAAACTAATCTATTTATAAATCTAAGTATGCTATGTACAAGTAGAAATCCTTCTAATATCTAGGTATTTATGTGTTCAATTAGCCCACAAATGTGGTCTCATCACCTCGCACTCCACGCCCTCACCCTTGGGCACTGCACCCACGCTGGGGTCTGTACGTTGCAGCTATGTGCCTCACGCGCACCCAAGTAGGTCCGACTGCACCCCACCTCAATCCTGTAGCGATGTAGCTCCTCATGCTACGTGGTGAGCCCTGCATTGCACGTTCTTGCCCTGCGCCTGCACCTACCTCGTGCTTGCACTAAGCCATGCACCCAATCTCTCTCTTCTCTCCTTGCACGATGTGCACTGAGCAGGAAGAACGAAGGAGGCACCCCTTTCATCCTCGCAGAGTGTGCACTGAGTGGGAAAGCGAGGGAAGTGCCCCTTCTTTCCCTCACTCATCTCTCTCTGGCACAGTTGGGGTGGGGGTGTCATTCGAGGAACAACTGTGGGAGCTCGAGCATAAGGGTCAATGCAACCCCTCAGGTGGGAGGGGTTTTTATGGTGTTAGGTTTAGGGTTTTGGGGGTTGGTAGGGTCGGGAAATATTTATAGTTTCTTCCCTCTGTAGTTTTCCTACTTCTACTAGGAGGGGTGAGATCAGTGTGACGTAAAAAATGCGTAAATGAAATATAAAGCAATCTCAAAAAGACAATCACACAATGTACACAAAAGTTTTTAGGTGGAAACCCAAACCGGGTGAAAACCATCACCTAACCCTCTCGAGTTAGGATTTTCCGATCAACCTAGTTGATCAAATCCACTAAACGAATCACTTTAAAACGAGGGTGATTCAACCTCAGTACAACCACGCTACAAGTACGAGGGTAGCGTTCCTCAACCCCTTCTCTCCACGAGAAGGATTTTGTCCCACGAAGGAGACGGGAATTCGCAAAGCGAATACCCAACCAAAAGACAAAGGTAAAAAAAACAACAAACCTATAGAGCCAACAAAGTAATAAACCTAAGCTTCTATAGGATTTAGGAAACTCCCCTTTGCAAGGAGTGCGTCGACGATGACGCGGTGCGTGAGCCACGCGACGGCGCAACTTCGCTCTCGTGAACTACGGCGGGAGAGCGGGTGCGCAACAGCTTGATGCTCTCAAGAGAATGGTGCTTGTGCTTGGAGAGCAAGAGCTAGCTAGGACACAAGAGAGTGGAAAGTGTAATACAAATTGTTTCTTGTGTATCTTGGTCTCTCTAGGTGTATCTTGGTGTGTAAAGGCTCCCCTCTATTTATAGAGGCCTTAGGAAGGCTTTGGAAGGCTTAAGAAAGGTTCTATAGCCGTTGGGAATAAAGCCCAAGTGAATCAGCCCGAAATCAGGAACAATCATTGTTCTGACAGGCTTATCAGACGTCTAATTCTAGCATCAGACTGTTGGTGCTAGAGCACCACGATCATTTGTTTTGATGATAACAAAACACGTGTTATTTAACATTTGCAATTTGAGTCCTAGATTTTAGGTCAATTGCAAATGTGGACGTGTTTAGACGGAGTTCGAGCTCGCATCCAGGACGGATTGGAGGAGCTTGACGGAAAACACAGGAGGTTCGCGTGGAGCGAAAGATTGGAGATGGAAGACAAGAAGAATAGGATAGATTCTTTTTTATCCTTTCATGTATCTCTTGTATTTATTTTCTTGCTCTTTTTGATTCCTTAGAACATTATGTTAAAGAGCCTCAAAGTACCCTAAAAGTAGTCCTAGGAACACCTGCACAACCCTAGGATACTTAGGTTTTCTGTAGAATACCTAGAAAACCAATATAGGGCTCAAACAACATTTCCAGACGTCTAATCCCAAAATCAGACGTCTGATAAAGAATTTTAAGACGGCTGACTGTTGTTTCAGACGTCTGATAACTGTTAGGCTGGACATAGTTAGTTCTGTCTGATAAAATCAGACATCCAGACCTTAGACCAGACGTCTTAGGAGACGTCTGATGACTTTGCCAGACGTCCAATTAGTGGACCGTTGGCTGGCTTCGCAAACACTCTATATATGACCGTTAGAGCCTTATCAGACGTCCATAGGACTGTCCAGACGTCTGATAAATGACCATTTTGCCTCAGCTGACCCAAAATCTCTTCTCAGAGATTTTCTAGCCGTTGCAACGTTTGGAAATCAATTCCCACAGTAAAAGTAGGTTTCCAGACGTCCAGACATAGTGCCAGACGTCCTATATGTCGTCTGATGGACTTGCACAAAAACCCTGTTTAGATCTGATTCAAGTCAGGGAGAAACCCGCATAGAATCAGACGTCTGACATTGGAATCAGACGTCTTAAAGTGGCCTTCCAGACGTCTGATGCCAGAGTTAGACGTCTGATAACCCTGTCAAATGCAATCATTGTCCTGATTTCGGCCTGATTCTCTTGGGCTTTGCACCCAACGGCTATGGAAGCTTTTCCAAGCCTTCCAAAGCCTCTATAAATAGAGGGGAACCTTTGTAACACAAATACAACAAGAGACACTTAGAAAAACACATATACACACCTTGCAATACACTTTCAAACCTTTTGTGTCTAAAGAAAAGACTCTCTTGCTCTCCAAGCTCAAGCTCCATCATCTTGAGAGCATTCAACCGTTGCGCACCCGCTCTCCCGGCGTTGATAACGAGAGCGACGTAGCGCCATCGCGTGGCACACGCACCGCGTCATCGTCGACGCACTCCTTGCAAAGGGGAGTTTCCTATTTCCTATAGAAGCTAGGTTTAATTTTGTTGGCTCTATAGGACTGTTATTTTATTTTATCTTTGTATTTTGGTTGGGTATTCGCTTTGCGAATTCCCGTCTCCTTCGTGGGATAAAATCCTTCTCGTGGAGAGAAGGGGTTGAGGAACGCTACCCTCGTACTTGTAGCGTGGTTGTACTGAGGTTGAATCACCCTCGTTCAAAGTGATTCGTTTAGTGGATTTTGATCAACTTGGTTGATCGGAAAATCCTAACTCGAGAGGGTTAGGTGGTGGTTTTCACCCGGTTTGGGTTTCCACCTAAAAATACCTGTGTACATTGTGCGATTGATTTTTGAGATTGCTTTATATTTTTATTTCCGCAAGTTTATTACGTCACCCCTCCAAGTAGTAGGGAAGAACCTTCACAGACGTTTGGAAGTTCACTATAAGACGTCTGATTCAAAGGTCAGACGTCTGATTTTGGGCAGGTCTCTCCCTGACTTGGATCAGATCTAAACAGGGTTTTTACGCAAGTCCATCAGACGACATACAGGACGTCTGGCACTATGTCTGGACGTCTGGAAACCTACTTTTACTGTGGGAATTGATTTCCAAACGTTGCAACGGCTAGAAAATCTCTGAGAAGAGATTTTGGGTCAGCCGAGGCAAAACGGTCATTTATCAGACGTCTGGACAGTCCTATGGACGTCTGATAAGGCTCTAACGGTCATATCTAGAGTGTTTGCGAAGCCAGCCAACGGTCCACTAATTGGACGTCTGGCAAAGTCATCAGACGTCTCCTAAGACGTCTGGTCTAAGGTCTGGATGTCTGATTTTATCAGACAGAACTAACTATGTCCAGCCTAACAGTTATCAGACGTCTGAAACAACAGTCAGACGTCTTAAAATACATTATCAGACGTCTGATTTGGGAATTAGACGTCTGGAAAGTCTGTTTGAACCCTATATTGGTTTTCTAAGTATTCTACAGAAAACCTAAGTATCCTAGGGTTGTGCCGGTGTTCCTAGGACTACTGTTAGGGTTCTTTGAGGCTCTTTAACATGAAATATCTAAGGAAATAAAGAGCAACAAAAGAAATGAAAAATACAACAAGTACAAAAGAAGGAAATCTATCCTATTCTTCATTTCCTTCCATCTTCAATCTTTCGCTCCACGCGAACCTCCTCTGTTTTCCGTCAAGCTCCTCCAATCCATCCTGGATGCGAGCTCGAACTCCGTCTAAACACGTCCACATTTGCAATTGACCTGAAATCTAAGACTCAAATTGCAAATGTTAAATAACACGTGTTTTGTTATCATCAAAACAAATGATCGTGGTGCTCTAGCACCAACAATCTCCCCCTTTTTGATGATGACAAAATCGTAAATAATAATACATAAAAATCCTCCCCCTTTTTGACATTATCAAAAAGGTTTGATTGGTTTAAAATTCCTATAACTCCCCCTTAAAACATGCTCTTCTATGAGTTTCTTTTGACAAAGGTAATGTCCTCCCCCTTTTTGTAACAATGAGATAGCTATTATTTTTCTCCCCCTTTCTAAAGGAAATTTAGCTACCTTATATCTCCCCCTTAAAAATTGACAATTAGCTCATTAATTTTTAACTCCCCCTATCTAAATGCTTATAAAAAGATAGGGTTAAAAATTTTACCTCACCTACCATGGCCAATAAAATGGCCCGAATGGTGGTGGTGGATGCCACATCGGATGGGGCTCCCATCCGTAGCTTGGAGGCCCAGGCATCGGCGCCGGTCTCCAATCTGGTGGTCGACGTGCGGCGGGTTCGTCGTTTGTTCGCTGTCTCGTCGGTCTTCTTCTTCTCCTCCTTGGTCTACTCCTTAGTTCTCCCAACTTGAGTTGACCAGACTTGAGCTTGTAGGTCCAGTCCTTTATGTTGTAATTATCCCTGAACCCTACAAAACACGATTCTAATTCCTTTTTCGGTATCCAAGTGGGCTTGGATCCGGATTTGTTAGCGGGTCTCCTTGATGGAGATCCTTTCTCAACCTTAGGGCTATAAAAATTATCTACTTTATTGATTAATTTGTTGGAGTTTTCCCTAAGACATGCGATTTCTTTTTCTATAATATCCATCTTAGTCTTTAAATCAGAAATTTCTATTTTTAGACTAACATTTTCCTCAATCAATTTATTATTTTCATTGATGAGGTTTTGATTTTCTAATAATAGGTTATCAATTCTAGGATTAGCTTCTATGTCCTTAAGTTATTTTTCTAACCTATCATTTTCATTTTTAAGAAAACTAAGGTTCTTTTTAATACTTTTGTTTTCTATTTTAAGTGATTTACTAATCTCAAATAGTTCATTAAAAGCTTCTTGTAAATCTAAATTTACCTCATTGTCGCTGTCGCTTCCGCTTTCGCTGTCTCTATTGGTTCCTCTGGCCATGAAACCAAAGCAAGCGGTTTCTTCTTCTTTTTCTTCTTCTTCTTCCTCCGAGCTCATCTCTTCATGAGTGTCTTCTACCTTCCTCCATATCTCGTGGGCGGTAGTGCACTCTTGGATTTTCTCGAACTCTTTCGGACTCAACGCGCAATACAAGGCATTCATTGCCTTTGCGTTGAGTGAAAACTCTCGAATATGCAGCTGCGAGTAGCCTCCCGAGGGTTTTTCTGGGATCTCAAATGGCGTCTCGCATCTGGCCCAGATCGTGAAGTCGGTGGCTTGAAGCCAGGTCTTCATCCGCAACTTCCAGTAGGGGTAGTTGCTCCCGTCAAAGAACGGCGGACGGGTTGTGGACTGCCCCTCGGAAATCCTGCTTGTGGAACAGCTTCCCTCCATGATCTTCTTGCCGGGTGTTACTCCGAACTTGTAAGAACCTGCTCTGATACCAAATGTAGTTTTCCTACTTCTACTAGGAGGGGTGAGATCAGTGTGACGTAAAAAATGCGTAAATGAAATATAAAGCAATCTCAAAAAGACAATCACACAATGTACACAAAAGTTTTTAGGTGGAAACCCAAACCGGGTGAAAACCACCACCTAACCCTCTCGAGTTAGGATTTTCCGATCAACCTAGTTGATCAAATCCACTAAACGAATCACTTTAAAACGAGGGTGATTCAACCTCAGTACAACCACGCTACAAGTACGAGGGTAGCGTTCCTCAACCCCTTCTCTCCACGAGAAGGATTTTGTCCCACGAAGGAGACGGGAATTCGCAAAGCGAATACCCAACCAAAAGACAAAGGTAAAAAAAACAACAAACCTATAGAGCCAACAAAGTAATAAACCTAAGCTTCTATAGGATTTAGGAAACTCCCCTTTGCAAGGAGTGCGTCGACGATGACGCGGTGCGTGAGCCATGTGACGGCGCAACTTCTCTCTCGTGAACTACGGCGGGAGAGCGGGTGCGCAACAGCTTGATGCTCTCAAGAGAATGGTGCTTGTGCTTGGAGAGCAAGAGCTAGCTAGGACACAAGAGAGTGGAAAGTGTAATACAAATTGTTTCTTGTGTATCTTGGTCTCTCTAGGTGTATCTTGGTGTGTAAAGGCTCCCCTCTATTTATAGAGGCCTTAGGAAGGCTTTGGAAGGCTTAAGAAAGGTTCTATAGCCGTTGGGAACAAAGCCCAAGTGAATCAGCCCGAAATCAGGAACAATCATTGTTCTGACAGGCTTATTAGACGTCTAATTCTAGCATCATACGTCTGGAAGTTCACTATAAGACGTCTGATTCAAAGGTCAGACGTCTGATTTTGGGCAGGTCTCTCCCTGACTTGGATCAGATCTAAACAGGGTTTTTACGCAAGTCCATCAGACGACATACAGGACGTCTGGCACTATGTCTGGACGTCTGGAAACCTACTTTTACTGTGGGAATTGATTTCCAAACGTTGCAACGGCTAGAAAATCTCTGAGAAGAGATTTTGGGTCAGCTGAGGCAAAATGGTCATTTATCAGACGTCTGGACAGTCCTATGGACGTCTGATAAGGCTCTAACGGTCATATATAGAGTGTTTGCGAAGCCAGCCAACGGTCCACTAATTGGACGTCTGGCAAAGTCATCAGACGTCTCCTAAGACGTCTGGTCTAAGGTCTGGATGTCTGATTTTATCAGACAGAACTAACTATGTCCAGCCTAACAGTTATCAGACGTCTGAAACAACAGTCAGACGTCTTAAAATACATTATCAGACGTCTGATTTGGGAATTAGACGTCTGGAAAGTCTGTTTGAACCCTATATTGGTTTTCTAAGTATTCTACAGAAAACCTAAGTATCCTAGGGTTGTGCCGGTGTTCCTAGGACTACTGTTAGGGTTCTTTGAGGCTCTTTAACATGAAATATCTAAGGAAATAAAGAGCAACAAAAGAAACGAAAAATACAACAAGTACAAAAGAAGGAAATCTATCCTATTCTTCATTTCCTTCCATCTTCAATCTTTCGCTCCACGCGAACCTCCTCTGTTTTCCGTCAAGCTCCTCCAATCCGTCCTGGATGCGAGCTCGAACTCCGTCTAAACACGTCCACATTTGCAATTGACCTGAAATCTAGGACTCAAATTGCAAATGTTAAATAACACGTGTTTTGTTATCATCAAAACAAATGATCATGGTGCTCTAGCACCAACACCCTCAACTCTTTGTTCATCACGTAAGGTCCCCCAAACAAAACGTGAGGTTTCAAAAAAAAATCGTCTAGCCCCTCAATAAAGAGACAAAACTGTAGGGTCCCTATGTGGGTTGCACAAGGTGTAGAATTTATGAAAAACCCTACGAAATTTAGGAGCATCCTTCGAAACACTAGATATGGCAAATATTGTGAGAAAAATACGCTAAAACCCTTGGGGTCTAGAAATTTAACGAACGAACCCTCAGAAGGATCATTTCAGCTCCCTTCTGCTCTAGTGAAACCTTACCTTCCTCTCCTCTTTGGAGGGGGGTTGGCTGGGCCTTCACCTTATTAGTCCCCCAGTGGGGCTTCTTCTAAGAGTGGATCCTATTTTTTCTTCCTTTTCTGTGTTCTTTTTTTCCCTTCCTTTTCCTTTTTTCTTCGTACGGGTTTTGTGGCTTATGCTTTCTTTTGGTTGTTCTTTTGTTTTTTGCTCCTATCATGCCTTCTTTTCTTCGAGCTATGGCTTCTTTTGTTTTTTTTTTTTGTTTCTGTGGGTTGTGATTCTGCATGCCTTTGGCCTTTAGGGCCTCTTTTTAGGGCTGTGCTTCCTTGGATCTTGCTCTGATTGTGGTTTTCGACCTGATCCACCTTGAGATGGTTGTCATCCCTGAGGTGGATTAGGGTTTGGTTGGGACTCCGCTATGTTGGCCTTGGTTTCCTGGTGTGGTTCGCTTTCTCTTTCTTCTGGTTGTTTAATGCTTTTGTCCTCGTTGGCTTTCTCCATCTCTTTTGTTTCTTTTCTATGCTGGAGGGTTGTCTAGGGATGTCCATATCAGCACCCTTAGATTCCAAGCCCTCCAACTCTTCCCCACCAGATGCCTTGGGTCTGGTCCCACAATAAAAGCCTTCATTTGCTTCCGTGGTTGCGGTGCCCAGTCTCTTTGCTCTAAGCCCCTTTGTCGAGCTTTCCCTCTAAGTGCACGATTACATAGCAATTATAGGACTTAATCAACTTAAATTATGTTAGAACCTAACCTAACTTCTAGGTAATGCATTCATAAATTGCATAGCATGCATTTTAATCTTTTATTTAGTTGTACATAGAATAATACCATTCTACTGTGTTAATTGATGGTTATTCTTGTTTATAGGCAATGAGGAGCTTAGGAGATGTTCCTAACCCAAATAAAGCTGGATAGGAGTAGAAGCAGAAGCTGAGCTGGAGCTAAAGCTTGGGACTAAAGACAAAAAAAAAGGAAGATTGAAGACAGAGAGATAGAGAGAAATAAGATAGCTTGCATGGAATAATTGTAGAAGAAAAAGGACCCTAAATATCCCTATCCTTATCCTTAGAGCCCTAAGATAACCATATCCCAGCACCTAACCCTGAACCACCTCCATATTAGGTTAATTGGGCTTTAGAGCCTAAACAATGGATAACACTATCCATGTACCTATCCTTCCTATTCCTATTCTTGTCCCACTATCCACAACCCTAACCCACCTATCCCTAACCCAGTCCTCACTCTAGAAACCTATGTAGGCCCATACCACCGTCAATTGACTTAACCTGAGTCAATTGGGTCAGCCACCAGTCAATTGGGTCCACTTAGACCTGATTGAGCTAACCTGATATTGATTAGGCTCACCCAAGCCTAATTAGACCCAACCTAAACCTAATTGACCAACCTACACTTAATTAAGTGCATCACCACTTGATTGGGTGCTCCTAATTCCAATTAGGTTCACATAGAACCCAATTGGATCCATTCGAACCTACCATATCTTAATTAGACTCATTAAGTCTGATTGAACTTAACCCTGACCTATTTAGGTTCACTAGCATACTAATTAGGTTCACCACACCCACTCAATTAGACCCAACCCAATAACACTTAGGTTAACCCAACCTAATTAACACTTAAACCTACAAAATTCAAACACAACACCTCCCCTCAGCCTAGTCCACAATAACCTGGCTAGCCCCCAGCTAAAGTGGCAACCACAACCACCATAGCCTATCCCTCCTATGCGCAACCTAAGACCTACCCTTGCACTAGAAAAAGCCTTCCTCTTGGTCGCTGATAACAACCTAATTTATTACCTTAATTTGTTTTCTAGGGCTAACTTAGTAAAATCATGCATTAGGTTTATAAATATTTCATTTAGAGCATGCATGCATGTTTGAGCTTTGTATCTATTTTATACATAACCATCTCCTAATTTTAGTCTTTTGTGAATAATGAAGATGATAGGTCCTAGAGAATAAGCAACTTCAGAATAAAGTTGGAGAGAAGATGCTACTGCTTAGGAGCTTGAATTATTACTTTACAAGGAAGATCAAGACAAGAGCTCAAGTATTAAAGACAAGAAGAATTGAAGACAAGGGAGGACATATGTCCCTTCCTAATTCATCCCTATCTTTGACCCTTAGGACAACCTATTCCACCAAAAAACACCTTGTCCTAGACCTTCCTACTTTTAGAAAACCCAAACCTAGAATAATCCTAACCCTACAACCTTGATCCAAGGGCCTTTAAACATAACCACCCAAGCCTTATCCTCTTGGTGGCCAGCCATCAAGAAGAACATATCCTCTACCATGGCCGGCCACTAAAATCCCTATGGACAACAACCTAGCTACACCTCCCTTATCCACCATCAAAATTAGACCCTATGGCCTCCTTTGAACCACCATAGCTGGCCACCACTTGGCTTCCTAAGGACTCCACCTAAAAGAACATATCCTCTCCACAAAATCCGCAACAATCAACAAGCACCTAGACTTAATCTCCACCATCAAAACCACATCCTAAGGACCTAATACCACACACATGGCCAGCCATATTAGGCTTCCCTAGGAAGCTACTTGGCCTGCCAAGCATACCTTGCACACAAACCCTTGGATCACCATCCCAGGGTCAACAATCCTCTTGATTAGTTGGCCTAAAACTAACCCTTAGATCTAGATCCTATGACCTATATTTTTCCTACACGTCTATAAAAACACCTAGCCTCTACCACTTAGAACTCAATTAGCCTTAGATAATTTCCTATCATAGTTTAGTAGTAACCTTAGACCTATAGTGCATGCCCACCACCCTCCCTCTACATTCTCCTATCTTCATCTTCTTCCTCTCGGTGCCCTGGATTTGAAGCTCTGCCAAAAGCTTCGCACAAGCATTCACATTTCTTTCTTCGACTTCTATTTTATTATGTTCTTATATAACTTTGTAAGACTTGCCATTATTAGCAATAAAGTTATTCTTCATGTGATATCATTGCTTCCATTTTTAATTATTGCTTCCATCTTTATTAGCTTGCTATCTATTATATTGATTGATATTCTATTCCAAAAAAAGACAAAAGAAAAAAATCATTGTGAAAGGTTTTGAAAATAGCGACTACCATCTTGTATTTGACCTGGACTCGTTGTAGTTTGAAATTATAAATTTTAATTGATCGCTTTATTACATGCTACAATGATTTCATATTTTAAATCATGTAGTTTTAGTGATACCAGCCGCCACCTCCATTCTCTTCTTCCTCCTCCCATGACCTCTATTAGAACTCCACCTTAAAGACCTTCCTACCACCTAAGGATGTCCAGTACCTCTCTAGGTGGTCGGCCACTCCCTCCTCCGTTCTCCCATCCAAGGCCACCAACGACCTCCTCATAGAAGCACCATTGGTGCCCTCCTCCCCGATTTCTTCTAGGCGATTTCTTTGTTTATTTTCTATAATTTATTTTCATTGAAAGTTGTTTTTAGTTTTCTTTCTTTCTCTTTGGTCACGCCTAGGCTCCTCTCCATAGCCTTGGGCATGCCATCTTCTCCCTTGTGGCATGAAGGCAATCATTGTGACCAAGCTTAGCCACCACCACCCTCCATTACCAAAGGCTACTGCGAGCAAATCTCGGTGGGGTGGGACTTTCTAGTAGCTAATTTTATGTTCATGTTTCTTTTAAGCTTTCTTCTATGCGTGCTCATTTAAGCATTTATGTCATTATTTTGTTGATGCAATGAAAGTTCTTTCCATATGATCATGCGCTTGTGATAAAAAATCTGATCATATGTTGATTTCGCTACCATGATCATAATTGCCATCACCACACCACACGCCACCCTACAACCAAGGTAGGTTGGCTATCTACCCTAGCACCACCACCACCATGTTCATGCCCACCATCACCACCTTAGATTAGGGTATGGTTGTATTCATTTTGCGAAAATCCAACAAAATTACAAAAGAAAAAAATTGTAAAAAGAATGATAATCACAAGCCGTATTTCATTCTGAGTGGAAAATCAATTCGAACGCATTCTTGCCTCCCAAAGTTCGATTGAGTCTCACCTTTGAGTTTAGTTAAATTTTTCTTTAGGTTAATTCGTGCACTATATTACAACGCAGAAACCCATTGAAAACATGATTTTGCGCGAATCAAAACCTAACACTATGCAAATCGACTTTATGTGATGGTCTTCTTTGCACTTCCTTCTCCTTCGAGGAGGTCTCGAAACTCGACCATGGCTTAGCCTCTTCGGTCGTTGTGCGTGCTTGGGGCCCGAAGCCCTCTTTTCAAGCTATGAAGGATCATCTATCTAAAAAGGTTCGTCTTCATTGGACTTAACTCTGCTTTCTCTTGATCTTCATTACTGGCTTATTTGATGTGGTTTGTACGTGGATTTTTGTAAAATTTATGCTTGCGGCTCAATGATTTTGGATCGTGTTAGGATTCAGTTTATCAAATGGTCCCCGACGTTCCGTACGGATGGTTCGGTTTCTACTGCTCTGTTATGGGTTAGATTCCCAGGCTTGAACCCTCGTCCGCTTCACCCTAATACATTGCTTTTTATTGCCTATCAGATTGGCAATCTTGTTTATGTGGACCCTTGCATGGTGCAGGGCTTTAGGCCCAGATACCCGAGGGTTTGTGTTGAGTTAGATTTAATCCATCCTTGACCGGATTTTGTTTGGATCATTAATGGTGATGTTAAGATCAAACAACGTGTGGTTTATGAACGTGTTCCGCTGTTTTGCCCGCATTGTTTGAAGTTTGGTCATTCGTTGTTGGCTTGTTCCTCTTTCGCAGTTGTTGTTGATCCTTCAGCCACTCGGTCCCAGAGATGTTCAAGGGGTCTTGCGATTCCAGAATAGGGTGACTATATACTGGAGACATAACCTTTGACCCAACCCCCTGGGACTCCACCCCTATCCAATTGTGGAAAAGGTGATCGTTCTTGAACTATGGGAGCGAACTATGAGGTGCCTCTGTGTCATGATCCATGTTCTTCCTCCGAGGACCTGGGTATGGGCAATGATTCTTGTAAGTTGGACTATAATAATTCTTCCTCTACTCTTTTGGCGGGTTCGGATAACTCTCATCCCCATTCTGGTCCTCTGTCGGAGAAAAAAACTCGAAGGATTAGGTTACATCAACGTCGACGTCGTTGTTCGCCTCCGACCCCTCTGGATTCGGGGAAGGAGATGCTCGTGGTTTCTGCACCGGATCTCCCTAACCCCGCTCAGGTGATAATCTCTACTCTTGTGATGGATGAATATTTTCCCTATTCGACTGAGTATACTTCTACTACAATTTTTGAGAAAACCTCCGGCGTTTCGACTCCGTCAGTTTATTCTGATTTTTTGAACAACACTCTCATTTGACTTCAAGAATTTTCTGTCGTTGTTTTGCACTACTCCATATTATGTCTTCCGAATTTCTACATGCGAAGTACTGTCTTTGGGAACACGTCTTCTGCCAAGGATGTTTTTAATGCTAATACTATCCAATTTTTAACTTCCATGTTAGGAACAAATGGCAGATTTGACATGTTTAATTTTAATGACAAAGGGATAAAGCTTGTAGAAGATTGGAATCCAAAGGTCGAACTCAATCACTGTCGTGAGCTTAGTTGCGGTATCTACCTCCCTCGACCCACTCCCCATCCTGATCCTGACCCCTCTCTCACTACGAAGATTCTTGATGATGGAGGGTTCGATTATTTGAGCGATGATGGGAACAATCTATATGCTAAGTCAGATGATGAACCTCCAGGTTCTTCGATTTTTAAAGATATTGATGCTAAACACATTTTGGGGTTGACACATGTGGCACACTCTTCATTCATGGCTAAGACGAGCCCGGGGGAGGGGGGGGGGGTCAGTCCTCGATGGATTTTGCTAGGGTCACCTAAAGTTGATCCAAGTCCCTTTCCAACTCCTTGATTTGATGAACGTCTCTTTTGGAATTGTAGGGGTATTCGTAATATCCCTACTTTGAATAGGCTTAAATCTTTGATCACTGCTAACAAATTGCAATTACTCTTTCTTCTTGAACCCTTTACACAGATCTCTCATGCACCTCTCATTAAGGATGAAATCCAATTCGATCACTATTTGGAGATCCTGCCACACCTAATATCTGGTGCTTTTGGAAAGATCCTATCAACATCACCTGCCTCTTTGCCATGACTCAATCCTTGACGGTGGAATGCCGATTTTCAGGTAGGTCCACCAATATCTTTGCTATCGATGCTTCCTACAACCCTGATCTTAGACACTATCTCTAGCACTATTTATCGCTCTGAATCAGGGTTTTAAAAATGGTACGTTGCAGTATAGCCGATAAAGCGCGAAAATAATAATATTTATATTTGAATGGAAATCCGTGGTTGAACGCAGAGAGTAAGTAGTAAATCAATCTCAAGATCACAATTCTAAGTAAAAGATATAAGCAATTGCGATCAAAACTTATTCAAGAATGATATATCAATAATTCAAGTATCAATATGCAAAAATGGTGCGTTAAAATGGTGATTTGAATAACTAATTAACCCTTTTAATGTTAAGCTTCAAATATATCAAATGTATCAATAATGATTATCAACTAATATTCCATGTCAGTTAAGTATCTCAATAATGCAACAGTAGCCTAGAACTAGCAATAGAGGCAAAGGCCTCTCTTCTCCTTCAAGCCTTAAGGGAGAGGTGCACAGTACAGCACCAATAGAGGAACGAAGGTCCTCTCATCTTTTCTCTCTCAGAAAAGGCAGACTAGACCAGACCCGGGTATTTGGATTAGGGCCTAGACTCGCATGGCATGAGCGTGGGTGAGGGCACGTGCGTGGAGTGTGTGACCAGGACCTCACCTCGGTGCTCTCGG
This sequence comes from Thalassia testudinum, assembly GCA_037157565.1. Taxonomy (NCBI): domain Eukaryota; kingdom Viridiplantae; phylum Streptophyta; class Magnoliopsida; order Alismatales; family Hydrocharitaceae; genus Thalassia; species Thalassia testudinum. Next base: position 43,916,016 of record JAZHRO010000067.1, on the reverse strand, counting down.
AGGCAACCGGTAGAGATCACAAAATGAACTTTTGTGTTGCACGGGCTTCAGCAACTCACGAGGTGGGACTATCCCACCTGCTTCATTCCTTCGCACAGCAGCAGGTGATGAAGCTCTAGATTTGAGTCAAAGATGAGGCTTACGTCATCAATTGCGGACTTGGAGGGATGCTTGGAAGGCGTCCGCAACACCTGGAGTAGAGAGCACTGAAGAACATGCTCTGAATGTTGTGAATGGGGTTGGAGAAGGTGGAGGCGGCGGCGGAGCTCCGGTCAGACCTGAAAAGCAAGAATACGGCCTTATGCTCCCGTCAAAACAAGTTTAGGAGGCTCACCGTGTGATGGCGAATGTGATAGGGGGTTTGGTGTGATGTGAGAGTGTATGCATGAGTGCGTCGACGTTGGAGAGTAGGTGCGGTGAAGGGGGAGTTCGACAAAGGAGTTGAGGGACTAATTGGCCCAAATATGTTGGGGCTTTTGGTCAGCGGAGAATGGCGGAAGTGGGGGCACGGGCTCACTGGAGCCCTTGCCGGAGGCGAAGAAGATGGAGGGGGAGATAAGTGATTGGCAGTCGTGCATGTGTCGTGAGTGTGGGAAAGAGAAGTAGAGGGAAAGAGAAAGATGTAGAGGGTCTTAGGAGAGATAGTTGAGGCCAATAGCCTTCAGTTACGACTAACCGAAGTCGGAGAAGATGATGGAGCGGGAGGACGGCGTCGACGAATGAGGCAAGGAGATGTCCTCTCTTTGGCCGGAGAGGATCGCGAGGAAGAACTTAGGCCATCCAATTTGATGGTTGGACGACCAAAGGAGGGGGATCCAGAGAGGTTGCTGGATCAAGGATGTTTGGTGGTCGGAGAGGTTAGATTAGGGTGATTTGGCTCACCAAAACTTGCTAAGGAGCAAGGGTTCTTGCCCCTGATCCTTTTATAGGCCTAAAAAGAGGAGCTCCAAGCTTGGAAACAAGCTTGCGAAGCTCGAAAAGTTCGTGCAAACTTGATACCCACATCTTCCATGCGTTCGCATGGAAGATTGGGAATGAATTAGGATTCATGGTTAGGTTTAATTGGAAGGAAATTCCTTAAGGAATCTCCCTTTCAATTTTGGGAGAGTTTGATTGAGAATCGAACGAGAAATCCTCGCTTGAATCTTGACGGAGATTGGTGTGTTCACACCAATGGTGGAAGGGACCTAAATGTGAAGCTGATGAAAAAGTTAGGGACCTATTTGTAAATAATTCAAAAAGTTAAGGGTCATTATGTGATAAAATGAGTCTGTCTGGACTGGAATATAAACTAGGTCAAGGTGATCTTTGATTGGGTCTAAATTTTGGTACAAACCTAATTTAGACCCAAAGAATCTGATTGTGAAGTTGTATTTAGGTTTTGACTAAGTTTAACTGGGTAAATTGCATAGAAATCCAAATTAGGGCAACTATCTGTCTGATACTCTATTTTAGGTCAAAATGGGTTCCAATGGACAAATTAAAGATACCAAACCTTATAGAATATTTTTATATGATTTATAGATGGTTTAGGTGAATTTTATCTTGACCAGAATCTTAGTAAATTAAGCTGGTCTATTTTTAGGGTTTCAGATGTTATTTAATTCTCGTAATACGTGAAAACTCGTTACTGTCTACATGGACCCACTTATTAGACATTAATGACCATATGTCCTTTAATAAACCTCTGAAATACCCCATGGTTATTCTGTATTTGTGAAGTGCGATTAAAATTGTAGAAATAACCCTGATTTCTCTTCTTCTCAAAATTGATCATTATGCTTATATGACCCTTTGATGGTTATGTAGGAACTTTTATCAACTTTATCAGACCAAATTGAGCTAGTTATGGCTCATAATGGTGTTCTCATCATACCCCCATGCCTAGCTTTTGTTAGTCTCTTAGCAAAATTTTATGGACCAAACCAGATATCTAGGTCAGATGTAACCGTCAAGATGCCCTACTGAGCCGCATCTCTAGGAATCAAATCTTAATACCAACAATAGGCCTAGAGGTACTTAAGTACCAGCCCAGATCCAGACCTGACTAGCTTTCGCCTTAGTCTACCGTAAAGATTTCTAAGGCTTGCAGGAACTAACCTAAGGATCGTTGGACCCAGCAGTTAAAACACCCGTGCTTGTAACATGGTTAGCCTAGGTTCAGTTTGCCAGTGCATTTTCTAAGAGAGAGATGGAAGAATTTTCATTTGTGGAGAGCTTTCTCTCTCTTTTTCTTTTCATTATATTTTTCCTTAGATCCATCCTCAGATTAGCCTTAAACACGTTCTGTATCGGATTCCTTGTCCCCACCATCAATCCTCGTAGGGTCCCTGACAATCGATGCTTTGAGATAGCATCACCCATGGCAACCTCCAGAACCCTAGCTTTCGACACTTCAGGATAGTGTCGCCCATGGCGTTCTGTAGCTAAATCCAGACCCTGGCAATTGACATTTCATGATAATGCTGCCTATGGCATCTGAACCAGCACAAGGTGCTTACGTGCCCTTGGTAGGATATTTAGATATCCTAGGAGACAAGCAACGAGGGGACGGTATGTTATTGTGCATCTTCAAGGGGAATTTCCTACCTCTCTACGCTGAGAACTCGTCCAAATCAACTTGTGTTTTTTAGCCACTCCTAATCTAGATCTTAGGACCATTTTCAGAACAACATAGATGCTATTTGGCATGATTTCATATTTAAGTGCATTGAACCAGACTGTGTGTGATTTAGGGTACTTAAGTTACAAAGTCCCACAAACCAGAGGTCAACTAACGGGGCCAAATACTACTTAAGCCTTAGACCTAATACACAAGCTTTGCATTTTCCTCAACCTCTTGAGGACTAATCCAAATCTTGACAAGTACGTGACTGTTTAAATCTTAGAACAAATCCAAGAGGCTTAAGGTTGGTATTTGCCACTAATCCTTTAAGTTTTAGCCTTCTAGGTCTTAATTCATCATTCAATTCAACCTAAAAGTTAGGTAAGTTTCATATTATTTTGAAGGGACTCCATTTTTTTCTTTATCTTTTTGCTCCTTTCTTTTCTTTTCAATTTTCCTCTCCTTTTTCTCATTTTTCTCTCAAATGAACTTTCTTCAACCTCCATTTCTTTTTTGTGTGAAATACTTTAGTGAGATTTGATTTTCATGGCATTTTGCACTTTAATACCCCCCATGCCTACGATTTGCAATGTTTTTATTGTAAATTAGGTGGGTTCGAGTTCCTCTCTGGATTGATATCGTAGGACGATAGCTTTCCTTTTTGTTTCAAAAAAAAAAAAAGGTGGGTTTGAGTTCAGCTTAGATCATACATTAGAACAGGTTCAAAGGGTGGGTGGATGGGTTGGGTTGACTGTTGCGGATGATTTCAAGCTCTAGTACATGTACTAGAGGTGAAGTTGGCTGTTCTAATGGACGAACCCTAAAGTGCAATATGATTTCAATGAAGAGATATGTAAAAAGGATTTCAGGTTTTTTTTTTTCAAAAGATGATGTGTTGCCTCCCATTAAGTGCTAAGTTTAACGTCATCAACTGGGTGCAATAAGCTCAGGGAGAATGGAGATCAAAAGATAACTCATCCACGTTTAGGTCGGTGAGTTTGACGAATGGTTTGAGTCTCTGACCATTCATGATAAAAGGTTTAGAATTATGGTTGAGTTCACTAATTTCATCAGCTACATTTCCAAATATTCGTCTCACCAAGAATGGTCCAATCCATTTAGATTTGAGTTTGCCTAGGAAGAGTTTGAGCTTGGCATCAAAGAGCAGGACTTTTTGACCAGGGTGGAAAGATTTTCGCACAATGTGCCTATCATGGAAGGTTTTGACCCGTTCTTTGTAGATATGCAAGTTCTTGTACGTGTCATTGCATAGTTCCTCGATCTCACTCATTTGCAACCAGCGGTGTATTCCAGCCTTCATCAGATCCAGATTACACTTCTGTACTGCCCAATAGGCCTTATGCTCCATCTCTACAGGAAGGTGACACATCTTTCCGTACACTAATATGAAGGGAGACATGCCTAATTGGGTCTTGTGGGTGGTCCTATAGGCCCATAAAGCTTTCGGAAGGCGAGTAGACCAATCCTTCCTATCAAGCCGAACAGTGACCTGAAGGATCTTATTGATCTCTCGATTTGACAGTTCTGCCAATCCATTAGTCTGGGGGTGGTAAGGAGTCGAGATCCGATGCGACACCTCGTACTTCATCAGGGATTGGAAGTGTACATTGTTGAAATGAGACCTGCCATCGCTGACGATGGCCTTAGGAACCCCAAATATGAAAAAGATGTTCTCCTCGATGAATCGGAGAACAACTTTATGATCACTAGTTCAAGTGGGGACAGCTTCGATTCATTTAGAGACGTAATCAACAGCGAGCAAGATGTATTCGAAGCTGTTAGATCTAGGAAAGGGTCCTATGAAATCGATTCCCCATATGTCAAAGATTTTGCACACAATTATTGGGTTCAAGGGCATCATATCTTGCGGGCCCATGTTGCCGAGGGTCTGACAACAAGCGCATGCCCTACAATACATGTGTGCTTTGAACATTGTGAGCCAGAAGAACCCACACTGGAGTATTTTTGCTGCGGTTTTATGCCCAGAGAAATAGCCACCTCAGACCTTTTGTGACATAATGAGATCACATCACTGACCTCATTGTCAAGAATGCATCTCAGGATTACTTGATCATTGCCAATGTGGAAGAGAAATGGTTCCTCCCAAATATAGTACTTGGCCTCAAAAATCAGCTTATCCCACCTGGAAGTCGCCCAATCTGGCGGGACTTTCCCTGTAACCAATTAGTTCACTATATCAGCAAACCAAGGGAGACCGTGAATGGCTAGTAGATGCTCATCCGGAAAATATTCGGTGATCAGACCAGACGGATCGATGACTGAAGAAGGAAGATGGGATAAATGGTCAACTACCATATTTTGTTTTCCTACCTTGTCGAGAATCTCGAGATCAAATTCTTGCAATAGTAAGATTCAACAGATTAATCGAGGTTTTGCATCCTTCTTCGGGAGTAAGTGCCTCACAGCAGTGTGATCTAAGTAAATGATGACACGGGAGCCCAGAAGATAAGATCTTAATTTCTCTAGGCCAAATACTACTGCTAATAGCTCTTTCTCAGTAACCGTGTAGTTATGCTGAGCCCCGTCCAGCATCTTGCTGGCGTAGTAGATGACCACAGGTTTCTTGTCAACTTTCTGCCTAAGCATCACCCCTACTGCGTAGTCAGATGCATTGCAAATGATCTCAAAAGGTAGAGGCCAGTCAAGGGATTATAGGATTGGTGCTTGAGAAACTTGATCACGTAGGCTCTCAAATGCGCGAGTGCACTAATTGATGATCTCGAAAGGGACATCTTTTGAGAGAAGATTAGTCAGAGGGTTCATGTTTTTCGAGAAATCAAGAATGAAACGACGGTAAAAATTGACATGCCCCAGAAAAGAGAGGATGCCTTAACCGAGCTAGGCATGGGTAGTTTAGAAATCAAATTATTCTTGGCTCGATCAACCTAGATGTCATTCTTAGAAACAAGGTGACCCAGGACAATTCCCTCATGAACCATGAAATGGCTCTTTTCCTAGGAAAGAACCAAATTCATGTCGATGCAACGCCTAAGGATTTGGACCAAGTGCAAGAGGTAATCATCAAAAGATTCCCCAAATATCGAGAAGTCGTCCATTAGGACTTCAAGGTATTCACCTACCATATCTGAGAATATGGCAAAAATGCATCGTTGAAAGGTAGCAGGTGCATTGCAGAGATCGAAAGGCATCCTACGGAACGCATATGTCCCGTAGGGGCAAGTGAAGGTGGTCTTCTCTTGGTCCATAGGATAGATTGCCACCTGATTATAACCGGAGTACCCGCCTAGGAAGCAGAAGAATCGATTTCCCGCTAGTTTCTCGAGTATCTAATCAATGAACGGAAGTGGGAAATGATCCTTCTTCATGGAGGCATTCAGTCTTCTATAATCAATGCAGGCTCTCCACGAGTTCGCTATACGGGTCGGTATGGTCTCTTCAATTTCAATCGTGATCACGGTGAGTCCTGCCTTCTTAGGAAAAACCTGGATTGGACTCACCCACTAATTGTCGGAGATTGGGTAGATGATCCCTGCATCTAACCACTTGATGATCTCCCTCTTCACGACTTCCTACAGATTGGGATTCAGACGTCTCTGCCTTTCACAGGATGGTCATGCACCCTCTTCGGTATAAATGCGGTGTGTGCAATACGAAGGGCTAATGCCAGTTAGATCATCAAAAGTTCAACCAATGGCTCTCCGATGCTGCTGGAGGACAGAAATCATATGTGTTTCTTGATCATAGGTGAGGTGGGAATTGATAATCACAGGAAATGTCTGATCGGAACCCAAAAAGATGTATTTCAGATGATCGAGAAGAGGCTTCAGTTCCATAACGGGATTATTAACAGCAGTAGGCGGGTTGGGATGGGCCTTAGAAGAAAAGGTGGGAGAAGTGGGTGGGTCTAGATCAGTGCTAGGCTCCTTTATCTACGAGGTATGATCTGTTTGGGGTTGAGGATCAGGGATAATTGGGTCATCCTCGGGAAACGTGTTCTCAACCACAGAACTAATGTCGCATACTTGTTCCACTGCCCCGCAGTTAATTCCTTTATGGGCCTTAAATATATCAAGTTTTAGTGTTTTGTTTCTGAATTTCAATTCAATCTGGCCCTCTTCGCAATTAATGTTCACCCAAGCTATTGCTAAGAATGGTCTACCAAGTATAATTGGTGTATTCTTCAGATTCTTAGGAGTCTCCATATCCAACACAATGAAGTCCATAGGAAAGTAGAAATCACGGATCGGAACTAGAACATCCTTGAGAACTCCTCTAGGTGACTTGATTAATCGGTCAGTTAATTGTAGAGTGACCTCAGTCGATTTTAGCTTAGTCTCCTCGAAATGATCTAGGAGGGATGTAGGGATCAAATTGATGGAAGCTCCTAAGTCTAAAAGGGCTTTGTCGAACTCTAAATCATCGACCTTGTATGAAATCAGAGGGGTACCAGGGTTTTTTGCCTTAGGCAGGAGTCTTCTCAAAATGATGGAATTGGCTTGCTCCGACAGTACAATTAGATTCTCGCCTTTGGTTCGTGGCTTACGCTTAGGTGTACATATGTCCTTCAGAAATCTCGTATAAGCTGGTACGTGGCGAATCGCATCGATCAACGGGATGTTTATTTAGACCTGCTCAAAGAGCTTGACCAGGTCCTCAAGAGCCACAAGTTTGGTTCCTTTTTCCTTTGGTCAAGGCCTCCAGAAATGGAACCTTTGCAGGTTCCTCTAGAATTGGTCCAGGTCTTTGATTTGGGACAGAGGTATCCTGGATAACCAACCTAGGGTTTTGGTACGAACTACTAGGCTGAGAGTGGCTTGGATAAGGTGGGTCCTGAGTTGTTTTGCCACTACGAGTGGTAATAGAGTTTAGTCCTACCTGGTTCTGGGTTGAGGTAGGCAAAAGAGGTGGTTGTTGTTGATAACCCGCGTATGATGTTGAAGCCTCCATCTCGTCAGGTGATGGAGCAGAAGGGGCTTGATAGACATAGTGAGCCTAGCCTTGAGTCTAGTTCATAATGTGCCTCTGGTTCGGCACGTTATTTGGATTGTGTAGAGGTTGCGAAGGGAGTGCACCAGGTTGGTGGGGATTTTCCATTTAGACGAGTTAATTGTGAACCTCTGTGATCTTGTCTTTGTGCTATTTTTGCATAGCCGCATTCGTCTTTTGAATGTAAGCTAGAGTTTGAAGGATAAGAGTCATTTGATCTTCTCGAGTTGGCTCAGTTTGGTAAGTTGGCTTGGGTCGAGGCTGAGGTGGCTAATATGGATGAGAAGCTTGTGGTCAGGGCTGATATTGTGGTCTCTAGTTTTGATCGTTCCCTGACCACATGAAATTAGGATGATTATGCCATCCAGGGTTGTAGGTGTTTGAGAAAGGATCATTTTGGATGGTGTTGAGGTCCTTGCAGGTCTGAGGAACCTCAGAGAAATTAGAAGATGATGGTTCAGAGTTCCCACAACTAGAGTAGGTAGATTCGGAGTTTCCTTTGAACCCTAGATCAGATGGGGGTGGATATGGATCCATTCCCTGAGAAGATTGGTGGTAGATATTATGCATAGCCTCCCTCCCAGTGGGTGGTTGTGCGAACGGGTTTTGCACAGAGGTGGCTCGCTGTAGATGTCGAGTTAGCTCATCTACCTTTTTCTCAATGATTGAGTCCTTGTCTAGGCTACTAGCCATTAACTCCAAGTTGATGGAAGAGGACAGGCCCTGTGTCTCATGTGCTCCCCGCGAATTCGTCAATGCATGGGCATTTGTCCGGTCGAACATGCCCATGGATTCATTATTGATGAAGTTCTCATACATGTTCTCGAGAATCTCTCACATGGTATCTTCGTGTTGACCCATGATGTTTCCTCCATAGGTCGCATTGACGAATAATTGAATATCCTCAAGGAGTCTCTAGTAAAAAGACTGGACTTGTTCCCATTTGGGAACTCCGTGGTGGGGGCACTTTTGCATGGGATCTAGAAAGTGATCCCATGCCTCATGAAGCGGTTCTCCTGCCTGCTGCATGAAATGTGTGATTTGGTGCCGTAGAGTATTTGTCTGACTAACAGGGAAGAACTTTTTCAGAAACTTGGATTGCAGTTCAGCCCATGTGTTGATTGGACGAGTTAGGGTTTGGTACCAGTGAGCAGCCTTGTCCTTGAGAGAGAAGAACATTTTCATGAGCAAGATATCTCGATTATGAGCTTCTGACTCAAAGGTCTAGGCTAGATGCTTGAGTTGCTTGATATGCTAGAAGGGATCTTCGGAATTAAGCCCATGAAATTTAGGAATAGCATGAATCATGTTGGGCTTGAGTTCATTATCAGGACCTCCAGCTGAAATTTGGACTCGAGGTTCGATCACCACCGCAGCGGGATTGTAATGATCTCACATCATAGGACATTGCGGTGGATTCATAAAGGCTTGGAATAGATCGTTCAGGTGCTGAAGCTGATTCTGGAGATTGTTTTCTTCTTTTGCTAGGTGTTCCATGATTGTGGATGGAGATCTAAGCTCAGATGAATTAGAAGAGATCGATTTGGTTGGGTTGTTGCATAAACAGAGAGGTTGAGGCTTGGCCTCGACGAGAGTGCATAGCTAATGGAGGCCTCAAGGGTGGTCTTAGGGACCTCCTCTCAAACATGCACCGATGGAGAAGACGAGGGATAGAAGGTGTATGGACCCAATCAAGACACCCAAATATCTTTGGAGGAATATAGAGGTTCGTGGTGGGTGATACCCCTAGATCAGAAAGTTGTCCGCCTGAGAATTACTTGGGCAGCCAGGAAGGGAGAGTCCCGCGAAGACCCCTACACGGTAGAGCATCCCCATGGGTTATAGGGTTTCCCCTACCCGACCTTCCTTGTCACTGAGGGTCCAAGTAGACCCGAATGGATAACTTGACCTCTTAAGTCTATCAATTTTAAGTTTAGAGCATGGGTGCTTAGGATTTCACTTAAACTTGAAGATGTTTTTGTGAGTGGTGACCTAATTTGAAGATTGGTTGACCCCGCAAGGTGGGTCAACTTCACCTGATTTGTCCTTGATTATTAGGTCTCGCTTTTAGGATTCAAGTGAGATTGAGAGCTTGATTCTTAGGGTTTGCTTGTTTAGGTAAGTTCAATCAAGGCTTAGGACATACATAGTTTGGGAAGATTGAATCTTTAAGAAATTGTGTCACTAAAGTCCTAGAATGGAAACCCTAATTGGCTCTAATTGGTTCAATCAATTAATTCCAAGTTTTGCACCTAGGGCCCAATCAAGAAAGTGGTAGCCCTAGGTGTCTTAAATCCCTAAATAGGTGCAAGAATCAGGTTTGGGATGTTTCTAAAAATGTATTAAATTAGGCAACTTGTGATAATTAATCTAAAAATAGAATGTAAGTTGGTCCTAATTGATTTCTTTCCTCTTTTAGCTTTTCAGAATCAGGGGCTTAACGAAGATGGATTCATGGTTTACCTACCCCTAGAGTGGCTATTGTGCGGTTGATCTTGTTCCTTGGCTAAATCCCTGCACAAATCACAATCAAAAGATATAAATCAAGTTAATATCAAGTCAAGAATTGTAATCAAGAGATCGACTTACGTGTTGCTCCTTGACAATGGTGCCAAAATGTTCATCGCTCTGAATCGGGGTTTTAAAAATGGTATGTTGCAGTATAGTTGATAAAGTGCGAAAACAAATAATATTTATACTCGAATGGAAATCCGAGGTCGAACGTAGGGAGCAAGTAGCAAATCAATCTCAAGATCACAATTCTAAGTAAAAGATATAAGCAATTGTGACCACAACTTATTCAAGAATGATATATCAATAATTCAATTATCAATATGAAAAAATGATGGGTTAAAATGGTGATTTGAAACACCAATTAACCCTTTTAATGTTAAGCTTCAAATATATCAAATGTATCAACAGTGATTATAAACCAATATTCCACGTCAGTTAAGTACCTCAATAATGCAACAGTAGCCTAAGATCAGCAACAAAGGCAATGGCCTCTCTTCTCCTTCAAGCCTCAAGGGAGAGGCGCATAGTACAGCACCAACTGAGGAACGAAGGTCCTCTCAGAGACTAAGTATAGAGGGATCAGAAGGTGTAAAGTGATGAGCCCATATTTATGGGTTACTTAGTTACTTAAGTGCCTAGGCATTAGATTAATATTAGCATATACATAGCATGCATTAAGATATAAATAATTTAGTTTATATATATTTGCTTGCATGCATTCCATATATAAATTATTTTGCATTCATTAGACTAACATGCATTAGTCATTAGGTTACATTATATGCATTTATTAGAATTAACATTTTATTGAGGGTTTGTACATAAATAAACCAATCTTTTTATTATTTATTTTTATTCTCGCTTATTTACAGTAAATATGCGCCTCGTCCACCACCAATTGCTTGCACTGAAGGCCCGCACTTAAGGACTAGCGGGAGAGGTGGATCTGGTCAGGGCAGTTGAGACTACAAGGGAGAGGAGGAGGCAGCCAGGCACTTTGAGACGCTGCCACACTCCACCACCTTGTGCTCCACTTCACCACCGTGGTCTCCATGGCCGAACTCCACCACATTGTGGATCGGTGAAGTGACAGCTCACCGCGCCAAGCCGGTGGATTCGTGCCAAACATCGTGCGTGAGCCTTCATGGCTCCACTTCACCGTGAGCGTGGCCACACTGGCCACGCGACCATCATCTTCTTCTTTTCCTTCAAAGGAACCCAATGTATCCGCTGCCTTTCCGTGACTTCCAGACACCTCTGGTCATGCCCATCACCACCTCCTTCATTGTGCACCTCGCACCCATCCACTCCATGCGCTCATGTGCTCGTGCAACAACTGCATCATCGTGCAACCACCAACATCACCACCACATCAACCATCTCCCCTGCCAGTTAAGATGTTCGGGAAGTTTCCCGGATGTCTGAAGCCCCTCATCAATCCCTCGACGCACCTTCGCCCACAGCTGCAGCAACACGCGCAGCAGCGCGTGCCTCCTCACCTCCAGCGCACGGTCCCCTTTAGCAGCGTGCCCCCATGTGCCCGTGCCCCCTGCAGCCCACCATCGTTGCACCCCCCTTGCTACGCCTCCACCATGCCCAAGCGATCATAAACCCTAGCAGCACTCCACGCGTGCAGCTGCACGTTCTCTCCACGCCATGCGCGGCTGCTGCGCACGACCGGTTGCACGCGCGCGCATCAACTCTAGTAGCCACGCACGACTGAACACACGTGCACACCGCAGCAGGAGTCGTTCACCACCACGTCATTGTTCATCTTCTTCCTCAGAAGAACCCATCTCTGCTACCAACTAATAGCCACCTCAAGTCGTCAAACAGGCCGCCAAACTCATCGCTAACATTGCCATACTCCTCGCCACATTCCACTGCGTCTCCCCCCACATCCACGACCGCTGGTATTGCCAGCACAGCCACCGACAGAACTCCACGTCGCTGGTGTTGCATCTCCGACCGTCCGACCTTGGCTACCTCGCGACTCACTGCCTCCATTGCCGCGAAGCCCTCGCTCCACTTGATCTCCAGCAAGCTCCTCCCCTCTGGCCATCCTCTCCTCCATGCGTGCAAGGCAATTGAAGATCCTCCCCTGTTTTTGCACAGTAAAACTTGCATTAGTTATTATATTTATATGCCATTGCAAGTTTTGATTTTTTTCTTTTATTAATTAAATATTGTGGCACATTTAAGAGAACACCCTCAAATTTCAACGTAAATGCAAAAGTAGCATGATCATGTCTTATAATCCCAATTGAGAGGCAGTTTTGACTCGATTTCTTGACGAAATTAATAGTGAACATTGATTTTTGACCCTTGCCAGCTTTGGTAGGCCATTGCCTCCTTGTGGACACGACCCACTCTTCTGCGAGTGGTTTAATTTTAATTCAATATTTTGATTAGTCGATTTTCCACTTAGAAATACAACAACAAATCTTAATTATCATCTTCGAAAGTGAAAATCGACTCGTCAAATATTCTTGAGACTGAAAGCTTGTTGGAAGATTCATCTAATCAATTAAAAACCCAACAAGATCCTTGTCCTGAATTTTTAGAGTTTGAGGTTCAAATTGTGGGTGGAAAACATGAAGATTAGAATGGTTGGAACATGCACCCAGATATTGAGGATGAAATTGAAATTCGGGGAGAAACTCTTAGAAAGCTTGGTTAAATTATGAACATAAGGATTCTAGAGTACACACACAAATATATTACAAATGCCCAGCACCTCACAAAAGCCTCATAATCCTTTTTCGCCCAACTATTGCACAAATCCTACACCCACCCAAACTTCCTTTGTACTGATTCAATAAAACTCCTATTGGAGACCATTTGGGCTCTCTTTGCACCATCAGCTTGCCACTTTCGTTGATCATCTCTTTGGCAAGCCCACTCCTACCCTCTGAGACCCATATCTTGGGGCTTGGAAACTCTACTCTTGTAGCCTCAATGTATATAATTAATATCTAAGGGATGTGCCTAGTTGAAGGCACTAAATTTAACACTTGTTTATATTCTATTTGGAGCTAACCGGAATCATCGCAGAATTTATGTGCTATCCCTTTTTTCCATCTACAACGAGGACATTGCATTAGCTAGGCATAGGCAAGTGGATACATTTATCTCTAAATTATTTTGTCAGCTTTGTATTATGTAATTTTCTTTTCCTTTTTAAAAATTCAAAAATACAAAAACTTAAGAATTAGGAAAACAAAACTTAGGCATTAGGAGTTTCTCGACATTAGAAAATGATATGGTAGGACTTGAACACTTAGACTTTTCAGATCTTTAGGCTTAATTAGCTCGGGTGTTCACTAAAATGTGGACCTGTCTCTCGAGTCCTCACCTAAGTTTATTTTAATTGGATAAATAAGTTGAGGTGATAAGTATGAGACTTATTAACCCACCCTCTGATTTGAGGGGACTTATAGCGTAAGCATCTGTACATTATTTCCACTAACTCACTTCTCAGGTTTTAATGGAAATTAGGTAGCTAGTAAATTTGTTAGGGTGGTATGGCTAGCACATTGCTATGAGTAACCCCTCATAGCAAAGTATCTAGAGTCCAGCCACATGACCTAATCTCTTTAGCCATTGCCTTCAGGTAAATCTTAGATCAGGAAAGCCACCTGCTAAAAAAAAAAGAAATAGAAAAAAATGAATGAAAATGAAAAGAAAAAAGAAAAACAGAAAATGAAGAAAAAAAAAATAACCCACACATCACCATATGGGTATGGCTAACAAGTTGTCATGGGTAACCCCTCATTGCCGGTTGTCTAGAGCCTAACACACAAAAATGCACAAATAATTTCTAAACACTTAGGGAGAAGTGGGAAATAGAATAAGTTGGGGATATATATAGTGGGTTTGCCTTTGTGTTGACCCTATAAAAGTAGAAGTAGGGAGAAATCTATAGGTTAAATAGATACACCTTTAGGTAGATTTTTTCGTTAAGGGTCACCTAGGGTTTGTAGAAACCTAAGGTCCATTCTGATTGCTGCTTAGTGAGTCTATCACATTTTCATAATAAAATGCTTAGAACTTAGAGTCTTCTTGAGTCTTGGGTGGGTTGGATAGTCATAAAAAACTGCCTCGAAACTTGATCTAAACTTAAAAAAATTCAAAAAATTAGAAAAGAAGAAAAAAATATATATATTTCTTCTCCTTTTATACTGAATAAGGTGAGGACTTGGATGATCTACATTTTGGTAGGCACCCAGGTGCTGTTGAGACTTCATAGTTTAGGTCCTTAGTTGAAATCTCTTACTGTTATTAAATAACAAGAGCCCTAGTGATCGAACTCTAAATCTGTTTATAAATAGCATTTAGTTTAATTTTGCTAGAGACTAGCAAAAGATATGTATGGGGGTGTAATGTAGACACATTTATTTAGATTAAATTGCCTATTTATGCTGGTTCCTAAGCTACATAGATGCATTTAGCACTATAAATATTGCATCATATGTATTATCATGCATTTAGAATAGATTGTATAATTTGTACATTAATTTCCTTATTTTAATGGTAATGGGATAGGGTGATACATTCCAAGAACTCGGATTGAAGATCCAACCGATTGGATCTGATCAATGTGACAATCAGAGTCCAATGCCTTCAAAATCACCCTGATCGGACCTTCGTAGCATCATATACAGTCGAAGGAAGATCAAAAACAGTGATGTAAACACATTTACACTACTTAAAATGTCTATTTATGCATGTTCTTAAGCATAGGATTGCATTTCATGATATAAATATTGCATAACATGCATCATCTCGCATTTAGAGTAGTTTGAATAAAATGGAGGTTAATTGTCTCCTTTTACGTGCTTGGACAGGGAAAACATTTTATCAGGGCCTCGGATCAAAGATCCAACCGTATGGATATGATCAGGGCGACGATTGGAGTTCAACGACTCCAAGATCACCCTAATCAGGCATCCGTAGCATCAGATAGAGATCGGGGAACCCTAGAAAATCAAGGGCCAGGATGGTGTAAATCCGCATTTCAGATGACAAATCCGACCGCACAGATGAATTCGGACCGACGATCGCAGCCCAACGACACAAAAATCGAGTCAATCCGACATCCGTGGCACCATCTACAACTTCCAGAAGATGGACGGCCAAGATAGCGCCACGTGGCTCCATCTCAGCTGCCCAAATGGCCGCTTGCATCTTGTGAAGACCGCGCACCCGTCTCCTCTCCGCCGTTGGATCTCGATCCAACGGCTGCGACGCGCCCGCGCTGAAGTCAGGCGCTCGACACAAACGCGACCGCAGCGCAGCGGTCGAGCGCTCTAACGCGAAGCAGGGACGTTCGTTTGAGCCTTGCCACGTAGAAATTGGAGTGGTGGCGCGCCTCCAATCGACCGCACGATCGCGATCCAATGGCTGCGTTCGCCTGATAGCGCCGACGTGCGATTGGACGCGCGCGTGAATGCGCGATCGCACGCACAGGCGGGCGGGCGGCAGCGGTGAAGGCGCGATTTTAAGTCGTCCGATCTCGCGATCGGACGGCTGAGACTTCGTGGACGTGCATAGGTGTTACGCACGCGAGCAGCCAAGCGGGCGCGCGTGGGCACGGTGGCGACGGCCACGTCGGGGCTTTAGTGACGGATTTATCGGTCACTAAAGACCCCTTATTTATTATTTTGAAGATGTAATGTCTATTTTGCCCCCACTCCTTGCAACTATAAAAGGAGACCCCCTCCATACGAAATTCTTATCCCTTCTTTCTCTTCTCTACCCCTCCAAAGCTCAAGAGAAGCTTGTCCCACACCCGGGATGCTTCTCGCGAGATAAAGTCCAATTTTCGTTCCCCTTCGAAAGTGGATCCCGCGACGATGACGGCGCGCTGCTCCGTTCCCGTTCTTCTGCTTCGTCCACCTTCGTCCTGCTTTGTTCTCCTTCGTCCAGGCATCGTCCCGTCCGGCTCGTCCTCCAAGCAATCGTCGAGGAGGATAATTTCTCTCTCCCATTCTTATTTACAGCTTTTCTAGTGTAGAATTTTCTACTTTATAGTGTAATTGATTTTCCGCATTCTAGTGTAACTTTTATAAACTATTGAAATATTGAATGCATGTTCTCTTTCTCTCTCTCTCTCTCATAGTTTGATAGCCCCATTGTAATTATAACGCCTTGCTTAAAGAAAATCTTAAAAAAA
The DNA here is from genome assembly GCA_037157565.1 of Thalassia testudinum. Classification (NCBI taxonomy): domain Eukaryota; kingdom Viridiplantae; phylum Streptophyta; class Magnoliopsida; order Alismatales; family Hydrocharitaceae; genus Thalassia; species Thalassia testudinum. Next base: position 43,899,733 of record JAZHRO010000067.1, on the reverse strand, counting down.
TATAATTGCGAAAATAGATCAATGTAGCCTCCCTGTGTTCTACCTGGAATTATTTTCGGTATAAATTTTATTTGTTGAACACGAATTCTTCGCTTTCGAACTACAACGACAGGTTTTCCGAAACCAATATCGTTAGCGTAGGTTCGTACACGTTCGACATTTTGGCGCCGTTGCCGGGGAGGCAACGATCTTTGATTTCTCTTCGCGTTTTGTAACTTACAAATCATTTACCTCACTTTTCTCATTTCTTATTGTAATTGCAGGTACTCTTTCGAGGCAGGCAAAAGCGGTAGATTGGAGTAAAGTGCTGTAGAAGGTTTTGTGAGTTACCCCCCACCTCCCACCCATTAGATTTCATTTCATCACACAATAACTCAAACATCAATCAACCTAGGTACTTTTATAAACTCTAAGGTTAGATTGTTTGTTGTTTGACACCCATACTCACCCCAACCCCCACATTAAAAAGAAAAAAAAAAATCTCACAGAGGTACACAACCTCATCTGATTTTCAAACTCAACCGGTAAACCAATCTTAGGAGCCGGTACACACATCTAAACACATAATTGAGTAGAAATCAGATTAGGTAATCATTTGTGTGCCTAATTAAGTGGTGCAACAGGCCAATTGTTTGAGTTGATTGGGCCGCACCACTTCAAATAAAATCAACTCATCAAGTAGCTGCCAATTAAGTTCAACTCTTAGGGATTTACCAGGCACTCCACATTCTTTATAAACTTTAAAGGAAAACATCTTCACCTGTGCTTGCAAAAACTTGGTGTGCTAATGAAACTTAATTGAAAACACCTAAAGTTGAATCCTAAAAGCTACTAAGCAAGATTTGAACCTTAAAATTCACCACATCAAAAACAATCTTGCTTGAAAACCACTGGTTGTGCACTCACACACGAATCAATCAATCATTAAGGGCACAACCCATTTAAAGGGCCCATCACATTCCAATGCACATTCAAACCTAGCCCTAAATAAAACAGAGTAGATGTTGGCCTTAAGGATTGGACTCGCTCTTCAGAACTCAGAACGAGATTATTTTCGATTAGTCTGTTTCTACTGTTCAATCTGATGTCTAGCTAGGGGAGGAGAGTCAAACGATCGCGGCTGGGGGGTACACTAGGAACCGGAGGCGCAAGCCAAAGGAAGAACCTTCTCCCCAGTCCCTCCTTCTAACTGGTTGGATTGAACAGACGGAAGTAGATCAAATCATTCCTTTATCTCAAGACGGGTTTTGAGAGTCTGTAGGTCTTTAGGCTAACCTATTTAAGGACAGGTTTGATTGTTTGTATTGCAGGGCACCTTTCTTCCTCCCGTGTATCATGAATCCTTCCACATATTTCACGCATTCCCGCTCTTTCCCTCCTGTTGTAAATTATCCTCAACATGCCGATTATCCCAACTCGTATTGTAATCGACCATCAGTTAGTTGGGATAATTCGGATTGGGGATACAATTCCGGAACCCCGTGTTTAGGGTCTAACCCTGAATACTTTGATTCTGATTTTTATCCTTCTCAGAGCTACATCGATTATAGATCGTCCTCCTTTCATGAACAGCATAATACGATCTACAATCAAGAAGGATACACCGATCCTTACCCATCCTCTGATTTCACTGCCTTTAGGTCATCACCATCTTTTCAACAATCTGAAATGACCTATTATCAGGAAGGGTATAACGAATCTCAATTCGTTAATTCCCCTGCATTGAGCCCAAACCCGCTCAACCCTGAACCAACTCATTTGGTTCAAGTTAACCAGGTTCAGGATAAGGTTTTGGCTAACTTGAGGAATATCATTCAATCTTTAGAAGTTCAGCCAATACCTTGCATTGAGAGATTGGAGCCCCTGATTGAAATGATTGATGATTTAAACAAGTCTTTGTTGGATTGGCTCCAGGATGTTAAGGATAAGAACCCGGGTGAGTTTCTACTTGGGAAATTAGCAAAATTGAGGATGAGATTCGTGGTTGCTTTGATTCAATCTTGGAATAATTCCCAGGATGAACCCTTTTCAGGAAAGCTAATGATAGAACCCGCTCAGGCACCTGTTGGGGGGGACACGTGTTACGAGGCTGACCAGATGAATTAAAGCAACCAATTAAAGATGATCTGATTTCTTCACCTGAGATCCCTGAGCCGGGTTACGAGGAAACGTGTGTCTCCTTGGAACACAAAGTGACAAATGATTTTGGGACATACATTGATACGGATCCTGATGGTGAAGATTCAAGTTGCGAAGTCTCACGCGAGTTTTCTGAACACGATTTCTGTGAGACGATTGGGCCCGAGGAATCTGACAGATCAATTGATAGCCCAATAACTGAGAACACTGATCTTGTTAGGGCACACATTACGGATCCAGAATCGCATTTTCTGGAAGAATCAATTCAATGCCCTGATTATCAGTTACACCCTGTTGAGCTTATTGATAATTCTAATTCTGAGATAATTAGACCCAAGTCAATTTTGATTTTGCCACATCATTTAGACTTGGAGATTTCAGATGGGGTGATGAATATACAAGAGGTCCTAGAATTTGATATGCTGAATGAGGAGGATAGGAGCTGGGAAGTGTTGATTTGGGAAATTAATTTTGGAGGAAATGGAAGATTGAGTCGAAGGGTTCCTTTTAAGCTGAAACCATCAAATCAGAACCCTTACGACATTTGTTTCGAGGATGTTCAACTCAAGCACACATTCAACGATTATCCTTTTGAGCTTCAATTCTCTATAACCCGACTTTTTGTTCTTGGGTTGCATCCTCGTAAATCGCAGGCCCGACTCCGCTTGCATTCTGATTTTAAGTTTTGGATAATTTTTATCCAGAACCTAAGATATTCTCGATTATAGGGGATGGGTCTGCACCACAATCTGGTCCACATCTGTGGACCGCTGTTGATAGGTCAGAGGATTCTTCTGTTTATATTAATTCTGACCTGCAGTTGTGAATTCTTCATTTCTTTTCTTTGTATAGTGTGCCTAGCTGAAGGCACTAAACTCAGCACTTATACAGTTCTTTTTCATTTTCATCTTGGAGCAGACCTGATATTCACGCAATTCAGGTGCTTTCTTCGCTTTTCCACTCTATTTTATGTCTTTTTAATACAATGAGGACATTACATTAGATAGGCATGGGGGGTGGATATTTATCTCTGAATTCATTCATCAGCTCCGTAGATTTGTTTTATTTTGAAAAAAAAAAAATCGAAATTAGGAAAGAGAATTTGGGTTTAAGAAAATTTTCAATCTTAGGAAAAACTATATTAAGATCTGAACACAAATACCCTTCAGGTCGTTGAACTTAATCAGCCCGTGTATCCACTAAAATGTGGATTTGTTTTTCGAGTTCTCGCCAACTTGAATTTTATTTTAATTGGAGTAAATAAGTTTGGGTGATAAGTACACGACTTATCAACACGCCCTCTGATTTGAGGGAATTTCGAGTCTTAAGCATCTACACACTTTCTTTGCACTGACTCGTTGTTCGGCGATTTTTACGGAAATTGGATAACTAATGAACCTTCTAGGGTGATATGGCTGGCAAGTTATCGTGGGTAACAGCCCATAGGTAGGTTGTCCAGAGCCCAATCACTGGACCTTTCTCTTTTTGCTGCCTTTAGGTAAATCTTAGACCAGGGAAGCCACCTACTTAAAAAAAAAGAAAAAAAAATCAAAAATGAGAAAAGAACAAAAAGAAATAAGCCACACTTCGCCGCACGAGTATGGCTGGTAAGTTGTCGGTGGTAACAACTCATCGATCGGTTGTCCAGAACCCAGCTTAGAAAATGCACTAAAAATTCCAAAAACACTTAGGAAGAAGCGGAGAAGTAGAATAAACCGGGGAGATATACACTGGATTCACCCTTGTGTTGACCCCGTTAAAAAAATAAAAGTAGGGAGAAAGCTACCGGTTGTAAAGATACACCTTTAGGCAGAATTCTTTTTGAGGTCACCTAGAGGCGTAGAAATTCGAAGTCCGTTCTAATTGCCGGTCAACGAGTCTATCACAATCACAATAAGATGCTTAAAACTTAGGATTCTCATCAAATCTTGGGTGAGTTGAATGGTCGTAGAAAGCCACTCTTGAACCCTAAAATTTGAAAATCCAAAAAAATTAGAAAAGAGTAAAAAGAGAAAAAGAAAATTTTCTTTGAATAAGGCAAGGGCTTGAGGCGGTCTGCATTTTGGCTGATACCCGGGCACTGTTGTGTCTTTGAAAGTTCAGTTCCTAAGTAGACAATTTCTTAATGATTGAAAAAAACTCAGGTCCAAATAATCTAACCAAATTCTTTTATAAATAGCATATAGTTTTTGCTAGGGACTAGCAAAAGATAGGCATGGGGGTATGATGTAAACACATTTACACTACTTAAAATGTCTATTTATGCATGTTCTTAAGCATAGGATTGCATTTCATGATATAAATATTACATAACATGCATCATCTCGCATTTAGAGTAGTTTGAATAAAATGGAGGTTAATTGTCTCCTTTTATGTGCTTGGACAGGGCAAACATTTTATCAGGGCCTCGGATCAAAGATCCAACCGTATGGATATGATCAGGGCGACGATTGGAGTTCAACGACTCCAAGATCGCCCTAATCAGGCATCTGTAGCATCAGATAGAGACCGGGGAACCCTAGAAAATCAAGGGCCAGGATGGTGTAAATCCACACTTCAGATGACAAATCCGACCGCACGGATGAATTCGGATCGACGATCGCAGCCCAACGACACAAAAATCGAGTCAATCCGACATCCGTGGCACCATCTACAACTTCCAGAAGATGGACGGCCAAGATGGTGCCACGGGGCTCCATCTCAGCCACCCAAACGGCCGCTTGCATCTTGTGAAGACCACGCACCCATCTCCTCTCTGCCGTTGGATCTCGATCCAACGGCTGCGACGCACCCGCGTTGAAGTCAGGCGCTCGACACAAACGCGACCGCAGCGCAGTGGTCGAGTGCTCTAACGTGAAGCAGGGACGCGCGTTTGAGCCTCGCCACACAGAAATTGGAGCGGTGGCGTGCCTCCAATCTACCGCACGATCGCGATCCAACGGCCGCGCGTGCCCGATAGCGTCGATGCGCGATTGGACGCGCGCGTGAACGCACGATCGCACGCACAGGCGGGCGGGCGGTAGTGGTGAAGGCGCGATTTTAAGCCGTCCGATCTCGCAATCGGACGGCTGAGACTTCGCGTACGTGCGTAGGCGTTACGCACGCGAGCAGCCGAGCGGGCGCGCGTGGGCACAGTGGCGACGGCCACGTTGGGGCTTTAGTGACGGATTTATCGGTCACTAAAGACCCCTTATTTATTATTTTGAAGATGTAATGTCTATTTTGCCCCCACTCCTTGCAAATATAAAAGGAGACCCCCTCCATACGAAATTCTTATCCCTTCTTTCTCTTCTCTACCCCTCCAAAGCTCAAGAGAAGCTTGTCCCACACCCGGGATGCTTCTCGCGAGATAAAGTCCAATTTTCGTTCCCCTTCGAAAGTGGATCCCGCGACGATGACGGCGCGCTGCTCCGTTCCCGTTCTTCTGCTTCGTCCTCCTTCGTCCTGCTTCGTTCTCCTTCGTCCAGGCATCGTCCCGTCCGGCTCGTCCTCCAAGCAATTGTCGAGGAGGATAATTTCTCTCTCCCATTCTTATTTACAGCTTTTCTAGTGTAGAATTTTCTACTTTATAGTGTAATTGATTTTCCGCATTCTAGTGTAACTTTTATAAACTATTGAAATATTGAATGCATGTTCTCTTTCTCTCTCTCTCTCTCATAGTTTGATAGCCCCATTGTAATTATAACGCCTTGCCTAAAGAAAATCTTAAAAAAATATAATTGCGAAAATAGATCAACGTAGCCTCCCTGTGTTCTACCTGGAATTATTTTCGGTATAAATTTTATTTGTTGAACACGAATTCTTCGCTTTCGAACTACAACGACAGGTTTTCCGAAACCAATCTCGTTAGCGTAGGTTCGTACACGTTCGACATTTTGGCACCGTTGCCGGGGAGGCAACGATCTTTGATTTCTCTTCGCGTTTTGTAACTTACAAATCATTTACCTCACTTTTCTCCTTTCTTATTGTAATTGCAGGTACTCTTTCGAGGCAGGCAAAAGCGGTAGATTGGAGTAAAGTGCTGTAGAAGGTTTTGTGAGTTACCCCCCACCTCCCACCCATTAGATTTCATTTCATCACACAATAACTCAAACATCAATCAACCTAGGTACTTTTATAAACTCTAAGGTTAGATTGTTTGTTGTTTGACACCCATACTCACCCCAACCCCCACATTAAAAAGAAAAAAAAAAATCTCACAGAGGTACACAACCTCATCTGATTTTCAAACTCAACCGGTAAACCAATCTTAGGAGCCGGTACACACATCTAAACACATAATTGAGTAGAAATCAGATTAGGTAATCATTTGTGTGCCTAATTAAGTGGTGCAACAGGCCAATTGTTTGAGTTGATTGGGCCGCACCACTTCAAATAAAATCAACTCATCAAGTAGCTGCCAATTAAGTTCAACTCTTAGGGATTTACCAGGCACTCCACATTCTTTATAAACTTTAAAGGAAAACATCTTCACCTGTGCTTGCAAAAACTTGGTGTGCTAATGAAACTTAATTGAAAACACCTAAAGTTGAATCCTAAAAGCTACTAAGCAAGATTTGAACCTTAAAATTCACCACATCAAAAACAATCTTGCTTGAAAACCACTGGTTGTGCACTCACACACGAATCAATCAATCATTAAGGGCACAACCCATTTAAAGGGCCCATCACATTCCAATGCACATTCAAACCTAGCCCTAAATAAAACAGAGTAGATGTTGGCCTTAAGGATTGGACTCGCTCTTCAGAACTCAGAACGAGATTATTTTCGATTAGTCTGTTTCTACTGTTCAATCTGATGTCTAGCTAGGGGAGGAGAGTCAAACGATCGCGGCTGGGGGGTACACTAGGAACCGGAGGCGCAAGCCAAAGGAAGAACCTTCTCCCCAGTCCCTCCTTCTAACTGGTTGGATTGAACAGACGGAAGTAGATCAAATCATTCCTTTATCTCAAGACGGGTTTTGAGAGTCTGTAGGTCTTTAGGCTAACCTATTTAAGGACAGGTTTGATTGTTTGTATTGCAGGGCACCTTTCTTCCTCCCGTGTATCATGAATCCTTCCACATATTTCACGCATTCCCGCTCTTTCCCTCCTGTTGTAAATTATCCTCAACATGCCGATTATCCCAACTCGTATTGTAATCGACCATCAGTTAGTTGGGATAATTCGGATTGGGGATACAATTCCGGAACCCCGTGTTTAGGGTCTAACCCTGAATACTTTGATTCTGATTTTTATCCTTCTCAGAGCTACATCGATTATAGATCGTCCTCCTTTCATGAACAGCATAATACGATCTACAATCAGGAAGGATACACCGATCCTTACCCATCCTCTGATTTCACTGCCTTTAGGTCATCACCATCTTTTCAACAATCTGAAATGACCTATTATCAGGAAGGGTATAACGAATCTCAATTCGTTAATTCCCCTGCATTGAGCCCAAACCCGCTCAACCCTGAACCAACTCATTTGGTTCAAGTTAACCAGGTTCAGGATAAGGTTTTGGCTAACTTGAGGAATATCATTCAATCTTTAGAAGTTCAGCCAATACCTTGCATTGAGAGATTGGAGCCCCTGATTGAAATGATTGATGATTTAAACAAGTCTTTGTTGGATTGGCTCCAGGATGTTAAGTATAAGAACCCGGGTGAGTTTCTACTTGGGAAATTAGCAAAATTGAGGATGAGATTCGTGGTTGCTTTGATTCAATCTTGGAATAATTCCCAGGATGAACCCTTTTCAGGAAAGCTAATGATAGAACCCGCTCAGGCACCTGTTGGGGGGGACACGTGTTACGAGGCTGACCAGATGAATTAAAGCAACCAATTAAAGATGATCTGATTTCTTCACCTGAGATCCCTGAGCCGGGTTACGAGGAAACGTGTGTCTCCTTGGAACACAAAGTGACAAATGATTTTGGGACATACATTGATACGGATCCTGATGGTGAAGATTCAAGTTGCGAAGTCTCACGCGAGTTTTCTGAACACGATTTCTGTGAGACGATTGGGCCCGAGGAATCTGACAGATCAATTGATAGCCCAATAACTGAGAACACTGATCTTGTTAGGGCACACATTACGGATCCAGAATCGCATTTTCTGGAAGAATCAATTCAATGCCCTGATTATCAGTTACACCCTGTTGAGCTTATTGATAATTCTAATTCTGAGATAATTAGACCCAAGTCAATTTTGATTTTGCCACATCATTTAGACTTGGAGATTTCAGATGGGGTGATGAATATACAAGAGGTCCTAGAATTTGATATGCTGAATGAGGAGGATAGGAGCTGGGAAGTGTTGATTTGGGAAATTAATTTTGGAGGAAATGGAAGATTGAGTCGAAGGGTTCCTTTTAAGCTGAAACCATCAAATCAGAACCCTTACGACATTTGTTTCGAGGATGTTCAACTCAAGCACACATTCAACGATTATCCTTTTGAGCTTCAATTCTCTATAACCCGACTTTTTGTTCTTGGGTTGCATCCTCGTAAATCGCAGGCCCGACTCCGCTTGCATTCTGATTTTAAGTTTTGGATAATTTTTATCCAGAACCTAAGATATTCTCGATTATAGGGGATGGGTCTGCACCACAATCTGGTCCACATCTGTGGACCGCTGTTGATAGGTCAGAGGATTCTTCTGTTTATATTAATTCTGACCTGCAGTTGTGAATTCTTCATTTCTTTTCTTTGTATAGTGTGCCTAGCTGAAGGCACTAAACTCAGCACTTATACAGTTCTTTTTCATTTTCATCTTGGAGCAGACCTGATATTCACGCAATTCAGGTGCTTTCTTCGCTTTTCCACTCTATTTTATGTCTTTTTAATACAATGAGGACATTACATTAGATAGGCATGGGGGGTGGATATTTATCTCTGAATTCATTCATCAGCTCCGTAGATTTGTTTTATTTTGAAAAAAAAAAAATCGAAATTAGGAAAGAGAATTTGGGTTTAAGAAAATTTTCAATCTTAGGAAAAACTATATTAAGATCTGAACACAAATACCCTTCAGGTCGTTGAACTTAATCAGCCCGTGTATCCACTAAAATGTGGATTTGTTTTTCGAGTTCTCGCCAACTTGAATTTTATTTTAATTGGAGTAAATAAGTTTGGGTGATAAGTACACGACTTATCAACACGCCCTCTGATTTGAGGGAATTTCGAGTCTTAAGCATCTACACACTTTCTTTGCACTGACTCGTTGTTCGGCGATTTTTACGGAAATTGGATAACTAATGAACCTTCTAGGGTGATATGGCTGGCAAGTTATCGTGGGTAACAGCCCATAGGTAGGTTGTCCAGAGCCCAATCACTGGACCTTTCTCTTTTTGCTGCCTTTAGGTAAATCTTAGACCAGGGAAGCCACCTACTTAAAAAAAAAGAAAAAAAAATCAAAAATGAGAAAAGAACAAAAAGAAATAAGCCACACTTCGCCGCACGAGTATGGCTGGTAAGTTGTCGGTGGTAACAACTCATCGATCGGTTGTCCAGAACCCAGCTTAGAAAATGCACTAAAAATTCCAAAAACACTTAGGAAGAAGCGGAGAAGTAGAATAAACCGGGGAGATATACACTGGATTCACCCTTGTGTTGACCCCGTTAAAAAAATAAAAGTAGGGAGAAAGCTACCGGTTGTAAAGATACACCTTTAGGCAGAATTCTTTTTGAGGTCACCTAGAGGCGTAGAAATTCGAAGTCCGTTCTAATTGCCGGTCAACGAGTCTATCACAATCACAATAAGATGCTTAAAACTTAGGATTCTCATCAAATCTTGGGTGAGTTTAATGGTCGTAGAAACCCATTCTTGAACCCTAAAATTTGAAAATCCAAAAAAATTAGAAAAGAGTAAAAAGAGAAAAAGAAAATTTTCTTTGAATAAGGCAAGGGCTTGAGGCGGTCTGCATTTTGGCTGATACCCGGGCACTGTTGTGTCTTTGAAAGTTCAGTTCCTAAGTAGACAATTTCTTAATGATTGAAAAAAACTCAGGTCCAAATAATCTAATCAAATTCTTTTATAAATAGCATATAGTTTTTGCTAGGGACTAGCAAAAGATAGGCATGGGGGTATGATGTAAACACATTTACACTACTTAAAATGTCTATTTATGCATGTTCTTAAGCATAGGATTGCATTTCATGATATAAATATTACATAACATGCATCATCTCGCATTTAGAGTAGTTTGAATAAAATGGAGGTTAATTGTCTCCTTTTATGTGCTTGGACAGGGCAAACATTTTATCAGGGCCTCGGATCAAAGATCCAACCGTATGGATATGATCAGGGCGACGATTGGAGTTCAACGACTCCAAGATCGCCCTAATCAGGCATCTGTAGCATCAGATAGAGACCGGGGAACCCTAGAAAATCAAGGGCCAGGATGGTGTAAATCCACACTTCAGATGACAAATCCGACCGCACGGATGAATTCGGATCGACGATCGCAGCCCAACGACACAAAAATCGAGTCAATCCGACATCCGTGGCACCATCTACAACTTCCAGAAGATGGACGGCCAAGATGGTGCCACGGGGCTCCATCTCAGCCACCCAAACGGCCGCTTGCATCTTGTGAAGACCACGCACCCATCTCCTCTCTGCCGTTGGATCTCGATCCAACGGCTGCGACGCACCCGCGTTGAAGTCAGGCGCTCGACACAAACGCGACCGCAGCGCAGTGGTCGAGTGCTCTAACGTGAAGCAGGGACGCGCGTTTGAGCCTCGCCACACAGAAATTGGAGCGGTGGCGTGCCTCCAATCTACCGCACGATCGCGATCCAACGGCCGCGCGTGCCCGATAGCGTCGATGCGCGATTGGACGCGCGCGTGAACGCACGATCGCACGCACAGGCGGGCGGGCGGCAGTGGTGAAGGCGCGATTTTAAGCCGTCCGATCTCGCGATCGGACGGCTGAGACTTCGCGTACGTGCGTAGGCGTTACGCACGCGAGCAGCCGAGCGGGCGCGCGTGGGCGCGGTGGTGACGGCCACGTTGGGGCTTTAGTGACGGATTTATCGGTCAGTAAAGACCCCTTATTTATTATTTTGAAGATGTAATGTCTATTTTGCCCCCACTCCTTGCAACTATAAAAGGAGACCCCCTTCATACGAAATTCTCATCCCTTCTTTCTCTTCTCTACCCCTCCAAAGCTCAAGAGAAGCTTGTCCCACACCCGGGATGCTTCTCGCGAGATAAAGTCCAATTTTCGTTCCCCTTCGGAAGTGGATCCCATGACGACGACGGCGCGCTGCTCCATTCCCGTTCTTCTGCTTCGTCCTCCTTCGTCCTGCTTCGTTTTCGTTCGTCCAGGCGTCGTCCCGTCCGGCTCATCCTCCAAGCAATCGTCGAGGAGGATAATTTCTCTCTCCCATTCTTATTACAGCTTTTCTAGTGTAGAATTTTCTGCTTTATAGTGTAATTGATTTTTCGCATTCTAGTGTAACTTTTATAAACTATTGAAATATTGAATGCATGTTCTCTTTCTCTCTCTCTCTCTTTCTCTCTCATAGTTTGATAGCCCCATTGTAATTATAACGCCTTGCTTAAAGAAAATCGTAAAAAAATATAATTGCGAAAATAGATCAACGTAGCCTCCCTGTGTTCGACCCGGAATTATTTTCGGTATAAATTTTATTTGTTGAACACGAATTCTTCGCTTTCGAACTACAACGACAGGTTTTCCGAAACCAATATCGTTAGCGTAGGTTCGTACACGTTCGACATTTTGGCGCCGTTGCCGGGGAGGCAACGATCTTTGATTTCTCTTCGCGTTTTGTAACTTACAAATCATTTACCTCACTTTTCTCATTTCTTATTGTAATTGCAGGTACTCTTTCGAGGCAGGCAAAAGCGGTAGATTGGAGTAAAGTGCTGTAGAAGGTTTTGTGAGTTACCCCCCACCTCCCACCCATTAGATTTCATTTCATCACACAATAACTCAAACATCAATCAACCTAGGTACTTTTATAAACTCTAAGGTTAGATTGTTTGTTGTTTGACACCCATACTCACCCCAACCCCCACATTAAAAAGAAAAAAAAAATCTCACAGAGGTACACAACCTCATCTGATTTTCAAACTCAACCGGTAAACCAATCTTAGGAGCCGGTACACACATCTAAACACATAATTGAGTAGAAATCAGATTAGGTAATCATTTGTGTGCCTAATTAAGTGGTGCAACAGGCCAATTGTTTGAGTTGATTGGGCCGCACCACTTCAAATAAAATCAACTCATCAAGTAGCTGCCAATTAAGTTCAACTCTTAGGGATTTACCAGGCACTCCACATTCTTTATAAACTTTAAAGGAAAACATCTTCACCTGTGCTTGCAAAAACTTGGTGTGCTAATGAAACTTGATTGAAAACACCTAAAGTTGAATCCTAAAAGCTACTAAGCAAGATTTGAACCTTAAAATTCACCACATCAAAAACAATCTTGCTTGAAAACCACTGGTTGTGCACTCACACACGAATCAATCAATCATTAAGGGCACAACCCATTTAAAGGGCCCATCACATTCCAATGCACATTCAAACCTAGCCCTAAATAAAACAGAGTAGATGTTGGCCTTAAGGATTGGACTCGCTCTTCAGAACTCAGAACGAGATTATTTTCGATTAGTCTGTTTCTACTTTCAATCTGATGTCTAGCTAGGGGAGCAGAGTCAAACGATCGCGGCTGGGGGGTACACTAGGAACCGGAGGCGCAAGCCGAAGGAAGAACCTTCTCCCCAGTCCCTCCTTCTAACTGGTTGGATTGAACAGACGGAAGTAGATCAAATCATTCCTTTATCTCAAGACGGGTTTTGAGAGTCTGTAGGTCTTTAGGCTAACCTATTTAAGGACAGGTTTGATTGTTTGTATTGCAGGGCACCTTTCTTCCTCCCGTGTATCATGAATCCTTCCACATATTTCACGCATTCCCGCTCTTTCCCTCCTGTTGTAAATTATCCTCAACATGCCGATTATCCCAACTCGTATTGTAATCGACCATCAGTTAGTTGGGATAATTCGGATTGGGGATACAATTTCGGAACCCCGTGTTTAGGGTCTAACCCTGAATACTTTGATTCTGATTTTTATCCTTCTCAGAGCTACATCGATTATAGATCGTCCTCCTTTCATGAACAGCATAATACGATCTACAATCAAGAAGGATACACCGATCCTTACCCATCCTCTGATTTCACTGCCTTTAGGTCATCACCATCTTTTCAACAATCTGAAATGACCTATTATCAGGAAGGGTATAACGAATCTCAATTCGTTAATTCCCCTGCATTGAGCCCAAACCCGCTCAACCCTGAACCAACTCATTTGGTTCAAGTTAACCAGGTTCAGGATAAGGTTTTGGCTAACTTGAGGAATATCATTCAATCTTTAGAAGTTCAGCCAATACCTTGCATTGAGAGATTGGAGCCCCTGATTGAAATGATTGATGATTTAAACAAGTCTTTGTTGGATTGGCTCCAGGATGTTAAGGATAAGAACCCGGGTGAGTTTCTACTTGGGAAATTAGCAAAATTGAGGATGAGATTCGTGGTTGCTTTGATTCAATCTTGGAATAATTCCCAGGATGAACCCTTTTCAGGAAAGCTAATGATAGAACCCGCTCAGGCACCTGTTGGGGGGGACACGTGTTACGAGGCTGACCAGATGAATTAAAGCAACCAATTAAAGATGATCTAATTTCTTCACCTGAGATCCCTGAGCCGGGTTACGAGGAAACGTGTGTCTCCTTGGAACACAAAGTGACAAATGATTTTGGGACATACATTGATACGGATCCTGATGGTGAAGATTCAAGTTGCGAAGTCTCACGCGAGCTTTCTGAACATGATTTCTGTGAGACGATTGGGCCTGAGGAATCTGATAGATCAATTGATAGCCCAATAACTGAGAACACTGATCTTATTAGGGCACACATTACGGATCCAGAATCGCATTTTCTGGAAGAATCAATTCAATGCCCTGATTATCAGTTACACCATGTTGAGCTTATTGATAATTCTAATTCTGAGATAATTAGACCCAAGTCAATTTTGATTTTGCCACATCATTTAGACTTGGAGATTTCAGACGGGGTGATGAATATACAAGAGGTCCTAGAATTTGATATGCTGAATGAGGAGGATAGGAGCTGGGAAGTGTTGATTTGGGAAAATAATTTTGGAGGAAATGGAAGATTGAGTCGAAGGGTTCCTTTCAAGCTGAAACCATCAAATCAGAACCCTTACGACATTTGTTTCGCGGATGTTCAACTCAAGCACACATTCAACGATTATCCTTTTGAGCTTCAATTCTCTATAACCCGACTTTTTGTTCTTGGGTTGCATCCTCATAAATCGCAGGCCCGACCCCGCTTGCATTCTGATTTTAGGTTTTGGGTAATTTTTATCCAGAACCTAAGATATTCTTGATTATGGGGGATGGGTCTACACCACAATCTGGTCCACATCTGTGGACCGCTGTTGATAGGTCGGAGGATTCTTCTGTTTATATTAATTCTGACCTGCAGTTGTGAATTCTTCATTTCTTTTCTTTGTATAGTGTGCCTAGCTGAAGGCACTAAACTCAGCACTTATATAGTTCTTTTTCATTTTCATCTTGGAGTAGACCTGATATTCACGCAATTCAGGTGCTTTCTTCGTTTTTCCACTCTATTTTATGTCTTTTTAATACAACGAGGACATTGCATTAGATAGGCATGGGGGGTGGATATTTATCTCTGAATTCATTCGTCAGCTCCGTAGATTTGTTTTATTTTGAAAAAAAAAAATCGAAATTAGGAAAGAGAATTTGGGTTTAAGAAAATTTTCAATCTTAGGAAAAACTATATTAAGATCTGAACACAAAGACCCTTCAGGTCGTTGAACTTAATCAGCCCGTGTATCCACTAAAATGTGGATTTGTTTTTCGAGTTCTCACCAACTTGAATTTTATTTTAATTGGAGTAAATAAGTTTGGGTGATAAGTACACGACTTATCAACCCGCCCTCTGATTTGAGGGAATTTCGAGTCTTAAGCATCTACACACTTTCTTTACACTGACTCGTTGTTCGGCGATTTTTACGGAAATTGGATAGCTAATGAACCTTCTAGGGTGATATGGCTGGCAAGTTATCGTGGGTAACAGCCCATAGGTAGGTTGTCCAGAGCCCAGTCACTGGACCTTTCTCTTTTTGCTGCCTTTAGGTAAATCTTAGACCAGGGAAGCCACCTACTTAAACAAAAAGAAAAAAAAATCAAAAATGAGAAAAGAACAGAAAGAAATAAGCCACACTTCGCCGCACGAGTATGGCTGGCAAGTTGTCGGTGGTAACAGCTCATCGACCGGTTGTCCAGAACCCAGCTTAGAAAATGCACTAAAAATTCCCAAAACACTTAGGAAGAAGCGGAGAAGTAGAATAAACCGGGGAGATATACACTGGATTCACCCTTGTGTTGACCCCGTTAAAAAAATAAAAGTAGGGAGAAAGCTACTGGTTGTAAAGATACACCTTTAGGCAGAATTCTTTTTGAGGTCACCTAGGGGCGTAGAAATCCGAAGCCCGTTCTAATTGCCGGTCAACGAGTCTATCACAATCACAATAAGATGCTTAAAACTTAGGGTTCTCATCAAATCTTGGGTGAGTTGAATGGTCGTAGAAAGCCACTCTTGAACCCTAAAATTTGAAAATCCAAAAAAATTAGAAAAGAGTAAAAAGAGAAAAAGAAATTTTTCTTTGAATAAGGCGAGGGCTTGAGGCGGTCTGCATTTTGGCTGATACCCAGGCAATGTTGTGTCTTTGAAAGGTCAGTTCCTAAGTAGACAATTTCTTAATGATTGAAAAAAACTCAGGTCCAAATAATCTAACCAAATTCTTTTATAAATAGCATATAGTTTTTGCTAGGGACTAGCAAAAGATAGGCATGGGGGTATGATGTAAACACATTTACACTACTTAAAATGTTTATTTATGCATGTTCTTAAGCATAGGATTTCATTTCATGATATAAATATTGCATAACATGCATCATCTCGCATTTAGAGTAGTTTGAATAAAATGGAGGTTAATTGTCTCCTTTTATGTGCTTGGACAGGGAAAACATCTTATCAGGGCCTCAGATCAAAGATCCAACCGTATGGATATGATCAGGGCGACGATTGGAGTTTAACGACTCCAAGATCGCCCTAATCAGGCATCTGTAGCATCAGATAGAGATCGGGGAACCCTAGAAAATCAAGGGCCAGGATGGTGTAAATTTGCACTTCAGATGACAAATCCGACCACACGGATGAATTCGGATCGACGATCGTAGCCCAACGACACAAAAATCGAGTCAATCCGACATCCGTGGCACCATCTACAACTTCCAGAAGATGGACGGCCAAGATGGCGCCACGTGGCTCCATCTTAGCCGCCCAAACGACCGCTTGCATCTTGTGAAGGCCGCGCACCCGTCTCCTCTCCGCCGTTGGATCTCGATCCAACGGCTGCGACGCGCCCACGCTTAAGTCAGGCGCTCGACACAAACGCGACCGCAGCGCAGCGGTCGAGCGCTCTAACGTGAAGCAGGGACGCGCGTTCGAGCCTCGCCATGTAGAAATTGGAGTGGTGGCGCGCCTCCAATCGACCGCACGATCGCGATCCAACGGCCGCGCGCGCCCGATAACGCCGACGCGTGATTGGACGCGCACGTGAACGTGCGATCGCACGCACAGGCGGGCGGGCGGCAGCGGTGAAGGCGCGATTTTAAGTCGTCCGATCTCGGGATTGGACGGCTGAGACTTCGCGGACGTGCGTAGGCGTTACACACGCGGGCAGCCGAGCGGGCGCGCGTGGGCGCGGCGGCGACGGCCATGTCGGGGCTTTAGTGACGGATTTATCGGTCACTAAAGACCCCTTATTTATTATTTTGAAGATGTAATGTCTATTTTGCCCCCACTCCTTGCAACTATAAAAGGAGACCCCCTCCATACGAAATTCTCATCCCTTTTTTCTCTTCTCTACCCCTGCAAAGCTCAAGAGAAGCTTGTCCCACACCCGGGATGCTTCTCGCGAGATAAAGTCCAATTTTCGTTCCCCTTCGGAAGTGGATCCCGCGGCAATGACGGCGTGCTGCTCCGTTCCCGTTCTTCTGCTTCGTCCTCCTTCGTCCTGCTTCGTTCTCCTTCGTCCAGGCGTCGTCCCGTCCGGCTCGTCCTCCAAGCAATCGTCGAGGAGGATAATTTCTCTCTCCCATTCTTATTTACAGCTTTTCTAGTGTAGAATTTTCTGCTTTATAGTGTAATTGATTTTCCGCATTCTAGTGTAACTTTTATAAACTATTGAAATATTGAATGCATGTTCTCTTTCTCTCTCTCTTTCTCTTTCTCTCTCTCTCTCTCATAGTTTGATAGCCCAATTGTAATTATAACGCCTTGCTTAAAGAAAATCTTAAAAAAATATAATTGCGAAAATAGATCAACGTAGCCTCCCTGTGTTCGACCCGGAATTATTTTTGGTATAAATTTTATTTGTTTAACACGAATTCTTCGCTTTCGAACTACAACGACAGGTTTTCCAAAACCAATCTCGTTAGCGTAAGTTCGTACACGTTCAACAGACAGTATCATATGTAATCTAAGGAAGATAATGACCAAGGCATAGGGTGAAGTAAATTCGGACCTTAAACGACAAATCTGATTGTACAGATGGGTTCGGGTTGATGATCGAAATCCATTGACCCAAAGGTTGACCCTATCGGACATCTATGGCATCCCCTACAAGCATTTGAAGTTGGATGGCTTAGATGGCACCACGTGGCACCATCCAGATCGTCCGAGCTACTCGTAGGTGGCCTTTACTTCTCTAAAGGCCTGTACAATGTTTGATCTCCATCGTTGGATCATCATCCAACGGTAGAGATTAGATCTCCCCACATGGTCACCAACGATCCAGATCGTCTCTTGAGCTGGTGTAGCACAGTGGTAACGCATAGAAATTGCAACCATTAGGCGCCCGTTCGAGCCTCTTTGAGCAAGAGCTCCTCAACGTGAGCAAGGAGAAATTCAACCATCGGATCAAGAATGTACGCATGCGATGCGGCCACGTCAACATCCAATCTCAGTGCATACACTGAGCGAACGACTGATGCGCGATGAAAATGACGTGATCTGAATCATGCATCAGAGATTGCTCCACGTGGCATGGTGGATGAAGAGGCATGATGACGTGCCAGCTCACCCGTAATCACATGTGACTCCAGGGCACGATGAGCGTGCATCTTCAGCCGTTCGATCAGCATCAAATGGTCCATAGTGCTCCTCAGCGACCCTTCAGCACCAACACGGGGCACTGGGCATGCGCACACATAGTGCGCACTTGCACGTAGTGGCAAGGTACGTCACGAGCGCCCCATGTCTTGTGCATGACCTTAAGTGCTCTTGTGCGCCAAATGATGTGCCCAACACCTATATATAACCCCTACCCTCTTCCCTTCATCTTCATCCCTTCCTTTCTCTTCCTACCCCTCTCCAAGGCTCTCTAGAGCTTGTCCTAAGCTCGGGATGCTCCACTTGAGCTAGAAAATAATTTTTACTCCTCGCTTCTCACCCCCATTCATGGAGCGCTCGTGGCTGCCTTCTCACCTTCGTTCCAGAAGCCGATCCTGTTGGGACAATGTCTTGCCCTGTTCCCCTTCTTTTGGCTCTATTCTTCTTCCTTTCGTCTCTTACCACCTTCGTCCGGGGTGTCATCAGAGTGACTCATCCTCCCAGTAGCTATCAAGGAGGATTTCCTCTTCCCTATCTTTTTACAGCTTTCCTAGTGTATATTTATATTATGCAATTAGTTGTAATAAACATTGCTCTGTCTTATAAAATAGTTGTTTCTTCTCTCTCTCGCTCTGATATTTTGCAAGTAGATTAGAGTAGTTAGATATAATTTCCCGACTTGATCTTATGCCTTATAAAAAAATACCAACAAAATAGAAAAGCATAAAACACCAAAAATAAATAAAAGTAAGCATGATTTTTCCTAATCAAACATTCATCTCCCTGTGTTCAATTCGAGACTCACCTGAGTTTCGGTTATTTTTGTTTGATAAGCAGATTTTCGCGATTGCGACGATCAGGTTCTCCGAACATCGATTTTTCTCGTGCAAAATCTCACCGATCAGAAACCAACCGTGCCCTTAGTTGGCAGCGAGGACCAACGAGTGAGGTTGAAGAAGCTCCAGGTGCACGTTAATGGTGATTGAGGAAGAAGTAGAAGAGGGGGTTTTCACCAAAAATTTGCACCCCACAATTCAGTGAAGGTCAGTGAGTCTTTATAGAGTGTTTCCCTTGCAATTGAGGCAAGAATCCATCGATTAAGCTTACTTGACAGCAAGGAAAATGCGTGAGCTTTAGCTGCGATTTCCAAGCTCTATAGAAGGAATCTATAGTTGGAAATTGGGTCAAATTGCTCGAACTTGATTGAGGAATCAACCCACCAAATTTGGTGAGGATCCAACGAGCTGATTGGAAGGAATTCACCTCCAAAACTTGCTCCAGAGCTTGTTAATGGCTGCTCAGTAGTTGGTTAAAGGAGGACGATGGCTGACATCATCTTGACATTAGCCAAGGACCTGAAAGAAAGATTAAAGGACCAATTTGAAAGAAACTCAAAAGTTGAGTACTTAATTGCAAATTAGGTCAAGACAATGTTTAAATGGTCCCAACATTTTAGGGTAACCTAATTTAGACCCCAGGAATCTAATGATGGCTTCAATTTTGGATTTTGATGAAGTTTGATTGGCCAATTTACATTTTAACCCAAAATGTATTGAATATTAACCTTGGTTTCTGTTTTATGTCAAGTTGGGTTCTTTTTGTAAAATTATTTGATCCAAACCTTATATATTATTGTTCAACGATTTTTAGAAGGTTTAAATTATAATTATTTTTATTAGAACCCAGTAAATTTATGTGAGGCTGTAATTAGGGTTTTTATTTAAGATTTAGCCTCTAATCTTAATAGAAACTCTAAATCAACTAATGCAAGCCTACTTATTGAGAATTTGAGCTTAGTTGACCTTAAATTGAGTGTAGATTTATCCTTTAGTTAATTTGAATTTGTATTAGCATGTTAAAACAACAGAATTAACTAAGTTGGATTCATGCCCTCCAATTCTTGATATTCTTCAGTTATACCTTTTCAATAATTAATTAGATTAATTTAACTTTAAAACTTAGCCAAATTAAGCTAGACATAGAGGATGATGATGTTACCATCAATTGGTGGAGACTTTAATTGCATTCTTTCTATCTTTGAAAAGATTGGATGGACTCCTTACCATGATTCTCAATCTACTGCATTTCTTT
The DNA here is from genome assembly GCA_037157565.1 of Thalassia testudinum. Taxonomy (NCBI): domain Eukaryota; kingdom Viridiplantae; phylum Streptophyta; class Magnoliopsida; order Alismatales; family Hydrocharitaceae; genus Thalassia; species Thalassia testudinum. The sequence continues at coordinate 43,879,252 of JAZHRO010000067.1, read as the reverse complement.
CTTTTGTCAGCCACCTTGGTATTATTGACTTACCTTTGGGAGGTAACCAATTCTCTTGGTGCAACAAGAGACAAGGTAGCTTTAGGATTTATCAAAAGCTAGATTGCATTTTTGTAAACTCTAAGGCATTGAACCTTCTTCCAAGTGGTAAACATCTACCTCATCGTAATTATGACCATGCTCCCATGCTTCTATCACTTCAATCTTCACCTCCCCTCCAGACCTCGCCCATTCTATTTCCAGAAGATTTGGCTAAGAGATACAAATTTCAAGGACTTTGTTGCTCGTATGTGGAACCACTCCCCTATTGACGTTAATTATGATCTACTCTCCAAACTATATTCCAAACTTTTTTGGCTTAAAAGAGGTCTTAGGTCTTAGAATAAATTGACTTTTGGGGACATAATAAAAACTATTGAGAACCTGGTGAATCGTTATGAAGACCTAGATGCTAAACTTGCATCCCATTGGGATGATAATCTATTCTCTGAGCTCAATGACACTACTATTCTTCTTGATGATGCCTTAGCTAAGCTCAATAATTTTCTGGCCTAAGAGGCTAAGATTAAGTGGCTCAAAGATGGACAGGGTTGTAACAAACTTTTCTTCACCTCTATTAAAAGGCATTTTGCTAAACGGGTTACATCTTCTTTAACTTCAAATATTGGTGGAGGTGCTTGGAACTCTACCGCCACAATTGCTTCTGGCTACTTTCAAAACCTTCTTTCTTTGGAGGCTCACTCCAATGCAGAGGATTTCCTCCATGTGATCCTCCTACCTTTGATATCCCTTGAGGAAAATAATACTCTTATTGCCACCCCTCTGGAATCTGAGATCTTCGAAATATTGTCCTACATGCCTCCTAACAAGACCCTAGGCCCTGGTGGCTTTAGTGTTGAATTTTTCACTACTGTTTGGGATCTGCTAAAGTCTGATCTCGTGGAAGCGGTCTCCCATTTCTTATATCTTAAATAGCTCCAAGATCCTTTAATACCACATTCATTTCCTTGATTCATGAGAAAAATGTGGCTCTCGACCCTGTTGATTATATACTGATAAGCCTTTGCAATGTCGTCTTCAAAATCACCTATGGTATCTTAGCTAGTCGACTGACTGAGATCCTTCCCAAGATCATCTCTCTTGAATAAGCTGGTTTCATTAATGGCGGATCCATATTTTATCACATAGCTACGACTTTTGGATTAACCCAACGAATTGATTGGAAAGTCTTTGGATCCAACATTATCCTTCAACTTGACCTTCAAAAAGCCTATGATCATGTCGAATGGGATGTCCTTTATTATATTCTACTTAGATTTGGCTTCTGTAAGCAGGTTGTCAAACTGGTCAAGGCTTTTATTGAACACGAAGGATCTTTCATTCTTGTCGATGGAAGCTCCTCCTCTTTCTTCAAGGTTTCTAGGGGTCTTCGTCAAGGGGACCCTCTCTCTCCCATCTGTTGATATTTTCATGGAACCTTTCATTCAAGGCATTAAAGATTTAGCATTCGCTGGGAAAATTTAGCCTCTCTCAATAAAGAGGTGTCGATTCACCTTTAGCCCTAATGTATGTTGACGATATTATTTTCTTTTTTTTGACAAAGAGAAAGGACTACTACCGTTTATAGTAGTTGTCCAATTTTATTCATTAATAGAAATAATTACAAAATATCTAACCACTTCGTGGCATTTGACGCTACATCACCGCAAATATTCTCCACCTATACATTACCACCATTAAGCATCTCATCATTTCTAGCCTTCCACACTATTCACGTGAAATCGTTGTTGTTTTGGAAATGCATTGTAGTATAGGACAAAATCGCTCAAATCATTTAAATTTATAAACTCAGATTCAGAAAGTGGAGTCCGATATCATTTACAGGGAGCAAGTATGCAATTTAATTTACTAATCACAAGAAATATATGCAATTGAAATCAACAACACTCAGAATGATATTTTAATAAAATAAGAAGAATAGTGCAAAAAGATTGAGTTAAAATGGTGCTTTAAATCACCAAATTAACCCTCAATGTTATGCTCACAACCACTTAAATATTTCAACAGTAAACCACAATCAATATCAGGTACTTTAAATATCTCAATAGTTACCAACAGAGGGCCTCAGACGACAAGCCAAAGGCTTTAGATGGCTTAACAGAAGGGGCTCAAGGGCCCTTCTCAAGAGAAGCACAAGGCTCTTCTCCTTCAAGAGCCTCAAGAACACAACAGCAGTAGCAATTGAGGCTTAAGGGCCTCACAAATCTCGCTAAGTATAGAGAGATGAGGGGAAGGCTTAAATCTCGAGGTAACAAAACCCACCCCCTCTCTCTCAGATGTTCTCTTCTTCCTTCCTAAGCTCAGAATCGAACCAGACTTGGGTATCGGGTAACCGGATCCATCGCCCAGACCCGCGAGGCGTAAGCGCAGGCGAGGGCGTGGATGAGTGCATGACACACAGTGTGTGTGGGGGTGTGGGGTAGGGACCTGACCCCAGTGTCCGAAAGTGAACAAGCAGTATCACTTTTTGCTTATATGTGCCTTCAGGTATTCGTTCCTTCACGATGTAGGACTATCCCACCATGCACTCTTCATGCAGCAGCAGTAGGAGGTGAAGGTGTCAATCGGAGCAACAACTGTAGCTGAAGGGTTCGATTGAGGACCTGGGAAGGAACCTAGAGATGTTTTGTGTCAATTGCAAACTTCAGCCAGGTGAGTTGGGGGCTGGAGATGAGTGAATAGGGTCGGAGTTGACGAGGGCAGTGGTGGAGGTCCGGCAAACCTGAAGAACATGAATACGGGCTTATAGCCCCGATTAAACAAGTTCAGAAGGATCGCCGTCCTCTAAGGAACACGATGGTGGCCGTGGCGTGTTGTGAAGGTGTGTGTGGTATGCTGGTGTGGTCGAGAAGGTAGTGCGATGAGGGTGGTGCTCGGTGGAGGTGTTGAGTGGCCAATCCCTTCAATTTCTTGAGGGTTTTGGTGGGTGAGGAACGACGAATGTGTAGGGACCACTGGCAGGCGGTTTGGTGTAGTGGAGCAAGCGGAGGGCTTCGCCGAAGTGTCGCTGGAGCAGAGGAAGACGAAGATCGTGCAGGCGTGTCGACGGTTGAAAAAGGAAAGGGAGGAGTTAGGAAGATTCAGTAAGGTGAGAGGAAGAAAGAGAGAGAGTTAGAGAAGGAGATAGCAGGTGGATGCTACCGGCTATGATTGGCCGGAGTCAGAGAAGGTGAAGGCGATGGCGACCCGACAGCGACGAAGGAGAGGGAGATGACAGCCATGCTTTGGCTGGCGACTGTCGCGAGGATAAGGGGAAGATGTGGAGCCGATCAATTTGACCATTGGCCAACTCGACGAAGAGGACGGAGAGGCTCACCGGAGACAAAGGTGCGGACAACTGGACTTGAGGAAGTGAGGGTTTTTCTGACTTAAAACTTCGCTAAGGAGTGAGGTCTTGCGATGGGGGACCTTTTAAAGGTCTCAAGGCTTGCTTCAAGCTTGGAAACAAGCTCGAAGAGCTCATATTTTTAGGGGAAAAAATCCCTAATCTTGAGGAGTTCGCATGAGCTCCTAGATGAGAATTGGAGTCCAAGAAAAGGTTTAGATGATTGAGGATTCTCTCAGGATCATTCCTTCCAATTTTGGAAGGAATTGATCGAGAAATCAGGGAGAAATCCTAGATTGAAGGTCGGTGTATTGGGGTTCACACTGTTAATGGTGGTAGGAATCTTTTTGAAGAAAATGATGAGAAGTTAGGGGGTTAAATGCAAATATTTCGAAAGCTAGGGGCTTAAGTGTGAAAAATAGAGTTTTAATGGACTAAAATGCAAACTAGGTAAAGATGGACTCTGATTGAGCTCAAATTTTGGTACCAACCTAATTTGGACCCAAGGAATTTGATGGTAAGGTCAAATTTCAATTTTGACCAAGTTTGGTTGGAAAATTTGTGCAGAAACCAAAATTAGGGTAGAATTCTATCTGTGACTCTATTTAAGGTCAAAATAGGTTCCAAAGGTCAAATCAAGGACACCAAACCTCAAGGAATATTTTTATATGAATTTTAGGAGATTTAGATGAATTTTATCCTGACCAAAACCTCTGTAATTTAAGTGAATCTGAAATTAGGACTTTGGGTGCTGCATTGGTTCTCGAAATGTGTGAAATCCTGTTTCTGTCTGCATAGACCCACTTATTAGTCTTTAATGCTCATTAACCTTGAATTTAACTCTTGACAAACCCCATGGTTATTCTGTGTTCATGATATGCTACTAAAATTATAGAATTAACCATACTTTCTTGTTCTCTTCTTAAAACATAATAATGTGGAGTTGTAACCCTCAGATGGTTATGCAGGAGCATTTATCTTTCAATCCTGACTAAAAGTGGCCAATTAGGCCTATGATGGTGTTCCCATCACACACATCCCAAAGAGTAGTTGCCACATACACACATGGCTTATCAACGATATTATTTTCATCAATGGGAATATTAATTCCATTCGAAACATATTTGACTTTATTCAATCTTTCAAACGTGCCTTTGGACAAAAAGTCAGCTTATCCAAGAGCTTCTGTTATGTGGGTCATCATTTTCTGATAGGCAGGCTCCCTCAAATACTTTCCACCACTAGCTATCAATAAGGTTCCTTCCCGTTTACATATCCAGGCTATCCAATTTTTCCTGGCCGTGCTAAAATCTCTTAGTTTATAGCCATCATTAATAAAATTAGATCCAATTTGGCTGAGTGGAAATCCAACCTCTTGTCTATGCTAGCCAGACTGATGCTTATAAAAAATGTCTTGATGCCTATTCCGATTCACATCTTATCTGTTATAGAGATACCTAAAGTAGTTATTCGTAAGCTTGACTCTATTTTTGCAAACTTCTTTTGGGGTCCTCACAATTTGATTATCACTACCATTGGATTTTCTTGGATAAGATTTTGAGACCTAAAAAACTAGGGGGTCTGGGTGTTCATAATTTAAGGCTCTTCATTAAAGCTCTAAAAATGAAAAGGTTTTGGAATGTGATATTTGGTGATTCTGTCTATGCTAGACTTATCTGTGCTCTTTTTGGGGACAGATCTTATTCCAGCCTGGTGGTCCCTCTTAGATTTTGGTTGATGTTTGAAGCCTATAGCGAGATGAAACCTTTTATTAGATGAGAAATTCATGAGGGATCCATTGATTTTTGGCTTGATGTTTGGATTGGGAATTCTCCTTTTAAAGATATGCTCCTGGAGGGATCCAAGCCTCAACCAATCTTTGTGCGCGATCCCTTGACCCTCCTTCAAAATAATCCTTTCTTTGCACACATTCCTTCTTCCATTACAAAAGCTATCACAGCTATCACTCTTGATAATCATAAGGACCTGCCTCTCTGGTCCCCCCGTTGCTCTGGGGACCTTTCCATCTCTTCAAGATACTCTTTGAACTTCAAAAATTGTACGACTGATGTTGCTACTAAAAATGTCTGGAGCGTAAACCTCCCTTTAAGGATCTCCATCTACATCTGGCGCATACTCAAACACAAGCTCCCCACGGAGGATAATATATCCAAGATCGAGATTTCACTGCCCTCAAAATTTTACTGTTGTCCCTCTATTCCTACTTAGGAGACTTCAGTCCATCTCTTCTCTGATAGCTAACTTGTTCATACTGTTTCTAAATGGGTGTTCTTTAGAAATTATTTCACCTCTATAAATCTTGGTCATTTCTTTTTTCCTACTTCATAATGTCTCTACCTCCTTGAGAGATAATGTCATCAAGGGCCTGATCTACTTTGTGTGGTATTAAGTTTGGTGGATTTGTAAAAAAATTAAAATGATTCTTTTTAAATCTCCATGGTCCCAAACTTCCTTCAAAAAAATGGGTGGAATTTTCAAAGGACGGATTAGCTTATTTCTATCCATCCTAAGAGGTTAGCCCTTTCTTGGGTTCACCCTTCTTCTGACTACAAAATAAACATTGCTTCTACTAGTGATAATTCTTATTCTTATATGGGATGGGTTATCCATAATCACGTTGGGGTTTTTGTTGCTGGGGCCTCAGCTAGAATTAGTAAGATGCCTCCTGAAATGGCACTTATTAAGACTTTCAAGCATGTGCTTACCTCAACCCCTGTATTGCCTCTTGAGGTCGAAGTTGATTCTACGTTGTTATATTATTGGTTGATGGGCAAGGTTCAGGTAGCTTAGTGATTGCACAGCAATCATGCAACCTAAACCACTTGAATTAAGTTAGATTCTAGCATAACTTAGGGACAATGCATGCATAAGTGTCGTAATTCGCATAATAGTTAGTTTGTTAGCTGCATAAATAATATTATCATTTTATGCACTAAAAGAGAGATGAAATAATTACAGATGATTTGAGGCCACATATGACAGACCAGACCATATAGATCTGATTAGGACGACGGCGGGAGTCCAATGCTTCTGGAATAGTCTTGATCAAACAATCATAGCATCACTACAGCCTATAAAAGAACAGAGGCTAAGGAGCAAGATGATAGAGATCCAAGCCTCAGATGAAAGATCTGATCGCACAGATGGATCTGGATCAATGATCGCAGTCCAATGGCGGAAAAATCATCTTGATCGGAGGCCTAGAGCATCATCTACAAAGTAAGGAAGATGGACGACCATGATGGCGCCACGTGGTGCCATCGTAGCTGCCCCTTGCCATGCTCCCAATCTCTGAAGAGGCCCTCCTCATGCATTGTGGGCCATTGAATCGTCAACCAACGACCACCTACGTCGCCCTTGCCCCCACGCCACATTAGGCAAGAGAAGATCTTAGCTGTTAGGTCTCCATCCAATGGCTAAGAGAGGAGTTGCCTAAAACCTAAATGCAACACAAAACGTGCCTTAGTGCATTGGTTAGCATGCTCTAACCATAGCGAGGGGCGCGAGATCGAGCCACGTTGCGCACAAATTAGGAAAGTAGTGAGGTGCGAGTGAAATCCGACTGTAGGATCTTCAATCAGCGGTGTAGATGCGAATGCGTGGCGTGACTAGAGGCTTTCGCAGCTGCACATGAAAATGAACGTGCACATTGCGTGAGATCTCACGCACTCTCTTCAACAATGGTGGTATGGGCGTGATTCTAAGACGTCCGATCGAAGGATCGAATGACTGAGAGCGTTAGTGTGCGATTTGAATTGTGCATGCGTAAGGTGAAGTGAGCGAGTGACGGATCACGATTGGATGGCTCACAAGCTGCCATGTGGTGCCACTAGAATGCATCTACGCATATAAAGCACGTTAGAAGTTGGATTGAGGTGCGATCGAAGCCGGTGATCTCTCGATCAACGGATCTGATCAAATCAAAGTTGTTGCATGAGTTAGAGGGCTAAAATGCCCTCTTGCCCCTCATCAAAGCTATAAAAGAAGACTGGGGCCCCATGATGAGAACCTCGTCATAAACCCTAAACTAGCACCATCTAACCTAGATTTGCAAGAAAAAGCTCCTACATAACTCTAGAAAGGCTTGGCTCAGAAAAATTCTGAGTTTGTAAAGAAAATAGAAACTAAGGGGTAAAAATGCAATTTCACCAATTCAATCTGAAAACAGGGTAACTCAGGATCCAAACATAGGTCAAAATAACCTAATAGGAAGAAAAGTGGGATGAGATGATCCAACAAGGGCTACAGCAACTACAATGAATTAAATGACATCCTGTAACCCTAAAAACAAATCTACTTCAATTCACGAGGTTCGAGGCAAAAAAAAAATCGAATAAACCCTCTAAAATTCATATAAAAATAATCTCTAGGGTTTAGAACCTCCAATTTGGCCTTAGGAACCCATTTTGACCTACATTGAGAACTATGCCCAATTAATAACTTAATTTGGGTTTTTGCCTAAATCGACCAGTCAAACAAGGTTTGATCTAGAAATAAAATTCACCATCAGAATCCTTAGGTCCTAATTAGTCATGTATAAAAACTTGAGGCTAAGGAGAGACCTTCTTAACCAACTTTACATTTTGGTCCTCATCTATTACTTTTTGGCCCTCAACTTTTGAAACCCTCACATTTTGGCCCCTAACTCTTCTTCGTTCTTTGCATTTGGGTGCTCCCTGCAAAACCCTGAGCAGCGCCATGCTCCGACGACTTTGCGCGGAGCATGGCGCCGCGCAGGGTGAGGGAGACCCTCTACCAAGACAACCGGGGGTGCCCTACGACGTCTGCCGTCGCAGGGACACCTCCCTGGTCGGTGCAACCACCCATACCGCCCGTGCGAACGCACGGAAGGTATGGGTCTCCATCTCCAGCGTTCTCCGGCGAGAGAGGCACGTCGTCTCCCTCCGCCCTCCTCTCTGATTTCGCCTCTATAAAAGCCTTCGTCGCTTTGCCACACTCTCCAGCTCGATTCTGATGGAGAACCACCCACAACTTTCTTCTCTTCCCACTCCGGCAGACACCCAGCGAGCTCCGGCGAGCCCCCTTTCCTTTCCTCTTCGCTCTGCCACAAAACCAATGGTAGAGACTTCTTCCTGATTCTCCTCCGTGTCGCGCAATACTCGCGCGCGCTACTTCAGCCCCGTCGTCGCCGCCGTCTGCCCCCACTGGGTACCTTCTTCTCCGGCGACAGTCGACATGACTGCCGCCCTGCTCCTCCCCCTTCATCCCTGCAAGTAGGTAACAGTTACTTCTCTTCCTCCCCTCTTTCTTTTCCCTATTTTAATTTGCTCAATCAAACCCTCGACCGACCCGACCACCATCATCTTCCACACCTCCGGCCCACCTCCGGCGAGTCGCTCCCATCATTCCGCCACTCCATACGACTCGCAGACCGACCCAAAACCTCCGCCTCGTCCCACTGAACCGTTTCCGCCCCTTCACTGCCACTCCTCACCTCCACCATACTCCATCGAACAAACCCATTCTCGCGGCTACAGTCCGACCAAGCCCCGCCACCAGACGCCGACCCACGACCTGCCACACCCAGCACCACCTTCACCTTGCCACGACGAAGGTCCCTTGCGTGTTTGATTAGGCCGAAGGGCCGTATTCCTGTCTAACAGGTTCGCTGCTCCAGCCGCCATTAGCGACGACTGAAGCAGCTTCGAGGCGAGCTCCAGGCCTTGCAGCCCCAGATTTCCAGGTGCTGCAGATTGGGGCGAAGTCTGCAAAGGCTTCTGCCTCTTCAGTTGGCCCAGACATCGGCTGCAGCTGATCAGAGGGCGAGGTGGAGTCGTCCTGCGGGCGCACGCAAAGACAGCAGAAGATAGTCCCACATCGTGGGATTTCGAGGCCGCGCGCCCGCATAAAGGCAAAAAGTGCCTTGGTCTCTTCGCCTCCTGACCACGGGGTGAGGTCCCTCTCACCCGCTTGACCCGACCTCATTCGCGACCACCCCCCGCGGACCTGGCCCGACCCGTTTACCCGACCTGGACTCCTCGCCCACCACTGCACGTCGGTGGGCCTAGACCTGGGCGCGACTCGTACCCGAATACCCGGCAGCTCTGGGAGAGCTATCCTACGAGTGAATTCTGAGAGAGAGAGACGCGGGGGAGGGTAGAGTAGGCTTTTGCCCTCTGACCAAACTGCGAGTGTGCAAGCACAGGAGAAGAAGAAGAAGAGAAGGCAGACCGCAGAGGAAGAAGAAGGACTGCGAGAAGAAGAAGAAGAAGAGAACCACAGAGAGAGGAAGGAAAGAAGACGCACTGTAGCAAAAGCTACTTAAGTCGTCTGATTGAAAAATCAGACGACGGCTTGCAGGAAGAAAAGAAGAAGCTTGGAAGAAGAAACGAAAGAAAGAAGGCATAACCTCAGGAAAGGAAAGAAAAGAAAGAAAGAAAAAAGAAGAGGAGGATCACCACCGCCGCAGAGAAGAAAAAGAGAAAGAGAAGAAGAAGCTCTGAAGAAGAAAGAAAGAAGAAGAACAGAAGAGGAATAAGAAGAACAGAAGGAAGAAGACTGAAGAACCCAAAAGAAGAGAAGAAGACAACGACGAGAAAGAAGAGAGAAGAAGAAAAAGCCAACAAAATAAATCTCTCTCTCTCTCTTTTCACTTTTGTAATAGAAACTTTGTATCTCTAGAATACAGTTTGCTCCCTGAGTTCGACCTTGGGAGATCTCTTATTTCCGAGTAAAAATTGTAATAGTGGCAATGACTATCTGTACTACAACGCCATTTCTATAACAAAACAACAAAACCTAGTCATATCGCCATTATTCTTGGCGCCGCTGCTGGGGATGCAACCGCTATTCTAGAAGCTTTAAATTTCTTTCAAGAGATTACTAATCTTTTTCTCTCTCTTGTGTGCAGGTAAAAATTGGAAGAGCAGCCGTACAACAAACACTCCAACAAACAGGTAATCTTCATTTTCCCTCTCTTAAACTCCCTTAAAAAGGAACAAAAAAATCAATCAACTTAGGGCTACCTGCATCATACATAGTAATTCCTCAAAGTTGCCTAAATTTTTCATTTCAACACATTTTAATTGTCCATCTAGCTAAGGTAACTAGGGCTAAAACCTTCTTGATTGAGCCCTAGATACTACATTTTTGAGGCAACTAAAATGGACCAACTAGAGCCAACTCAGGAATTGAAAAACTAGGGTTTTTAGAGACACACCTTCTATTAACAAAGAAAAGATCTTCCCAAAAAGAGGTGTACCTAAACCTTGCTTGAAAAAATCTACACAAGAGAAACCCTAAGCAAATGGCTCTCTAAACACTTGAACCCTAAAATGAAAGGACCCAAAAGCTCTCAAAAGAACAAGAGGTGAAGTTGACCCCTTGGGTCAACCAACCTTAAAATTAGGTCACTTCTTCGCTCAAAAATACCTAAAAGTTCAAGTGAAACCTTAAGCACCCTGATCTTAAACTAAAATTGGTAGACTTAAGAGGTCAAGATCCCCATTCTGGTCTACCTGGAACCGCAGTGACAAGAGAGGTCGGGTGGGGGAAACCCTGTAACCCGTGGGGACGCTCTACCGTGTAGGGGTCTTCGCGGGACTCACCCTCTCTGGCTGCCAAGGTAATTCTCAGGTGGACGATCTTTCTGATCAAGGAGTCCATCTGCCCCGCACCTCTATAGTCACCCAACACATTTTTGGGTGTCTTGATTGGGTCCAGCACCTTCTAAACTCTTCCACTCCAACAGTGCATGAACGGTATGAGATCCTTGAGACCACCCTTAATATCTCCTTTAGGAATTCACTCTCGCCAAGGCCCAACCTTGACTCCCGTGTTCGAACAGCAACCTAACCCCATCATTCTCTCATCTGATTCTGAATCAAACTCTTCTTCTTCCCCTATCATGGCTCAGCCAGTTGAGGAAGAAAACAATCTGGAGCACCAGCTCCAGCGACTTAACGACCTCTTCCAAAACTTTGTGCACCCACCGCAGCGTCCTATGATGTGGGACCATTATAATCCTGCTGCGGTGGCCATCGAGCCTCGAGTTAGAATCCCGACTGGAGGACCTGATTCTGAATTAAAGCCCAACATGATTCATGCTATACCTAAATTCCATGGGCTTAATTCTGAAGATCCCTTCCAGCACATCAAACAGTTAAAGCATCTGGCCCAAACTTTTGGGTCAGATGCGCAAAATCGGGATATTCTTCTCATGAAGATGTTCTCCTTTTCTCTTATGGACAAGGCCACTCATTGGTATCAAACTCAGACCCGGCCGATCAACACTTGGGAAGAACTCCAGTCCAAGTTCTTGAAAAAGTTCTTCCCCGTTGGTCGGACCAACGCCTTGCGCCATCAGATTATGCACTTCACTCAACAAACAGGGGAACCTCTCCATGAGGCATGGGATCGTTTTCAGGATCTCATGAGAAAGTGCCCCCATCATGGAGTTCCTAAATGGGAACAGGTCCAATCTTTTTACCAGGGACTCCGTGAGGATATCCGTCTTTTCGTCAATGCAACCTGTGGAGGAAATATCATGGGTCAACATGAGGACACCGTGTGGGAGATTCTCGAAAACATGTGCGAGAACTCCATCAACAATGACTCCATGGCATTATTTGACAGGACGAATACCCGCGCATTGACGAATCTCAGGGGAGCACATGAGACGCAGGGCCTGTCCGCATCAGTCGACCTGGAATTAATGGCCAGTCGATTGGACAAGGTCTCGATTATTGAAACGAAGGTGGATGAGCTGACTCAGCACCTGTAGTGAGCCACCTCTGCGCATAACCCCTTTGCACAGCCTCCTTCCACAAGGGAAACTATGCAAAATATTCTCCATCAATCTTCTCCTAGGATGGATCCATATCCACCATCTGATTCTCTAACCAGAGGTCCATCCGATCCTCTCTATACCAACCCGGGGAATTCCATTCCCTCTTTCTCTGACTCTCTGGAGGTTCCTCAGACCTGCGAGGACATCAACACCATCCAGAACGACCCGTTCTCCAACACCTATAATCCTGGATGGCGAAACCATCCCAACTTTCAGTGGGCAGGAAATTCCCAAACCCAAAGACCACCCTTTCAACCCCGCCCACAACCCCCTCGTCCTTACCAGCCGCCTCAGCCTCGGCCCAACCCTACTTATCCATCAGGGCCAAATCAGGATCAAATGTCCCTTATCCTTCAGACTCTGGCTGACATTCAAAGAACGAATGCGGCTATTCAAAAACAACACAAGGACGAACTTACAGAGGTTCGAAACCAATTGGCCCAGTTGGCAAACTCCCGCCAGCCAGGCACTCTTCCTTCTCAACCTCTTCCTAATCCAAATAACGTGCCAACCCAACGGCGCGTTATGAACCCAAACCCGGGCCATGCCCATATGATTTATTAGGCCCCCTCTTTTCCTTCACCCGACGGGATAGAAGCCTCCACTTCTGTTGCAGGTTACCAACAGCAACCTATCTTACCCAATCCTAACCAAAATCAGGCAGGACTTAATTCCGTAACAACCCGTAGTGGTAAGGAAACCCAAGACCCACCTCATCCAAACCACTCCAAGCCTGGTAGCAATCCCAAGCCGAGGACAGTAATCCAGGACGTTCCCACCCCTTTCCCAGATCCAAAACCTGGACCTATCCTAGAAGAACCAACCAAGATCCTGTTTCCCGAGGCCTTGACCAAGGGAAAGAAGACCACCAAGCCCGTGGCACCTGAGGAGGACCTGATCAAGCTCTTTGAGCAGGTCCACATAAACATCCCTTTGATGGATGCAATCCGCCACGTACCGGCTTACGCACGATTTTTAAAGAATGTATGTACACCCCAGCGTAAGCCGCGAACCAAGGGTGGGAGCCCAATTGTTCTGTCAGAGCAAGCCAGCTCTGTAATCCTCAGTAGACTCCCACCCAAGGTAAAAGATCCTGATACTCCCCTGATTTCCTGCAAGATAGGTGATACCTAATTTGATAGAGCTTTGCTAGACTTGGGTGCATTCATAAACCTGATACCCACATCCTTACTTGACCATCTAGAAGAATCTGAGCTAAGACCAACCGAGGTGACATTACAATTAGTAGATCGATCCATAAAATCACCAAAAGGGATTCTCGAGGATGTTATCGTAAGAGTGCGGGATTTTTATTTTCCCGTGGACTTCATAGTCTTAGATATGGACGCACCTGAGAACCCTAGGGATACACCAATCATTTTAGGGAGACCTTTCTTGGCTACTGCTAGAGCCAACATTAGCTGTGAGGAGGGCCAAATAGAGCTCAAATTTGGGGATCAAACCTTGAAAATTGATATATTTAAGGTCCAACAAGGAATTAATTGTGGTGTCATTGAATAGATTTGTGACATTAGGACTTTGGTTGATGAAACACACTTCCAGAATGACCTGATTATGCCTCATCAACAGAAGGATCTTGACCTGCAAAAAGAGGAGTGGAGTCCGGATATAAACAACCCAGTAACTCCTACCCTTGAACCTCACGTCTACACTGAACCACCCGCTGCTGCTGATAACCCTATCCTCGAGTTGAAGCCTCTTCCTGCTCACTTGAAATACATCTTTTTAGGTTCTAATCAGACCCTCCCTGTGATTATCAATTCCAACCTCAATCCCGAACAGGAATCCCGTCTGATTGCTATTCTCCAGCAACATCGCAGAGCCATCGGGTGGACTCTCGATGATTTGACTAGAATAAGCCCTCTTATTGTACTCATCATATCTATTCAGAAGAGGGCGCACGACCTTCTCATGAAATACAGAGACGTTTGAACCCTAATCTGCAGGAGGTCGTGAAAAAGGAGATCATCAAGTGGTTAGATGCTGGAATCATCTACCCGATCTCTGATAGTCATTGGGTAAGCCCAATTCAGGTTGTGCCTAAGAAGGCAGGACTCACCACCATAACGACTGAGATCGGAGAAATCATTCCTACCCGATTAGCCAATGTGTGGAGAGTTTGTATAGATTACCGCCGACTCAATTCCTCCACGAAGAAGGATCATTTCCCACTACCTTTCATTGATCAAATTCTTGAGAAACTAGCGGGAAATAGGTTCTTTTGCTTTCTTGACGGGTACTCCGGTTATAACCAGGTGGCAATCCATCCTGAGAACCAAGAAAAGACCACGTTCGCCTGCCCCTTTGGAACATACGCTTTCCGAAGGATGCCTTTAGGTCTTTGCAATGCACCCGCTACCTTTCAGCAGTGCATGCTTGCCATATTCTCAGATATGGTAGGTGATTTTCTGGAAGTCTTCATGGATGACTTTTCAGTTTTTGGAGAATCTTTTGATGATTGCCTCCAACACTTGGTCCAAATACTCAGGCGATGCATCGAGGTGAATTTGGTTCTTTCCTGGGAAAAGAGCCATTTCATGGTGCCTGAGGGAATTGTCCTGGGACACTTAATTTCAGAAAAAGGCATCCAGGTGGATCGAGCTAAGGTTGATCTGATCTCTCACCTTCCTATGCCTAGCTCGATTAGGGACATCCGTTCTTTTTTGGGGCACGTCGGTTTTTACCGTCGTTTCATTCCAGATTTCTCGAAAATCGTGCACCCCTTGACTTCTTTTCTCTCCAAGGATGTATCCTTTGAAATCTCCAAGGAATGCACACTAGCCTTTGAAAACCTGCGTGACCGAGTCACCCAGGCACCTATCCTACAATCCCCTGATTGGTCTCAACCCTTTGAGATCATGTGCGATGCGTCTGATTTCGCTGTAGGAGTGGTCCTGGGGCAAAAAGCTGACGGGAAACCCGTGGTCATCTACTACGCTAGCAAGACACTTGACGAGGCTCAGCGTAACTATATAGTTACGGAGAAAGAGTTGCTAGCCGTAGTATTTGCCCTTGAAAAGTTCCGATCGTATCTTCTGGGTTCCCATGTCATCATTTACTCGGATCACACGGTTGTAAGGCATCTCCTTGCCAAGAAGGACGCAAAGCCCCGACTAATCCGTTGGATCTTGCTGTTGCAAGAATTCGATCTTGAGATTCGCGACAAGGCGGGAAGGCAGAATGTGGTAGCCGACCATCTGTCCCGTCTTCCTTCTGAGATTATCGACCCTTCCAGACCCATCACATAACACTTTCCTGATGAGCACCTGCTTACTCTTGGTACTAAACTTCCATGGTTTGCTGATATAGTAAACTACTTGGCATCTCATCAGACCCCGCCTGATTGGCCGAAGGCCAAGAAAGACAAACTGCGTTCTGATACCAAGTATTACATATGGGAAGATCCGTACCTTTTCCGCATAGGTGCTGATCAAATTATTCGGAGATGTGTCCCGGAAGAGGAAGTCAGCAATATCCTCTCTTTCTGCCATGACCAGGCATGCGGTGGCCATTTCTCGGGGCATAAAATCGCATCAAAAGTCCTCCAGTGTGGCTTCTACTGGCCTACACTATTCAAAGATGCATACAGTCACTGCAAGGCATGCAGTCGCTACCAGACTTTTGGCAACATGAACCGTCGCGACATGATGCCTTTGCAGCCAATTCTCGTATGCGAAATCTTTGACGTTTGGGGGATTGATTTTATGGGCCCCTTTCCTGTTTCGGATGGTTTCGAGTACATTCTGCTTGCTATGGACTATGTGTCCAAATGGATCGAAGCCATACCGACCCGAACCTGTGATCACAAGACTGTTCTTAAATTCATTCATCAAAACATTTTCTCAAGGCTCGGGATTCCCCGTGATATAATCTCTGATGGGGGAACCCATTTTACAAATGCTCAGTTTAGGTCACTGATGACCAAATATGGGGTGTCTCACCGAATCTGTACTCCTTACCACCCCCAAACTAATGGTCTAGCTGAGCTGTCAAATCGGGAGATCAAGAAAATCCTGCAGGTCACTGTTCGGCCTGACAGGAAGGACTGGTCGTCCCGACTTCCAGAAGCATTGTGGGCCTATAGGACCGCCCAGAAGACCCAATTAGGCATGTCTCCCTTTAGACTGGTGTATGGAAAGGCGTGTCACCTTCCCATAGAATTGGAGCATAAAGCCTATTGGGCAGTACGGAACTGTAATCTAGATCTTTCTAAGGCTGGAACCCACAGAAAACTCCAAATCAGCGAGATCGATGAATTACGCCTAGATGCGTATGAGAACTCGCGAATCTACAAGGAGCGGGTTAAAGCCTTCCATGAAAAGCATATCTCGAGAAAGATCTTTCATCCTGGTCAAAAGGTCCTACTCTTTGATGCCCGACTTAAACTTTTCCCGGGAAAACTGCGATCCAAGTGGGTCGGACCATATTTAGTCCGACAGGTTTTTGGAAATGGAGCAATCGAAATCAGTCCACTCAGCCACGATTTCGAACCTTTCATCGTGAACGGTCAGAGACTCAAGCCGTTCATTGATGTGACTTCTACTGATTTGGCTGAATCATCTCTCATCCTCCATTCCCCTTGAGCTTATGCGCCCAGCCGATGGCGTAAAACTCAGCGCTTAACGGGAGGCAGCCCATCATTTTCTGAAAATCTAAAACCCTTTTCACACTTTTGTGCACTTAAAGTTCACCCTCATAGACAGCCGACTCCACCTCAGATGCGTGCATCTGAGATTAGAAATCGTTCGCAGAATTCATCCCGACCCATTCATTCATTAAAACATCTGTCTTAAGGAATGAACTAAGTAAATAAAAACCCCTAAGTCACAATGAGGGCATTGCAAACCTTAGGCATGGGGGGGTATAAAAGTGCAAAACTTGTAAAAAAGGGGTTTAAAAATAAAAAAATTCACATATGCCAAAAACACCATATATAAAAAAAAAAGAGGAGAAAGGAAATTTTGTGGGAGAAGGGAAAAGAAACAAAATGAAAAGGAGCACAAAAAATGAAAGAAAAGAGTAATATTCATTAGTAAGAAGCTAAGGAATTGATCTAAGTTCTAGACCCTATTCAAGAAAAGAAATGAAAAGTGCATGGTAAGATTAGTAAGAATACAAACCTTAGGCATTCTTGGATAGACTCTTAATACCCATTAAGATCTAGACAATCCTCAAGAGGTTGAGGAAAATGAAAAGCTTAAGTACTAGGTCCAAGGCTCAGGGAGTATTTGACCTCACTAACTAACTCCTGGTTTACGGGACTCAGTAACCTAAGCACCCCAACCCCACACACAGCCTGGTTCAGTAAGCGTAAAAAAATTCAAAATCACGCAGAAGCGTCGCAAAACTCTGAAAAATACACCTAGAATAGGAGCGGCCAATCAACACAAGTTGATTTGGACAAGTTCCCAGCGCGGAGAGGCGAGAAATCCCCTCGAAGATGCGTAACAAAATATCATCTCCTCGGTGCTTGTCTCTTAGGATATTCACATATCCTACTGGGGGCATGTAAGCACTCTGCCGGTTCAGATTCCATGGATGGCATTATCACGAAGTGTCAATTGCTAGGGTCTGAATTCGGCCACGGAACACCATGGATGGGATTATCCCAAAATCTCAATAGCTAGGGTTCTGAGGGTTGCCATGGGCGGTGCTATCTCGAAGCATTGATTGCCAGGAACCCTTGAGGATTGATGATGGGAGCAATGAATCTGATACAGACCGTGTTGAAAAGCCAATCCTAGGCTAGAACTAAAAAGAAAAAGAGAGAGAAAAACTCTCCAAACAGAAAAACTTACTACCTCTCTCTCTTACAAAACGCACTACGAACTGAACCAGGGCAAAAATTATTTCAAACACGGAGTGCTTTAACCACGAAGTCCAATAAACCTTAGGTTAGTTCTTGTGGGCCTTAAAAACCTTTGCCAAAGACTGAGGCTAAGGTTAGACAGATCTGGATCTTGGTTGGTACTAGAGTACCTTTCAAGCCTATGGTCAGCATTCTAACCTAATCTAGGTTCAAATGAAAAAGCACTTATCTGAAGTTGTTAAAAACATCATGGTCTAGAACAAAGGTTAAAACCTTAGGTTTTTGCTAAGGGACTAGCAAAAGCTAGGCATGGGGGTATGATGAGAACCTCGTCATAAACCCTAAACTAGCACCATCTGACCCAGATTTGCAAGAAAAAGCTCCTACATAACTCTAGAAAGGCTTGGCTCAGAGAAATTTTGAGTTTGTAAAGAAAATAGAAACTAAGGGGTAAAAATGCAATTTCACCAATTCAATCTGAAAACAGGGTAACTCAGGGTCCAAACATAGGTCAAAATAACCTAATAGGAAGAAAAGTGGGATGAGATGATCCAATAAGGGCTACAGCAACTACAAGGAATTAAATGACATCCTGTAACCCTAAAAATAAATCCACTTCAATTCACAAGGTTCGAGGTAAAGAAAAAATCAACTAAACCCTCTAAAATTCATAGAAAAATAATCTCTAGGGTTTAGAACCTCCAATTTGGCCTTAGGAACCCATTTTGACCTACATTGAGAACCATGCCCAATTAATAACTTAATTTGGGTTTTTGCGTAAATCGATCGGTCAAACAAGGTTTGATCTAGAAATAAAATTCGCCATTAGAATCCTTAGGTCCTAATTAGTCATGTATAAAAACTTGAGGCTAAGGAGAGACCTTCTTGACCAACTTTACATTTTGGTCCTCATCTATTACTTTTTGGCCCTCAACTTTTGAAACCCTCGCATTTTGGCCCCTAACTCTTCTTCGTTCTTTGCATTTGGGTCCTCCCTGCAAAACCCTGAGTAGCGCCATGCTCCGGCGACTTTGCGCGGAGCATGGCGCCGCGCAGGGTGAGGGAGACCGTCTGCCAAGACAACCGGGGGTGCCCTGTGACGTTTACCGTCGCAGGGACACCTCCCTGGTCGCTGCAACCACCCATACCGCCCGTGCGAACGCACGGAAGGTATGGGTCTCCATCTCCGGCGTTCTCCGGCGAGGGAGGCACGTCGTCTCCCTCCGCCCTCCTCTCTGATTTTGCCTCTATAAAAGCCCTCGTCGCTTTGCCACACTCTCCAGCTCGATTCTGACGGAGAACCACCCACAAATTTCTTCTCTTCCCACTCCGGCAGACACCCAGCGAGCTCCGGCGAGCCCCCTTTCCTTTCCTCTTCGCTCTGCCATAAAACCAATGGTAGAGACTTCTTCCTGATTCTCCTCCGCATCGCGCAATACCCGCGCGCGCTGCTTCAGCCCCGTCGTTGCCGTCGTCCGCCCCCACTGGGTACCTTCTTCTCCGACGACAGTCGACATGACTGCCGCCCTGCTCCTCCCCCTTCGTCCCTGCAAGTAGGTAACAGTTACTTCTCTTCCTCCCCTCTTTCTTTTCCCTATTTTAATTTGCTCAATCAAACCCTCGACCGACCCGACCACCATCATCTTCCACGCCTCCGGCCCACCTCTGACCAGTCACTCCCATCATTCCGCCACTCCATACGACTCGCCGACCGACCCAAAACCTCCGCCTCGTCCCACTGAACCGTTTCCGCCCCTTCACTGCCACTCCTCACCTCCACCATACTCCACCGAACAAACCCATTCTCGCGGCTACAGTCCGACCTAGCCCCGCCACCAGATGCCGACCCACGACCTGCCACATCCTGCACCACCTTCGCCTTGCCACGGCGAAGGTCCCCCGCGTGTTTGATTAGGCCGAAGGGCCGTATTCCTGTCTAACAGGTTCGCTGCTCCAGCCGCCATTAGCGACGACTGAAGCAACTTCGAGGCGAGCTCCAGGCCCTGTAGCCCCAGATTCCCAGGTGCTGCAGGTTGGGGCAAAGTCCGCAAAGGCTTCTACCTCTTCAGTTGGCCCAGACATCGGCTGCAGCTGATCAGAGGGCGAGGTGGAGTTGTCCTGCGGGCGCACGGGAAGACAGCAGAAGATAGTCCCACATCGTGCGATTTCGAGGCCGTGCGCCCGCATAAAGGCAAAAAGTGCCTTAGTCTCTTCGCCTCCTGACCACGGGGTGAGGTCCCTCTCACCAGCTCGACCCGGCCTCGTTCGCGACCACCCCCCGTGGACCTGGCCCGACCCGTTTACCCGACCTGCACTCCTCGCCCACCACCGCACTCCGGTGGGCCTGGACCCGGGCGCGATCCGTACCCGAATACCCGGCAGCTCTGGGAGAGCTATCCTACGAGTGAATTCTGAGAGAGAGAGATGCGGGGGAGGGTAGAGTAGGTTTTTTCCCTCTGACCAAACTGTGAGTGTGCAGGCATAGGAGAAGAAGAAGAAGAGAAGGCAGACCGCAGAGGAAGAAGACGAAGGACTGCGAGAAGAAGAAGAAGAAGAAGAGAACCATAGAGAGAAGAAGGAAAGAAGACGCACTGTAGCAAAAGCTACTTAAGTCGTCTGATTGAAAAATCAGACGGCGGCCTGCAGGAAGAAAAGAAGAAGCTTGGAAGAAGAAACGAAAGAAAGAAGGCATAACCTCAAGCAAGGAAAGAAAAGAAAGAAAGAAAAAAGAAGAGGAGGATCACCACTGCTGCAGAGAAGAAAAAGAGAAAGAGAAGAAGAAGCTCTGAAGAAGAAAGAAAGAAGAAGAACAGAAGAGGAATAAGAAGAACAGAAGGAAGAAGACTGAAGAACCCAAAAGAAGAGAAGAGAAGAAGACAACGACGAGAAAGAAGAGAGAAGAAGAAAAAGCTAACAAAATAAATCTCTCTCTCTCTCTTTTCACTTTTGTAATAGAAACTTTGTATCTCTAGAATACAGTTTGCTCCCTGAGTTCGACCTTGGGAGATCTTTTATTTCCGAGTAAAAATTGTAATAGTGGCAATGACTATCTGTACTACAACACCATTTCTATAACAAAACAACAAAACCTAGTCATACCACCATTACCCCCTATTGATCATCTCTTCCACTAGAACTCTCACCAAATACAACTCTAGTCTCTCTCTTTGCAACTCCTCTTTGGACTTCCTCCCGATACTCTAGATCTGAAGTGCTGCCGTACTTCCCACAAGAATCCCACAGGCAGTGTCGTCGTCTTTTGCTCTCTCTCTCTCTCTCTCTTTTTAGCATAGTTAATTCTATTCATAGTTGAAAACGATTTCCAAATAGCAATAAAGTTTTGATTATCTGGATATCTGATGCCTATATATATACATATATAAATATATAAATATTCGTTTAAAACAACTTTCCGAAAGGCTTTTGCAACAAAATCATGTTTTGCCTCCCTGCAAATGACTCAGTATTTACAGAAATCTTTATAAATATTATTTGTTTCATTGCAATTCACACTACAATGATAAAACTAATCTTTAACCCGTCTCGCGATCAAACAAGTTGGCATCGTTGCCGGGGAGGCAACAGAAATTTTTAAAAGCCTTTCCTATAAAATGCTTATTTGAGATTTCTAACATATTCTATTTTCATTGATTTCGTGTGTGCAAGAAGCAAGGAAATCCAAAAAGAACGCAACGATAGAAAAATTGCAGGTTCTCAATCTTAGGTAAGTACTTGTCGCTTAGATTAGTTTAGATTTCGAAAAAAAAAATTACAAAAAATTTTTTTGGGTGTTTTGTTTGAAGCCTAGGATTAGTTAGCACT
This sequence comes from Thalassia testudinum, assembly GCA_037157565.1. Lineage (NCBI taxonomy): Eukaryota > Viridiplantae > Streptophyta > Magnoliopsida > Alismatales > Hydrocharitaceae > Thalassia > Thalassia testudinum. The sequence continues at coordinate 43,857,385 of JAZHRO010000067.1, read as the reverse complement.
TGTTTGCTTTTTGAAAATATAAAATCTCTCTTGGTGATTTTTCGGCCTAAAACAATCTTTCATATTAAAAATTCAATTCCTGAAAATCCGCCTGTCCAAAAATTCTAACATTTTTACTGGATGTGGGTTTTGAAGTCAAGAATAACATATCAAATTTTTGCTCAAATCTAAGTTATAGAAAAAGTTTAAAAATTCATGTACTAATCTCTTATCAATTTGGTTACTGTTCCTGATTTTCAGAGTTCAAAATATCATACGAATTTTTATACAACTACAATTGAATTGAAATTTGTGGCACTGAATTCCAGTTGAAATAAAGAAGTTAGGAAAAATCTGAAAAAAATATTTCTTATATATTTGGTTGTACAGATTATTCAACCACTAACTGAGAGTAAAAAGATATTACAAAGCCTGTAGTACACTTTAAATCTGAAAAAAATAGAAAAAGTGTATTAAAATTCTTGAAAAAATATTTTCTAAGTGCCTAGTTAGTGGTGCAATAGGACCAATTGATTGTATTGCTTGGGTCGCACCACTTCCCTGAATTTGAAATTAAAAGGACAATTTAGCACTATCTACGCTTAGGGTTTCACATTAAGGGTAGAGCACATCTGCATTTCCATTTATAAAGGAAATCTATCAAACAATTGGGTTTTGCAAAACTCTTTTGTGCCTCATCAAAGCCCTTGTTTGAGGATATTAACTCAAGTGAACCCTAAAATCGACTAATACAAGCATATGAACCTTAAAATTCACTTCATCATAAAAAATTGCTTATGAACCCCTTGCCTGAGCACTCACATGTTTGCAAATTAATCTTAAGGGCAACACCCCCCTAACGCCCATCATATTCCAAAAGCACATCAAGCCTAAGCCTAAACCCGAGTAGACGTGCCCTAAGCAGGACTAATATTCTTTAGGACTTGAAATTAGATTGAGCTAAGGTCAAGGCCTTGTCTACTTGGACCCACTGGTGACAAGAAAGGTCAGTGCGGTAACCGCATTAACCCTTAGTGGTGTCCCGCCGTGAGGGGTGTCCTAGGAGGTCCCACCCTTCTAGCCAGCTAAGTAATTCAAGGGTTAACCTAGCCTAGTCGTGTTTTGGGGAACCAAGATTAGGTTTATGTTGGGTTTACCCTCTAAGGAATAGCTTGATTGCTTGCATTGAAAGGGTGTGGTATTCTCTCATCTGTCTTCTCTCTCTCATCTATTAATTTTCTTCTGGTACATGGACGCTAGGTCTCTGAATCCTGATTTGGTACCACCTTAGAGAGTAATCTAAGGAGAAGACCTAATTTTTTTGTGTCTGATTCCTTTCCCATGGGTAATTACCATGAGGAAGAATTGATTGAGGAGGAGAACTTGAACCCATACTCTTTTGCTTCCCACTATTCCTCCTTTTCTCCTTATCCTTACCCATCCCTTACTCTAACCTCTTCAGGATGGGAAAACTCTTCTCAACACCCAGGACTTGATTCCCTTGCTTACACCTCATATTCCTCAGGTATGTCCAGGCCTACCTCATCCTTATAGAATCCCACACGAATCTCTGGATATCAAGGATCTCTACAATGTCAAGAGACATTCTCCATAAAGGACCAACACCTGATTGGCATGACCAACTATCTTGACTGGTTCAGCCAGACTCATCTCTCCCCTTGTCAAGGATATGCCTCAGAGTCCAAATACTTAGGAGATCAATCCTATCCTCACAATGACTTTGAAAATCATCTCAATTCCACCCAAACCACTCCACCTTCTTATTGGGATAACTCTACACCACCCAACCAAGGATATGATTCTTACCCTAGATATTCAAATGATAGATATTTTGATTTGACTGAGGAGAGAAATCATGGAAATTATTATCCTCATCCCATTCAAACCCCTTACCATGGTAGTGATCCTAAGATTACCCAATTACTCCAAGCAATCCAGGAGATGAGAGAAATTAATAAAAGAAATACAGATAACCTGAGAAAACATCTTAATAGAATCTGGAAAGCACAAGGTGATAAACCTGGTCCGAGTGTACCACAAGTTGGTGGTAAGCCACTCGAGGTTGAGGATACAACCTTAAGTATAACATCTTACTCAGTCTCAACCTCTCCATACACCGAGCCCACCCACCAGCCTTGTGATTATGCAGAACAGATCCTACTCAGGCCAACAGTTGAACTTATAAATAATTTTGACATCACAAAAACTAACTTTGAGGAAGAAGACCCACTTGAGAAATTATATCTTGATTTAAGCCTTGAATTGCAATCATTCTATTTTGAGGAACCAATCCATGGTGGGTTGGAGTATGAGTCCTTTATGTTTAAGGATGCACAATTGGACATTGAGGATGATCTTGAGTCTGATATTACAAAAATTGTGAGAGAACATAAACTAAGGAAGGATGAACAAGATCAAGACCAAGAACAAATGGAAGAAACATGGAAACAGAGAGATTGACCCCTACCAAGCAATTTTGGATGATACTAATCTATTTTTTTTTTTTTTTGAAACAGAAAGGAAAGCTATCATCTTATGAGAGCAATTCGGAGCGGTATATTATATAAACAAGTAAGAGGAATTACAAAAGAGATCCCCATATATGTATGAGGGACCAGCACTCTCTTACAATACTTTCACAGCACACTGGTCTCTCCTGAAAAAGTCTCATTTCTCGCCTTCCACACACACCAGAGAGTGACAGCCATGCATACATGTGGCTTCTCTCTCATACCAAACCCATGTCGGATAGAATCCTAGTTTGGTAGCGGCTCTTGACATGTCCTCCTCCAAATAGATTTAGTGATAAGGCAAGAAGAGAAGATATGATTTCAATTGTCAGTATGCATCTCACATAAGTAACAAACATGATGATCAGTTCCCAACCTTCTATGTCGTAGATCACCTGTGACCAAGCCATCTCTCCTACAAAGCCAAAGAAATATCTGTACCTTAAGGGGAATTTTCAGAAGCTAGATCTTCTTGTCAATGAAGTCACAGCTCCACCCACTTTCATGGTTTAAAATTCTATTGTAGCCACTTCGCACATTGTAAATCCCCTCCCAAAGGTATTTATCCTCCACTCCAGGCCTAGGCCTAAAGCTCTCAAGGTCAGAAATTAGCTTCCTCCTTTCTTCCCATAGCCAAGTACCCCTCCTGTTGGAATCCTCCTCATTCAGATTCCAGCAGCTGCTGCTGCAAGACCAGACCCTGCTGACAATAGCCTCCTTATCAGATGCTGCAGCAAAGGCCCTAAGATAGAGCTCCTTCAGGACACCCAGCCCTGACCAGCCCTCTTTCCATAAGCTGAAGGTCCTGCCATCCCCAAAGGCTGGCTGCAACAGGTGGAAGTGATCAGCCAAAGCTCTTATCACTGATTTCCAGAAAGGAGAAGGACTGCTGGGCTGAAGCCTAGACAACACACTGTTGGAAGCACCATAGCTATCTCTAATCAAGGCAGTCCATGGTTTCAGGTCTCCTTGCAAGAGCTTAATTGCCCACTTAAGTAGCAAAGCATCATTGAAGTGTTTTAGAGACTTAATCCCAAGACCACCCCTATCTTTTGGTAGGCAGATTTGCTCCCATTTGAGTGGCTACAGGAATCTACCCTCATGTTTAGATCCCTTCCAAAAAAACTTTTTTCTCAATACATCCAACCTTTTCCAAATGGAGTTAGGTGCTTTAAATATGGAAAAGTAGAAAACAGGGATGGAGGTGATCACAAAGTTGAGCAAGATAAGTCTTCCACCGTTGGAGAGGAAACTGCTATGCCAGCCATCCAATTTCACTAAAATTTTGTCAAAGAGGCAACTCCAATCTCTCTTTTTCATTCTAGAGCATCTCAAAGGCAACCCCAAGTATTTAATAGGAAGATTGATGCGGGGGGTCCTCAAAACAGCAGCTAAAGCACCTTGCTCCTCCTTAGGTAAGACACAGTAGACCAAACTAGATTTATCCCTATTCAGCCTCAAGCCAGAGAGCTCACGAAAGATATTGAACATATGAAACAAAACCAATGCTTCATCCATAGAACCCTCTACAAAAAAAATCATATCATCTGCATATTGAAGAATAGGAGCCAAGTTACTCCTGCAAGACAATGAGTATCCTCTAATAAGACTTACTTCAGCAAGTTTACAAACATACCAGGCCAAGTTGTCAACTGCTAGGTTGAAAATCAAGGGTGCCGGGGGACATCCTTGCCTGATTCCCATTGGGGCTGAATCTAAGACCCACAGGGCTTCCCATTTATAAAAGGGGTGAAAGAGGCAGTGGCGATACATCTTTTCACCCAATGAATCTAAGTAGGGGGAAGCCTCTTCTTTTAAGCACTTCCTAAAGATAGGGCCAACTGATGGAGTCATAAGCTTTGCGGAAGTCAACCTTCCATAAAAAAGCCTTACATTTTCTCTTGTGCCATCCACAAATCATCTCTTGGGCCATGATAAAGGATTCTTGTAGAGATCTGCCAGGGAGGAAGGTTGATTGAGCAGGATGGATCAATTCTTGCAAAGCAGGTTTCAATCTATTGGCTAGGACCTTGCTAATCACCAAGTACAAAGAGTTAGAGAGGGCAATAGGTCTAAACTCCTGAAAAGATTCAGCTTCTGGAGTCTTTAGCAAAAGAAAAAGAAAGGATCTATTAATTCTTTCAAAGCCAAAGTTGCCACTCTCAAACTCTCTAATCACTTCCATAACCTCAGTACCCACAACATCCCATAATTCTTTGTAGAAGAAAACTTGGATCCCATCAGGACCAGGTGATCCTTCACAATTGAGATCCTTGATGGCCGTCAAGACTTCAGCTTCAGACATAGATTCAATCAGGCTGGACCCCTGAATCTCTGTAATTCTGGGAATATCACTAGCTGCCATCCTCCAACAGCCCTTACCAACAGCTCTTGAAGACTCCTTGAAGAATCTAACAGCCTCAGCTCTGATATCAGAGATGGAGGTAACTCTTTGCCCCTCTTTAACAATAGATGAGATCAGATTAACTCTTCTCCTAGAAATGGCAGCCAAGTGGAAGAATTTAGTGTTTGCATCCCCCTCACTTAGCCACAACTGCCTTGACCATTCCCTCCAATCCATCTCTAATTTCAGGTCTTCTTCAGCTACCACCCCTTGCCACTTCTTTCTATCAGCAGAATCCAGCTCAGACAGCTGAGCAAAGGCTTCCTTGGCATCCAGTTCTTGAATCTTCATCAAGGCCTCTCAACGTTTCTGATGCCTGAGGACAGAGATAACATCACCATACTCCTTTAACATTCCTTTCAAAGCCAAAATCTTGGAAGCCAACCTGAAAGTAGCCATGCCTTCAACCTGCTGGACCCTCCACCAACTAGCAAACATATCTCTGAACCCTAGCTCCCTCAGCTTTGACTTCCTAAAATTGAAGTAGGAACCAGCCAACACCTGTTCCCCATTGTCCCAGACCAAGGGTGTATGGTCAGAGAAGGGACATTCAAGACCACAAACAAAGGACAATTGGAAGAGATCCAGCAGCCCAGCATTGCCAAAAAACCTATCAATCTTGGACATGAGCCCATTACCATTCCTCCAAGTGAATTCAGAGCCCGAGGAGTGAAATTCACACAAGCCCAAAGCTTGGACCATCAATTGGAAGCCAGTGGCAGAGCTATCCACCACCCCATTGGGTCTGTCACTCCCCACCAAAACACAATTGAAGCCCCCTCCAACAAGCCAGATTGCCCCATTCACAAATCTGCAGCTAGGTTCCAATCCTCCCACAGCTCCTATCTTCTGCTAGGGTCACTAGGACCATACACACCTGTCACAAAGAGATCACTGTCCCCCTGGCCTCTTTTGAACCTGCAAGTCAACAGGTGCCTAGCCAAAGAAACCTCCTCCAAATGTAGCACATGCTTCTTCCACCAGATGGCAATTCCCCCAGATCTGCCATTAGAATTATCACCACAATGTCATTTGCAAGACCAGCTCTCATCTCCACCCATGCCTTGTCAGATTCACTATCAATATGCATCTCTTAGAGGATGGCACAATCAATCTCCCATTCTCTCAAATATCTAAGCAAGGACCCCCTCCTACTTCTATCGCACAGCCCACACACATTCCAAGTAAGAATCCTCATTTGGATGTCTGATTTGTCCCCTTCTTAGCAGTAGAGGCTTTGCCAACCTTCATCACAGCTGCAATGACAGACTCATCAAGTTTTTGTGTAGGAGTATGTCTTCTTAGCCTCATCTTCTAAGGAGGTTTTCCAAGACTAGAGGTAGAAGGAGTCTTAGACTTCAATTGCAAGTCATCAGCCACAGGAGAGCTATACTGCAAGTCAAAGGAGTTCACAGGGGGAACTACCATATCAGAACCAACAGGAGCACTGGTAGGAGCTTTCAGGTCCTCAGCCATAGCTTCATTCATCACATTTACCTCCTCCCCTTCTTTAACCACCACTGCAGAGTCATCCTGGATCAGAGGTATCCCACCCCCATCCTCCAGAGTTTTAGTCATCACCTCCTAAACCCTCAAGCTCCCCACCCCATCTTCCATTTCCACACTTTAGTGTGTTCTGCCACCAACTCCTGATTAGCACAGTTTGGTTGTAAGGAGCCAGCTCTGGCTTGCAGCTCCTCAGCATAAGAGGGGGGGTGATAACTTGACTCCACGCCCCTGCTCGCCACATGAAATTTCAATAGGAGCATCCATGAGCAGCCCCCACACCTGAAAATCATTTTATCAGGAATAGATCCAGCCCTGAAGACATCCACCCTCACCTTTAAAACACTTGCATCTCCTTCACTCAGACCAACGTTAGTATCCTTAGCCACAGACGCAAATCCAACGACCATATTTTCCACCACCATCCTAGACCTCAGATGCAGAGGCAAGCCTTGAGCTCAAGAAAACCAGACCTGGGAACAGCTCTTTGAGGGGGTCGCTCAGGCAAGGAACCATCAAAGGGGGATACCAATTGCCACATCACTGACAATCCACCCAAATTGCTGGTCTGAAAACATAGCTGCTCGACATCTACCACCCCCACATCAAAAAGCACAAATCGCGATGGAGAGATAACCGCAATTTTCCAAGCATCAGTCGAGAGGGAAAGAGAGCTTACCAATTGCCAAACTCTCTCCAGGGAAAGAGTACCCATCATTACTTCCCCAATCAAGGCTCCACGCAAGACCAACTCCACCACCTTAACATCCTTGCTTAGGGGAATCTCGACATCCATAGTGTGCCCCCCAAAAGTTGATGGGGGGGCGGAAGAGGCAGCTGTGCCTCACCCTTAGGAAACCAAGGTGCAAAGTGCAACCTACCCCTAGGACCACCGCGAGACGTCAGGCAGGAGTCCTGCTTGTGACCAAAGCCTCCGCAAGCAAGATAAAGCACTGGCCAACGGCACATCACCGCCATGTGCCCCCGGAGTCGACACCTAAAATAGATCACTTCCTAACGGCTCCGACCCTAGCCACCATGAGAACCCCTCTTGTCCAGAGTCCCAGCTCCACCAAACACTTGGGCACCTCACTCATTTCTTCGCCAAGACCGCGAATGCCATACCACCCATCCATTAGAGCCGACAGCGCGGTTGCCGGGCCCCCTCAGGCGGCCAGCCATCCTCACCGGAGTTTCCCACCCAAAGGAGAATTCAAATTTCCCTACTGCACCTATTCTTACCAATCCTCAATTTTGATGGATAATTTTGATGGATAAATTTTCTAATCATATGTTCTTGGAAGATTCAGGGTCCATACTTGGGGTCGACTCAAATGATTTTTCTAACTCAACTACCCTAAAAGTTAAATCCATTCCAACTTCCACACTATCCGATTCTCAGCCATTTCTCCCATTTATCTAGGATTCTGATGGACCACTCTCTAAGGATTACAATATTGATGTGGAGATACTTGATTCTGCATGTTCTGTCTCTGATTCTGATCCCCAATAGTATGTGAAAGAACATGACAAAGAATCCCCTTATGGAAATGACATTCAAGGAATTGTAGAATTATTAGGGATGACTTATGATGATGTATCTGAGGAAGCAAAGAATATAGCTGAATCATGGAATTTTGAGGAGTTTGATTTGATTGATGAGAAATGGGAAGACATGCCCTCAGAAGATGTAGTTCAAGAGAAAGACAATTGGGATCAAATTCAGAAGTCCACAAAACTAAAAGAATTTGATGTTTTGATTAATCTAGGTTCTGATCTTAGTCCCCCCTCAGGCAATGATTCTAAGGAATAAGAAATTTTCGTCCATTAAGTTTGAGAATTTGCATCATGAATTAAAATAAGATTTGGGCTACTCGAATGAGATTTTTGATCACCTCAAGGAGGAGATTGAGGATTCTGATTCGAATATCCAGCATGATTTGGGTAAATTCGAAACTATTGAGATGGACTACTGGATCTTATTTGACTCACCTACTCTACATCCATCTCTACCTGACTTAACTTACGAAGTGGTTTCCTATACCATTTCAGACTACACCACTCGGGTTCCTCCTTTCATTTTCCATCACTTTCAGGACCCGTATGATTTATTCCCCACTTACCATTATTTACCCACCTCATCTACCTTATTCATGCATCACTTCTTAAGGTTGCCACTATCTACTTTCCACTCTGGAACCCGCACTTATTTTTCTCTCTTTTGTAGCATCTGCCTAAAAATAATTCCAAGCCCATTTATTTTATTTTTTCGACCATTTGGGCTTGGTATTCACCATCAGCTGATCCGCATTTATGGGTTACTGATTCTTGGGCTGCACGATCATATCTTCATATTAATCCTGACTCAACCCATTAATTTAATCATTCATTTTTGGGTTTAAGTTCAACAAATGATGTTAAACTTAGCATTGGTTGGGAGGCAACCCAGTATTCTTTACAGGTATTTTTTCATTTTCTCTATCCAAGCTGACCTGGATTAACAAGCTCAGTCAGGTGATATCCTCTCCTCTCACTTATTACATTTTAATTTTCCTACATACATTTCAATGAGGACATTGTAATGATAGGCATGGGGGGTGGACATTGCATGTCTTATTTTTATGTCACAAAAAAAATATTGCATTTAGGCATAAAGAATTTTTTTCAAAAAGGTTTTATTAGGGATTTATTCTTAAGTTGATTCCTAAGTTTAGAATCCAGTACAATTTCACACTTACACGTAGAATTTGTAATGAATCCTCTATGAAGATCAATAAACATCTTTAGTTTGTTGAGAAGAAGCAATGCTTCTTCTCTTGAGCCCTTGGATAGTAATTAAGGAGTCAGGCAAACTATCTTCTAGTATATTCACCAAACAAGTGTGAGGTGAGAGTAGAAAGTCTATTGGTGCTCTAAGGCTAGTATGAGGAATCTTAAATTTTGGATAATTAGATAATGATACTCGGATTTAAGTAGAGTTTTTTGCTCTCGATTTCTGCGTATAAATTCTTAGTGTGAATTTTTGAGAGCCACCAAATAAGGCAAATATGCAGAGAGTGGGTTCTGATAAAACTAAGACTAAGGTGGATGGTTACGAACGTCCTTTACAAAATCCTCAGCTGAAGGAAGGCTTCAATGTCAAGATCAGAAATACGCTATCCCATCTATTCCTTTCCCGACGTCGAGAGCAAGCAATTCCACCAAATAAGTCACCTGATATCCTCTTAAACATCCCCAATCCCACATAATGCCTCATAAATAAAAGTTCATATGCTATACTACATTGCATTAGTCGATATATGAGAAAAAAAAGAGAAAAGAGAATATATATATACATATATAGAAAAAGAAGAGGAAGAAAGAATGAAAAAGAAAAGAAAAAATATATATATACATAGAAAAAAGTTTAGAGAAAGAAAAGAGCAGAAAAAAATGAGTTTATGAGTTTAGAATTTGTTTCTAGTATATTGAGGTAACAGCACCTACCACCTACACGATCCACCAAATACAGCCTTGATCTACTTTTCTATATTTTTGACCACCTGAATACTGGTTGAGGATTTCTAACTTAGTCATAGGGTTATTAGAACCTAATCAAAACGTTAATGCTAGGAGAGACCACCAAATATACTAACAAATCTGGTGAGATTGTGAGCTCAAAAAGAAAGAAAAGAAAAGAGAAGAAAGAAGAAAAAGAAAAAGGAAGAAAGAGAAAGAGAGAGAATGAGTACAAAGGAACTAAAGAGAGCACGGTTTCTCTACCTCCCTTTGAGTTGATTTATTTAATAGTCTGGAGATCTAGGTTCTAAAGTACTAGTCTATATGTAGCATCAGATGAGTATGAGCCACCAAACACAAATCTACTAGACTCAAAGTATCTTCTACCTAAGCCAAAAGCCTAGGCTGAATTTACAGATTACTTTATAACCTTGAGGATAGAAGTTTGCCTATCCCAATAAAATTTTACTAAGGGTCAAGTATGAGCTTTAGATGTGGATTGGCTTCTTACTTAGATCCGTTGCGTAGGCTACAATAATATACTTTCACGACTGCCTGGATTTCTAAAGTCTTGGATGAAAACAAAAGAAATAAATCTCTAATCGAACTCTGTCATATAGGATCTCCTTGCATTTAGTCATGCATTTGCTAGGGACTAGCAAGATTTAGGCATGGGGGTGTGATTGCACAACAATCATACAACCTAGGAACAATGCATGCATAAGTGTCGTAATTCGTATAATAGTTAGTTTGTTAGCTGCATCAATAATATTATCATTTTATGCACTAAAAGAGAGATGAAATTAATTGTAGATAATTCGAGGCCACAGATGACAGATCATACCATACAGATCTGATTAGGACGACAATGGGAGTCCAATGCTTTCGGAATCATCTTGATCAGACAACCATAGTATCACGTGCAGCCCATAAAAGAATTGAGGCTAAGTAAGATGACAGAGATCCAAGACTCATATGAAAGATCTGACTGCACGGATGGATCTCAATCAATGATTGCAGTCCAACAGTGCAAAAATCATCTCGATTGGAGGCCTAGAGCACCGTCTACAAAGCAAGAAAGATGGGTGGCCACGATGGTGCCACATGGTGCCATCACAGCCACCCCTCGCTGCGCCCCCAATCTCTAAAGAAGCCCTCATGCATTGTGGGTGGTTGGATCATCATCCAATGGCTATGACGTGTATGCATCTGAATAGCCTAAAATGTCTATTTATGCATGTTCTTAGTATCATAATTGCATCATACATTATAAATATTGCATAACATGCATCATCTTGCATTTAGGTTAGGTTGTGTAAACTTTAGGTTAATTTTTCCTTTTTGTGACTAGGTAACAGGGAGGTATTCAATCAGGGCCTCGGATCGAAGATCCAACCATACGGATCTGATCAGGGCAATGATCGAAGTTCAACGACTCTAAAATCACCTTGATTGGACTTCCGTAGCATCAGATATAAGCTGAGGAAGGTCAGAGATCAAGGGCCAAGATGGTGTAAATCCATACATCAGATGACAAATCCGACCTCACGGATGGGTTCAGATCGATGATCGTAGCCCAACAGTGTGAAAATCGGTCCAATCCGACATCCGTGGAACCATCTACAACTCATAGAAGATGGACTGCCCAGATGATGCCACGTGGCGCTATCCAGACCCTCCAAATCACTCGCTGCCCTGTCTTCTCATCCAATGGCTGAGAGTTGATTAGGTTGCCTCCCTCAAGCCACACCTCATGTGAGAAGAATTCCACATCTAATCTCAACCGTTGAATCAAGATCCAACGGTTAGAATTAAATGGTATAGGAATCCCTTCTTGTCTATCCACGCATGTAGCATGGTGGATAACATCCTCTCGCGCGTGAGGTTGTGGGATCGAATCCCCGCAGCGCACCTCCTGAGTGCAGATCCAATTTGAATCAGGACTACTCGATCTTGTGTGGATGGCCCTGATTCGTCCGTGTCATGCACTTAATGGCTGAAGTAGGCACGCGATAAGCATCTTAAGTCGTCCGATCTCGCGATCAGATGGCTGAGATCACGAGATCGTGGGCTTTAAGCATTGAGGAAGAGAAGATGAAGGCACAGGCGCGATGCGATCTAAGTCGTCGGATGTGAGATGGACGGTTAAGATCATACAATCATGGATGAGCATTGCATGCGTTGAAATCAAAGGAAGAAGGAGAGGCACGGCTGGGGCATGCATGTTGCCCATGTGCAGGCCTTTAGTGACGGATAAATCCATTACTAAAGACCCTGAAATTAATTTTTAAATTGTAAAGACCTATTTGCCCCCTTCAATCTACACCTATATATAGCCCTATGACCCCCACACTTTCTTCATCCCTTTGTCTCTTCTCTCACCCCCTCCAAAGCTCTAAGAGCTTGTCCCAAACCGGAATGCTCCATTAGAGTTAAAATTAGAAAATTTTCACCTTCTCCCTCCTTCGTGGAGCATCCCGCGGTTGTCCTCTCACTTCATTCGGGAGGTGGATCCCGCGACGACGACGTCCTGCCTCACCCTTGGTTCTTCTTGCTTTGTTCTCCTTTTTCCTACTTCATCATCTGTCTTCCAGGCATCGCCCCGTCCGGCTCGTCCTCCAAGAAATCGTCGACGAGGATACTTCTCTTTCCATTCTCTTTACCACTTTCTAGAGTAGATTTACTACTTTCTAGTGTAGATTTCCTGCTTTCTAGTTGTAATGATTAGTGTAATGAACATCATTTGATGATGAAATCCATGTTTATTCTACCTCTCTTTTGTCTTTATTTGTAATATTCTCTCTCTCACTTTTATTTATTATTTGTTAAATAGATAGCTAGTTTTCGACCAGCTAATCTATTTCGTGACAAACAAAACAAATGCGATTTTTAATCAAACATCTGCCTCCCTATTTCGACTCGGAATCTCTTTACGAATTTTAGTATAAATTTATCTGTTGGATTTCTTTGCAAATCATATTACGATGATGGGTATTTTTCAAAATGCAACCTCTGTTTGCGTAGATCTTCTGCTCAAACATTTTAGGGTTGTTGCCGGGAGGCGACGCTCTTTGATTTTTCGCGTTTTCCCACCTTACTTATCTTTTACCTCATTTCTCTCCTCTCTTATTGTGATTCCAAGTACTCTCACAAGGTGAGCAAAAGTGGTCGATTGGAGAAAGTGCTGTTGAAGGGTCTGCAAGTTTACCCCCACCTCCCACCCACTAGTTTTCATTCCACCACGTAATAACACAAACACAAATCAACCTAGGTGTTCTTATAAACTCTAAGGTTAGTTTTTGATTGTTTGTCTGTCACCTCCACCCACCTCACCCTCCACATATAAAAGAAAAATTTTTTAAAAATCTCACAGAGGTACACAACCTCTTATGTTTTTCAAACTCAACCGGTAAATCGATCTTTGGAACTAGTACACACACAAACACATAATCGAGTAGAAATCAGATTAGGTAATCATTTGTGTGCCTAACTAAGTGGTGCATCAGGCCAATTGTTTGAGTTGTTTGTGTTGCACCACTTCAACTAAAATCAACTCATCAAGTAGTTGCCACAAAGGTTCAACTTTTAGGGATTTACCAGGCACTGCATATTCTTTTTAAGATTTAAAGGAAAACATCTTCACCTGTGCTTTCAAAAACCTGGTGTGCCAACTGAACTTGATTGAATACATCTAAAGTTGAATCCTAAAAGCTACTAAGCAAGATTTAAACCCTAAAATTCACTGCATCTGAAAATAATCTTGCTTGAAAATCATTGGTTGTGCACGCACACACATATCAATCAATCATTAAGGGCACAACCCAGATAAAGGGCCCATCACATTCCAAAGCACATTCAAATCTAACCCTAATTAAAACAGAGTAGACGTTGGCCTTAAAAATTGCACTTGCTCTTTGGAGCCAAGATCGAGATTATTTTCGATTAGTCTGTTCCCACCGTTGAATTTGATGTCTAGCTAGGGGAGCAGAATCAAATGATCGCAGTTGGGAGGTACACTAGGAACCTGAGCGTAGGCCAAAGGAAGAACCTTCTCCCCAGTCCCTCCCTCTAACTGGTTGGATTGACTAGAAAGAAGTAGATCAAATCGTTTATTAATCTCAAGATGGGTTCTAGGAATTTATAGGTCTTTAGGCTAGCCTACTTAAGGACATGTTTGTTTGTTTGTATTACAGGACACCTTTCTTCCTCCCGTTCTGTCATGGATCCTTCCACATCCTATTCAAATTTCCACTCCTACCCTCCTACCACTACTTATTCCCAAAATGATTATTATTCCAACCGGACTTATTCTCATCTATCTTCTAGTTGGGATAATCCTAATTGGGAATATAGTTCCGGACCTCCGTGTTCAGGGTCTAACACTAGACACCATAATCTTGATTCTTATCATTCTCTGAGCTACATCAATTATAGATCACTGCCCTCATTTGGACAACCTAATATGATCTACAATCAAGAAGGATACACTGATCCTTATCCCTCCCCAGAATACATGCCTTTAGGTCGTCAACACCTTATGAACAATCTGAAATGACCTATTATCAAGGAGGGTATCAAGAACCTCAATTTGTTGACTCCCCTACACTGAACCCAAACCCGCCCAACCCTGAACCAAACCATTTGGTTCAGGTTAACCAGGTCCAAGAGAAGGTGTTGGCTAACTTGAGGAACACCATATAATCTTTAGAAGCTCAGCCAACACCTTGCACTGAAGAATTGGATCCCCTGATTGAAATGATTGATGATCTGAACAAGTATTTGTTGGATTGGCTCTAGGATGTTAAGGATAAGGGCCCAGGTGAGCTTTTACTTGGGAAGTTATCTAAATTGAGGATGAGATTTGTGATTGCTCTAGTCCAATCTTGGGAGGATTCCTAGGATGAACCCTTGACAAGAAAGTTGATGTTAGAACCCGCTCAAGCACCTGTGGAGGGGACACGTGTTACGAGATCGAGATTGACCAGATTGATCTAGAGCAATCAACTAAGGATGAATTGATTACTTCACCTGAGATCCCTGAGCTAGGGTACGAGGGAACTTATGTCTCCATGGATCAGAAAGTGATTGATGATTTTGAGACAAATTAATGCGGATTTAGATTTCTTTGATTCTGAAGGTGAAGAATCATTATGCGAAGTCTCACCTGAGCTTACAGCTCACGATTTCTACGAGACGACCAGGCTTGAGGAATTCGATGAATCATATGATGGTCTAATAATTAAGGAAACTGGTCTTATTGGGGCTCACATGGCAGATCCTTGCTTTCTGAAGGATTCAATTGAAAGCCCCGATCCTCAATCACACCCCGTTGAGCTTACTGAAAATTTTGTTTTTGAGATTACTAGACCCAAGTCAATTTTGATTCAATCACATCTTTTAGACTTGGAAAATTCGAATGGGGTGATTAATACACAGGAGGTCCTAGAATTTGAAAGTCTGAATGAGGAGGATAGGAGTTAGGAAATATTGATATGGGAAGTCAATTTCGGAGGAAGCAGAAGAACGAGTCTAAGGGTTCCAATTTGTTTAAAACTCCCAACCTTCTACCAAGATCCTTTTGACATCTTCTCAGAGGATGTCCAACCCAATCAAACATTCATTGATTATCCTTTTGAGCTTGATCTCTCTATTATTTGACTTTTTAGACTTGGGTTGCATCCTCACAAATCGTAGGCCCGACCCCGCTTGCAGACTGATCCTAGGTTTTGGATAATTTTTATCTAGAACCTTTGATATACTCGACCATGGGGTATGGGTCTAGATCACAATCTGGTCCATATCTGTGGCCATCTACTAGCAGGTCCTGAGGTGAATCTTTTTTTTTCTGATTCTGACTTGCACCTGTGAATTCTTTATTTCTTCTTTTTTGTATAGTGTGCCTAGTTGAAGGCACTAAATTTAGCACATATACAGTTTCTTTTCATCTCGGAGCAGACCTGTTATTCACACAATTTAGGTGCTTTGTACTCTACTCCTCTCTGTTTCATGTCTTTTTAATACAATGAGGACATTGTATTAGATAGGCATGGGGGGTGGATATTCATCATTGAATTATTTCGTCAGCTCCGTAGATTCTTTTTGTTTTCTTTTTATTTATTTAAAAAAAAATTGTGGAATTAGTAAAGAGAACTTGGACTTTAGAAAATTTTTAATCTTAGAGAATAAAACTGTATCATTTGAATACTTTGACCTTTCAGTTCTTCGGGCTTATTCAGCCCGGGTGTCCACTAAAATGTGAAATTGTTTCTTAAGTCCTCGCCATTTTAAATTCATATTTTAATTGGTTAAATAAGTTGGGGTGATAAGTACACAACTTATCAACCTGCCCTCTAGTTTGAGGGGATTTTAAGTCTATGCATCTACACACTATTTATACTGACTCGCTTTTCGACATTTTTTACGAAAATTAGGTAGCTAATGAACCTTCTAGGGTGGTATGGCTGGCACGTTATCGTGGGTAATAGCCCATAGGTAGGTTGTCCAGGGCCCAGTCACACGATTATTCTTTTTCTGCTACCTTTAGGTAAATCTTAGATTAGGGAAGCCACCTACTAAAAAAAAAGAGAAAAGAAAAATATCAAAAAAAAAAGAAAAGGAGAAAAGAAAAGAAAAAAAAGAAATAAGCCACACTTCACCGCACAAGTATGGCTGGCAAGTTATTATGGGTAGCAGCCCATTGGTAGGTTATCCAGAACCCATCTCAAAAAATGCACGTATAATTCTAAAACACTTAGGAAGAAGTGGATAAGTAGAATAAGCCGGAGAGATATACACTGGGTTCGCTCTTGTGTTGACCCCATAAAAATAAAAGTAGGGAGAAAGCTACCAGTTAAATAGATACACCTTTAGACAAAATTTCTTTTCAAGGTCACCTAGGGGCGTAGAAACTCGAAGTTTGTTCTAATCGTCAATCAGTGAGTCTATCACATTTCACACAAAGATGCTTAGAACTTAGGGTTCTCTTCGAGTCTTGGTTAGGTTGAGTGGTCGTAGAAAGTTGCTTCGAAACCCTAAACTCAAAAATCCAAAAAAATTAGAAAAGAAGAAAAGAAGAAAAATATTCTTCTTTGAATAAGGCGAGGGCTTGAGGCGGTCAGCATTTTGGTAGACACTCGGGCGCTATTGTGTCTTTGTAGTTCAGGTCATAGTTGAAATCTCTAAGTGTTGAAAAATAACCATTGCATAAGAAATCTGACCTAATTCTTTTATAAATAGCATATAGTTTTTGCTAGGGATTAGAAAAAGATAGGCATGGGGGTGTGATGTGTATGCATCTGAATAGCCTAAAATGTCTATTTATGCATGTTCTTAGTATCATAGTTGCATCATACGTTATAAATATTACATAACATACATCATCTTGCATTTAGGTTAGGTTGTGTAAACTTTAGGTTAATTTTCCCTTTTTGTGGTCAGGTAACAGGGCGATATCAATCAGGGCCTCGGGTCAAAGATCCAACTGTACGGCTCTGATCAGGGTGACAATCGGAGTTTAACGACTCTAAAATCACCTTGATCAAACTTTCGTAGTATCAGATATAATCTAAGAAAGGTCAGAGATCAAGGGCTAAGATGGGTTCGGATCGACTATCGCAGCCCAACGGTGTGAAAATCGGTCCAATCTGACTTCCGTGGCACCATCTACAACTCATAGAAGATGGATAGTTCAGATGATGCCACGTGGTGCCATCCAGACCCTCAAAATCACTCGCTGCCCTGTCTTCTCATCCAATGGCTGAGAGTTGATCAGGTTGCCTCCCTCAAGCCACATCTCATGTGAGAAGAATTCCACATCTAATCTCAACCGCCGAATCAAAATCCAACGGTCAGAATTAAATGGTACAGGAATTCTCTTCTTGTCTATCCACACGTGTAGTGCGGTGGATAACATCCTCTCGGGCGTGAGGTCGCGGGATCGAATCCCCACAGCACACCTCCTGAGCGCAGATCCAATTTGAATCAGGACCGCCTGATCTCGTGTGGATGACCCTGATTCGTCCGCATCATGCGCTCAACGGTTGAAGTAGGCGCGCGATGAGCATCTTAAGTCGTCCGACCTCACGATCGGACGGCTGAGATCGCGAGATCGTGGGCTTTAAGTGTTGAGGAAGAGAAGATGAAGGCGCGGGTACGATGCGATCTGAGCCGTCGGATGTGAGATGGACGGCTGAGATCACACAATCATGGATGAGCATTGCATGCGTTGAAATCAAAGGAAGAAGGAGAGGCGTAGCCAAGGCACGCATGTTGCCCACGTTCAGGCCTTTAGTTACGGATAAATCCATCACTAAATACCCTGAAATTAATTTTTAAAGTGTAAAGGCCTATTTGTCCCCTCCAATCTACACCTATATATAGCGCTATGACCCCCACACTTTCTTCATCCCTTCCTCCCTTCTCTCACCCCCTCCAAAGCTCTACAAGCTTGTCCCAAACCTGGGATGCTCCATTAGAGTTAAAATTAGAATTTTTCCACCTTCTCCCTCCTTCGTGGAGCATCCCGCAGTTGTCCTCTCACTCCATTTGGGAAGTGGATCCTACGACGACGACGTCCTGCCTCACCCCCGGTTCTTCCTACCTTGTTCTCCTTCTTCCCGCTTTGTCCTTCGTCTTCCAAGCATCGCCCCATCTGACTCGTCCTCCAAGAAATCGTCGGGAGGATACTTCTCTCTCTATTCTCTTTACCGCTTTCTAGAGTAGATTTACTGCTTTCTAGCGTAGATTTCCTGCTTTCTAGCTGTAATGATTAGTGTAATGAACAACATTTGATGATGAAATCCATATTTATTCTACCGCTCTTTTGTCTTTATTTGTAATATTCTCTCTCTCTTCTATTTATTATTTGTTAACTAGATAGCTAGTTTTCGACCAGCTAATCCATTTCATGAAAAATAATACAAACATGATTTTTAATCAAACGTCCGCCTCCCTGTGTTTGTCCCGGAATCTCTTTACGAATTTTGGAATAAATTTATCTGTTGACGGATTTCTTCGCAAATCATACTACGACGACGGGTTTTTTTTCAAAACTCAACCTCCATTTGCATAGATCTTTCGCTCAAACAAGCCACCATGCACCCACGTTGCCCCCGCCTCTACGCCTCATCAGCCAAGAGAAGATCTCAGCCATTGGTCTCCAGCCAACGGCTAAGAGCGAAGTTGCCTAAAACCTAAATGCAACACAAAACATGTAACAACCCGGTTCCCGAGCCCCTACGAGACATGAGAACCGGACCGACTCAACTAATTCCAAGACCTAGTCGTCCAACGAGGAAGTAACCAAAAGAGCAGTAAAATAAACCACATTCAACATGAATATAACTAACAGTAGGAAAATACAGCAGCAAGGAAAGAAACTACTACAGTATATACCATCACAACAGTAGAACAACATTCATAACTAAATATGAACTGCAGGTAAAGAAAAGTACAGCGGAAACAAGAACTACTCACTATAACGGAACAAAAAGAGGTACAAGAAACAGTGGTAACCCTACTGGACCCTACTCGGCCCAGCGTCCTCTGCAGCCGCTGACCCTGGCTGCTCAACACCTGGTCCTGAAAGGTAACGAGTGTAACACGTCAGCAAAACGCTGAGTAGAGTGGCAACTAAAACTAAAGAAACAGTAGAGTGTACAGTAGCTGTTAAGTTCTGTTACTTTCTTTATTTAAGTCTTTCAATTATCTCACGATTTATCTATTTCTCAGATCTTTCACTTGATCTCGAATGTTCCTCGTGGGAACGATCTTGATTGCAGTCTTTTCCAAACAGTAGAAGTAGCACGTGGTGCTCTCCTGGCCGAGAGAGTCCCCCGTGGTGATCCTACTCTCAGTCAACCACTCCAAGGTCACTGACAGACGTAACGGTGACTACGGCACGCGTGGTAAACGCACGGGTAGCTAACCCGCACTGGCACGCGGTCAGTCGTTTCCGTTAACGGGTTCGCCCAAAGCACAGCACGGAACCAGTACAGGGCAGAGCCCTCTTAGTAACAGGGGTCCAACCCCTCCACAGTAACCAAACAGGGGCCTTGCCCCTCCACAGTCCGCGCACCCTCGCCTGACTACCCTGGTTTGCCCCAGCGGGCCTAACAAGTCGGTGTGGGAGGCTAGCAGAACCCCGGGGCCCGTGGGGTAGCTAGTACCTCCCTACACTAGTAGCTATCCTCGGTACTACGTACGCGAGGGCCAGCAAGTCGGTACAGAGTGGCCAGTCCTAACCCCGGGTCCCTGGGGCGGCTGGCTCCGCTCTGCACTAAATAGGGGGACAGTCGCCCTCCTTGGTACTCCGTACTCAAGGGCCAGCTCACTTCCCCAATACTATTCCATTCACTTTCCCGGAGTTCTACTCCTACTTCCCCGTAGGGTTCTAGCTCAGAACGTCTAAGTTTCACCTTCCAGTTTCACGTTATCACAATCCATGTTCTCAAACACGTTTATTTACTCAACAGGCAGTTGTTAATTCGATTACAGGCAACTATTTGTTCCTTTCCATTTTTCCAATACTGCAGTATTCATCTGTTCCACTAGTTTTCCCGTCCTAGGATTCATGCCATATCCTAGGATCTATCATACAATCTAGTTTTTCAGCCTTAGGATTCATGCAACACCTAAGATCTATCATTCAATCTATTTTTCATTCCTAGGATTCATGCAATGTCCTAGGTTCTATTTATGATTCCACAATTTAACAGGTTATACTTAAAAGCCACTCTACCAGGTACGACGGGAGTAATGGGGGCGTGATCAGGAATCCCGCGTGCCTCCGCGACCCCCAAGACTGCAATGGAACGAGGTCCTATCACAAGGATCAAACACAAGGAGTATCTCAAAACAGTGTGTAGTTACTGTAGACGGGTAGAGGATTTAATTCCGGAAAGAATGCAACTCGATACGTGGAAAACGGAACCCGAACGGGCCCTCAACGGGTCGAAAATGACGACACTGTGCAAAATCAGACTTCTGGAACTTCTTCTAGACGTCTTAAAAAGTGGATCAGAGAATTACCTTGTTCTGCGTGGTTTCTCAGAAGTCCAGAAGCATGCGGGGACGTCTGGCCTAGTTTCCAGTCGTCTGATGGTCACCCCGGACGTCTGGAGGTCACTTCCGCCGTCTGGTACTACAGCCAGACGTCTGATTTGCGTTGGATGGCGAATCACCGAGCCTGCGCACACCCATCTCCCTCCCTCAGTACGGTCAGTCGACAAGAAGGAAGAAGAAGATGGAAAACTCACCTTTCAGACGTCGACCTCACCGTCTGGCTATCAGCACAGACGTCTGATTCTGGAAATTTTTCTAGAACCAGGGCGCGACTCGCCCTCCGCTCGCGACGCCGCCCGCGTCGCACCTCGTGCGCCTGCTGCTCGAGCCGCAGCAGGCCTCCCATGTCGTTCCGCGCTCGCTGCGCTCCCCGCCGGTCGGCCCTGGCAGCCCCAGCGAGCTCGCCCTCACGGCTGAGCACCGCTCTCGCATGCAGCACCCCCTCCGCGCTCACTGCGGCCGTTGCCGCCGCAGCAACCCCGCGCCCGCTCTCGCGCTCGCTCTCGTGCACTGGAAGGAGAAGAGGAAAGGGGTGGAGGCGACGGGAGAGAGCACGTGGCCTTTTAAGGCCGCGCGAGGAGGAGAGAGAGATTGCAGCTACGAGAATCTGCAGCCGCAGGAGCGAATATGCGGTTTGCGAGCTCAGGTGTGCAGACGACTCGTGCGTGTCGAAAATAACCGATTTCCAGACGTCTGGAAACGATCCCAGACGTCTGGTCAGACGTCTGGAAGTGACCATAGACGTCTGGTCCGACGTCTGGGCCACCTCCCAGACGTCTTAAAAGACGTTTGGGGCGTGCGTTCGTTACAAAACATGCCTTAGTGTGTTGGTTAGCGCACTCCAACCGCAGCAAGGGGCACGGGATTGAGCCACGCTGCGCACAAATTAGGAAAGTGGTGAGGCGTGGGTGAATTCTGGCTGTGGCATCTTCAATTGGTGGTATAGATGTGAATGCATGGCGTGACTAGAGGCTTCCACGACTACACACAAAAATGAACGCGTGCTACACAAAATCTCACGTGCTCTCCTCAACAAAGGCAGTGCAAGCGAGATTCTAAGCCATCCAATCGAGAGATTGGATGGTTGAGAGCGTTAGCGCACGATTTGAATTGTGCGTGCACGAGGAGAAGCGAGCGAGCGACAGATTGCGATCGGGCAGCTCATAGGCTGCCACGGGGTGCCACCAGAAGCATCCACGCGTATAAGGCGTGTTAGAGGTTGGATTGTGGTGCGATCAGATCTGTTGATCTGCCGATCAATGGATCTGAGCAAATCAAGGTTGTTGCACGAGTTAGAGGGCTAAAATGCCCTCTTTGCCCCTAATCAAAGCTATAAAAGAAGACTAAGGCTCTGCTATTGATCATCTCTTCCACTAGAACTCCCACCAGATACAACTCTAGTCTCTCTCTGCAACTCCTCTTTGGACTTCCTTGCGGCACTCTGGATTTGAAGTGCTGCCACACTTCCCACAAGAATCCCACAAGTAGCATCATCGCCATTTGCTCTCTATCTCTCTCTCTCTCTCTCTAGCATAGTTATTTCTATTCATAGTTGAAAACTATTTCCAAATAGCAATAAAGTTTTGATTGTCTGGATATCTGATGCCTATATACATATACATATATAAATATATAAATATTCATTTAGAATAACTTTTCGAAAGGCTTTTGCATCAAAATTGTGTTTTGCCTCCCTGCGAACGACTCGGTATTCAAGGAAATCTTTACAAATATTATTTGTTTCATCGCGATTTGCACTACAATGATAAAACTAATCTTTAACGCATCTCACGATCAAACACTTCGCAAGTTCATATGGAATTCAATGAGCTCCGCAGATGCTCTGAACAAATTCTCTCCCTTTTGTTTGTGCATCCTATGGTCAACCTTTTGGCTCACCGCATGGCAGATTTTGGAACTAGTGAATGGAATATTACAGACACGACAGAGCTCCTCCCACATTGAGTCTCTAGGACTATCATGCTGGAGAAAGTTCAATTCCCTTAGATAATTCTCTAGTCGTTTGCTATTTTGTCTATTGGAGTGCTTTTTGGGTTTTGTTTTACCTATCCTACTAAGGCACAAGTCATGGTTCTTCCTTTTCCTTGTACTGATAGGTTTTGGCCTAGTCCCCCTATCTTTTTCTATGTTTCCAGAGAGTGGGGGATGAATAAAATTGGCTCCTATATTTCTAAAAAAAAAAACTTTGTGTATGCGTACCTAGTAGTTTCTCAAGGTTGTGCTTTCCTTTAGTGAATTTTGATAGGTCTTTGACAAGGATAGCTAATTTATCTTTTAATTTATCAAGATATAATTTTAAAGAGTCTATATGGGCTTTTAGTGAGGTGATTTCTAGAGATAGCTCACAGTTTTGTGATGCATATCTGTGTTTAAGGCCATTTTTGTCTTCTAAACTTTTTGCTAGCTTTTTGTTTTTAGCCTTAAGGGATTTAGCAAGGTCATGTAATTCAGAAAAAGCTTCCAGAAGTTCATCAGGAGTAAAAGAGGTTACCTCATCTTTTAGGGCCATGAGTCCAAGGAGAGCCTTCTCACCTGAAGTTTCTTCTTCTTCTTTTGAACTTGAGTTTGAGTCATCCCAAGTGACCTAGAGTACTTTCTTTTTCCCTTCCCTTCTCAATGGTTTCTTTGTCTTCTTTTCTTAGCTTCTTTCTTAAGGAATGGGCAGTCTTTTCTAATGTGCCCTTTCCTCTTGAACTTGAGTCTGGGTCATCCCAAGTGGCCTAGAGGGCTTTCTTTTTCCCTTCCCTTCTCAATGGTTTCTTTGTCTTCTTTCTTTCAGCTTCTTTCTTAAGGAATGGATAGTCATTTCTAATGTGCCCCTTCCTCTTGTAGTTACAACAGATAATTGCTTCTTCTTTGGTTTCTTCCTTCCTTCTGCAATTCTTTTTGTTTTTGAGAAATTTTCTAAATTTTCAGGGAAGGAGAGCGATGTCATCCTCATCTTCAGTAGTTGATCTATTTGAATCAATGTTAGCTTTAGTGCTATATCCTTTTTCTTTAACCCTTCATTTTCACTTCCCTTCATATGCTAAAGTTGAACTTTGTAAGTCATCAAACTTCTGATCAGATCATCCAGTTGTAGTGTTGAGAAATGCTTTGATTCTTGTATGGCAGTGGTCCTTGTTTCCCAATCACTGGTGAGGGATCGGAGGATCTTTCACACTAGGGTTTCATTCTTGATTTCTTGATCAAGGTTGCTTAAAGAATTTATGATACATGTAAATCTCGTGTACATCTCCTTGATCATCTCTTCTTTCTTCGTCATGAAAAGCTCATATTTCTATGTCAAGAGGTTGATTCAAGCTTCCTTGACTTTAGAAGTACCCTCGTGTGTAACTTCCAGTGTGTTCCATATTTCAAAAGCAGATTTGCATGCTAATATTCTGTTAAATTCTTCTTTTGATAAGTTGCAGAAGATAGCATTCATTGCCTTGATATTATGAGTGGCCATCTTTTTTTGATCAGATGTAATTGCTACTCCTTTCTTCTTTTCTAGGCACATGTATTTTGATGCCATGACATCCCATACTTCATAGTCCATTGATTCCAGGAAGATCTGCATCCTGGTTTTCCAATAACCATAGTTTGTGCCATCGAATAAGGGTGGTCTTATGGTAGATTCCCCTCAGTGTTGATGACAGTAGAGGACTTTGACATCTTCGAGATAGCAACTGTACTCTAATATCAAATGTGGTTGCCTGTAGGATCTAGAAACTACACTAAAGGGGGGGTGAATAGTGTAGATTGTAATATTATAATTAAATTTCTAGAAATTACTTAAACCACAACATAAATCACACGAATGCACCTAGATTATAGTGGAAATCCTTTTAGGTAAAAACCACTACTAAAGCTTCTCAGCTTAGGATTTCTTCGACTAAACAAAGCTAGCCAATCCCTTAATTCACACCACTTAAGGCAAGGGTGGAACAACCTCTTATAATAACCCTTCTCTTGTACACCTGAAGTGAAGATCAACTCAACTGGTCTCCCAAGCAACTTGAGATGCAAATCAAAATAACAGAAATAAAAGTATACAACTTTATAAGCTAAGGAACCTCAAATGAGAATAGAAATCAAACCAAAATTTTTCATAATAGCTAAGATCGGAGTGCTTTAGAAAAGCATAGAAGAATGAGTGCTAAAGCACTTTAAGAATGAAAGAGTAGGAGTACTTTTTCTCTTAGAGAATTGCATTGAAGTGTGTATAGAAAAAGGTTCCAAAGGGGTCCAATTTATACTTAAAAAGCACACAGATTTGGTAATAATATAAAACTGATTGGTTGATCAAATTTAATTTTTGGTCGATCAAAATAGCAATTGATCAATTAATTACTTGTTTTGATCGATCATCTATTAGTTGATAAAAGAATTAATTTGATCCATTAATCTTTGAAAATTGGACTTATTTGTGAGATTTGGTGTATCAAAATATTTACTTTGGCCGAACAATATGATTTGGTTGATCATTAATTATTTTGGGTTGATCAAATCTCTATGAAGTCGTAAATCATTGAACATCTTTTGATAAAAAATTTGAGGTTCCATACAAAAATTCTAGACTCAAAGAAAGAAAATAAACTTTCTAACACTTGACCATCTTTCTAGAACTTATTCTCTTAACTTGACAAGATCCATGGTAGATTACTTGAAAGATTAGTTCACAGATAAACATAATTTTGGTTCATGAAAACTGAGGTGTAAACATATAAGACGTGCAGTGTGGCTAGATCTAGCATATTAAGGCCCTCCTAAAGGTGAGGATCATCCTTTGGCTCTCATAGAAGGACATCCTCATCACTAGGCATCTTCAGAGGCTCCTGATGGGGATGGAGCCCCAATCGTGTTCGCTTTATGGGGAAGCGGAGGACAGTGTTGACCACCTTTTCTTGGCTTTCCCCTTCACTGCAAATGTTTAGGCCAGAGTTTGTGGAGAGCTTCTTCCATCCTAGGGTGAGCTGTGGAACCAGCTGGCAGATGTGGAGCATGACAGAGAATTGAGGGCAACTATCCTATCGGGGGTGTGGCATCATGCAATGAGCTTGTCTTTCTGTAGGCAATTGCATACTTTGCCAATGTGATTAGGGATGTCCGATTATGGGTGCAGTTTTGGTCCCAACATTTGTAATTTTTTATTTTTCCATATTGAATAAAATCTAGATGAGTACCGAAAATGGTAGTCATCCTTTCTTCTTTCAAAAAAAAAAAAGTTCCAAGATAATCTAGTTGTTAGAGGGACAACGTCTACACTATTAGATGACGACTAGTGATGGTAATACCATCATCCGTGTTAACTATCCTATTTTAGCCTAACTACAAGAATAAATGCTCCTCAATAAGCATTAGAGGGTCATAATTCTGCTATGAGCTAAATGTGAAAGAAGAGGGGAAGTCTCATTAATTTTGTTGTTTTAACGAGAAATCATGAATGAAGATTAACTGATGGGGCAATCAGTGCCTAATCTAAGGTCAAATGAACTTAAATTCCCAAGAAGTGGGCTTGAACTGACTGAATCAGGGTTTTTCTGAGTTTTGAGGATTATTTTGTTAATAAAAATCCTAATTATAGCCTCACTTCAATTAAATGGGTTCTGATGTAAATAAAAGTAATCTAAATCTCCTAAAAATCATTAAAAATATTCTATGAGGTTTCAAACACTCACTTTGACCAAACAAACCCATTTTGACCAAAAACAAAAACTTCGACGGGAAATTACTTTTTTTTGGGCTATAGTGTAAATTACCAAATCAAACTATGACAAAATCTAAATCTGTGGTCACCACTAGATTCCTTGGGTCCAAATTAGGTTAACCCAAATTTTGAGCCCAATCAGAGTCCATCTTGACTTGGTTTGCATTTCAACCCATTTGCTTCTATTTATCGCATGAATACCCCTACATTTGATGTTTTCATTACAACTAGGCCCCTAAGTTTCGATCTTCTCTTACATTGAGGTCCCTACCATCATCTTCTTCCCTGGGCTAAAGGTGGAAACGTAGCAATCAAACCACCCAAAATTGGCGAGATTTGATCCTCGAATTGAAGGATCAAATCAAGACCAAATCTCACCAAAATTGGTGAGATTGATCTTGAGATCCATCCCAATTGTGTGAGCACCTTCTCGCATCCCAACTTGGCTGGAATTGGTGCCAGTGAGCTCAAGAATTACGAGATCAATTTCGTCCAAATACACAATCAAAAGTTGCATTTATTGGCTTAATTGAGAGGGAATCAGCTTCTGTAAGTAGGCCTTGACTTCCACAAGTTGGCCTCATGCCCGAATTGGCTGAATTCTCCCTCTTCTTCCTCCATGACAGCGACCTCCATCGCACCTCAGAGCTTCTTCTCTGCCCTTCCTCGCCCTCTACAATGTACAATAGGCAAAGGGCTTTGCTTCCTTGTGCTTCTACGGAGCTTCCCATGAAGCTTGGGCTCCTACTCCTTCATTGGCTCCAATCGACCTTCCCCTTCTTCCTTACTGGCAGCCACATCGGTGACCTCCTCCCTATCATCTATTAGCATAATTACCTTAGGGCTTTTAATACTCTATTTCCCAATTAGGTTTAGGGAGCTCCATAGCCCCATTCCTTAACTCCTCCTTCTCCAAGCTCCGGTGCCACCGTCATCACCACCATTATCGTCTCACCTCCCTCACCTTCCTCCAATAAAATTAGCTTGGGCAAAAGGATCTCCACACCTTCACAAACCTTTTGCCCAAGCTAATTTGACTCCACATCGATGCCCACACCCTCCTCCATTGCTGGTGGTGAAGCTTCTTCGATGCTTCACTACTGGCCATGCACGTTCACCCTCACTCGCATTTAGGTTAGGGCTTTTGTCCAGCGAGTAGCGTTGGACCTTTTTGCGTGACTGATTTGGGCTGTGAGGTTGTGCTTCCATTTGTAGGTACTCACCGGCGTACCCATCTTCCCCGACTCTGAGCAATGGCCTCCAGTGAACAATCATTGTGGATTCCACTTTCCTTCCACATGGAAGCACCTGAGGAGGCATTCCACGTCGTTGGATTCGAGATCCAAAAGCTTTGAACCCTCAATCAAGCTCCACCCTCTCCACAACTGAACGACAAAGACACGAAGAAGAGGGGGACCTCTTTAGTCCCACATCATGGAAAGACAATTCAGGATTGACTTCATAAGGGAACTTGCCCCTTAAGGCATGCTCAGTAATAGGGGGTCGAGTCCTCATCTTCACTCGCATGCATACACCCGCCCACACATGTGCAGATGTGGGCTTGGTTCTAGTCAGTTCGTGGGCCTAGGCCTGGCTGATTTTGAGCGGTTCTTGGGTTTGGTCTGGCCTGGATTTTGAGTTCGACTATCTGAGGCTCTTGGGTTTGGGCCAATTTTTTAGTTGGTTTGCATGGCTCCTCTTAGACTGAAAACTCTTAAGTGTTGAGAGGCTTTGGGTTTAGTTAAAAACACAATTTTTCCCTTAATACTTGCATTTATTTTTGGAGTTTCAGATAGTGATCATTGAATATTACATTTATTTTTATATCAAGCTCTCTGTGCTTCAATTTTATTCCATTGATTAGTGGTGTATTGCGAATATTTTCTCCTTGAGTCGACCTCAGATTCACATCCGAGATATAAATTTAAATGTTGATTCACTTTTGTTGACTATATTACAATGCATATTTAAACTCGACGAAAGCGTGTTAGCAACTAGTTACTGGCTATAGTAGAGCTGGTCGGTGGGCAAGGTTGCCAATTGACTGGTTACAACATAACCAATCAGTGCATGGTTATATTGGTCGGCACTTAAGACCTATTATGTGTTGTTTTGAGGCTCGACAAGGTTTGGTTTTCTAGGTTGCCTAGTAGATACCTAAGCTAATTAACTCGATTTTACAATTCTTTAACAATATTTCAAGGAAATAAAAAGAGCAACAACAACTACATTAAATACATCAAATAAAATTAAGTCCTATTCTTCATTATCTTCTTTAAGTCTTTAGTTCCAAGCTTTAGCTCCACTGCTCCAACTCAATGCTCCTTGATGCTTTTGTCCAACATCAAGCTCTTCCAGATTCATGGATTAAGAGCTTGAACACATTCAAAATCTTCTAACCAATTTCATTAACCTGAGAACTAAATACTCAAATGCAATTGTTAAATATGAAATGTTTTATTATCATCAAAATCAAGGACGAAGGTGCATTTGCACCAACAATTTTCTCATTTATGTTGATTATATTTTGCCTATCAATTCTTTAACAACTCATCTACATATCATACTTTAGAAGCTTTAGGATGAAAGGTGCCATCTTGGAGAGACCATGGCAACAGAGGCTGGTTTGGGCTTGTGCACTTACGACCCTAATTGCACTTGCACCAAATGTAGAGGATAAAATCATTGCATATATATGTTACATATGTATGCTTAAAGTTGGAGAAATGAAAGCATGACGATGGTTCACATACATATGTGTATGCTATGTGTATTAATGGTATGGTTACAATTTTAGTTGTATTATGGTTCAAAAAGGATATATATGGCAATATATGTGGGTGACTAAGGTTGTTGTTTGGATTGAAGTGTTTTCAAGATGCCTAACCTCTCTTTTTGTCATGTAATGAAGCAGTACCATAGTTGAAATAAAGGGAGAGAGCACTACAACAAGATATAGCAAGTTATCTCAATGTTTAAAAGCATTGATATAAGTACAATTAAATGTTGAGATAAATTACTCTTTGTTGCTTAAGAAACATTGATAGTTGACATTGGTAAAGGTAGTGTCAAGGTAGGGTTGTTTTTGGAATTTTAGAATGGATGTCAAAAGTATCATATTTGATCCACAACTACCAGAGAAAGGCTCCATGATTCGCTAATCATTAAACATTAAGGAAGTGTCTTGTAAGTGAGGGGATCCTTGCAAGGGATGTATCAAAAACCACATCCAGCTAAACAAAACAAATAGAATCCAACAAAAAAAAAGCATCCACAAATTCCATAAACAAAATCCACTCACTTTTAGGTAAACAAAGAT
Source organism: Thalassia testudinum (assembly GCA_037157565.1). Classification (NCBI taxonomy): domain Eukaryota; kingdom Viridiplantae; phylum Streptophyta; class Magnoliopsida; order Alismatales; family Hydrocharitaceae; genus Thalassia; species Thalassia testudinum. Next base: position 43,827,374 of record JAZHRO010000067.1, on the reverse strand, counting down.
TCATACATTCATCACAAAAAGCATATTTACCAAGGCTAGTTAGACTAAGTCAAAGAAACAAACCATGAGGTTCTTGTCTATCATACCATCACAAAATGGGAGTAACATTACAACATAGGTATTAGCTCTAATGTAATATAATAATCATGTAGTCCATAAATAAAAAACATATTGTAATGAACCTTGCTTAGATACGTTTCTTCCTAATCCATGTGAATAAACCATTTTAACTATTCCACTTGGTTTAACTTGGTTAGATAGAGAAACATAATTCCTTTTCTCTACATTTTCAGAAATTTCCAGAGCCTTTACACCTCCCATGCTTTAAGGCCATCAAGTTGGAAGAAGATGGTGATTGCTTCCTTACTACCTTCATGTTTATCCTTCTCTATTCTAACCATTTGCTTCATTAAATCATGTTTTTACTCAGACCATGTACCTTAATTTTTGCACGCGACCTAGATTTCCCTCTTCATAAGAAATTCAACGCCTTTCATTTCATGCAAATCAAAGCATCATAGCTTACATTATGGAAATTTTGCAAAGAAACCCTCACAATTTGAAACTTACACTTGTTCCACGATCAAAAGTCCTTTCTGAACTCCTTATGAAAATTGGAAACCAACATCTATTTTGCGTAAATCAGAGGTCGATAGCCCCCTTTTTAGAGTCCACTCATGTTTCTCGTTTTGTGGTGCTTTTAATGTAATTTAACCATATTTTAGCCTAAAATTTTTGCAATGCAAACCAAGACCCAAACCTAACATCTAAGATTACCTCAGTGTTTCTCTCGGAGAGACAAGTCAAATGGATTTCATCATGTGAAAATTGAAGCTTTCGAGACTTGAAAATAGAGGGTACCTAGGTTTCCATTTTCAAAAAACAAAATGGTCGAAGGGGGGAGGGCACATTGCCTAAAACCCTAACTCTAGTCCCCCCTCCTCAATCTCATGAGCCACCACCACCTGCTCTCCACCTTCAACCTGCCACCACAACCCCCCTCCTTACCACACTTCCTTTTCTCTAGAGACACCACCTGTAGCTCCTCTACCACATTGTCTCCTCTCCATCCACCATTGAGCATGTCATTGAGTGCACTAAGCTCGTCGTCAAGCATGTTGAGCCCCTTCTACTAAGTCTAACCCCTCCCTCGACCTCTATTGCTCTCCCTTGCTCACTTTGGTGAGGACGTAGGTGTGCGTGTTGAGTGCTATCCATAGGAGTGTGCCTATGAGAGGAGGAGAGGAAGGTGATGGTGTCAATGGTGGTGTGTGTAGTGGCTAGGTGGTGATGTCATTGTGTTGGTGGGTGTGGGTGCGTGTTGTGAGTGGTTGTGTGTGTGTGTGTGTGCTGTGGTTGGGTGTGTGTGAGTGAAGGAGACGATGGTGGGTGCATGGAGCTATGTGTGGGTGTGTCTGTGTACGAAGAGGAAGAAGAGATGAAACCATTTTGTGCATGGTGGGTGTGTGATTGCGTGAGAAGAAGAGGGAGAGAGAGGGGGGAGAGGGTGTCAGCTATGCATGCATTGTTGTGATTGTGTTGTGTGTGCATATGTGCTGGAGAGCGAGAGGAAAGGACAAAGAAGATGGGGGAGGGGGGTGTTACAATGATGGGTGTGGGTGTGTGAATGAGACAATGAACACGGGAAAGAATAAGAGTAAGAGGAAGGAAAGAAAATAAAAAGGAAGGGCGGTGCTACAACTATGAGATATTTTTGTGTGGTGTATGTCTATGATGTGGGGAAAGGAAAGTAAAAGATAGAGGGGTAGCGTGTGCTTTCTTTTTCGAAAATGTTTGTACACCAAATCTCACAAAAAGGACTCATGTCAACCATCCCCCCGACCAAAAATGGGTCCCGTAGCCGAAAGGTGAATGGGTCAAAACTTTGTCTCTTTCCCCAACATCCAACGGCTGCCATCCCTTGAGTGAGATCTTGTGTACGGTAAATAGGGTCCTTTTTTTTGTGCAATGGTTTTGTGTGTTGGTGGTCATGGGGGTACATGTATATACATACTCGTGTGTAAGGTAAAGCTTATGTAAAGAATAACTTGCTCGTAAATATCAAAATGAACACTAAATAATGATTGTTTGATTAAAATGTCACGCAAGAGATAAATACCATCATTTAAAATAAGGTTGGTTTTAGGTCAACGTAGGAACTAAGGAAATTTCCAAAAATAATAAATTCCATTGATAGCATGATTAAATCCTTTCTTAAAAAAGTACAACAAATTAAATCAATTAATATTAATATATACTATAATTAGAAAACGATTACAACTGTGTTTGTAATATAGAAACCAAACTTAATAACAATATCCTCCAGATTATGTAATTTAATGATTAAATTATAAATTTAACATAATAAGGTATATGATTTGGAATAAGATTTGAAGTTGATTATAACAAAGAAACTTTAATATTGTAATAGAAATAGTGTATATTGTATCTGTTGTAAGTACTTGTGATATTCATTAAATTGTAAATATTAAAACAAAAAATGAAAACATATGCATTCTAATGGTAAATACTATAATTTGAATGTATTTTCAACCTCATTACAGTAACTCATCCTTATTACATAAAAGAAGTATAATGACAGCATTGGATAATTTACATGATTTATTCGATAAAAATAAAGTAACGTAAGTTAAAAATACAAGCAAAATATTCTATAACTTAAACGATGCGCTGTAATGTAAGTTGAAGCTATTTATAATAAAAAAATTTTAATGATGTAATAGAAATAACATAAATTATAATAAATATATATACAAGTTGTAACATTATCATAATTTTGATAGTTAATTAATTTAGAAAAGATGAATTAACATTATAGTATAATTTATGTAATTAGTCAAGTGTGTGTTCATTATATATCATAATTGATGGTGTATTACGAAAAAGATATCATAATTAGAGTTGTAATACAATTATATCTATACAATAAAATATATGTCAGTGTGGATTCTAAAAAGTGTAACACAATTTATGATCAATTGTTGACGTTGATGAAACGTGCATTGAAAGCAACCTCTGTTATATTACGCCATACATGTTAGCGTATTATAGAAGTCGTTGTAGCGGTTGATAGAATGCGAAAAGGCATGTTAACCAAAAAAGTGAGATAAGCATCTCTAATAGCTACTACTCAAACTGCAAGGAACAGAGTGCCGATGCACCAAGATCGGGTAAGGTTCTTTAAGAATACATAAATCTAAAATTTTGCATCCGTATTTTAATACATTATTTCGTTTTGATTAGAAAAAATTTTTTGTGTGGTAAGAATCTAAGCATTTGAAGTTGGTAAAACTAGGGTTTCGTTATCAGGTTGTAACTTAGCAAAGTACGAGCACCCCTGGTCTATTACTACCGATAGATGTTCTGATACCGTTTTTATTCGAATAATGGGTTGAAGCAGATGGATTGATGTATAAAAAAAGGATATATTCTTCGATAAGAATGTGTTTGATAGAATGAGGCATAAGAAGCATTAATATTATTCAATATATGTACACACGCACACTAACAAAAAAAAAAAAAGAGAGATGCGTTTGTTGGTGCATAGATACTAACGCCAACTTTTTTCACAACAAAAATATAATCTGTAGAAGAGACAATGGCGGGCAAGGAGAGTAGTTGCTGTAGAGAATTGGGCAACACAAGTACTGAAGATAAAACTCAACAAAACGTGGAACCCAGCAAGCTCGGTTGAATGATGTAGAGGTGGTGGACAGAAAGAGAAAGGAACGAGTAGATGAGGAAAGTCTACTGCAAAATCAAGGAAAAAAGGTGTTACATCAAAGGCAAAAGGTTCACGATACATATATATATATATATATGAGAATTTTCTTGCTCCGTTGATGTTGTTATAGAATTTCGTTTACATTCTTTATAGCAAGTGTCTTAAAATTTGTTCATTTAATTTGCAAAATTATAGATAATGGAAAACTTATGCATAGATGTTATATACAACACTTTAAAGACTTTATGGATAAGCATCCAATGACCAAGAATCAAAGGGAGTTACTAGAGAAAACAACGTTTCACAAACTCGTAGGGGTAACAAGAGTCAATATGAATATCAAAGTGTTGAAGTGGATAGTTGAGTGCTACATAGAAAATCGAAAGTTTCTCATAGGAGAAACCGTTCTTGAGTTCACAAATGATGACATCTGTTTGATACTTAGAATTTCTAGTAGTGGGTATGATATAAAAGTGAGTGAGAAGTCATTGCCATGGACAAGTCATTACAATCAAATAATTTTCAAGCACATAATACACATAGATGGGAGGTCATTGGAGCCAATGATGCATACCTATTATCACTTTGATGATGACCACTCTGTTTACATCTGCATAACATGTTTAATATGTATGATGTTTACAACCTTCCTATTCTCATATTCTAGTTACTCTTTCCCAAGGATACTATTGAATTACATTGACTCCTTGGAGGATGCAAAATACTTCAATTGGTCATCCGCGGCCGTGGAATTCATTCTTTTCAAAATGAAGGACATGGGCAAGAAGATAACCTCAAGAAAAGAAATGAGAATTGGTGAAACCCTTGGTTACCTGAATGGTTGTGTGGCTTGCTTATATGTAAGTTGTAGTTCAAGTATACATTGCTACATTGAATTTAATAAGTAATGTGTATTCTTTTATAAAACATTGAATAATTAATATCTTGCAGATATGGGTGCTAGAGTATTGCTTCACGGATTCATACATCAACTGTGATCTAAGGCCACGGTTGGGAAAGTGGACAGGTTCGAGTATTCTGAAGAAAAAGGATGTCGATAAGTTTAACAAATAGTGGTAATTGATTAAGTCATTTTCCTTATTTTGCTTATATATATATATATATATAGGGCATGTAGCATGTAAATATTTTTGAATGCAGATATGTATTAAGTTAATGGCTAAAAAGAATGAGATATTCTATGTCAGAGCAAATGTCATTATATTTTCCCTAGAAACATTTGAATCTAGGGTCTTTGTGTCTAGGAGACCAACCCAAATTCTTGATGAGATAGTGGACTTGGTTCCACTGAGTATTGATGTGGGTAATGCTGGAATAAGGCAAGATGGAAAGGATGAATGTTGCGTGCGTACTGCGTGCATTGAAGAAAGGAAATAATTGATTGAAATTAACTTGGAATACAAGAATGCCATTGCGGTGTTGAAGAGGGAAACCGATGAGTTGAGGAAGAAGGAGAAGAAGAAAGAGGATAATGTCTATAGTGTTGCTATCCAAATAGACATTGAACCGAGTTGTGTCAATTCAAATAAGTAAACTATGGGTAAAGATGATGCTCCAAGCATTACCAATGAGCATAATTTGATGATTGATGTGGTTAGTTTTGGTGGACCATCATTAATTTGATTTAGGACTCACACAGCAAATTCAAGAGATTCAAGAGCATTCCAAAGCTGCAAGTGAAGGTGTTCATAAAAAAAAAAGGAGAAGGATACTATAGATGTGGAATGTGACATGAGTACAGAGAAACCTTGTAATATAAATCAACAATGGAGACAGGTGAGGCAGTTGATGGTAATGAGAAGAAAGGAAAGAGGAAGAAAAGGCAATGAACTCCAAGTTCTATGGTCAAGAGAATCAGAGAAAGAACAGTGATGAGAAAAACAAGAGGAGCAAGCAACTTCAACGATGTTGCAAGAAATTTAAATGAAGAAAATCTCAAAGCTACTAGTGATGGTGGAGTAAAAAGGGAGTCAAATAAACAAGGAAAGAAGGATGTGAACATAATGCTACATGATTTCGAGATAGAAGATGATGCTCCTCAACAACAAGAAACAAATGGTGGGTAGAACAATGACAAAAAGGAACATACACTGCCTGTAGACAACAATGTGGACAGTGATGCTGTAAGTATTAATTTATAAATATATTTGATGGAGTAGATGCATTTTATCATTATTTGATTTCGTATCAGATATGTATAATGCATTGTAACAACAATTGCAAAACCTATGTGACCCTCGTGATGACTACGAGGGTCGTGAACATGTGATAGCCGAAGAAAATGACGTAATACAATCCTTCCTTCAAAATCAAGTTGACAAGTATGACGATGTAAGTTCAATTAAATACAAGTATATGCAAGTAATTAATAAGAGTTTTGTCAGTTATTAAAGTGCAACTGACTAAAAATACAATTTCTTTAAAGGGTTCTCATAAAAAATACAAAAATTAAAAGAAAAATTGACAAAAGGAGGGAGAAAACTTTTTTGAGCTAAATTGCAAAATTTTCAAGAGGAAGAAGAATGTGCTAAATGATTGATTTGTTAGTCTTGGTCTAAGTTGTTTGTGCTCTAGTCTAGTATTAGGACACCCATATCCTTAACCTTAGATTTTTTGAACCAAATATGCTTGGTAAAGCATGGCTTAAAATACCCTACTGAGCAAAAGTTGGATAATATGATTTCTTGGACTATGAGGCACGAGTATTTAAACTGGTCGCTTTGTTACTTTTAGTCTAGGAGTTTGAAGAACTGGAACACAACCTCACATTCATGGATTGAGTTTTAGGACTCGAGTAGAAGGTTAATAAAACATTAGACTTAGGTAAAATTAGAAAATAACTCTTTTATGAAAGCCAGCCCTTGAAGGACAAAGTGCCACTTCCCTAATAAAGTGTGTGTATTTAATTTTTGTGTTTGGTGGAGCTTGTATACGTAAGTCTTAGTAAGCAATCTACCTATCCTCACCACCCCAAAAGGTACACAAATGCCTCACACACTTCACCACACATTAAAAAATAATGATAAAAAAAGAAAAAGAAAAAAAATGGATTTTTATTTTTCTCTTCCGGGGTGATATACCCTGAGGTTAACCCTGGTGGGAGGCTAGAAAGCTACCAAATTCATGCAGGAGTAGCCAACTGAGTCCAATAAGTTATTAATTTGACACTTAGAACCTTTAACTCAATTCACTTACACTACATGTGTTACAACTCTGATAACAATGAAACTGAGATTGAAATTGAGACCAACTTGAACCATGTGGCTCTTTTTGGAACCATGATAACACCGGACTGTGATGCCTCAAGCTGGATCCTTTTTGATTTAGAGACTAAAAAAAACAGAGAGAGAGAAGTAAGACTTAGTGAGAAAAAGAGAGAAAAGAGAGTGTGTGAAGGTTAAGAGGAAGGGAAGAGAAGTTCATATTGCAATTATTAAAATCCACTCTAAGAGTTTAGTCCCGCCTTGGAGACTTGCAAAGCCTTCATGCAGTTTAAATTGAATTGAGTGCACAAGCCATTCAACCCTTAATAGGGAGGTTCCCCATAGAGCATATATAAGCCCACATTATTGAAATATATATATAGAGGGAGAGAGAGAGAAGCTAGGCCTACTGGGAGGAACTTGGGCCCAGTTGTAGAGGGTCGGTTTTGCAAATAAAAAAAATAGAAGAAAGTACTCATCAATGCTGAGAATACTTAAATGCCTTTACATTTAAATAGAAACAATTTTTTCTAAATGCATTGCATATATTTTTGGCACTAAATCTGAGATCTTTATTTTGGGGTTTGATTGTGTAATGACCCGTTACATTTTTAGCCGGATAAGACGTCTGTAGTTTTAGTCAGACATCTGTCCAGACGTCTGGATACGTGCCCAGACATTTGAAAGTGAGATTTTTCGCACTGCGCTTCGTGCTGTGTGCGTGGGCGGTGCGCAGAGGTTTCTCTCTCCCCACACCCACACCCCGCAAACCCTATTTCCCCTTATATTTAAACCCCTCCCCTCGTTCTCATCCCCTCACCACCAATCACCACCACCTCCAGCACCTCCAGTGTGGAAGTGGCAAGGCCAGACAAGAGTGGCGAGAGGGGGGCGAGAGAGGGAGAGCGAGAGAGAGGAAGGAAGAGAGCGTGGAAGGTCGGAGGACCTTCGGGAGCTCTGTGGAGCTCGCACAGCTGGCGGCGGGCGCGTGCGCGAGGAGGATGCTGGTGAGGAGCTGCTCAAGCTCCTGCAGCGGCTGGAGTTGCTGCCGTGGGCGGAGGTGCGAGCAGAGTGAGCTGCGAGGAGGTTCTGATACTGGAAGTTTTCCAGTATCAGACATCTGGAGTGAAATCCAGACGATTGGCACGGCACCTGGACGTCTGGAGCTAAGGCCGGACGTCTAAAAGTACATATGGTGTGAGGTATGTACGTTCTTGTGCTAATTTCCGCCAAGCAGAAGATCTCAGTACAGGAGTTGTTGGGCTGAAATCGTGCCTGCATTTTCGTATGTAAGGCAGGCTTTGGGAAGGGCCTGAGAGTACTCTAGCTTGGGAAGGCCCTACTAGGCAGGTGCATGGGGAAGGGCAGTAGTCACGAGGAGGGTACTGGCCAGCTGCTGCTTGCTTGACCCAGAGTGTAGTTGCTTTGTCTGCATCGAGGGCTGAGGGGCGTGTCAACTCCCTGACACACAGAGACTCCAGGGCTTCGGGTTCAATGGTGGTAGGTATGGTTACTGTTTATGGCAGATTAGTGTATGTACTTTTTGATTCCAAAGCCACGCACTCCTTCGTCGCTACGAGTTGTGCCGTCAGTTTGAGGTAGGGTAGTGTACTGTTAAAGGATCCGTTTGTGATCAGAGGGCTAGGTGGCCAGTTGTTTGTAGTCGAGGAGGTCTACATGGACTACGAGGTCAGTACAGGGGGACACAGCCTCCCCACTGACCTGATTGTGATACAGATGGAGGATTTTAGCGTGATCCTAGGGATGGACTGGCTGTCCGCCTATCACGTCCTGGTGGACTGTTTCAGGAGGAAGATCATCTTCTCCATACTGGAGTTGCCTTCCTTTGAGTTTCATGGACAGCCGATGGATGGAGGCTTTAGGTGCATCTCTACGCTTCAGGTGGCCAGACTTTTGAGCCAGGGGTGTGAGGGCTTTTTGGCCTGTGTAGTGGCAGAGCCTAGCCCCATGGCTGACTTTCAAAGTATCCCGGTGGCCTACGAGTACCCCGAAGTCTTTCCAGAGGAGTTGTCAGAACTATCGCCTGAGTGTGAGATCGAGTTTTAGATCTCACTGGTACCGGGGACCAACCCCATTTCTATTGCACCATATCAGATGGCACCGCTTGAACTGTGAGAGCTCAAGTCACAGCTGCAGAACCTGTTGGAGAAGGGCTTTGTGAGGCCCAGTGTGTCTCTCGTGGGGAGCTCCTGTGTTGTTTGTGAAGAAGAAGGACGATACCCTGCGACTTTGTGCCAACTACTGACAACTGAATAGGGTCACCATCAAGAACAAGTATCCGCTGCCGAGGATTGACGACCTCTTCGACCAGCTGCGAGACGCCACAGTGTTCTCCAAGATAGATCTGAGGTCGGGTTACCACCAGTTGAGGATTAGCGAGACGGATGTCTCCAAGATAGCTTTTCGTACCCGGTATGGGCACTACGAGTTCTTAGTTATATCATTTGGGCTGATCAATGACCCCACTACCTTTATGGATTTGATGAACCGTGTTTTTCAACCGTACTTAGACCAGTTTGTGGTGGTATTCATTGACGACATACTCGTTTACTCACAGTATCAGACGCAGCATGGACAACATTTCGGCATGATCCTGGATACCTTGAGGCGAGGCAGGCTGTATGCCAAGTACAGTAAGTGCGAGTTTTGGTTAAGGCAGGTAACTTTCTTGGGTCACGTGATTTCAGGAGATGGTTTGGCTGTGGATCCAGCCAAGGTTGAGGCCGTACTCAGGTAGGAGAGGCCACGCATAGTGATAGAGATACACAACTTTTTGGAATTGGCAGGTTACTATCGGCAATTTATCAGAGAATTCTCTCAGATTGCGCATCCTATGACCCAGCTGACCCGAAAGGATGTGCCTTTTTCTTGGATAGATGAGTGCGAGGCATGTTTTCAGGAGTTGAAGGAGAGATTGACTTCAGCTCCTGTGCTTACCATTCCAGGCAGCAGTGGTGGTTTTGTGGTTTACACTGACGCTTCGTTGCAGGGGTTAGGGGGTGTACTCATGTAGCGGGGTCACATTGTCGCTTATGCTTCACGGCAACTGAAGCCCCATGAGCATAGCTACCCTATCCATTATTTAGAGCTGGCAGCTATTGTCTTCACGCTGAAGACAAGGAGGCACTACCTTTACAGTGAGACTTTTGAGATTTTCACATATCATAAATGCCTCAGGTACTTGTTTGATCAGAAGGAGGTTAACATGAGACAGAGACATTGGTTAGAGCTCCTGAAGGACTACGACTGTAGCATCTCCTACCACCCAGGGAAGGCCAATGTGGTGGCTGAGCCGGAAGGCGCCCGCCCACATGGCCAGTTTGCAGGCACAGAGTTGGAGACTCATGGAGGAGTTGGGCAGTTGGCGACCCTGGGAGTCATAGGGGTATTGTGGGACAGTGATGGTGATGCGGCAAAAACAACCAGAGTTGATAGACCGCATTATCGCAGGGCAGATGACAGATCCGTACTTACAGACACTACGAGATAGGGTGTTGACAGGGCACCCAGGAGACTTTTCCTTTTTAGACGAGATACTATGCATGAGGGGGCGCTTATGCATTCCTAGGGACGAGGAGTTGTTGAGAGAGCTCCTGACTGAGGTGCACGGGTCCAGGTTCACCATACATCCTAGGAACATAAAGATGTACCATGACTTGCGACGCAACTTTTGGTGGAGAGGGATGAAGTGGGATGTTGGTGAGTTTGTGTAGTAGTGTTTGGTATGCTAGCAGGTGAAGGCCGAGCATCAGAGGCTTGCAGGGCCATTGCAGCCACTTCCTGTGCTAGAGTGGAAGTGGGAGAGCATCACCATGGACTTGGTGGTGGGTCTACCAGTTACCCAGCAGGGACACAACGCAGTCTGGGTGATAGTAGACAGGTTGACGAAGATGACACGTTTCCTGCCGATCTGAGTCACCTTTGGACCAGCATAGTTAGCAAAGAGATACATCCGAGATGTGGTGCGCCTACACGGAGTCCCACGTGAGATTGTATCCAACAGGGATACTCGTTTTACTTCCTAGTTCTAGGCTAAGTTTCAGCAGGCCTTGGGACACATTTGATGTTTAGTACCACTTACCACCCCCAGACGGATGAACAGTCAGAGCACACCTTACAGACACTTGAGGACCTTTTGCGTGCCTGTGTACTAGACTGGAGAGGCTCCTAGGAAAAGCAGTTGCTCGTGGCAGAGTTTGCATATAATAACAGTTACCACTCGAGCATCGGCATGGCACCTTACGAGGCTCAGTACGGAAAGAGGTGTATTGCACCCTTGAGTTGGGTCAAGGTGGGTACCAAGTGGGAGGTTGGTCCCAGGTTGATCAGATAGAGTCAGGAGGTGATAGAGCAGATTCACAGACGACTTCGCACTGTTAGGAGCAGGCAAAAGAGCTACGCTGACCAAAAACGCAGAGAGGTGCAGTTCAAGGTTGGGGATCACGTCTTTCTCCGTATTTTGCCTATGAAAGGCCTGTAGCGTTTTGGGGTGAAAGGAAAGCTTGCGCCGAGGTTTTTGGGGCCCTTTGAGGTCCTGGAGCGGGTAGGATTCATTGCTTATCGGCTTGCCCTTCCTCCCAGCTTTCTAGAGTGCACGACGTGTTCCACATGTCCAACCTCAGGAAGTACGTCGCCGATCCCAGTCACGTTCAGAGCCACAAGAGCATTGACGTGGGTGACGACCTGACCTAGCCTGAGAGACTAGTACAGATACTAGACAGAGCCGTCCGGAGTCTAAGATGGAAGTAGGTACCACTGGTGAAGGTCTTATGGAGAAGCCAGCGGTACGAGGAGGCGACTTGGGAGCCTGAGGCGGCGATGCGAGAGCGGTACCCAGAGCTTTTTGAGGGTACGTCTTTTCGGACCTCCTTCAATCCTCTTTAAGTTTGTTATATGCTTTTACGTTCCACTTCCCGCACCCTAGCTAGCTCAAGTTTCGGGGACAAAACTTTCTTTAAGTTTGTTATGATGTAATGACCTGTTACATTTTTAGCTGGATAAGACGTTTGGAGTTTCAGTCAGATGTCTGTCCAGACGTCTGGACACATGCTCGGACGTCTGAAAGTGAGATTTTTTGCACTGCGCTTCGCGCTCTGCACGTGGGCGGCACGCAGAGGTTTCTCTCTACCCGCACCTACACCCCATAAACCCTATTTCCCCTTCTATTTAAACCGTTCCCCTCCTTCTCATCCCCTCACCACCAGTCACCACCACCTCCAACGCCTCCTGCTCGGCACTGGCGAGGCCAGATGAGAGTGGCGAGAGGGGGGCGAGCGAGAGCGAGCTAGAGAGAGAGGAAGGAAGAGAGCGTGGAAGGTCGGAGAACCTTCGGGAGCTCAGCGGAGCTCGCATGGCTGGCGGCGGGTGCGTGTGCGAGGAGGATGCTGGTAAGGAGCTGCTCAAGCTCCTGTAGCAGCTAGAGCAGCCGCCGTAGGCGGAGGTGCGAGCGGAGCAAGCTGCGAGGAGGTTCTGATATTAGAAGTTTTCTAGTATCAGACATCTGGAGTGAAGTCCAGATGACTGGTGCGGCACCTGGACGTCCAAAGCTAAGGCTGGACGTTTGAAAGCATGTACTGCACAAGGTACGTACGTTCCTGCGCTGATTTTTGCCATGCAGAAGATCTCAGTGTAGGAGTTGTTGGGCTGAAATTGTGCCTGCATTTTTGTATGTAGGGCAGACTTTGGGAAGGCGTGGGGTGTGCTTTCCCAAGCAGTTTTGGACGTCTGATCTCATCACCAGATGTTTGGAGGTGCTTCTAGATGATCGGGGACCCTATCTGACATCTAGAACTGCTCCCAGATGGTCACAGAGGGAGTCTGGACGTCTGATCAGCTGTAGGAAGCACAAGGTGAGTTTTGACGTCTTTTAAGACGTCTGGGATTAGTCCCAGACATCTGATTTTGATCAGTAACTGCATTTTTGGCCTGTTTAAGGCCCAAATGGAATCAGATTTCTGCAAACGAAGTACTATTGTTTCCCACTCGAGTTCCTCTACATATTCATGTTGAGTATCTACTGTTTTGAGCTTGTCTAATATACATTGGTCGCTGGTACAGGTTACCAGCCAGTAGCATGTTTGGGGCCCACAGAGACGATGGGATCTGTAGCACAGAACCCCCATTCCTCTTTTGATACCCGATAGAGTGGGTTAACTCAGTTGTTAATATTTAAATAAGAATGTACTTGGTTAGAATAGTTGGATTGAACTCTAGGATATGGAATGAACCCTAAAGTAGAAATGAATGAGCCTGTTTGAGCTATATTGTTTACTTGAATGCACGGTTAAGCTAATTGATAGCAAATGCCTTTAATATAATTATGAGATGAATGTTAAAATATGAGCTACCTGTATGTAATTGAGAAATTGCCTGTGAAACCACAAGTTGCATGTTATTGAGAATTGAATTATGAAAATACGAGCTGCCTGTATATGGATGAGGAACGAATTATGAGACATGAGATCTGAACCTGCATAAATGAGATGAATATGAGCATGAACCCTACGGGGAATTAGAGGTAGAACTCCTGTGGATGAAAGAAAATCTGGAATGTAGACGAGAAGTGTGCTGGCCCTTGTGTACGTGGTACCAAGGAGAGCAACTATCCCATTTAGTGTAAAGTGGAGCTAGCCTCCCTTAGGTTGAGACCTGGGGTTAGGATTGGACACTTTACACCGACTCCTGTTAACCATCGCGTACGTGGTACCAAGGCGAGCTGCTAGTGTAGGGATGGAGCTAGTCACTCCACAGGGCCCGAGGTTTAGCTAGCCACCCTACACCGACTTTGTTAGGCCCTCTGGGCAAACCAGGGTAGTCGGACAAGGGTACGCGAACTGTGGAGGGGCGAAACCCCTGTTTGCTTCTGAGGGGCGAGACCCTATTCTGAGAGGGCAAGGCCCTATACTATTCCGTGCTGTACTTTGGGCGTACCCGCTAGCAGAAATGACTGACTACGTGTAAGTACGGGGTAGCTACCCGTGCGCTTATCACACGTGCCGTAGTCACTGCTATGTCTTGACAGTGACCTCGGGGTGGTTGACTGGGTGTAGAACTACCACGGGGGACTCTCCTGGCCAGGAGAGCACCGCATGTACCTTCTACTCTACGGAAAAGAATGCAATCAAGATCGTTCCCACAAGGAACATGCAAGATCAAGGAATACCTGGATACTTTGAGAAATAGTTGAAATAGAAACACATAAATGAGATAAATAGAAATGTAAAATAAATCTGTTGTTATTTTTACTATACTTGTACTTAAATAATATAAACACCACTCTACTCAGTGTTCAGGACTAGGAGTGGAGCAGCCCGAGTTTCCGGCTGCAGAGGGTGCTAAGCCCAGCCAAGCCCAGCCGTAGTTGTTCTTTCAGCACTTTTGTTTTCCCTACTATTGTAGTGAGTAGTGGACACGTAGTTATTGTTCCTGTTACTTTCTGTTTCCTTTCCGTTTCCTGTTGTGGTTGTGGTGGCATATATTGAGAGAGTTGTTCTACTTTCTTTACTGCTTGGTACTTTTCTTCTACTTAGTTATATTGCATGTGTGAATGTGGTTTATTTTCCTGCTTTTGGTTATTTCTTGTTGGATGACTAGGTCTTGGGATTAGTCGAGGTGAGCCAATCTCGAGTTCTGTAGGGATCCGAGAATCAAGTCGTAACAGATTGCCTATTATCTGTGTATTTTTCTTTTGCATCAAACTCATGAGCTCTAAACCTTGTAGATAATTAAATAGTGGTATTTGTGCAATCTTTTACTCCCGGTGAACTACCTTTGACATTAACTTCGAGAATTATAGATTTAAAAGTTGATTAAGCATGTTTCGACTATGCTACGACCCACTTTATCAAACATTGATTCACACTCGTCACTTTTTAGCATACCTTGGACACAAAATGTTAAATCGCTAGAGTTGAATTTAGAAGCTCATGTTGTAGTATAGTTGACAAGAGCGAAGTTAACACTTACAATTTATAAACTCAAAATAAAAAAATGTATTCCTAGGTCGTTTGCAGGGAGCAACAAAATTTCCAACTTAGCACTATCTAAAATTTTAAGTTCATGAACTAGACATGATCAATTTAAATTTTTAGTACAAATCTAGTTCAAAAAGCAGTTAATCGAGTAATTTAATAACGCAAGCAAGAAAATTATATTTTAATTGGTGCTTGATTGTAGATAATGACGAAACAATGTAATTAAGCACTAAATATATTTAGTCAATAATAATGTTCCATAAAATAAGCCAAATATCCAAAAATTGGAAGAAATTCTCAATAAATCAACGAAAATCACTAATTAGGCCCTAGAAATCTACTTTCCTCTCGCTCAGGTCCCTGCATGCTTGCATTTGGGTCCCTAGAAACTTTTTTCTTTCAATTTGGTCCCTGTCAGCAAGGGACTTTTTCTTCTTCGTCGGCGAAGCTCGCTGAAGGTTGGCCAGAGTTGAGCTCCGACCCATCGAATTACTCCGACAATTGGTGGAGGATCACTGGCTTGTTGCAGACATGGTGGCAGTGGTAGAGGTCCGATCGAAGGTGGCGGCGGTGATGATTGATGACGGGAATGGAAAGGATGCTGGTAGTCAACTATACATAAAAACATGGCCTTGCGGCCTTGATTAAATAGGTGGGAAGCTCTGGTGAGCCATGCTGGAGCAAACCCCTCAAGAAACTCTAGTCGAGTTGGAGTTGTTGAGCTTCTTGAAGAAGATCTCCCAGTGTTAATGGTGGTGGCATTGGCGAGGGAGATGATGAATGGAGCTAAGAAGCTCCAGAACTCTAATTGACACCTAGAGGAGTAAAAACCCTATACTAATTTGATGAGAGGAGGGGAGGATTTACTTATCGAGCATGGTTAGCAATGAGGAAGAAGACAGAGGAAATCAGAGTTAAAGGAGAGGTGGGTTGCAAAGCTTCGTGTGAAGCTTCGTGGGATGACGGGGAAGAAAAACCCTCTTCCAATTTTAGCGGTAGAGTAGTGGATGAGGAGGTTGAAGAAGCTCCGAGGTGCATTAATGGCTTTGGCCGGAGGAGGAAGAAAATGGAGTTCCCGACCGAATTAACCACACGAAACCACTCATTGACGTAGGGCTAAGTTAGATAGATTAATAGCCAAGCAAAAGCAACAAGAAATCAACCTTGATTTGGTTGATTCGTGACATGTTGTGCAAGAATTTTGTCCTTGAGTCACGAGCTCCACAAGCAGCAACAAGTGCTAGAACTGGGTTGGCCGGATTCATCTTGGAGCGATGATCAATCCCACCAAATTTGGTGGGATTTGATCAAGAGATGCCAGTGCCCCTCCATCAAAAACTCATGGAATAGAACTATTGTTGCAGCTACTTGCTTGCTCGAAGGAGAAGAAGATGGCTGACTGAAAGCACTAGAGGGGGGTGATTAGTACTAAAGGCGATAAAAGTAATGCTAATTAAAATTAATGCAGATATAGAATATAATCAAGCAATCCACAAATATATCACCAGCCACAACACAATCTTGTATGGTGGAAGCCTAAATCCGAGTAAAAACCACTACCTAGGTCTCCCAATCAAGAGTAGCTGCTCAAACTCTTTTGCTAATGAAATACTAATCGAGTACTTATGGGGTAGTAAACCCTTTTACAAGCCCTCTTGATTTCGTAGTCAAGAGTAACCACTCTCACTCGAGAGGAGAGGAACCCACAACCTAGGTCCTTAGATTACAAATAGATGATAGAATAAAACTGAATTAAACAGACATTTAGGTCCTATAGATAGCCCCCAAAAGATATTCAATAGATCTTATGAAATAGCTATCAAGGAGACTAAAATGAACTCCCTTAGTGATTGTATGAAGATGACGAAGTAGGGAGTTGGCGTGGTTGAGCTCCAAGGAAGGTGGACTTTAAGAACAAGAGCTCAAGTCACCTCCAATGAACACCAAATGCTTGTAGTAAATGAATGTGAGCTTGAATGAGCTTTAGAGTGTGTTATGAGGTGTTCTCTGACCACCAAATAGTGGAAAATGCTCTCATATATATACAGGGGTGTTTGGATTACTTTTGGTGTGCCTAAGGCCCCTTTTCAATGGCTAAAAAGTTTTCCAATTTGATTTTCCAATGGCTAATGGGTTTGGTCAAAAAGTGCTCTAACTAACATTAGGTAAAAGTCATATAACGTTAGGTTAACTATCTAACGTTAGGTACTCAATTAGGTGCAAAGTTCACTATCTTCTAGAGTCACTCAATTTGGTCTAAAATGGCCTACATAACATTAGGTATATCTTATCTAACATTAGGTCAACTACCTAACATTAGATGCTTAGTTCAATGCAAAGTTTGCTATCTCTTGGATCTTCCGAGTCAACCTTAGACCAATGAAAACGTTGGGGTTTTACCGGGTTTTGTTATAACGTTGTAGTAAGGCCGGTTATTGCCAACATTTCAAATATAAATTTTTTACTCGGAAAATGAAAGAGTTCCCGAGGTCGAACTCAGGGAGCAAGTCGTATTCTAGAGATATACATGTTTCTTTTACAAAATAAAGAGAGAGGGAAAGAATTTGTTGTGATGTTCTTCTTTCTTTCTCTTTCTTCAGATCTCCTTCTTCTTCTTCCTTGGTTTCTGCTACGGTGATAATCTTCTTCTGCAATGGTGATGCTCTTCTTCTTCTTCCTGCTGTTCCTGCGTTGGTGATGTTTTTCTTTCTTCAGAGCTCCTTGTTCTTCTTCTTCTTTGGTTTTCTGCCTTGACCTCTCTTCTTCTTCTTCTGCAATCGTGGTGATGCTCTTCTTCTTCTTCTTCTGCAATCGTGGTGACCTCTCTTTTTTATGGCTGCAGAGCTTCTGCCTTCAGCTACTAAGTCTTCCTTCCTTCTTCAGCCTGCCTTCTGTGTTGCTCTGGCTGCTGACTTTCCGTCGTCTGACCCGGTGCTTCGACGACTTAACTGAGCAGTTGCTACAGTGCAGCTCCTTCTTCTTCGCCTGCACTTCTTCTTTTGCCTGCACACTTCAGAGTTTTTCGTCAAGAGGCAAAACCTACTCTACCCTCCCCCCCCCCGCGTCTCTCTTTCTCTCTGAAACCACTCTTGGGACAGCTCTCCCAGAGCTACCGGGTAATCGGGTTCGGGTCAGGCCCGGGTCCAGGCCCACCGGCGTGCGGTGGTGGGCGAGGAGTGCAGGTCGGTTTAATCGGGTCGGGCCAGGTCCGCGGAGCGTGGTCACGGACGAGGCCGGGTCGGGTGAGAGGGACCTCACCCCGTGGTCAGGAGGCAGACAGCATAAGGCACTTTTTGCCTTTATGCGTCCGCGCGCCTCCGAGAAGTTCCGAGGTGGGACTAAATGTCCCACCCCAATTGAGCGCCCGTCGCGGAGGGAGCAGTGGGCGATCGTGGCTTCACGCGCTGCTTTCGCCCCATCTGCGAGCCTGGGACGTTTCGCGGAGACTCCCTGCGCAACCTGGGAGTCGAACCTGGGCGAAGGCGTGCCTGCACCTGCAGGTGAAGGAGCTCTGCCTGCTCAGTAATGGCGACGGCGGGCGAGTCACCTGGTCACAGAAGAACGGCCTCTCGGCCAAATCAGACAGGCGGGGGACCTTCGCCGTGGCACGGCGAAGGTGGTCAGGGGGTCTGCAGGGGGCGTGATGGAGCCAACAGGTCGTCCTAGGTCAAACTGTGAGCGAAGAAGTGGGTGTGTTCGGTGGATCTGCAGAGGGTGTTTGGTGGGAAGTGGAGGGGCGGAAGAGGATCAGGGTGAGGAGGCGGATGTTCTGCGGTGGTCGGCGAGCCGTGTGGGTCGCTGAGGTGATGGGCGCGGCTCGCCGGAGGGTGGTCGGAGGCGGAGAGGGTGAGGGTGAACAGGAGCGGTCGAGGGTTTAATTGACTAAATTGAAAGCGGGGAAAGAAAGAGGAGAAGAAGGGGAGTAGTTCTAACTTACTTGCAGGGACGAAGGGGGAGGAACAGGGCGACAGTCGTATCGACTGTCGCCGGAGAAGACGATGCTCAGGGAGAGGGGCGGCGGCGAGCAGAGGGCTGGAGAGGCGCCAGCTGGGTGCGGCGTGGCGCAGGAAGAGCAGGGGAGGAAGTCTCTGCTGCTGGTATTGCGGCAGAGCGAAGAGGTGGAGGGGGAGGAAGCCGCCGGAGCTGGTGAGCATCTGCCGGAGAGAGAAGAGAGGAAAGTTGGGGGTTTTCTCCGTCAGATCCGAGCTGCCGTGGTCGGTGGAGCAGCGGGGGGTATTTATAGGGATGAAACAGGGAGGAAGGCGGAGGGAGACGACGTGTCTCCCTCGCCGGAGAATGGTCGGAACACGAACCCATACCGTCCGTGCGTTCGCACGGCCGGTATGGGGGGCTACAATGACCAGGGGGGTGCTCCTGCGACGGCTGACGACGCAGGGCACCCCCGGTTTACTTGCCAGGTCCCCTACCTCACCCTGCGCGGCGCCATGCTCCGCGCAAGGTCGCCGGAGCATGGTGCTGGCAGGGTTTTGCAGGAGGGACCTGATTGCAAAGAACGAAGGAGAGTTAGGGGCTAAAATGCGAGGGTTCAAAAGTTGAGGGCCAAAGAGTAAATATATGAGGACCAAAGTGTAAAGTCGGTCAAGGAGGTTTCTTCTTAGGCTCAAGTTTTTATACATGACTAATTAGGACCTAAGGAATCTGATGGTGAATTTCATTTTCATATTAAACCTTGTTTGACCGGTCAATTTGCGTAAAGACCCAAATTAAGTTATTAATTGGGCATGGTTCTCAATGTAGGTCAAAATGGGTTCTAAAGGCCAAATTGAAGGTTTTAAACCCTAGAGATTATTTTTCTATGAATTTTAGAGGGTTTATTCTATTTTTACTTTGCCTCGAACCTTGTGGATTGAAGTGGGTTGTTTTAGGGTTACATGTTATCATTTGGTTCCTTGGAAGTGCTGTAGCCCTTGCTAGATCATCTCATCCCACTTTTATTCTTATTAAGCTGTTTTGACCTGTGTTTGGGCCCAGAATTACCCTGTATGCAGATTATACTGGTAAAATTGCACTTTTACCCCTTATGACTGGTTTTCTTCTCAAACTCAGAATTCTCTGAGTTAAGCCTTTCCTTGAGATATGTAGGAGCTTTTATCCTTTGTATTGGGTCAAAATGAGCTAGTTATGGCTCATGATGAGGTTCTCATCATACCCCCATGCCTAGCTTTTGCTAGTCCCTTAGCAAAAACTTAAGGTTTCAACCCTTGTTCTAGACCATGAAGTTTTTAATAGTTTTAGATAAGTGCCTTCATAGATTTGGTTAGAATGCTGATCATAGGCCTAAAAGGTACTCTAGTACCAATCAAGATCCAAATCTGTCTAGCCTTAGCCTCAGTCTTTTAGCAAAGGTTTTTAAGGCCCGCAAGAACTAACCTAAGGTTTATTGGATTTCGTGGTTAAAGCACCCGTGCTTGAAATGATTTTAGCCCTGGCTCAGTTCGCAGTGCGTTTTGTAAGAGAGAGATAGAAAGTTTTTCTGTTTGGAGAGTTTTCTCTCTCTTTTTCTTTTTAGTTCTAGCCTAGGATTGGCTTTTCAACACGGTCTGTATCAGATTCCTTGCTCCCATCATCAATCCTCAAGGGTTCCTGGCGATCGATGCTTCGAGATAGCACCGCCCATGGCAACCCCCGGAACCCTGGCTATTGAGATTTCGAGATAATCCCATCCATGGTATTCCGTGGCCGAATCCAGACCCTGGCAATTGACACTTCGAGATAATGCCATCCATGGAATCTGAACCAGCAGAGTGCTTACATGCCCCCCGTAGGATATGTAAATATCCTAAGAGACAAGCACCGAGGAGATGATATTTTGTTACGCATCTTCGAGGGGATTTCCCGCCTCTCCGTGCTGGGAACTCGTCCAAATCAACTTGTGTTGATCGGCCATTCCTATTCTAGGTGTTCTTTTCAGATTTTTGCGACGCTTCTGCGTGATTCTGATTTTTACGCTTACTGAACCAGGCTGTGTGTGAGATTAGGGTGCTTAGGTTACTGAGTCCCGTAAACCAAAAATTAGTTAACGAGGCCGAATACTTCCTAAGCCTTAGACCTAATACTTCAGCTTTTCATTTTCCTCAACCTCTTGAGGAGTGTCCAGATCTTAATGGGTACTAAGAGTCTATTCAAGAATGCCTAAGGTTTGCATTCTTACTAATCTTATTGTGCACTTTTCAGTTATTTTCTTGAATGAGGTCTAGAACTTAGGTTAATTCCTTAGTTCCTTACTAATGACTATCAACTTTTCTTATAATTTTGTGCTCCTTTTTCATTTTGTTTCTCTTCTCCTTCTCCTTCAGAAAATTCTTTCTCCTCTTTTCCTCTTATTCTTTTTCGAAATTTTTTTTTTATAATTTTTATGGTGTTTTTGGCATATGTGAATTTTTTTGTTTGAAACCTTTTCTTGCAAGTTTTGCACTTTCATACCCCCCCATGCCTAAGATTTGCAATGTCCTCATTGTAACCTAGGGGGTTTTTATTTAACTTAGTTCATTCCTTAAGACAGAAATTTGGATGAGTGAATGGGTCGGGGTGACTGTTGCGGACGATTTCTAATCTCAGATGCACGCACCTGAGGTGGAGTCGGCTGTCTTAAAGTGTGAACTTCAATTGCAAAAAGGTGTCAGAACAAGTTTCAGGTTTTCAAAGAGAATGACGGGCTGCCTCCCGTTAAGCGCTAAATTTGATGCCTTCAGCCAAGCGGGAAATGCGATGGAGAGGGGATGGTCAAATCAGCGGAGTTTTGTAAGACAAGCACCTTGATTAAGAGCCTGGTTGGTCCAACCAGGTGCTTGTTCAGATCAACAGGCTGATGATGCAGCCCAAACCCAATCAATCTGGTGGGTTGATAGATGTGGATAAAAAGGTGTGGAGCCCACCATAAACTATGAAGCTTAGATGGATGAGGAAGTGTAAACGCAAGGTTTGGCTGAGTCGAATCAGCCTGGTCAAAGTAGGGACTCGTAGAATAATCAGTGGTTGATGCAGGAACCCTACAGGGGTGATCAGAGAATGATAGAGCATGGTATGTAGTCTGATCAATGTTCGAAACCTGATGTGGAAATGCAATCGGCTCGGTGAGAGGTGAATCTGAATAGAAATTGAGTCCAGTTGCGGGTCGGGGTTTGGGAGAGGTTTTGATCCATTCTGTGTGTGCGGATGAGGTGGCCATTGTGTACGAGGGCTCTTCTAGAAACAGATGATAGGTGATTTTCTGTAGAGAGTCCTCTGGGTAACTATCAAATGCCAGAAGAGTGTTTGTAGGATGAAAGGAATCGGATTCGAGAAAAAATTTGGATTCTTGGTTGCAATCACTCTTGGCATTTTCTGTTTTTGGTTCCTGAGGATCGAAAAGGAATGATTCTGTGTTATCAGTGATCTCGGGAATCAGGACCTCAGAGTCGGAGTTAGAGTCATGAGAACTGAGGTCGTAGATAGGCCTGGCGTGTTCAGGAAGGGGAATCTCTCCGCAATTATAGTCAGATCTGAAATTGTCGGAGAGTTGGCGAAAATGATCATGAATTCCACCACAGCAGAAATCATCAGATGTGGAATCAGCAGCCTGACTGGGTTCTAGCCTATATGTCAATTCTGGGCTCAAAAAGGTGTTCTGTTCAAGCTCGAAGCTGGTAGGATAGACCCCATTAAAATCTTGCTCATCCAACTCCTCAGTTTCTGTATCATAAATTGGCATGTTTTCTGAAAAATCGATCAGATTTCCTGAGGATGTTGGAGAGGGATATTCATTAAATAGAGGCCCGGAATCATATTCTGTAAAAATTTGATCTTTCTCATAAAGGGCCTCATAATCTTTCCAATAAGTTTCAGATCTAGGTTCTAGGCTTAGGATGTGGGTAGAATTATTAGAACCTAAGTCCGAATAACCTTCGAGGGTCACCTTATCAAAACAAGGGGTGGAATTTATACCCTCCAGAGGTTCAATTCTAATCTTGTCATTGCAGGAGTCTTGGAGTTCTAAGCTTGGTGATTCATGGCCTAGGGTTGGCTCAGCATTGTGTTCTCCTGCAATATCCCAACCTAATTCAACATTGTCTTCTATCTGGGTTGGGATTTTACAACCACTTTGTGCCTCAATCCCGGGATCTGGGAAACTGAATTGTTCCTTAATACTGTTCCAAGATGGTTCATCCTCTGTTTCTGGTATATACGGGTATTTCTGGTTGATAATTTGTCTTACAGATTTCATCATTTCTACTCGTTTTATAAGGGCATCTTGGTGTTGTTCCCAAAGTACAGGATTTGTCAAGCATTGAAGGTATTCAGATTGGTGTAATTTTTCCATTTCAATGTATCCTGTCATGAGCATATCTCGGGTTGATCCTTTTGAAATTTCAGTCAATAGAATTTGGGCACAGTTTATGATGAAAGCTGTGGTTGTTGGAACATCAACCTGAATGTTTCCTATTGGTGTTGAGGTTTTTTCTTCTTTTTCATAGAATTTTATGGCATCCTCGATCATTTTATCTTTCATAGATCTCCGATATTCAGGTTTCTTGAATGGTAGTCTTGCTAGGTAATTAGGCTGCATAATTGGATCAGGTGGTGGAATAGAATCAAAGTTTGAATCAAGATGGAAGAAGGGGATTTTGTTCAGAATCAGAGGAAAGAGGGGCTATGTGAATGATTTCTGCAAAAACAAAGGAGCCGAGGCTTAGCCTCGGGGGGAGTGAATTTCTATAGGAGGTTTCAAGGACCTCCTGAAAAATACTGAAGGGCTGGATGAGATAAGCAGGTGCTGGACCCAATCAAGACACCCAAAAATTGTTGGGTGACTATAGAGGTTCGGGGCAGATGGACCCCTTGATCAGAAAGATCGTCCACCTGAGAATTACCTGGGCAGCCAGAGAGGGAGAGTCCCGCGAAGACCCCTACACGGTAGAGCGTCCCCACGGGTTACAGGGTTTCCCCCACCCGACCTCTCTTGTCACTGCGGTTCCAGGTAGACCAGAATGGGGATCTTGACCTCTTAAGTCTACCAATTTTAAGATCAGGGTGCTTAAGGTTTCACTTGAACTTTAGGTGTTTTTGTGAACAAAGTGGCCTAGTTTGAAGGTTGGTTGACCCAAGGGGTCAACTTTACCTCTTGTTTCCTTTGAGAGCTTTTTGGGTCCTTTCTTTTAGGGTTCAAGTGTTTAGAGAGAGCCAATTGTTTAGGATTTTTCTTGTTAATTATTTTCAATCAATGGCTTGGGCACACCTCTTTTGGATTTCCTCAATTCTTGATTAAGGGGTGTGTCTCTACTGAGATCCTAATGTTTGACCTTATGTTGGCTCTACTTGGTCCATTTAACTCTTTGTTGGGTAATTAGGGCTCAAGCAAGAATGTGTTAGCCCTTAAATACCCTTAATAGTGTGCAGGAGTGATGAGTTGAAAACATGCAACTTTTACGGTTACTAAGTATGGAAGACAGGTTAGCCCTATATTGCTTGTTCTTTTCTTTTCTTCCTCTTTAGAGTGTAGGGGTTAATAATGAGAGAAAAGATTTACCTGTCTTCGGAGTGGTTGTGTGGTTGCTTGTCTTCCTGTAGTTTCACAAAAGAGAGGAGATTATCAGAACTTAAAAGAAACAGGAATGTTTACCTCTAGAATAGCCGTTGCTCCCCGGCAACGGCGCCAAAATGAAAACGTTGGGGTTTTACCGGGTTTTGTTATAACGTTGTAGTAAGGCCGGTTATTGCCAACATTTCAAATATAAATTTTTTACTCGGAAAATGAAAGAGTTCCCGAGGTCGAACTCAGGGAGCAAGTCGTATTCTAGAGATATACATGTTTCTTTTACAAAATAAAGAGAGAGGGAAAGAATTTGTTGTGATGTTCTTCTTTCTTTCTCTTTCTTCAGATCTCCTTCTTCTTCTTCCTTGGTTTCTGCTACGGTGATAATCTTCTTCTGCAATGGTGATGCTCTTCTTCTTCTTCCTGCTGTTCCTGCGTTGGTGATGTTTTTCTTTCTTCAGAGCTCCTTGTTCTTCTTCTTCTTTGGTTTTCTGCCTTGACCTCTCTTCTTCTTCTTCTGCAATCGTGGTGATGCTCTTCTTCTTCTTCTTCTGCAATCGTGGTGACCTCTCTTTTTTATGGCTGCAGAGCTTCTGCCTTCAGCTACTAAGTCTTCCTTCCTTCTTCAGCCTGCCTTCTGTGTTGCTCTGGCTGCTGACTTTCCGTCGTCTGACCCGGTGCTTCGACGACTTAACTGAGCAGTTGCTACAGTGCAGCTCCTTCTTCTTCGCCTGCACTTCTTCTTTTGCCTGCACACTTCAGAGTTTTTCGTCAAGAGGCAAAACCTACTCTACCCTCCCCCCCCCCGCGTCTCTCTTTCTCTCTGAAACCACTCTTGGGACAGCTCTCCCAGAGCTACCGGGTAATCGGGTTCGGGTCAGGCCCGGGTCCAGGCCCACCGGCGTGCGGTGGTGGGCGAGGAGTGCAGGTCGGTTTAATCGGGTCGGGCCAGGTCCGCGGAGCGTGGTCACGGACGAGGCCGGGTCGGGTGAGAGGGACCTCACCCCGTGGTCAGGAGGCAGACAGCATAAGGCACTTTTTGCCTTTATGCGTCCGCGCGCCTCCGAGAAGTTCCGAGGTGGGACTAAATGTCCCACCCCAATTGAGCGCCCGTCGCGGAGGGAGCAGTGGGCGATCGTGGCTTCACGCGCTGCTTTCGCCCCATCTGCGAGCCTGGGACGTTTCGCGGAGACTCCCTGCGCAACCTGGGAGTCGAACCTGGGCGAAGGCGTGCCTGCACCTGCAGGTGAAGGAGCTCTGCCTGCTCAGTAATGGCGACGGCGGGCGAGTCACCTGGTCACAGAAGAACGGCCTCTCGGCCAAATCAGACAGGCGGGGGACCTTCGCCGTGGCACGGCGAAGGTGGTCAGGGGGTCTGCAGGGGGCGTGATGGAGCCAACAGGTCGTCCTAGGTCAAACTGTGAGCGAAGAAGTGGGTGTGTTCGGTGGATCTGCAGAGGGTGTTTGGTGGGAAGTGGAGGGGCGGAAGAGGATCAGGGTGAGGAGGCGGATGTTCTGCGGTGGTCGGCGAGCCGTGTGGGTCGCTGAGGTGATGGGCGCGGCTCGCCGGAGGGTGGTCGGAGGCGGAGAGGGTGAGGGTGAACAGGAGCGGTCGAGGGTTTAATTGACTAAATTGAAAGCGGGGAAAGAAAGAGGAGAAGAAGGGGAGTAGTTCTAACTTACTTGCAGGGACGAAGGGGGAGGAACAGGGCGACAGTCGTATCGACTGTCGCCGGAGAAGACGATGCTCAGGGAGAGGGGCGGCGGCGAGCAGAGGGCTGGAGAGGCGCCAGCTGGGTGCGGCGTGGCGCAGGAAGAGCAGGGGAGGAAGTCTCTGCTGCTGGTATTGCGGCAGAGCGAAGAGGTGGAGGGGGAGGAAGCCGCCGGAGCTGGTGAGCATCTGCCGGAGAGAGAAGAGAGGAAAGTTGGGGGTTTTCTCCGTCAGATCCGAGCTGCTGTGGTCGGTGGAGCAGCGGGGGGTATTTATAGGGATGAAACAGGGAGGAAGGCGGAGGGAGACGACGTGTCTCCCTCGCCGGAGAATGGTCGGAACATGAACCCATACCGTCCGTGCGTTCGCACGGCCGGTATGGGGGGCTACAATGACCAGGGGGGTGCTCCTGCGACGGCTGACGACGCAGGGCACCCCCGGTTTACTTGCCAGGTCCCCTACCTCACCCTGCGCGGCGCCATGCTCCGCGCAAGGTCGCCGGAGCATGGTGCTGGCAGGGTTTTGCAGGAGGGACCTGATTGCAAAGAACGAAGGAGAGTTAGGGGCTAAAATGCGAGGGTTCAAAAGTTGAGGGCCAAAGAGTAAATATATGAGGACCAAAGTGTAAAGTCGGTCAAGGAGGTTTCTTCTTAGGCTCAAGTTTTTATACATGACTAATTAGGACCTAAGGAATCTGATGGTGAATTTCATTTTCATATTAAACCTTGTTTGACCGGTCAATTTGCGTAAAGACCCAAATTAAGTTATTAATTGGGCATGGTTCTCAATGTAGGTCAAAATGGGTTCTAAAGGCCAAATTGAAGGTTCTAAACCCTAGAGATTATTTTTCTATGAATTTTAGAGGGTTTATTCTATTTTTACTTTGCCTCGAACCTTGTGGATTGAAGTGGGTTGTTTTAGGGTTACATGTTATCATTTGGTTCCTTGGAAGTGCTGTAGCCCTTGCTAGATCATCTCATCCCACTTTTATTCTTATTAAGCTGTTTTGACCTGTGTTTGGGCCCAGAATTACCCTGTATGCAGATTATACTGGTAAAATTGCACTTTTACCCCTTATGACTGGTTTTCTTCTCAAACTCAGAATTCTCTGAGTTAAGCCTTTCCTTGAGATATGTAGGAGCTTTTATCCTTTGTATTGGGTCAAAATGAGCTAGTTATGGCTCATGATGAGGTTCTCATCAACCAACTACATAAGATTAGATAACTTCTACCTAACATTAGATGGACTATAAAAAGTATTCTAACTATCCAAATCAGTTTTGTTAAACCTAGGAGGTTCTAGGATGATCCACTAACATCTAAGAATAAGTTTTATCAAATTTTGACTTAATTAGCTAGAGTGTTGTGAATTTTAATGACTTATACAGGTGGTGCCCTAGTAATGTAATGCTAATCTAATTGGAGCTTTCCTTACATTCTAAAGAATATAAAATTACAACTCAATTCTTAAATACAAAGAGACCTAAACTTGATCTCTTCCTTCTTGGCTTCGTATTTCGTCAAGAGAGCTTCAACCTGAAAATCAATCTTGCAATATCTATGCATAAGATCCAATTTTAATCTCAATTACTTAATATGCTTGTTATCATCAAAACCATCATTAAAGGCTAATGTGGTGCCTAATTATTTATGCACCTACATTTTCCCCCTTTTTGATAATGACAAACATTCATTGGAGAGGTTGAAAAAAGCTCCCCCTCACTAAGTGTTCTCTTTCAAAAAATTTGAGATATACAAAGAAATCACATAGAAAGGACACATTCTAAGAAGGACATGCTTTCAACCTCATCATCTTATATCATTTTTCTCTCCCTTTTGATATCATTAAAAAAAATCAAGAAGAGTTTAGCATGTGCAAACACCATATAGCAAACATTCAACATGGAGGTCACATATATATAAACATCATAAGTTCACATGATTCATAGAAGAAATGAAAAAGCTAGCTATTACAAACCATAGAAATTAATCTAGACATTAAAGATGTTTGTGTAGCCCAAGCTCGACAAATACTTGAGATGCCAACACTAGAGTACTAATAAGATTACACATGATTAATCTAGATTAAAGCTGGAGATGGTGACACAAGGTTAATTACAATGCTTCCCTTTGCCTTTCCCCTTGAACAAGGTGCAAACATCCTCCTTGATTTGTGATACATCATGACGTACTTCAGAAAGATCATGAGCAAATTGGTGATGAACATTTACAAAATAGTTGTTGTACACCTCATTCTAAAGGCACATGTTCTCAATGGAACTAGACAAATAATTAATTTTGGTGTTGGTGTCCTGCACAGTGTAGTTGTTATAGTCCGTGCTTGTGTGTGGATTTGTCTTAGCCCACTCCCAAGGTTAGGGATGTGAGATGTCCTTCGGATAATAACCCTATAGGTAGGATGGCTCATGAGAGCTCCCGCCTGCCTTTCCTTGATCATCCTCATCCATATCATCATTGTTGTCGTCATCATCATCATCATCATCATCATCATCCTTACCATCATCAATGATATGCATTTTCCGTGCCGTGGTGACATTGAAGCAATCATGCTTCTGGATCTTGGTGCACTAGAGGGACTCAAGACGAACACCATAGTGCAAAGTGATGCACGCTATGATGTTGGAGAAGGGTAGGAAATTGACCAGTTCTTTTATCATCTCATCAAGAACAATCTTAGCACAATAAAGTGGTTTCTTGGTGAGCATAGCATAGGTAACAAAGGCTAAGTCAAAAGAGATGTGATTAAATCAGCTTGATTGCTTTTCAGGAAAGAGACTATAGTAAAGAATCCTAGCAATCAACTTAAGGAGAGGGTACATAGTGTTAAGTGACAGGTAGTAGTTACCTACAATGGTACTTTATAAGGGTCCTAAGTCCCTTAGGATGCCATGGTAACCAAATTCAAGGGAGAGAGTTTAAATGGTATAATTAGATTGAGGGACCCCAAAAATCTGAAAAGTTGAACAGAATCAAGAATGATGTTTTTTCCAAAAAGATTGGTCTTAAGAATTTTTCCAGATGAGGGATGGTTATGTAATTTCCTGGTTGGAGGGGGTGAGATTTGCATGACGTAATATAAAGTGTGGAATTAAAATAGACAATCTCACAAAATTAAGCAATCACACAATAGGCACAAGTATTTTTAGGTGGAAACCCAAGCCAGGTGAAAACCACTACCTAACTCTCTCGAGTTAGGATTTCCCCATCGACCTAGTCGATTAAATCCACTAAACCTAGTCACTTAAATGAGGGTGACTGAACCTCAATTACAACTACACTACTTAGACCGAGGGTAATGTTCCTCAAAACCCCTTTTCTTCACAAGAAGGATTTTGTCTTGTGAAGGAGATGGGAATTCGCAAAGCGAATATCCAACCAAAGAGAATAAAAAGTACAACAATCCTATAGAGCCTCAAATATTTAAACCTAGCTTCTATAGGAGTTAGGAAACTTCCCTTTGGTGGAAGTGCATCGATGTGACGATGTGTGTGCGTGAACCACACGGTGGCACTTTGTCGCTCTCGTAATCGTAGAGAGAGAGCGAGTGCACAAAGGGATGAAGCTCTCTAGATATGAAACATATGCTTGGAGAGCTAGAGTTTCAACTACTTCTCTTTGGACACAAAAGAAGTGGAAAGTGGTTTCCTTAGTGTGTCTTGGGTGTCTCTTACAAGCCAAGGGGTCCTCCTCTATTTATAGAGGGCTAAGGAAGGCTTTGGAAGGCCTTGGAGGCCTTCCGTAGCTGTTGGGTACAAATCCAAAGAAAATCAGGCCGTAGTCAGAATTAATCATGATTCTGACAGGGTTATCTGATGTCTGGTCCTGGTATTAGGCATCTGGAAAACTTGTTTAAGATGTTTAGGAACTAAGTCAGATGTCTGATTTTAGGCGGGTTTCCTTCCTGACTTGGATCAGATCTAAACAGGGTTCTAGTGTATGTCCATCAGATGACACACAGGATGTCTGACACAAGGTCTAGATGTCTGGAAACCTATTTGTTCTCTGGAAATGGATTCCCAAGGGAGTACAACGGCCAGAAAATCTCTGAGAAGAGATTTTGGGTCAGCCGAGGCAAAGCAGTCATGTATCAGACGTCTGGGGTTCTCTACGGACGTCTGATACGAGGCTAACAGTCATTTCCTCAACGTTTGGTAAGGAAGCCAACGGTCCACTAATTGGACGTCTGGCAAAGGCATCGGACGTCTCCTAAGACGTCCGAACTAAGGCTGGATGTCTGATTTCATCAGACAGAACTAGCTAAGTTCAGCCTAAATAATCATACGTCTGAGTCAACAGTTAGATGTCTTAAAAGTTTTTGTCAGACGTCTGAAAATGTTGTCTGATCCCTATTTTGGTTTTTTAAGTTCTCTATAGAAAACCTAAGTATCCTAGGGTAGTGCAAGTATTCCTAGGACTACTTTAGGTATCCTTTGAGGCTCTTTAACATAAGATCTAAGACAGAAATAAAGAGCAAAACAAAGAAATAAAATTACATAGAATAGGATAAAATGAAATCTATCCTATTCTTTATCTCCTTCCTTCTTCAAGCTTTTGCTTCTTTATCTCCTTCCTTCTTCAAGCTTTTGCTCCTCGCAAAGCTCCTCTGCCTCTATTAAGCTCCTCCAATTCGCCATGGATGGAAGCTCGAACTCTATCTAAACACCTGTCTCCATTTGCAATTTGACTTGAAAACTAGGACTCAAAAACAAATGTTAAAAGACATGTGTTTTGTTATCATCAAAATAAACGATCGTGGTGCTCTAGCACCAACAATCTCCCCCTTTTTGATGATGACAAAATCATAAATAATAATGCATAAAATCCTCCCCCTTTTTGACATTATTAAAAAGGTATAATTGATTTTAAATTTCCTATAACTCTCCCTTGAAACATGCTCTTCTATAAATTGGTTGAATTTCTTTTAACAAGAGTAATGTCCTCCCCCTTTTAGTAACAACAAGATAGCTATTATTTTTCTCCCCCTTTCTAAAGGAAATATAGCTAATTTAACAAGATCTCCCCCTTAATGATTGACAAATAGCTTATAATTTTAACTCCCCATATCTATATGCTAATGATAAAAAGATAGGGTTAAGGGTTATCTCACCTACCATGGCCAATAGAATGACCCAAATGGAGGTGGTGGATGCCATATCAGATGGGGCTCCCATCTGTAGTTCGGAGGCCTGGGCATCAGTGCAAGTCTCCAATCTGGCGGTCGATGTGCGGTGGGTTGTTCGGTTGTTTGTTGCCTCGTCAATCTTCTTGTCCTTCTCCTTGGTCTATTCTTTGGTCTCCCAACTCGAGTTGACCATTCTTGAGCTTGTAGGTCCAATCTCTTGTATTATAGTCACCCTTGAAACCTACAAAATAAGATTCTAGATCTCTCCTCGGTATCCAAGTTAATTTGGATCTGGATCTGTTAGCGGGTCTCCTTGACGGAGATCCTTTCTCAACCTTAGGGCTATATAAGTTATCTACCTTATTTATCAAATTATTTGATTTCTCCCTAAGACATGCAAGTTCACCTTCATGCATCTTGATTTTTAAGCTAGAAATTTC
The DNA here is from genome assembly GCA_037157565.1 of Thalassia testudinum. Lineage (NCBI taxonomy): Eukaryota > Viridiplantae > Streptophyta > Magnoliopsida > Alismatales > Hydrocharitaceae > Thalassia > Thalassia testudinum. The sequence goes on along the minus strand of JAZHRO010000067.1, from coordinate 43,795,585 downwards.
AAATTTTAAACTAGTGTTTTCCTCAATCAACTTATTATTTTCATTGATAAGGTTATGATTTTCTAACAATAAATCATCATTTTTAGGACTAGCATCTAGATCCTTAAGTTGTTTTTCTAACCTTTCATTTTCATTTTTAAGAAAACTAAGGTTCTTTTTAATATTTTTATTTTCTACCTTAAGTGATTTACTAAGCTCAAATAATTCATCGAAAGCATCTTGTAAATTGGGATTTACCTCATTGTCGCTATCACTTCCCATGGCCATGAAACCCATGCAAGCAATTTATTCCTCAAGGTTCTGCCCTTCTTCCTCTGAGCTCGTGTCGTCCCAAGTTGCTTGGAACGCCTTCTTCTTAGACTTCTTCTCCTTTTCCTTCTTCTTCTCCTTCTTGAGAAGAGGGCACTCTGGCCGTAGATGCCCTTTCTCATTGCAGTGGTAGCAACATCTCGGGCTTTCCTTCTTCTCCTTGTTTTCTTTCTTTGACTCCCTACAAAACTTGGAAAACTTTTTAAGTAAAAACTTAAAATCTTCGTCATCGGAACTTACCTTGCTATCTGATGTGGTTTTGAATGCGATGGTCTTCTTCGATTTTGGCTTTGGTGTATCCTTCTTCTGCTTCAGCTTTGTCTCATAGGCCATTAGATTGCCTAGGAGATCCTCCATCTCGTTCGCCTCCTTGATGGCGATGACCTTCTGCTCCCATTCCGATCCAAGGGAACGAAGAAGCTTCCCTTGAAGCTCCCCCTTGATGAAGGTGTTCCCTAAAGCTTTCAAATTATTTACTATGAGAGTTAACCTAGTGTTCATCTCACTTAGAGATTCGGTAGACTTCATTGAAAAAGACTCAAATTCTTGAGAAAGTAAATTTATTTTAGAAGTCTTTACCTTAGTCGTACCTTCGTGTGTAACTTCTAGAGTGTGCCATACCTCGTATGTAGTGGCGCATTGAGATATTTGGTTGAACTCCTCTAGGCTAAGGGCACAGTATAATGCATTCATAGCTTTCACATTGAGGGAAAGCTCGTGGGTCTGCTGCTGCGAATAGCCTCTCTCTGGTTTCTTCGGGACTTCGTATGGGGTTTCACAACGTTCCCATAAGGCGAAGTCGGTGGCTTGAAGCCACATTTTCATCTGTAACTTCTAGTAGCCGTAGTTGATTCCATCGAAGAAAGGTGGTCGGACGGTGGACTGCTCCTCGACAATTCTGGTGGCGGTGACGCTTCCCTCCATCGGATCTTTGCCGGTGTGTAAAGGTGAAAGTACGAAACCTGCTCTAATACCAACTGTAATTTCCTGGTTGGAGGGGGTGAGATTTGCGTGACGTAATATAAAGTGCGGAATTAAAATAGACAATCTCACAAAATTAAGCAATCACACAATAGGCACAAGTATTTTTAGGTGGAAACCCAAATCGGGTGAAAACCACCACCTAACCCTCTCGAGTTAGGATTTCCCGATTGACCTAGTCGATTAAATCCACTAAACCCAGTCACTTAAACAAGGGTGACTGAACCTCAATTACAACCACACTACTTAGACCAAGGGTAGTGTTCCTCAAAACCCCTTCTCTTCACAAGAAGGATTTTGTCTCGCGAAGGAGGCGGGAATTCGCAAAGCGAATACCCAACCAAAGACAATAAAAAGTACAACAATCCTATAGAGCCTCAAATATTTAAACCTAGCTTCTATAGGAGTTAGAAAACTTCCCTTTGGTGGAAGTGCGTCGATGTGACGACACGGGTGCGTCAACCACGTGGTGGCTCTTTGTCACTCTCGTAATCGCAGAGAGAGAGCGGGTGCGCAAAGGGATGAAGCTCTCTAGATACGAAACAGATGCTTGGAGAGCTAAAGCTTCAACTACTTCTCTTTGGACACAAATGATGTGGAAAGTGGTTTGCTTAGTGTGTCTTGGGTGTCTTTTACAAGCCAAGGGGTCCTCCTCTATTTATAGAGGGCCAATGAAGGCTTTGGAAGGCCTTGGAAGGCTTCCATAGCTATTGGGTACAAATCCAAAGAACATCAGGCCGTAGTAAGAATTAATCATGACTCTGACAGGGTTATCAGACATCTGATCCTGGCATCAGACATCTGGAAAACCCGTTTAAGACGTTTGGGAACTAAGTCAGATGTCTGCATTTAAGCAGGTTTCCTTCTTGACTTGGATCAGATCTAAACAGGGTTCTAGTGTATGTCCATCAGACGACACACAGGACATCTGGCATAAGGTCTGGACGTCTAGAAACCTATTTGTTCTCTGGAAATGGATTCCCAAGGGAGTACAATGGCTAGAAAATCTCTGAGAAGAGATTTTGGGTCAGCCGAGGCAAAGCAGTCATGTATCAGACATCTGGGGTCCTCTACGGATGTCTGATACGAGGCTAACAGTCAGTTCGTCAACATTTGCTATGGAAGCCAATGGTCTGCTAATTGGACGTCTGGCAAAGGTATTAGACGTCTCCTAAGACGTCTGAACTAAGGTCTAGACGTTTGATTTCATCAGACAAAACTAAGTCAGCCTAAATAATCGAACGTCTGAGTCAACAGTCAGACATCTTAAAAGTTTTTATCAGACGTCTGAAATTTAGATTAGACATCTGGAAAGGCTGTCTAATCCCTATTTTGGTTTTCTAAGTTCTCTATAGAAAACCTAAGTATCCTAGGGTAGTGCAGGTGTTCCTAGGACTACTTTAAGGATCCTTTGAGGCTCTTTAACATAAGATCTAAGACAGAAATAAAGAGCGAAACAAAGAAACAAAATTACATAGAATAGGATAAAATGAAATCTATCATATTCTTCATCTCCTTCCTTCTTCAAGCTTTTGCTGCTCGCGAAGCTCCTCCGCATCTGTCAAGCTCCTCCAATTCGCCATGGATGCGAGCTCGAACTCTATCTAAACACCTGTCTCCATTTGCAATTTGACCTGAAAACTAGGACTCAAAAATAAATGTTAAGAGACATGTGTTTTGTTATCATCAAAATAAATGATCGTGGTGCTCTAGCACCAACAGGTTAGACCAGGTCATATTGGCATATCAGACTTTTGTCAAAAATGTGTAGTGGATGCCATTTTGATTATAATCAAAGTAGGTTGAAAAGCCTTTCACATCAAACATCGATTTTAAATCAAATTTTCAGAGATCATCCTAAATGATGGATCGAATGGGAGAAGCAGTAAATGCTCTAAATTTAGTAGGTTGCTCCTTTGCCTCATTTTAATGGGCATACCTTAGGAGCTCCGATTCGAACAAGTCAAAGGGTGCATCACTAGAGGATGTGGTCCCTTCCCCTTATCCTTTTGGGATTTAGGTGCCATAGGAATGAGTAGTAACACCCTTGGGTCAAGAAGTAAGTGAAATAAACTATGAATGGGTCAAGACAGACCACTTAACGTTAGGTCAATCAGATCTAACATTAGGTCTACTGACTGTTGCAGATTAGCAGCATAGACAGTAACTAACGTTAGGTGGATGGTACCTAACATTAGATAGCTAGCAGAATGCAGGTTACGACTAGAAAACAAGGGTTTTATGGGTCAAATCAAAGATTGATGATGCAAACTTGCAAGAAACATCACATACAACATCCCACACAAGTCTAAACATCAATTGAAACAAAAGCCCTAGTTTTTTACCTAGATCAAGATAGAAAACACAAGGAATTTCAAAAGAAGGGAGAAATGGAGATTATGCCTTGAGATCACTTCTTGGAGGAGTGATATCTAACATTAGATCTCCTCAAAAGCAAGATTCACACCTTGAGATGGAGGTGTGGAGGGAGGATACGGTGCTCTCCTTTGGGTTTCTCTCTTGGGATGAAAGGAGATGAAGTTGAAGATGAAATGAGGGTGAAGTGGTGAAATGGGATGGGTTGCAAAGGTTGAGTGAATAAAGAAATCACATACTGAGACAATTGCAACCACATACTCAAGGAATCTCAAAATCAAATGTAACAAGACCAAGGTACCATATCTCCCACTTATGCTTAATGGTCCTATTTAAAGTATATTTCTAAGTTGAATGCAATCCTATCAAGCCTTGATGTCACTAATCTTACATAAACCCAATTTTTTTCTAATTTCACCAAATCTCTCATAATTGAGTGGTTAGTAAATATATCTGCTAATTGATATTATATAGAGATAAATTCTAATTTAATTTCATTTTTAAGCACATTATCTAGAAGGAAGTGGTGCCTAACATTAATATGTTTTGTCGTAGAATGATTTACTGGATTTTTGGAGAGGTTTATTGCACTTGTATTATCACAATTAATAGTTGTTTAATCTATGTTTAAATCAAAATATTTAAGAGTTTGTTTCATCTAAAGCACTTGTGAACAAGCCAAGGTAGCGGCCATATGTTTCGGTAGTTGATAGGGCTACATAATTTTATTTCTTAGAAAATCAAGAGACTAGTGAATCACCTAAGAAGTGACAGGTGCCACTAGTGCCCTTAAGATCCGTTCTAGAGCCTGCATAATCTGCATCACTATAGGATATGTGATGTAGTGAAAATTCATCACAAAAAGATTTGAGTTTTGAAAACCTATCATCGTAGTGTATTTTGTAAGAAAATCCAAATAATCAAATAATTTTTACCAAAACTCAGAATGAGTCCCTGGTCGAACACGGGGAGGCAAACGTTTGATCAAAAATCACATTTAATTTATTATCACGAAGCAGATTAGCTGGTTGATTTAAATCTATGCTATCTCTCTACTTAAAGAATAAACAATAGAAGAGAGAGAAAAAGAATGATACAAATAAAGAGAAAATAGAGAGAGAATAAATAGGAATTTCATAACCACAATTTGATATTCATTACAGCAAATTACTACACTAGAAAGTGGGAAATCTATACTAGAAAGCAATAAAGGAGAAGGTGGAGAGAGGTTATCCTCCTTGACGGCTGCTTGGAAGATGAGCTGCATTGACGGAGCACCTGAACAAGGGTGGTGAAACAACAGATGAGGGAGAACGAAGACGGAAGACAGCGGACGGGGCAGGGCGACGTCGTAGTGGGATTTGCTTCTTGAATGGCGGTGAGAAGACAACTGCAGGCACTCCACGAACGGGGATGAGAAGATGGAAAAATTCTATTTTAAACTCTAATGGAGAATCCCGGGTTTAGGACAGGCTCTTAGAGCTTTGGAGGGGGTGAGCAAAGAGAGGAAGAGATGAAGAAAATGTGGTGGGCATAGGTCCTTTTATAGGTGAGGTTTGAGGTCAGAAAGGACATTTGAATCTTTAAAAAAACATTAACTTAGGGTCTTTAGTGACAAATTCAATCGTCACGAAAGCCCAATCGTGGTTGGAGCACATGTGCCTGCCTGCCTCTTTGCCTTCAGCTGCTTCAATGCTCAATCACATTTTCGCATCCTCGTGATCGGACGACTTAAAATGCATCCGCACTCACGCCTTTAGATCGCGTCCCTGCATCCGATTACATGTGCAGCAGTGCGTCTGATTGCACATGTGTGAACCACGAGCATCCATTGTGCCACGTCGCCACCTTGCCCACTATTTGATCACGATCCAACGGTGCAATTTTGCCTCTCCAGCGCATGTGCTTAGATTTGAGGCTTGCGGGGGCTCGACCCGTGACCTCTAACTCGCCCATGGGCGCTAGACCACTGCGCCAAGCCGCCCTTTAAGGCGTGTTTACATTTAAGGAGCACGCGCTCATGGCCATTGGATCTTTGAGGCGTGTTTACATTTACATGGCACCATCTTGGCCGTCCAACTTCTTTGTCTTGTAGATGGTGCCAGGAATGTCAAATTTGACCAATTTTCACGCTGATGGGCTGCGGTCGTCGATTCGAACCCATCCATGTAGTTAGATTTGTCGTTTGAGGTACGGATTTACACCACTTGGTCCCTTGGTCTTAGATCTTTCTTGGATTGCATCTGATGCTACGGAGATCTGATCAGGGCGATCTTGGAGTCGTTGAACTCCAATCATCACCCTGATCAGATTCATATGGTTGGATCTTCACTCTGAGGCCCGATTAAATATCGCCTTGTCCCTGGCCACCAAAAAGAGCAAATTACTGTACAATTTGACCTAAATGCATGATGATGCATGTTATGCAATATTTACAATGCATGATGCTTCTACGACACTAAGAACATGCATAAATGGACATTTTAGGCTACTTAGATGCGTACACATCAATGTGAGATCCAGGCTTGCGAATTTAGGGTAAAATAACCCAACATCATAAGCATCAACTAAATATTTAAAAATTCTTTTAGCAATATTTAAATGTGATTTTTTAGGACAAGATTGAAATCTAGTACAAAGACATGTTGAGAATAAAATATCTGACCTACTTGCTGTTAAATACAAAAGAGAGCCGATCATACCTTGATATTTCTTTTGATCGATACTCTTACCATTTTCATCCCCATCCAATTCAGTAGTGGTACTCATTGGTGTGGTTTTCCCTTTTGATCCTTCCATTTCGAATTTCTTGAGCATCTCTCTTGTGTATTTGTCTTGGCTCAAGAAAATTCCTTCATCCAATTGAGCAATTTGGAGACCTAAGAAATACTTGAGTTCTCTCATCATGCTCATCTCAAAGTTCTGTTACATTGACTTGACAAAATTCTTGCACAAAACTTGTTTAGTAGAACAAAAATTATGTCATCCACATAAATTTGCACAAGAAGTATCTCTTTATTTTTTCTTTTAATAAAGAGAGTGGGATCAACTTGACCAACCTCAAACTTAGAATCCAACAAGAAGGTTCTTAATTTCTCATACCAAGCTCTACGAGATTACTTAAGACCATAAAGAGCCTTCTTTAGTTTATAGACATAGTTTGGATGCTTTAGGCACTTAAATCTAGGTGGTTGCCTCAAAAACACCTCTTCTTTAAGAACGCCATTTAAAAAGGCATTCTTCACATCTATTTGGAAGTGCCTAAAATCTAGAAAAGAGGCAGAAGCAAGAAGCATTCTAATTGATTCAAGCCTAACAACTAAAGCATAGGTCTCATCAAAGTCTATGCCCTCCTCTTGGTTATAACCTTGAGCAACGAGCCTAGCTTTGTTTCTAACTACCTTTCCAGACTCATCTAATTTATTTTGAATGACCCATTTTGTACTAATAATGGTATAATCTTTAGGCTTAGGAACCAAATCCCAAACCTCATTGCTCTCAAATTGGTTGAGTTCTTCTTGCATAGCTACAATCCAAAACTCATCACTACAAGCCTCTTCAATGGACTTGGGTTCTAACTGAGAAACAAAGGTGTAAAAAATAAACCCCTAAAATTCAATTTTATTTGAACACCTGTTGATACATTAACTAAAATGAGATCTTAGGGATGATATCTTTGAAATATCCAATCCTTTGGGAAGTCATGAACATTCTGGGTTTCTAGAATGCTAGAAGAATCAATGGAAGAGGGTGCCCCCTACTGAGGTATGGCTCATCATAACTAAAATGCCCAAGTTAAGGTAGAAACTAAGTTAAACACTATCTAGTTAACACAATAAATGGGTTAAATGTTGGATTTAAGGAAAATGACCTAAAACATCAAATTCATGTTAAAAATGCATAATTAGGTCAAATTAATAAGATATTCTATTCAAAAATGTAAATTGATGATCCAATTACTAATTGAACACACTTTTGAGCTCCAAAGTACAAATCAAGGGTTGAATTAACTTCTAATATGTTCAATTAAGCTATCACAAAATCATGGTTGCATTTAGACATCAATAGGACCTTGAAACCATTATATTACATGTAGGTCCTTAATCATTCACATTTTCTTAAGCTTAAAAAGCCCAAGGACCTATTTACAAACCTATAGGGACCTCTTTGTAAGCGGCCAGGGACTGCTCTGTATCCATCTCAGCCACTTATGGGCTTCTTCACAAATTTTACATAGTTTCACTTCAAGGGTTCCAATGCAAAATTCACAAAACACATACTGCTTCATGAGTGCACTGTAGCTCGCAAAGAACACAAGCTACAGGCATTGTTGATTGATTGTATCACTCCTACAATGGGTCTTCACCCTTTGATCCCGTGCCTTTAAGCGAAGCACTCTTGCCTCTCTCAGGTCTGATCCAACAGTGCACTTTTGATGTAGACCTTCCCATGTACCTATCCATCCTTCATCCACTGTCCAAGACCTATAGCCTAATCACACCTCCACAGTAACCTGATTAGTCCATAGCTTAATAGGTGATGGTAACACCGTCATTAGTGATAACTAACTTTAGTTAGTCAGAATTAAGAGACAAATGCTCCTACATAATCGCCTGAAGACCATAATTCCATAAAAATCCATTTTGAGAAGAAAACATTAAATCAGGATTAATTTTGTAGTTTTAATATCACATCATAAATGCATAGTAACCATGGGGTTTCCCAGGGGTTAATTTAAGGTCAAATGAGCTTTAAAGTCCAATGAGTGGGTTTACACAGATAAAAATAGGGTTTCACGCATTTTGAGAACTAAATTAGAACACAAAATCATAATTTCAGACCTGCTTGAATTGAAGAGGTTATGGTTAGGATAAAATTCATATAAACCTCCTAAAATTCATATAAAAATATTCTATGAGGTTGGTACCCTTGATTTGACCATCTGAACCCATGTTGACCTTCAATAGAGTCAGACAGAATTTTACCCTAATTTGAGCTTCTGTGCAAATTGACCAGTCAAACTTGATAAAAAATGAAATCCGAATTCACAATTATATTTTTTGGGTCTAAATTAGGTTTGTACCAAAAGTTGAGCCCAATCAGAGTCTATCTTAACCTAGTTTGCATTTCAGTCCATTAAATCTCTATTCCTTCCAATAAAGGCCCTAACTTTCAAAATTCCTTGCATTTAGCCCCCTAACTTTGCTATCATATTAACGAAAGGGTCCTTGCCACCATGAATGTGAACACAAACTTCACCACTGACTTTGAGTGAAAATTTCTCGCTCAAATCTCTCCAAAATTGGAGAGATTGTTCCTGAATGGCTTCTCTATAAGATGGGCTAGGTCTCAAGATCAACTGTTGCCAAAAACTTGCTGGAGAAGCTTGGAAATTCCAAGTTAGAAGACCAACCTTGAAGCAAGAAGAACCTGCCTAAATCAAGTCTTTAAGGGCCCGAAGAGGAGCTATATAAACTCAGCTACTTCCCAACATTCGAGTCAGTCCGGTCTAGGCCCAAAACACCTCTTCCCTTCATCATCCGGTCGTCCCAACCACGACTCCAGCGTACTCTGCCAATCCCCTTCTTTCGGCCACCCAACCATCAAATTGGGTGGCCCAAAATCCTCCTCAAGTTCTTCTGCACCTGGTGGGCCAAAGCCATGGTGTCTACACACCTTCATCGCACCGTTTCCTCCCACTAGAGATATCATTGTCCTCAACTCCGCCATCAAAATGGCAAGGAAATTCCTCCCCCTTTCATCCATAGTTAGGTTCCCCTTCTTACTCTCCCTCTCTAGTTAGGACTAGGACCTTTAGAACCCAAATTCCACCGCCATTTGACCCTCTCCCACTTCATCTTCTCCGCCTCCGGCTATGCCTCCGAAGTGGTTGCCCCAGCGCCTCAGATCACCAAATGTCTCACCAAGGCCTCCATAAGCTCTGTCCCATCCTAGAGATCAAAAGCCCCAAGTTTGTTGGAGCTTTTAACCTCTAGAGACCACCACCAGATGACCCAACCTCCCACCATCTTCTCCGACGTCATCTGGCCGCCATACACTTCGAAGAACCAAACCGAGACCACCACTGAACTCCACACACTCTAGCGATGCTAATGAGCCATCTAAATAGGGCTTGAGGCCCATGCTTCTAGTTTCAAGTTCTCACCACCGTCCCTGCCATCACCGCCATCGCCCGTGGACCATCGACCTCATTTCCACCTCCAAGTGCTAGGGAACCACTCCATGACTTCAACTACACCTCCAATTGAAGGAAGATGCCTCACAACAGCTGCAATTGATGAGTAAAGAATCCACTGCAGCACGTAGAGCCTCACGAAGGAAGAGGACTTTAGTCCCACCTTGGAAAGGTAGCAGCATGCGAAGGCATATAAAGTGATTTCATGCCTTTACCTAGTCACCTTTGAACACACAGGGGTGAGGTCCCCATACATGCGCACTCACACGTGCACGCTTACGTGCCCTCGCTTGCACTTACGCCTCGTGAGTCTGGGCAGTGGATTCGATTACCCAGGTTAACCGAGTCTGGCTTAGTTCTGAGGGAGAAGAAAGCTAAGGAGGAGGGGGGAGGTTTTGATGCCTTGGGATTTGTAGCATCCTCTCTCAGCACTTAGCTTGCGAGACGCTTGTGTCTCTTCTGTGGTGCTTCACCTTGCTTCTCTGAGGCCTTAAGTTAAGGTGTCTAAGCCTTAGTTCTAGCATCTGACTTTGGTGTTTTCTTGGTTTTGATATTGACATGGATAATTGATTAAGGATACTGTTCATATATTTGAGTTCAATTGAGCTATGGGAAATATGCTTAAATGTGGGATTTATATGGTGATCTAAATCACCATCGTTTTGAGGTTTTATTCTTTTTATCCCACCAATCTTTTGAGATACGAATGTTATTATTGCATATATTTTTGTCTGTTGATTCTCATATATTATTGTGCTCGTTATTATTAATTATGATTAGTGCGTAAATTTCATATTTGTGCCCTGTGAATGACCTCAGACTCACATCGATTTCGAGTTTTACAAATTTAAGTGTTTGTCACATTTTTGTCAAATGTACTACAATGCAAATACATTTCTTAAGAGACGACTCAAACACGCTAAACATTTTGACGTAGTTGACGGGGAGCTGTTGACATGAAATCGTCGATGTTAAGATTGTATGCGTCGTAGTATAGTCCACAAAAACGTGACAAACACTTAAATTTATAAAGCTCAAAAACAATGTGAGTCCGAGGTCATTTGCAGGGAGAAAATATGGAATTCACGCACTAATCGTATTTAGAAATAATGAGCACAAGATAAAGATTTGTATTGAATAATCTACTCAAAAATATATTGAATTATAAACCAATGTATCTCAAGAAAATAGAGGGACAAAAAGAATAGAATAGCTAAAAAATGGTAATTTAGATCACCACTTAAATCTGTCAATCAAACCACATCCCAGCATCAGCAATTTAACTCAAATTCTCAAACAGTGCCTCAACCACTTAACCTCCTAATTCCACGTCAGATCAGATACCAAATATGTCCACAGTTCCAAGCACAAGGCCTCATCAGATGTCGCCAAGGAGATTAGTCGACTTAAGTATCAGAGCCTCAGAACAAGGCACAAGCCTTTATCAACTCAGCACAAGGCTTCAGGGCACAGAGTAAACCTTTCAGAGGCTAAGTTTAGACTTTCTTCAACATGCACCCCGAGGCAGCAGAGCCTAAGGAAAAACCCTTCCCCCTTCCTCTTCACAATTTTTCCTCTCAGAACCAACCCATACTCCAGGTAACTAGGTAATTGGGCTAATAATTGGGTCATGAACATAAGTGATCAGACTTGTGTGCATGTGGGCACAAGTAAGGTGTGAAGGTCATGAGAATGGGGCATGAGGGACCTCACCCCTCCGTGTTACTTGAGGCGAAGAGCTAAAGTCAACAATTCTTTTTATGTGCCTCTCCGAATTAATAGTGAATGATGTGGCACCAATAGGTGCCCTCTTGTTGATGCGACCAGATAAGAGGAGTTTTCAAGTCATTTTGTTGTAGCAAAGCCTCCTAAATAGCTTGATCAACATATAAAATTTATAAATTCAGAATCTAAATTGAAGTTCAAGGTCAAACATAGGGAGCAAATATGGAATTCACGAGTTAATCTTTAATTGCATATAAATGAGCACTATAATTGAAGCACAAAAGAGATATTCAATGATAATATCAACTCAAATTGACATTTAATTATAAGCATGAGTATTTCAAGAGTTCCTTAGGACAAAAAGAAATCAAGATAAAATAATGGTGATTTGAATCACCAATTATTAACCCTAATAAGACATGCATATCAGATATCTCAATTAAACCAAATAACCCAACAGTAACTTGAATGCTACAATGATCAGACGTCGGGCATTTATCATCAGATGACTTAAATGATCAGGCTTCTCAAAGCTAAGCCTCTCTTGTTCTGCTTCAGCTTTTCCTCCTTTCCTTCTCTTCTTCTTCTGCTTTCCTTCTTCACTTCCTCTCTTCTTTCTTTCACGAGCCTTCCTTTCTTCACAAGCCTCCTCTCTTCCTCAAAGCCACGACCCTTCTTCTCTTCTTCAGAGTCTTCCTGAACAGCACAAGGGAGCCAAGTTTCTCAGTGACTAAGTCCCCCCTTTACTCTCTCACAAATTCCACTTCTCTTCCTTCTCTCTCAAACCCAACGCATAGTCAGATTCATTATCCAGTATACGGATCTTGTATAGTGTCTAGGGCTATTGGTCGTGTGTGGTAGCCGAGGAGTGCACAGAGGCAAGTTAACGGATCGTGAGGGGTATGGGGACCCGACCCCCGTGTACTGGGCAATAGGATAGAAACACAAATTCAATTTATGTGTGGACGTGCTCTCTTCATCCACCGATGTGGGACAATCCAAAATGTTGTTTTTCTTGCGTGTAACTGCTGTGGCTGCTTCGTTCAAGTGGCACACGCCCACAACTGGAATCCTCAATTGACGATCTGGGAGTGAACCTGGAGTCAAACCGTGCAACTTGCAGGTGGAGATTTGGTTTAAGACAACCGAAATACTATGTTTGTGGCCGGAGATGATGGCAGTAGTGGAGGGCGATGGTGAGCACCTGAAACACTGAATAAGGCCTCATGGCCACATTAGAATGCCTCATGGCCACATTAGAATACCTCAGGAGCTTCACCAAAGTATGGAGAAGGTGGTGGTGGGTGTTTCGTGGCTTGTGAGTGTGTGTGGCGGGTGGACCGTGACGAAGGTGAAGGTGAGAAGGTGGGTTGTTCGGTGGGTCGCGTAAGTGGGTGAAAGGCGTAACAAAGATGGGGGTTTGGTTGATGGAGGTGAGGAGAGGTCATGGACTTGGTGGTGAGTTGTTTGGTGGATTGTGGAGGTGTGGCTACTCACCGGAGGTGCGGTTGGAGATGAGGGAGATGACGGCATGTGGTGGTGTCGGTGGTCGAATTGAGGTTTTAGATAGAGGAAAAGAGAGTAGGAGGAAGAAACCTAACTAATCCTAAACTAACAGTCGAAAGGGGAGGAAGTCCTTGTCGGTGGTATGCCAAACTCGTAGAAGACAAAATCTCTGGGGGGGAGAAGCAGCAAGGAAGACGAGGAAGAAGACCCTCGCTGGTATTGCGAGGGGTGGAGTGTAGGGAGGAAGATCTGGCCGACTATGGTCTATCACGGCCAGCGAAGAGGGTAGGACAAGGCGCTCACTGGAGCTTGCAGAGCTTTTGGCCTGAGAGGAGAGAAGAAGGTGGAGAAACTGACCAAAATGAGCTAAGGATGTAAGGTTGTGCACAAGGGTCTTTTATAAGCCTAGATTCAAGCTTCCAAGCTTGCAAACCAAACTTGAAAGCTCGAAAATCATGGAGTAGGACTTGGAAACTTCCAAGAGTTTGCATGAACCCTAGGGCAAGAATTGGAAGGAAAGACTGAGTTCAGATTGAAGGGCATCTCTCTTCATGAATCTTCCTTCCAATTTTGGAAGGGTTTGGCCACGAAATGAGGGAGCAAACCCTGATTGAAGGTTGGTTGCTAATGGGTTTAGGAGTTTTGCAAACATGAAGGCAGCAGGGACCGATTGGTGAAGAAGTTGATGAAGTTAGGGGGGTAATTGAACTAGATTTCAAAAGTTGAGGGGTTATTTGAGAGAAAAAGAATCAGACTGGACCAAAAGGCAAACTAGGTCAAGATGATCTCTAATTAGGTCTAAAGTTTGGTACTGACCTAATTTGGATACAAGAAATCTGATTGCGAAGTCAGATTTTGGTTTTGACCAATTTTGACTGGGTAATTTATGTAAAAACCCTAATTAGGATAACTTTTCGTCTGAGACTCTATTTTAGGTCAAAATGGGTTCACATGGTCAAATCAAAGATACTAAACCATATAGAATATTTTTATATGAATTTCAGAAGGTTTAGGTGAATTTTATCCTGACCAAAACCTCAGTTAATTAAGTGGGCTGAAATTAGGGTTTCGGATGTCTGTTAATTCTCAAAATGGGTGAAAATCTGTTTCTGTCTGCATGGACACTCTTATTAGACATTTATGACTATTTGACCTTTAATTAACTCCTAAGAAAACCCATGGTTACTTTGCATTTAGGATATAATGTTAAAACTACAGATTTATCCCTATTTTAATGCATTCTTCTCAGAAAGGATATGCAATGAATTATGACTCTGGTAATTATGTAGAAGCATTTGTCAATTGATTCTAACTAATTAAAGCTAGTTATGGGAGATGATGTTATCGTTATACCCCCATGCCTAACTTTTGCTGGTCCGTTAGCAAAATCTTATGAAAAGAACTAAAGTTCTAGACCATGCATTGATGTTCGAAGTCCTGATTCTCATTACTCTTTAGAAATTAGGTCAAAATGCTAATAGTAGGCCTAGAGGTACTCAAGTATCAATCAAGATCCAGACCTGGCCAGCTTCAGCCTTAGTCTACCGCAAAGGTTTCTAAGGCCCGCAAAAACTACCCAGAGGTTCGTTGAACCCAGTGATGAGTCCATTTTAATGGACTATTGTTACGCCTAAGTAATTCAATTCTAACATTGTATGTTGGTTAATAATTAAATTAGGTCATTAAATAGGTACATGCATCATTACTTGAGTTTTTATCTATTTTATTGCATTTTATAATTTAGTATGTAATTATTTTATGTTTTATTGTTATAGGAATAAATTGCAAGAGCTGAGGGGGGTGAATTAAATTCTCCCCTCCCCAACAGCCGCCGGCCTCAACTGAGTCTTCTGACCGACCTCAATAGCTCCTCAACAGCCGGTGGCAATATTTAGAAAAGAAATTTGAAAATCCCTTAATGGGTGCGGGGGAGAGGAATTAAGAGGAGCATAGGAAAGGATTGGGATCTTCTTCCTCCCCTTGGAGGGGACATCAACTTTCCCCACCGTGGAGAGGGCGGACCTTGTGAGCACTGCATGCACTGTGCCAAACCTTCCATCACCACCCGCCACAGCCTCTACTGCAAGCGCTACACCAGCCTGCACCAAGAACAGCCAAGCGCTCGCAGGCGCTGCGCCTGCCCTTGCGCGCCTTCTGCAGGCGTCGCGCCCCTCCAACACCTTCATGCACCCATCGCCCACACCCGCGCTGGCTAGCCTACACCCTGCATCCACCGTTCATGCGTGCCCCCACAGCGCCTCCACCGCAACGCGCCCTCGCCACCAGTGCTCTTCACTGCTTGTCCAACGTCCTCATACGCCCACACCATCACCTTCCATTGCCAGTGCCTGCAGGCGCCTTTCAAGCCTGTGTCCAACCAACGCCTCTAACCTTCTGCTCAGCAGGCGCTCACACCTCTAGCCAGGCGCCCACAGGCGTGCCCCCTCCAACGCCACCTCCGCTGCACTGTGCCACACCAAGCGCCCTCTGCAAGAGCCTGCACCTGCGACCATCGCCTGCAGGCGTTGTGCCTAGCCACCCGCGCCCTCTGTAAGAGCCCGCACTAGCGTCATCACCCGCAAGTGACTGCAAGTCCACAGCTATGCCCTGCAGTCACTGCAAAGGACCACTCCAGCACCACCACCAGCGCCCTTGCACGCACACGCGCCCAGGGCGGCTAGCAGCGGCCTCCTCCTCCAATAGGCTGGTGGCCATCGTCCTCCATCCGGCCGCTGTCGGCCACCTCCTGCCGTCGCGTCACCACCATTGTGTAGCCTTTGTCGAGGCGCACCTCCCCGTCGACTCTCGCCGCCAACCGTGCACGGTCGCACACGTGAGGAAGAGAGAGGAGAAATCCTCTATTTTTGTCTCAATTAATAATTACATTCAATTCCATTGCTAATTTTATATTCATATTTTATTTAAGCCACATTGCATTGATGCACTCAGACTTTCCTGAAATTACTTTACTTGTGTTATGTGCATGATTCTACCTTGAATTTCAAATCAGAATTGCATGAAAGTTGAATTTACATGATAAGCCATTACACATGCATCATACACATATTTTTGGAGCTTAATTCCTGACGTGAAAACTGTATAAATACCCCAGAACCTTTATGGGAATTGCAAGCTTCATTTAAAATAGCATATTCCTTGCATTAAAGTTGCAGAAGAGTCTGCGAACTGTGTATTCCTTGACTCATGAATTTATTGGTCTATTCCTCCCTATGGATACGACATCCTTTATTGTGGGTTAAATTCATATCTATGTTAATTTTTTAATGAGAGATTTCCACCACATTAATTACAATGACATATTCTTCTATTGCTATCATAAGAAAGCAAAAATCTCTCTGTCACCCAGTAGTTAGAGCACCCATGCTTAGAATGTAGCATGTCTAGGTTCAGTTTGCCAGTGCATTTTTTGTAAGAGAGAAGGATAAAAGTAGATTTTTTCATTTGGAGAGTTTTCTCTCTCTTTTCTTTTTATATTTCCTTAGATCCAACTTTGAATTAGCCCTAAACATGGTCTGTATCAGATTCCTTGTCCCCACCATCAATCCTCGAAGGGTCCTTGGCTTTCGATGCTTTGGGATAGCACCACCCATGGCAACCCCCAGAACCCTGGCTTTCGACACTTCGGGATAGTGCCTCCCATGGCGTTCTACAGCTAAATTCAGGTCCTAGCGATTGACATTTCGTGATAATCCCCCCCATGGCACTTAAACCAACGCAAGGTGCTTACATGCCCCCGGTATGACATTTAGATATCCTAGGAGACATGCACTAAGGAGACGATATGTTATTATGCATCTTCGAGGGGATTTCTCACCTCTCCGCGTTGGGAACTCATCCAATCAACTTGTGTTGTCAAGCCTCTCCTAAGTTAGATCTTTGAGATGATTTTTCAGAATAAAACACTTATGGTAGATTTTTCTTTATTAAGCGCACTAAACCAAACTAAGTGTGTGATTTTGGATGCTTAGGTTACCTAGTCCCACAAACTAAGGGGCAGGCAATGGGCTGAATAATCCTTAAGCCTTAGACCTAATACATCAACTTTGCACCTTCCTCAACCTCTCGAGGATTAATGTGGATCTTAACGGATACGTGATTGCTTAAGCCCTAGAACAAGCCCAAGAGGCCTAAGATTAGCACTCATACTAATCTCTTTGTCTCTTTGTCATTTCAGGACTTAATTACTTTTTTTTTCTTTTGATTAGGACTAGAACTTAAGTAATTTCCATGATCAAGTGCTAATGACTATCATTTTTGTTCTTGAATGTTTCTCCTTTCTGACATTTAAACTCTCTCATATTTTCCTCGTCATGAATGATATGCAATCAATTCTCAAAATTTTCCTCCCCTTTCCATTTTTTTGTTCTTTTTCAACTTTTTTATTTTTTTGATTTTTTGAATATGTATCTTTTTTTTATGAGAACCCCTCACAAATTTGAATTTTTATGTGTTTGCATTTTAACACCCCCCATGCCTAAGTTTTGCAATGTCCTCATTGTAAATCGGAGGGTATGAAATCATCTTGGTTTAAGGATTAGAACAGGATTAAAGGGTGGGTGAACAGGTCGGGATGACTGTTGTAGGCGATTTCAAGCTTTGATGCGAATGCCAAAGGTGGAGTTAGTTGTTCTAACTCTAAACTCTAAGTGCAGTAGGAGTGTAGCTCAAAAGGATGATCAGAAGGGTCTTGATTTTTTGGAATGATAGGTTGCCTCCCGTTAAGCACTAAATTCAATGCCTTCAGCCGAGCAGAAGGTGATCAAGGAGGAGTAGTCAAATCAGATGAGTTTGTAGAACAAGCACCTTGATTAAAAGCCGGGTTGGTCCAACCAGGTGCTTGTTCAGATCTACGGGCTAATGATACAGCCCAAACCAAATTAGTTTGGTGGGTTGATGGATGTGAATCGAAAGATGTGGAGCCCACCAGATGCTTTGAGGCTCAGAAAGATATGGCAGTGCGAATTGCAGGTTTGGCTAAGTCCAATTAGCCAGATTAGAGTAGGGATCCTCGAAAGAAAATAGATCTGAAAAGGATATAGGAACCCTACTGATAGGATCAGAGAAGGATGGGAAGTGATTATCGATCTGATTAGAGTTCGAAACTTGATCAACAGATGGAGGAGAATCATATGCGACCATATCAGAGAGAGGTGAATTAGAGTAGAAGTTGATTCGTGTGGTGGGTTGGGGTTGGGAACGGGTTTTGGAAGGCTCTGTATCTGGATCAAAAGATGTGGCTTCCATGAGATCTGTGTGTTGAGAGATCCTCTAGAAAGGATTCAAGGGTAGGTTCATCTAGAGAGTCTTCACGAAGCACATCAAAATCAAAGGTAAATGCTTGGAGAGTGCTTATAGGATCATGGAAATCTGAGTCAATGAAAGATTCGAATTTTGGATTGCAAACACTCTTGGCACTTATTGTTTCTGATTCCTGAAGATCAAAAAGGAATGATTCCATCTTAATGGAACCTGATTTTGAATCAATGATCTCAGGATTAGGGACCTCAGAGTCAAAGTCGAAGAATGGATCTTGGATACTGAGGTCATAAATTGGTCTATAGTTGTTAGGAAACAAAGGTTCTCTGAAATCAGAGTAGGATTCGAAATCGTTGGGGAATTTGTGAGAATGAGTTTCTGAATTTGATTCTAGATTAGGAATTCCACCACAGAGAGAATCAAGATGCGAAGAATCAACAACCTGACTTGGATCTAGCCTAATTTCAGATTCTGAGCTTAAAAAGGTGTCCTTATTAGGCATAGGCTCGGGTTCTTAGCTCTTAGGGTAGACTCAATCGATTCCCAACTCTTCCAACTCAATTTCTATATCATAGATCGGCTTGACTTCTGAAAAATCAATTCGTATATCTGAGTAGTCTAGAGAAGTGTACTCATCAAATACACGCCCAGAATCATAATTCAAATTCAAAATCTAACTCTTATCACATGGGGCCTCGTAATTGTCCCAATTAGGCTTATATCTAGATTCTAAGTCAGATGTAGGCATTGGGTTACTAAAATCTAGGCTAGGCTCTATAGGGGTGTCAGAATTATTCTCAAGGATCACCTTATTAGAATAGGGGGTGGAATTTACACCCTCGAGATGTTCTGATTCAATCTCATCATCACAAGTGTCTAGAAATTTAGGGCTTGGTGAGCCAGCTTCATGGTTTTCTAGGGCTGGTTTGAAATCGTGAACACCTGCAATTGAATCCTCCCAACCCATCTCAAGATTGGGTGTATCATTCAACACATAATTTAATTTGACTTCCATTTGGGTTGAGGGTCCACAATAATTTTGATTTTCTAACTCGAGTTCTAGGGAATCATGTTGATCATCAATGTTGTTCCAAGGTGTCTCATTATCTTCTGAAGGGATGTAGGGATATTCTCGATCAATGGTTTTATACAATGTATTCAGCAATTTTCCCCGTTCATCCATGAGATCTTGGTGTTTTTTCAAAAGTGAAGGATTTGACCAACATTGCAGACACTCGTTCCTATGTAATTTTATCAATTCAATGTATTCTGCTAAGAGATCATCCCGGGTTGAACCGTGTTTCATTCGTGTCCATATTATTTCTATACTGATCAGAATGTGGTTTGTTGTTTTTGCAAATTTATCCTGAATGTCCCTATCTATGGCTCTATAATATTCTTCATGGTGTCTATAAGTAGCCTCAATCATATTATCATTGATGGTCATTTGGGACACAGGTTTCCTAATTACTTTTCCTAAAATGTCAGGTTGCATTTTCGAATCAGGTGGTGGAATCGAGATGTAAAATTGTATTCAAGTTTAGATTGGAGTTGATCACATTAGAGAGAAATTCTCGAGAAGATCTAATGAGGTCTCTTAGGTTAACAACCTAATGACCTTTCCTATGTGTGTGCTCTAATAGATGGGATGAAAGATTGGATATGAATTGGACCCAATCAAGGCACCCAAAGATTTTTGGATGACTGAGGCTTATTTTGAGGTAGATGATGCCTCTGAATCAAAAATCTGCACACTCGAGAATTACCTGAGCAGCCGGGATGGGAGAGCCCCGCAAAGACTCCTACACAGTAGAGCGTCCCCACGGGTTACAGGGTTTCCCCCACCCGACCTTCCTTGTCACTATGGTTCCAAGTAGACTGGAATGTACGAATTGAGACCTTATGTCTACCAATTTTAGCCTAATTTGTGCCTTGGATTTCACTTGATTTAGAAATTGATTTGATTTGTGACCTAATTTAGAGGTTGATTAGCCCACAAAGTAGACCAACTTCACCTGACCTGTCCTAAAAGTTGAAGAATGAAGTCTAGGTCAAGACCCAGAAATCACCCTGAATTGAATTTCACATTATTAGGTCCATAATTTTTAAGGTTCAAGTAAAAATTAGAGCTTGATTTTAGGGTTTAAGTGATTAGTTCTTTTCAAGCAAGGGTTCGGATAGCACATAAATGCGGGAGGGTTAATTTTCTTTAATTCAAGTAAGTGTGAACTAGCACTTCAAACCCTAATGTTGAAACCCTAATTGGCTCTATTTCAAGTCCAATTTGATCTTAAAAATGTTCACCTTGGACTTCAAACAAGAAGTGTGTAATTCAAGATGATCAGAAATTAAGCATAAATCCTTAGTAGGTACAGGAAATTAGGGTGGGGATCTCTAAATAGAATCATCTCAATCTTCAATCAGATATGAATTTGTCGCAAATTAGGAAACTTGCCTTTTGAATGATGATTACTATGAAAATAAGGCAGGTGGTTCCTGATTAGTTTGTTTTCTTTTTTTATCTTCCCAAGATTAAGAGATTGATTAGGGAAGAAAAGAGATTACTTGCCCTGGGAGTGGCTAATTTGTGTGGAAGATTGCCTCGTGATGTACCTCACAAAATCACAAGAATGCAAATAGGGCAAGTTAGTGCTTAAATAGAATCAAGTAAAACAAGAATAGCAGTGAATTGCATGTTGCTTTTTGGCAACGATGCCAAAATGTTATCAATGGTGGAGCTTTTGTTCACACCAATGGCGGAAGGGACCTATTTGCAAATATGATATGATATTAGGGACCTATATGCAATAATTTCAAAAGTTAGGGACTGGTGTGAGATAGAAAGAGTCAAATTGGATCAAAATGCAAACTAGATCAACATGATCTCTGATTGGGTTCACATTTTGATACAAACCTAATTTGGACCCAAGGAATCTGATGGTGAAGTCGAATTTTGATTTTGACCAAGTCTGACTCAGTAATTTACGTAGAAACCTTAATTAGGGGAACTTTTCGTCTGAGACTGTTTTAGGTCAAAATGGGTTCAGATGGTAAAATCAAGGATACTAAACCTTATAGAATATTTTTCTATGATTTTAGAAGGTTTAGGTGAATTTTATTCTGACCAGAACCTCAATTAATTAAGCAGGTCTGAAATTAGAATTTCGGATGTCCGTTAATTCTCAAAATGCGTGAAAACTTGTTTCTGTCTGCATGGACCCTCTTATTAGACATGTATGACCATTTGACCTTTAATTAACCCCTAAGAAAACCCTTGGTTACTCTACATTTAGGATATAATGTTAAAACTACAGATTTACCCCTATTTTAATGCATTCTCAGAAAAGATATGCAATGAATTATGATTCTTTGGTGGTTATGTAGGAGCATTTGTCAATTGATTTTGACTAATTAGAGCTAGTTATGGGAGATGATGATGTTATCATCACCTCTTCTTCGTGTGATGCGGTTGAGGATTTCAACCAATTGAAGTAGCTGCTCTGCTCCCTTCATTGATTGAAGATGCAGGTTGCTTTGCAAGACAATTTTGCAACACCTGGATGCGGAAGCAACGATTATGATGGTTGGTGGGCGATGGTCAAAGGCAAAGGAAGAGAGCTCTTCGGCGATACCTGAGATAGTAAAATATTGGCTTCAAGCCTAAATTAGAAGGTTCTAGAGCATCGCCGTGAGGCGAGGAGAGTGGCGGTGGTGATGGCAGAGTGTTTTGTAGTGTTCGACAACCAAACGAAGTCGGAGATGATGGACGGAGGATGGGTTGTCGGGTAGAGAGATTGGATGATGGTGCAGCGAAATTAGTCGAGGGTTTTTGAAGGTGGAGGTGAGCAGAAGCTTGTGGTGGAAATAGCGGGGCGTTTGGTTGCATGTGTTGGCTGGGCGAGCTCACCGAAGCTTCGCCGGCTGTGGAGAAGACGGAGGGAGAGAGTGGTGGTTGTCAGTTGAAACGAGTGGGGAAGGAGCTTGAAAGGTTTAGGAGAGGGAGAGGAAGGAGGTTACCTAGCTAAATGACAAAGGGGATGAGGACTTGGTGCCAGCTATGACTGGACGGCACTAGAGACGAAGAGAGCTCCAGAGAGGGAACGACAAGGAAGAAGGGTTTGAGGCGGCTCCTGAGTTGGTTGTCGAAGAGTGAAAGAATGAGAGGAAGGTCGGGGCACTCCTAATTTTTCCATTAGGAGGCCGTAGGAAGACGGGGGAGGATGCTGGTCGGAGTAGCCTGGAGGGAGAAGAAGAGGAATTTGGCCTTGAAACCTAACTGAAAAGAATGGCCATGCAAAGGGGAGCTTTTATAGAGCTCACGTCCGAGCTCTAAACAAGAGAAGAGGCTTGATTGAGCCTCTTGTAGGAATCAAGAAGACCCATAGATTTTATGCATTCACCCAAGCTTTTCGCACAAGATCTGATGCCCAAATCATGTCCAAATGAATCTTCATCGTGTGAACATCAATCCCACTAAATTTGGTGGGATTTGGTCTTGATTTGAATGGGTTTTGAGTTGGTGAAAGGTCGCCTGAAGGTTAGTTGACCTTTAATGATGACAAGGACCTATCCATGAAGAAGATGAGAAAGTTAGTGGCCTTTCAGCAAAGATTTCGAAAGTTAGGGGCCTGATTGAGAGGAACAGAGATTTAATAGACTGAAATCCAAACTAGATCAAGATGGACTCTAATTGGGCCCAAATTTTGGTACTAATCTAATTTGGACATAAAGAATCTAATGGTGAAGTTGGATTTTAGTTTTGGCCAAATTTGACTGGGCAATTTCCACAGAAGCCTAAATTAGGGCAAAATCTTTTTTGCGACTCTATTCAAGGTCAAAATGGGTTCAAATGGTTAAACCAAGGGTACCAAATCTCTCAGTATATTTTTATATGAATTTTAGGGGGTTTAGATAAATTTTATCCTAACCAAAACCTCTTCAATTTAAGCAGGCTTGAAATTAGGGTTTTGTGTGTTGTTGTGGTTCTTGAAATGTGTGAAACCTTGTTTCTGTCTGTCTGAACCCACTCATTGGACTTTAGTGCTCATTTAACCTTCATTTAACCTCTGGGAAATCCCATGGTTACTCTGCTTTCATGATCTGATGTTAAAATTGTAGAATTAACCCTGTTTTATTATTTTCTTCTCAAAATGGATCTGAATGGAATTATGGCTCTCAGGTGATAATGTTGGAGCATTTGTCTCTTGATTCTGACTAATTAAAGATAGTTATAGCTAATGATGGTGTTACCATCATGAGCAACATGCCATTCACCACTAGCCATATCTTATTTGATTGATCTTATTACTAACTTGCCCTATCTGTTTTGTTTGTGTTTTTGCAAGGTACATCACGAGAAGATCTTCCGCACAATCAACCACTCCAGGGGAAGGTAAAATCTCACTTCTTCCCTAATCAACCTACTAATATGGGGAAAGAGTAAAATGAAACAAATAATTTGGATTCACTTGCCTTACTTTTCTAGTAATTATTATTCAGAGGCAAAATTTCGTGATTTACGACAAGTGAATTGATATCTGATTGAAGATTGAGACGATTTGATTAGAGATCCCTATCTTGATTTCCTATACCTAATAGGGATTTACACTTAAATTTTAAACATCTTGGACTACTTACTTTCTTGTTTGAGTCCAAGGTATTACATTTGAGATCAAATTGGACTTGAAATAGAGCCAATTAAGGTTTTCACTTTAGGGTTTTGAAGTGTTACTACACATTTGCATACATTAAAGGAAATTAATCGTCCCGCATTTGTGTGTTACCCAAGCCTTTGTTTGAAAAGATCTATTCAAGTAAACCCTAAAATCAAGTTCTAAATTCACTTGAACCTTAAAATTTTGGACCTAATAACCTGAGAGTCAATTCGGGATGAATTTTTGGGTGTTGACCCAAATTTCATCCTCCATCTTTAGGGTAGGTCAGGTGAAGTTGGTCCATCTTGTGGGTCAACCAACCTCCAAATTAGGCCACAAATTGAATCAACTTCTAATCAAGTGAAATTCAAGGCACAAATTAGGACTAAAATTGGTAGACTTAAGGTCTTAATTCTCATATTCTGGTCTACTTGGAACTGCAGTGACAAGGAAGGTCAGGTCTGGGAAACCCTGTAACCTGTTGGAATGCCCTACTTTGTAGGGGTCTTTGCAAGCCTCTCCCTTCCTAGCTGCCCAAGTAATTCTCAGGTGTATGAATTTTTGATTCAGAGGTATCATCCTCCTCAAAACAACCTTAGTCATTCAAAAATCTTTGGGTGCCTTGATTGGGTCCAATTCATATCCAGCCCCTCATATATTCTATAGTGCCCATACACAAGAAAGGTCCCTACGTTTTTGACCTAGAGGCCTCCATTAGAGTAGATCTTCTTGGGGATTTTTGATCTGATCTAATCGATTCAATTTGAACCTGAATTTGATTCTATATCTTGATCCACCACCTGATTTGAAAATGCAACTTGACAATTTAGGAAGATTGTTTAGGAAACCTAAATCCCAAATGAGCATGAAAGAGAAAATGATCAAGGATGCTCTTAGACATCATGATGAGTATTACAAAATCTTAAATCCATTTAACAAAATTCAGGTTAATGTGTCAAAAACAACAACCTACATTATGAACAGTGTTGTAATGATTTTGACACAAATGATACATGGTTCAACCCGGGATGATCTCCTATTAGAATATATTGAATTAGGAAAATTACATAGCGATGAGTATCAACAATGTTGGTCAAATCCCCCACTCTTGAAAAAACACCAAGGTCTCATGGAGAAATGTGGAAAATTACTGAATTTGGTGTATGAAGCCATTAATCAAAAGTACCCATATATCCCCTTAGAAGTTGATGAGACATCTTGGAACAACATTGAGGATCAATATGATTTCTCAGAGCCTGAGTTAGAAAATCGAGGTTGTTGTGGACCCTAACCCATATTGTAACGACCTGGTTCCCGAGTCCCTACGAGACACGAGAACCGGACCGACTCGACTAATCCCAAGACCTAGTCGTCCAACGAGGAAGTAACCAAAAGAGCAGTAAAATAAACCTCATTCAGCATGAATATAACTAACAGTAAGAAGGTACAGCAGTAAGGAAAGAAACTACTACAGTATATACCACCACAACAGTAGAACAACATTTATCATATAACATGAACTGCAGGTAAAGAAAAGTACAGCGGAAACAAGAACTACTCACTATAACGGAAACAAAGAGGTACAAAAGACAGTGGTAACTCTATTGGACCCTACTCGGCCCAGCGTCCTCTGCAGTCGCTGACCCTGGCTGCTCAACACCTGGTCCTGAAAAAGGTAACGAGTGTAACACGTCAGCAAAACGCTGAGTAGAGTGGCAACAAAAACTAAAGACAACAGTAGAGTGTACAGTAGCTGTTATGTTCTATTACTTTCTTTATTTACATCTTTCAATTGTCTCACTATTTCATTTATTTCTCAGATCTTTTACTTGATCTCGAATGTTCCTCGTGGGAACGATCTTGATTGCAGTCTTTTCCAAAAAGTAGAAGTAGCACGTGGTGCTCTCCTGGCCGGGAGAGTCCCCCGTGGTGATCCTACCCTCAGTCAACCACCCCAAGGTCACTGACAGACGTAACGGTGACTACGGCACGCGCGATAAACGCACAGGTAGCTAACCCGTACTGGCACGCGGTCAGTCATTTCCGTTAACGGGTGCACCCAAAGCACAGCACGGAACCAGTCCAGGGCAGAGCCCTCTCAGTAACAGGGGTCCAACCCCTCCACAGTAACCAAACCGGGGCCTTGCCCCTCCACAGTCCGCGCACCCTCGCCTGACTACCCTGGTTTGCCCCAGCGGGCCTAACAAGTCGGTGTGGGAGGTTAGCAGAACCCCGGGGCCCGTGGGGTAGCTAGTACCTCCTTACACTAGTAGCTCTCCTCGGTACTACGTACGCGAGGGCCAGCAAGTCGGTACAGAGTGGCCAGTCCTAACCCCGGGTCCCTGGGGCGGCTAGCTCCGCTCTGCACTAAACAGGGGGACAGTCGCTTTCCTTGGTACTCCGTACTCAAGGGCCAGCTCACTTCCCCAATACTATTCCATTCACTTTCCAGGAGTTCTACTCCTACTTCCCTGTAGGGTTCCATCCTTGTTACTCAAACATCCAGGTTTCACTTTCCAGTTTCACATTCTTACAATCCATGTTCTCAACCACGTTATCTATTCACAACAGGCAGCTGTTAATTCAAATTACAGGCAGCTTTATATCTCTTTCCATTTTCCAAGACTACAGTATTATACATTCCACTAGTTTTCCCATCCTAGGATTCATGCCATATCCTAGGATCTATCATACAATCTAGTTTTCCAGTCCTAGGATTCATGCAACACCTAGGAGCTATCATTCCATCTATTTCTCATTCCTAGGGTTCATGCAATGTCCTGAGTTCTATTTATGGTTTCATAATTTAACATATTTTAATAACTTAAAGCCACTCTACCAGGTACAACGGGAGTAATGGGGGCGTGATCGGGAACCCCGCGTGCCTCCGCGACTCCCAAGACTGCAACTGAACGAGGTCCTATCACATGGATCAAACACAAGGAAAGTCTCAAAATAGTGTATAGCTACTATAGATGGGTAGAGGAATTAATTCTGAAAAGAACGCAACTCGAATCGCGGAAAACGAAACCCGAATGGGCCCTAAACGGGTCGAAAACAGCGACACTGTGTAAAATCAGACGTCTGGAACTTCTTCCAGACGTCTTAAAAAGTGGATCAGAGAATTACCTGCTCAGCGTGGTTTCCCAGATGTCCAGAAGTCTGCGGGGACGTCTGGCCTAGATCACAGATGTCCGATGGTCACCCCGGACGTCTGGAGGTCACTCCCGCCGTCTGTTACAACTTCCAGACGTCTGATTCGCAAAGGATGGCGAATCAGCGAGCCTGCGCACAGCCAACTCCCTCCCTCAGTACGGTCAGTCGACAGGAAGGAAGAAGAAAGCGGAATACTCACCTTTCAGACGTCTGTATGATCTTCCAGACGTCTTCCTCGCTGTCAGGCTATCAACCCAGACGTCTGATTCTGGAAATTTTTCTAGAACAGGGCACCGCTCGGCCTCCGCTCGCGGCGCCGCCCGCGTCGCACCTCGCGTGTCTGCTGCTCAGACCGCAGCAGGTCCCTCTCTGCGTCGTTCCGCGCCTCCTGCGCCCTCCGCCGGCCGGCCAAGCCGCTCCATCGAGCTCGCCCTCACGGCAGAGCTTCGCCCTCGCACGCCGCACCTCCTCCGCGCTCACTGTGGCCGCCGCTGCCGCCCTCGCGCTCGCTCGCTCTCATGCACAGGAAGGAGAAGAGGAAGGGGACGGTGGAGACGACAGGAGGGGAGGCATGGCCTTTTAAGGCCGCGCGAGGAGGAGGGAGAGAGAGTGCGGCAGGTCTGCAGCCGCAGAGAGAGAGGGAAAAAGAAAGAGAGAGGAATCGCGGGTCTGCGCGCACAGGCGCGCAGACGAATCTCTCGTGCGAAAAAAAAACTATTTTACAGACGTCTTGAAACGATCCCAGACGTCGGGTCAGACGTCTGTATGTGATCCCAGACGTCTGGTACAACGTCTGGGCCACCTCCCAGACGTCTTAAAATACGTCTGGGGCACGCGTTCGTTACAATATGACAAACTCAAAGGAAGTTTCGTCCCCGAAACTTGCGCCAACTAGGGTGCGGGAAAAGACATCCAAATAACCATAACAAACTCAAAGAGGACCGAAGCTGGTCCGAAAAGACGTACCCGCAAAAAGCTCCGGGTACCACTCCCGCATTGCCGCCTCAAGCTCCCAGGTAGCCTCCTCGTACCGCTGGCTCCTCCACAAAACCTTTACCTGGGGTACTTGCTTTCGTCTCAAACTGCGGACGGCTCGGTCTAGGATCTGCACTGGCCGCTCGGGGTAGGTTAGGTAGTCGCTCACCTCGATGCTCTCGTGACTCAGTACGTGACTGGAATCGGCTACGTACTTCCTGAGGTTGGACACGTGGAACACATCGTGCACACCAGAAAGCTGCGGGGGAAGGGCATGTCTGTAAGCAACAGGTCCAACCCGCTCCAGGACCTCAAAGGGCCCTACGAACCTCGGCGCGAGCTTTCCTCTCACCCCAAACCGCTGTAGGCCCTTCATGGGCGAAACACGAAGGAAGACGTGGTCCCCAACCTCAAACTGCACCTCTCTGCGTCTCCGATCCGCGTAGCTCTTCTGTCTGCTCCTGACAGTGCGGAGTCGTCTGTGGATCTGCTCAACTACCTCCTGACTCTGCCGGATCAACCTGGGGCCAACCTCCCACTTGGTCCCCACCTCAACCCAACTCAACGGTGCCGTACACTTCCGTCCGTACAGAGCCTCGTAGGGAGCCATGCCGATGCTCGAGTGATAACTGTTGTTGTATGCAAACTCCGCCAGGGGCAGGTGCTCCTCCCAAGAGCCCCTCCAGTCCAGTACATAGGCACGTAAACGGTCCTCAAGTGTCAGTATCGTGCCACGTCCGATCTCTAGAATAGATGAGTACATCATCTATGAAAACCACCACAAACTGGTCCAAGTACGGTCTAAACACCCGGTTCATCAGGTCCATGAAAGCAGCGGGGGCATTGGTCAGCCCAAACGGCATGACCAAAAACTCGTAGTGTCCGAACCGGGTGCGGAAAGCTGTCTTGGAGACGTCGGTCTCCCTGATCCTCAACTGGTGGTATCCAGACCTCAAGTCTATCTTGGAAAACACCGTGGCACCCCGCAACTGGTCAAACAAATCGTCGATCCTCGGCAGCGGATATCTGTTCTTGATGGTGACCCTTTTCAGCTGTCGGTAGTCCACACAAAGGCGTAGGGTCCCATCCTTCTTCTTCACAAACAGTACCGGGGCTCCCCAGGGAGACGCACTGGGCCTCACGAAACCTTTCTCGAAAAGGTCCTGCAACTGGGACTTGAGCTCTCGCAGCTCAAGCGGTGCCATCCTGTATGGCGTGGTGGAGATGGGGCTGGTCCCTGGTACTAGTGAGATCTCAAACTCGATCTCACGCTCGGGTGGTAGTCCTGGTAACTCGTCTGGAAACACGTCGGGGTACTCTCTGACCACTGGGATGCTCTGGAAGTCTGCCATAGGGCTGGGCTCTGCCACCACACAGGCTAGGAAGCCCTCACACCCCTGGCTCAAAAGTCTCCCCGCCCGAAGTGCCGAAATGCACCTGAAACCTCCGTCCACTGGCTGTCCGTGAAACTCAAAAGAAGGCAACTCCGGAATGGAGAAGACAATCTTCCTCTCAAAATAGTCCACCAAGGTGTGGTAAGCGGACAACCAATCCATCCCCAGAATCACACCAAAGTCCTCCATCTGGATCATAATCAGGTCAGCTGGCAGGCTATGTCCTCCAACGCTGACCTCGCAATCCGTGTACACCTCCTCAGCTACAAATAGCTGACCACTCGGACCTCTGATTACGAACGGATTTTCTAACAGTCTATAATCCTTGTCTAAACTAACTGTGAAACTGGCTGCGACAAACGAGTGAGTAGCGCCGGAATCGAAAAGCATGTAAACAAGTCTGCCAGAAACTGCAACCATACCTGCTACCACGGATCCCGAAGCTCTGGCGTCCCTGTGTGTTAGGGCGTTGATACGCCCCTCAGCTCTAGGTGCGGACGAAGCAGCCACACTCTGCGTCGGACGGGTAGGTGCTGGCCGGTACCCTCCTCGCGACTGCTGTCCTCCTCCTCGCGCCTGGGAATCGGGGCCTCCAGTGCTCTGCACGGGAAGTATTTGCTAACCTCCTGCCCTAGATGGGCAGTCCCTCCTGACGTGGCCCGGCTGGCCACACTAGTAGCAGAGGGGAACCCGACTCCCGCCCTCAGTGAGTCCCTGCTGTCAACTAGGCGGGGGTCCGGTGCTAGCGACTGGCCCCTGTCGAGGGCCCCCAAAGGCCACTGATGGCCCTGCACAACGTGACAGCTCTCCTGCGGACGCCATGTGTCTCCGTTCTCGCAGGCCCTGTGAGAAGTCTGGCTGAAAGGGCCTCTTCCGCCCGCCATCGGTCTCTCGTGCGGATGGGTTGGTCTCCTCGTAAGTCATAGCTGCCTCTATCACCCTCGAAAACGTAGGCAGCTTCAGGGGTTTGACATACCCCCGGATCGCAGGCCGGAGCCCCTCGGTGAACCTCCAAAGGCGCTCCTCCTCAGTGGCTACCGCTGTCGCTGCAAAGCGGGACAGCTCCAAGAAACGCATGCGGTACGCGCTCACAGTCATTGTCCCTTGGCGGAGAGTGTGGAACTCCCGCCTCCTCTGGTCTTGCCACGTCTGGGGAAAGTACTGCTCGCAGAAGAGGGTGACGAACTGGTCCCATGTCGGCTCGTCCCTCTCCTGTCCCCGGACCGCCCTCCACCACCGGTGTGCCGCACTCTCCAGCTGGTACGTGGCAAAGGCCACGCGGCACTCCACCGGGGGGCGAAGGGTGTCGAAGATCTTCTCCAGCTGCTCAAGCCCGTCCTCTGCCTCGGTCGAGTCCTCATCCCCCTTGAAGGAGGGGGGCTTCAGCTTCCGGAATTGTCCGAAAAGCTCAAAGTGGCACTGTAGGGGAGGTGCTGGTGCACCTCCAGGCGAAGGTGCCTCGTGTACAGAAGCGTCAGAGGAAGGTAGGGGCGGCAGGGGCCCATCCCCTCCCTTGTGTCCAGCATCGTGTCCGTCACGTGGTCCCACAGAGGACTCCCCCTCTGTAGCCCCAGGAGGAGGCGCTCGGGGCGGTGGGTGGAGCTCCTCTCATACAATATCTCGTATCAGTTTGGCGAGGTCCAGGGCCTGGATGCCCGGGAGTGGTGGCTGGTCCACCGAGACGTCAACAACAGCACGTCCACCTCGCCGACCTCGCCCTCGGCCGCGCCCGCGGCCAGTCTCGCCAGTCCCGCGACGAGGCATCTCCTGCAAGGAGACGCGAAACCAAACGAAAACATCAAAACAGACGGTACCTAACGAAACTTCTAAGAACTCAAGTCAGGAGATATGTTGTGGTGGCTACTCTAGCTATAAACATGCGAATTGGCTATTTTCCAGTCAGTTGATTCACTTCTCGGGACGACCTTGCTCTGATACCATCTTGTAATGACCCAGTTCCCGAGTCCCTACGAGACACGAGAACCGGACCGACTCGGCTAATCCCAAGACCTAGTCGTCCAACGAGGAAGTAACCAAAAGAGCAGTAAAATAAACCTCATTTAGCATGAATATAACTAACAGTAAGAAGGTACAGCACTAAGGAAAGAAACTACTACAGTATATACCACCACAACAGTAGAACAACATTTATCATGTAACATGAACTGCAGGTAAAGAAAAGTACAGCGGAAGCAAGAACTATTCACTATAACGGAAACAAAGAGGTACAAAAGACAGTGGTAACTCTACTGGACCCTACTCGGCCCAGCGTCCTCTGCAGCCGCCGACCCTGGCTGCTCAACACCTGGTCCTAAAAAAGGTAACGAGTGTAACACGTCAGCAAAACACTGAGTAGAGTGGCAACAAAAACTAAAGACAACAGTAGAGTGTACAGTAGCTGTTATGTTCTATTACTTTCTTTATTTACATCTTTCAATTGTCTCACTATTTCATTTATTTCTCAGATCTTTTACTTGATCTCGAATGTTCCTCGTGGGAACGATCTTGATTGCAGTCTTTTCCAAAAAGTAGAAGTAGCACGTGGTGCTCTCCTGGCCGGGAGAGTCCCCCGTGGTGATCCTACCCTCAGTCAACCACCCCAAGGTCACTGACAGACGTAACGGTGACTACGGCACGCGCCATAAACGCACAGGTGGCTAACCCGTACTGGACGCAGTCAGTCGTTTCCGTTAACGGGTGCGCCCAAAGCACAGCACAGAACCAGTCCAGGGCAGAGCCCTCTCAGTAACAGGGGTCCAACCCCTCCACAGTAACCAAACCGGGGCCTTGCCCCTCCACAGTCCCCGCACCCTAGCCTGACTACCCTGGTTTGCCCCAGCGGGCCTAACAAGTCGGTGTGGGAGGCTAGCAGAACCCCGGGGCCCGTGGGGTAGCTAGTACCTCCCTACACTAGTAGCTCTCCTCGATACTACGTACGCGAGGGCCAGCAAGTCGGTACAGAGTGGCCAGTCCTAACCCCGGGTCCCTGGGGCGGCTAGCTCCACTCTGCACTAAACAGGGGGACAGTTGCTCTCCTTGGTACTCCGTACTCAAGGGCCAGCTCATTTCCCCAATACTATTCCATTCACTTTCCAGGAGTTCTACTCCTACTTCCCCGTAGGGTTCCATCCTTTTTACTCAAACATCCAGGTTTCACTTTCCAGTTTCACATTCTTACAATCCATGTTCTCAACCATGTTATCTATTCACAACAGGCAGCTGTTAATTCAAATTACAGGCAGCTTTATATCTCTTTCCATTTTCCAAGACTGCAGTATTATACATTCCACTAGTTTTCCCATCCTAGGATTCATGCCATATCCTAGGATCTATCATACAATCTAGTTTTCCAGTCCTAGGATTCATGCAACACCTAGGAGCTATCATTCCATCTATTTTTCATTCCTAAGGTTCATGCAATGTCCTAAGTTCTATTTATGGTTTCATAATTTAACATATTTTAATAACTTAAAGCCACTCTACCAGGTACAACGGGAGTAATGGGGGCGTGATCGGGAACCCCGCGTGCCTCCGCGACTCCCAAGACTGCAACTGAACGAGGTCCTATCACAAGGATAAAAGACAAGGAAAGTCTCAAAACAGTGTATAGCTACTGTAGATGGGTAGAGGAATTAATTCTTAAAAGAACGCAACTCGAATCGCGGAAAATGGAACCCGAACGGGCCCTAAACTGGTCGAAAACGACGACACTGTGTAAAATCAGACGTCTAGAACTTCTTCCAGACGTCTTAAAAAGTGGATCAGAGAATTACCTGCTCAGCGTGGTTTCCCAGATGTCCAGAAGTCTGCGGGGACGTCTGGCCTAGATCATAGACGTCCGATGGTCACCCCGGACGTCTGGAGGTCACTCTCGCCGTCTGTTACAACTTCCAGACGTCTGGTTCGCAAAGGATGGCGAATTAGCGAGCCTGCGCACAGCCAACTCCCTCCCTCAGTACGGTCAGTCGACCGGAAGGAAGAAGAAAGCGGAATACTCACCTTTCAGACGTTTGTATGATCTTCCAGACGTCTTCCTCGCCGTCTGGCTATCAACCCAGACGTCTGATTCTGGAAATTTTTCCAGAACAGGGCACCACTCGGCCTCCGCTCGCGATGCCGCCCGCGTCGCACCTCGCGCGTCTGCTGCTCAGACCGCAGCAGGTTCCTCTCTACGTCGTTCCGCGCCTCCTACGCCCTCCACCGGCCGGCCAAGCTGCTCTGGCGAGCTTGCCCTCACGGCAGAGCTCCGCCCTCGCACGCCGCACCTCCTCCGCGCTCACTGCGGCCGCCGCTGCCGCCCTCGCGCTCTCTCGCTCTCGCGCACAGGAAGGAGAAGACGAAGGGGACGGTGGAGACGACAGGAGGGGAGGCGTGGCCTTTTAAGGCCGCGCGAGGAGGAGGGAGAGAGAGCGTGGCAGGTCTGCAGCCGCAGAGAGAGAGGGAAAAAGAGAGAGAGAGAGGAATCGCGGGTCTGCGCGCACAGGCGCGCAGACGAATCTCTCGTGCGAAAAAAAGACTGTTTCACAGACGTCTTGAAACGATCCCAGACGTCGGGTCAGACGTCTGTATGTGATCCCAGACGTCTGGTACGACGTCTGGGCCACCTCCCAGACGTCTTAAAATACGTCTGGGGCACGCGTTCGTTACACAAATGGAATCAGATTCAAATTTGGTGTAGAATGACATACCTGATCTTGACATTGGTTGGGTGGACCCAGTTGTAGGTGTTCTTGATTCTGAACCAGCTTTAGAGTGCTATGAAGCTGCTCCATCATGCCTCGATTTCCAAAACACCTATGATGAGCGTGAATCAGAACCTCTCAAGGATGTAACTCCCAAACCTTATCCTATTAAGGTAATCCTCGAGAGTGATTCTCACATCCCAATAGAATCATGTCCAGATTCTAGTGACCCAATCTCTACCTTTGATCTAGAATCTAGATCTAAGCCTATTTGGGATGATCAAGAGGCCCAATGTGATGAGAATCATATTTTAGATATGAATTATGATTCTGGGCCTGTATTTGATGATTACACCTCTCCAAAATCCTCAGAGATATAAATTGATTTTTCGGAAGTCATACCAATTTACGATACAGAAACAGAGGAGTTGGAAGAGTTGGGATTTGATTAGGTCTACCTCAGGAGCCAAGAAGTTGAGCCTATGCCTAATAAGGACACCTCTTTTGGCTCAAAACTTGAGATTAGGTTAGATCCAAGTCAAGTTATTGATTCTAGGCTTCATGATTCATTCTGTGGTGGAAATCCTGATCCGAAATCAGGTTCAGAAACTGATCTTCGTAAATTCTCCAATGATTTTGAATCATACTCTGATTTCGGAGAACCTTTGTTTCCTAACAATTATGAACCAATCAACGACCTCAGCATCCATGACCCAATCTTTGATTTTGACTCTGAGGTTCCTGATCCTGAGATCAGTGATTCGAAATCATGTTCCACTGAGTTGGAATCATTTTGTTATGATCTGCAGGAATCAGAAATAGGAAGTGTCGAGAGTGTCCACATTCCAGAGTTTGAATCTTTCACTGACTCAGAGTTCCATGATCCTATAAGCACTCTCTAGGCATTTATATTTGATTTGTATGAGCATCATGAGGACTCTCTAGATGAACCTATCTTGGAATCATTTCTAGAAGACCCCTCACCACACCTAGATTTTAATAAAACCACACCTTCCATCACAGAGCTAGGTTTTCCAAAATCCGATCCCAACCCCAACCCACCACTGAAATCAATTTCTACTCTGAGTCACCTCCCGCTGATTCAGTTGCATATGATTCTCCTTCATCTTTCGATCAGAAATCGGACATTGATTAGACCGAGAATCACGTCTTATCCTTCTCTGATCCCACTAGTAGGGTTCCTACATCCTCCTCAGATCCATTATCTTTTGAGGACACCTACTCTGATCAGGCTAAATCAATATAGCCAAACCCTAAATTCTCATTTCCATATCTTCCTGAGCCACAAAGTATCTAGTGGGCTCCACACCTATTGATTCACCTCCATCAACCCACCAGACTGATTAGGTTTGGTCTGCATCATCAGCCTATTGATCTGAATAAGCACCTGGTTGGACCAACCAGGCTACTTATCAAGGTGCTTGTTCTACAAAATTCCTCTAATTTAACCACCCGTTCTCCTTGGCCACCTTTTGTTCGGCTGAAGGCATTGAATTGGCACTTAATGGGAGGCAACCTATCATTCCAAAAAAATCGAGACCCTTCTAATTATTCTTTTTGAGCTACACTCCTACTATAATTCTGGATTCAACTTTAGAACAGCCGACTCCACCTTTTGTACTCATATCAAAGGTTGAAATCATCTGCAAACAGTCATTCCGACCTGTTCACCCACCCTGTGACCTTGTTCTAATCTTTGAACCAAGCTGAATCTATACCCACCTAGTTTACAATGACATTGCAAAACATAGGCATGGGGTGGTGTTAAAGTGCAAATCAAATGGAAATTCAATTCTTTGAGGGGATCTCATAATATATATATAGTTAAAAAAAATGGAGAAAGGAGAGAAAATTTTGAGAATTAATTGAAAATCTTTCTTGAGGAGGAAAAGAGGAGGAAATTCAAAATGCAAAAAGGAGCGAAAATCAAGAAAAAAATGATATTCATAGCACTTGATTATGGGATTTACTTAAGTTCTAGACCTAATCAAAACAAAGACTAAGTCCTGAAATGCTAAAGACAAGGAGATTAGTAATAAGTGTTGATCTTAGGCCTCTTGGGTTTATTTTAGGGCTTAAACACTCACATATTCATTAAGATTCGGATTAGTCCTTAGGAGGTTGAGGAAAGTGCGAAGCTATTGTAGTAGGTCTAAGACTTAGGGATTATTTAGCTTTATTTCCTGCCTTCTTATTTGCGGGACTTGGTAACCTAAGCACCCAAAAACAACACACTAAGTTTGGTTCAGTGCACTTAATGAAGAAATAATGACAAAAGTGTTCTATTCGTAATGAAGAAATAATGCCAAAAGCGTTCTATTCTAAAAAAACTATCTCAAAAATCTAGCTTTGGAGCAGCTTGAAGACACAAGTTGATTGGACGAGTTCCTGACACGGATAGGTGGGAAATTCCCCTCGAAGATGTGTAATAACATATCATCTTCTCGGTGCTTGTGTCCTAAGATATCTAAATATCCTACCGAGGGTAGGTAAGCACCTTGCGCTGGTTCAAGTTCCATAGACGGGATTATCCTGAAATGTTGATTGCTAGGGCCTGAATTTAGCTATAGAACACCATGGACAGCACTATCTCGAAGTGTCGAAAGCCAGGTGTTAATGGGGCGAAGTCGATTTTAAAAAGATGTTCGTTGTAGTATAAATGAAATCACCGCAAAAATAAATAAGAATTTATTACTCGAAAAACCTAAGTATCCGAGGTCGAACATAGGGAGCAAATTGGTATTTAAAAACTAGAATCACAACTTTCAATTTTATAAAATGCAATGACCAATCCAATCAAAGTTGTAAAGTAAAAATGAGGTCAATGTATAGAGAAGCTAAAAAAACTGGACGTCTGATGTAAAATCAGACGTCTTAAGTCTTTGCTGCTATAGTGCTTTCTCTATTCTTTTTCTTCTTTCTTCCTTTATTGATTTCTGACTTTGCCTTATGATTTTCTCTCTTCTTCTGCCTTCTTCTTTCTTCTTTTTATTCTCTTGTGTCCTTAGCTTTCCTCTGCCCTTATCCTCTGCTTGGCCGCACCTTCTCCTTCCTTCTTCTTTTTCAGCCTCCTCGTCTTCTGCACTTGGCTTTTCCTCAGCTTTGGCCTCCTTGTCTTTTGCCTTTGCCTTCAAGTCTTCCTTCTTTCTTCAACCTCTGCTTCTACGGCTAAGTCCTTCCTTCTCCTTCCTCCCTTAGTTGCTCTTGCCTTCTCTTCTTTTCTTCAGCCTCTAAGCTTTGGTCTTTGCTTTTCCTTCTTGGCTTCCTTAGCTTCCCTGTGGCTGCACCTTCAGTCTCCTCATCCTTCTTCCTTGCGCAAGCACACGAGAGCAAAACCTACCACTACCCTCCCCTACGTCTCTCTCTCTATTTTGTTCTTAAGTTTGCTCTCCCAAAGCAGGGTAATCGAGTCAGGTTTCGAGTGCCCGGGTCCAGGCGCACCGGCGTGGGTGGTGTGCGAGGAGTGCAGGGTATACGGAATGGGTACCAGGTCTGCATGGGTGTGTGTCGCGGACGAGGCGGGGACGTACGTGGGTGAGGGACCTCACCCCGTGTATTGGAGGCGAAGAGCTAGAAACACAAATTCAATAAATACCACTCACCTGCGCTGAGCGTTTCCGAGGTGGAACTACAGTATCCCACTCGCTTCTTTGCTCCCACAGGGAAGACACCCGACCAATTGAGGCAGTTGCAGTTGCGGACGCTTCTGATTGCCAAGTGTGGAAGGTTCGCAGGAGGGTTTCGCGTACCTGGGGCATCTCAGCATGGAGTGGAACAACCTAGAGCATGCAAGCAAGGTCCTTCACACCTTCGCTAATGGTAGCAGAGGTGCGAACCTGAAATGCATGCACGCGGCCTTGCGACCCTGTCAAACAACTTAGGAAGCTTCGCTGTGTCAAGGCGAAGGTGAGACAGGGGTTGGTTGGCTGCGGGACGGCCTAGGCGTGCGTGCCTAGGTCGCTCTGTGGCCGTGAAGGTGTGTGTGTCGGGTGAGGGTGTAGGGCGTGTGTGGCGGTTGGTGAAGGAGCGGAGGATGATCAGTGAGTGATAGTGAAGGTGATGAAGTAGGTGGCGAGGCTTGGTGGAGTGGGGGAGTGAAGGATTCGCCTTGCTAGTGGTCAGCTAGAGATGAGGGAGACGGAGGTGGACAGTGCCTATCGAGGGGTGTTTTACGAAATTAAATGACGGAAAATGAAGAGTAGAAGGAGAGGAACTTATCTGCATGTATTTGAATGAAGGGGAGGTAGAGGGGACGAGCGATGCATTTTTGTTGTCGTTGGGGAAGAAGGCCCTGAGGTGAGGATGAGGCGACGAGGAAGGGGTCGGAGAGGCCCACGCGGGTACGACGCAACGTGGAAGAGCGAGACGAAGATAACTCTGCCACTGGTATGGCAGCAGAGCAACGAGAGGAGGGAGGAGGGATCGCCGAAGCTTGCGGGTAGTTGGCCGGAGATGAGGAAGGAAGAAATTAGGGGTGTATCTCAGGCCAATTCAAGCTTTAGATGGCTGGGAGGACCTGGGGCATCTTTTATTGGCATTGGCGGAGGGCCATGTGCTTGGAAGGCAAGCTTCCAAGCATGGCAACTTCACCGGAGTAGGAAATCCGTGAGATACCCATATCTCTCGAGCATTCACATGAGAGATTGGGTGCAAATTGAATCCTGGGATCATGTTCAGACGGTCGAGAATTCCTTAGAGAATCTTCCTTCCAAATCTGGGAGGAGATCTCTGAGGATTTGGGGAGAAATCCTCCTCAACTCCTCATCGGAGTAGGATTCCTCCGCTATAATGGTGGAGGGACCTGAATGCAAAGAGTGGCGAGGAAGATAGGGGGTCTGTGCAAGGGTTTTCAAAAGTTATGGGTCAGAATGTAATTGGGTGGACTATTTTGCAAAGTAGGTCAAGATGACCTTCCCTTAGGCCCAAATTTTGGTACAAATCTAATTTTGTTCTAAGGAATCCAATGGTGAGTTAGATTTTAGGTTTGACCACGTTTGATTAGACATTTTGCACAAAAATCCAAATTAGGTCAAATACTGAGCTAGAACCCCTATCTAGGTCAAAATAGGTTTCAAAAGCCAAATTGAAGGTTTTAAACCCTAGGGGATATTTTTCCATGAATTTTGGAGGGTTTAGTTGATTTTTATCCTGACCAGAACCTCGTGAAATTAAGTGGGTTTGTTTTAGGGTTAGAGAATATCATTTAATTCTTAAATCTCACAATAACCCTTTTCTGACTGAACCATCCCACTTTTCCTCTTATTATGTCTAATTGACCTATGTTTAGCCCTTGAGAAATCCCGTTGATGTACTGCAATGGTAAAATTGCAGTTTTATCCTTTAGTTCATGTTTTCTTCCCAGAAGAATAATCCCTTGAATTAGGCCTTCCTTTAGGTTATGTAAGAGCTTTTGTTTACTTTCTCAGGTCAAAATGAGCTAGTTATGGCTCATGATGAGGTTCTCATCACCTGGGTTTTGGGGGTTGCCATGGGCGATGCCATCTTGAAGCATCAAAAGCTAGGGACCCTTCGAGGATTGATGGTGGGGACAAGGAATCTGATATAGATCATGTTTAGGGTCAATCTGAGGTTACATTTGAGGTTACATAAAACGAAAAAAGAGAAAACTCTCCAAATGAAAAATATTTATCTATCTCTTTCTCATAAAAATGCACTAGCAAACTAAACCTAGACTCAATACGTCTAACACACAGGTGCTTTAACCGCTGGGTTCAATGAGCCTCTACATAATTTTTGTGGGCCTTAGAAACCATCACGGCAGACTCAGGCTGAAGTTGGTCAGGTCTGGATCTTGGCTGGTACTTGAGTACCTCTAGGCTTATTGTTGGCATTTTGATGTGATATCTAGGAAGGCACAAATCAGGCATCTGAGCATAAAAGCATGGTCTAGAGATCTAGTTCTTTCCATAAAATTTTGCTAAGGACTAGCAAAAGTTAAGCATGGGGGTATGATGGTAACACAATCACTAGCCATAACTGGCTTTAATTAGTCAGAATTAAGAGACAAATGCTCCTACATAATCGCCTAAAAATCATAATTCCATGCAAATCTATTTTGAGAAGAAAACATTAAATTAGGGTTAATTATGCAGTTTTAACATTACATTATGAATGCAGATTAAGCACAAGATCTCCCAAGGGTTATTAAAGGTCAAATGAGCTTTAAAGTCCAATGAGTGGGTTCACATAGAAATAAGGTTTCATGCATTTCGAGAACCAAATCAAAACATAAAACCCTATTTTCAAACCCGCTTGAATTGAAGAGGTTCTGGTTAGGATAAAATTCATCTGAACCTCCTAAAATTCATATAAAAATATTTTAAGAGGTTTGGTATCCTTGGTTTGACCATCTGAACCCATGTTGACCTTGAACAGAGTCATAGATGGGATTTTACCCTAATTTGGGCTTCTGTCCAAATTATCTAGTAAAGCTTGATCAAAACTAAAATCCTACTTCACCATTAAATTCCTTGGGTCCAAATTAGGTTTGTACCAAAATTTGGGCCCAATCAGAGTTCATCTTGACCTAGTTTGCATTTTAATCCATTAAATCTCTATTCGTCTCAATCAAGCCCCTAACTTTTGAAATTCCTTGTGTTTAACCCCCTAACTTTGCTGCACCTTCATGAAAGGGTCCCTTCCTCCATGAATGTGAACACAAAGTTCACCATCGACTTTGAGTGAAGATTTCTCACTCAATTCTTGCTCAAATCTCTCCAAAATTGGAGAAATTATTCCTGAATGGATTCTCTACAAGATGGGCTAGGTCTCAAGATCAACTATTGCCAAAAACTCACTGGTGAAGCTTGGAAATTCCAAGCTAGCAGGTCGACCTTGAAGCAAGAAGAACCTGCCTAAATCGACTCTTTGAGGGCTTGAAGAGGAGCTATATAAACTCCCCTACTTCCTAGAGTTCGATTCAGAACGATCTAGGCCCAAAACACCTCTTCCCTTCCTCCTCTGGTCATCTTCAAACTGCAACTTCGACGTACTCTGTCAATCTCCTTCCGGCCACTTAACCATCAAATTGGGTGGCCCAAAATCCTCCTTAAGGTCTTTCGCACCTGGTAAGCCAAAGCCAGGGCATCTACACCCATTCGTCGTGCCATTTCCTCCCACTAGAGATATCATTGTCCTCGGCTTCGGCCATCAAACCGGTGAGGAAATTCCTCTCCCTATTGTCTATAGTTAGGTCCCCCTTCTTACTCTCTGTCTCTAGTTAGGACTAAGACCTTTACAGCCCAAATTCCACTGCCATTTGACCCTCTCCCACTTCATCTTCTCCTCCTTTGGCCATGCCTCCAGCATGGTTGTCCCAATGCCTCAGACCACCAAACACCTCACCAACGCCTCCATAAGCTCCATCCCATCCTAGAGATCGAAAGCCCCAAGTTTATTTGAGCTTTTGACCTGATACCAACTGTAGATTCCCTACTTGGAGGGGGTGAGATCAGTGTGACGTAAAAAAATGCGGAATTGAAATATAAATAATCTCATAAATAAGCAATCACACAAGTACACAAGAATTTTTAGGTGGAAACCCAAACCGGGTGAAAACCACCAGCTAACCCTCTCGAGTTGGGATTTTCCGATCAACCAAGTTGATCAAAATCCACTAAACCGAATCACTTTAAATGAGGGTGATTCAACCTCGATACAACCACGCTACTTAAATGAGGGTAGCGTACCTCAACCCCTCCTCTCCACGAGAAGGATTTTGTCTCGCGAAGGAGATGGGAATTCGCAAAGCGAATACCCACCCAAATAACAAAGATAAAATAAACAAGTAATCCTATAGAGCCAACAAAGTAATTTTAAACCTAGCTTCTATAGGAATTAGGAAACTCCCCTTTGCAAGGAGTGCGTCGAGTTGATGACGCGGTGCGTGAGCCACGTGACGGCGCAACTTCGCTCTCGTGAACTACGGCGGGAGAGCGGGTGCGCGAAGCTTGATGCTCTCAAGATGAATGGAACTAGAGCTTGGAGAGCAAGGGCTTCTCTTGGACACAAAAGAGTGGAACCAAGTTGCTTAGGTGTGTCTTGTGTTTCTCTTGGTGTATGTTTGTGTTGAAAAGGTTCCCCTCTATTTATAGAGGCCTTAGGAAGGCTTTGGAAGGCTTAGGAAAGGTTCTATAGCCGTTGGGTGCAAAGCCCAAGAGAATCAGCCCGAAATCAGGAACAATCATTTCTCTGACAGGCTTATCAGACGTCTAATTCTGGCATCAGACGTCCGGAAGTTCACTTTAAGACGTCTGATTTCAAGGTCAGACGTCTGATTTTGGGCGGGTCTCTTCCTGACTTGAATCAGATCTAAACAGGGTTCTAGCGCAAGTCCATCAGACGACATATAGGACGTCTGGAAACCTACTTTTTCTGTGGGAATGGATTTCCAAATGTTGCAACGGCTGGAAAATCTCTGAGAAGAGATTTTGGGTCAGCCAAGGCAAAATGGTCAATTATCAGACGTCTGGAAAGTCCTAAGGACGTCTGATAAGGCTATAACGGTCATATCCTTGGTTGTTTGCTAAGCCAGCCAACGGTCCACTAATTGGACGTCTGGCAAAGTCATCAGACGTCTCCTAAGACGTCTGGTCTAAGGTCTGGACTTCCGATTTCATCAGAAAGAACTAACTATGTCCAGCCTAATAGTTATCAGACGTCTGAATCAACAGTCAGACGTTTTAAAATACTTTATCGGACGTCTGATTTGGGAATTAGACGTCTGGAGACTCTGTTTGAACCCTATATTGGTTTTCTAAGTATTCTACAGAAAACCTAAGTATCCTAGGGTTGTGCCGGTGTTCCTAGGACTACTGTTAGGGTACTTTGAGGCTCTTTAACAGAAATCTAAGTAACAAAAATAAAGAGCAACAGAAGAAACGAAAAAATACAAGGAGTACAAGAGAAGGAAATCTATCCTATTCTTCATCTCCTTCCTTCTTCAATCTATCGCTCCTCGCGAATCTCCTCTGTTTTCCATCAAGCTCCTCCAATCCGTCCTGGATGCGAGCTCGAACTCCGTCTAATCACGTATCCATTTGCGATTGACCTGAAATCTAGGACTCAAAGTGCAAATGTTAAATGACATGTGTTTTGTTATCATCAAAACAAATGATCGTGGTGCTCTAGCACCAACAATCTCCCCCTTTTTGATGATGACAAAATCATAAATAATAATGCAAAAAAAATCCTCCCCCTTTTTAACATTATCAAAAAGGTTTAATTGATTTTACATTTCCTATAACTCCCCCTTAAAACATTCTCTTCTATAAATTTCTTTTAACAAAGGTGATGTCCTCCCCCTTTTTTATAACAACAAGATAGCTATTATTTTTCTCCCCCTTTCTAAAGGAAATTTAGCTAACTTGCATCTCCCCCTTAAAAATTAGCTCATAAATTTTAACTCCCCCTATCTAAATGCTACTGATAAACAAAGATAGGGTCAAGAATTTTTGCCTCACCTACCATGGCCAATAAAATGGCCCGAATGGTGGTGGTGGATGCCACATTGGATGGGGCTCCCATCCGTAGCTTGGAGGCCTGGGCATTGGCGCCGGTCTCCAATCTGGCGGTCGACGTGCGGTGGGTCCATCGTTTGTTCGCCGTCTCGTCGGTCTTCTTATTCTCCTCCTTGGTCTACTCCTTGGT
This sequence comes from Thalassia testudinum, assembly GCA_037157565.1. Lineage (NCBI taxonomy): Eukaryota > Viridiplantae > Streptophyta > Magnoliopsida > Alismatales > Hydrocharitaceae > Thalassia > Thalassia testudinum. Next base: position 43,751,664 of record JAZHRO010000067.1, on the reverse strand, counting down.
TCTCCCAACTCGAGTTGACCAACCTTGAGCTTGTAGGTCCAGTCCTTTGTGTTGTAATTATCCCTGAACCCTACAAAACAAGATTCTAATTTTTTCTTCGATATCCAAGTGAGCTTGGATCCGGATCGGTTAACGGGTCTCCTTGACGGAGATCCTTTCTCAACCTTAGGGCTATAAAAATTATCTACTTTGTTGATTAATTTGTTAGAATTTTCCCTAAGACATGCGATTTCTTTTTCTATTGTTTGCATCTTAGTCTTTAAATCATAGATTTCTAACTTTAGACTATCATTTTCCTTAATCAATTTATTATTTTCATTGATGAGGTTATGATTTTCTAATAATAGGTTATCATTTTTAGGACTAGCTTCTATGTCCTTAAGTTATTTTTCTAACCTATCATTTTCATTTTTAAGAAAACTAAGGTTCTTTTTAATGCTATTATTTTCTCTTTTTAGTGATTTACTAACTTCAAAAAGTTCATTAAAAGCTTCTTGTAGATCGAGATTTACCTCGTTGTCTGAGTCGCTTCCGCTTTCGCTGTCGCTTCCTCTGGCCATGAAACCAAAGCAAGCGGTTTCTTCTTTTTCTTCTTCTTCTTCCGAGCTCGTCTCCTCATGAGTGCCTTCCAACCTCGTCCATATCTCGTGGACGGTGGTGCACTCTTGGATTCGTTCGAATTCCTTTGGACTCAACGCGCAATACAAGGCTTTCATTGCCTTTGCGTTGAGGTTGAGATTCCGAACCTGATCTTCTGAGTAACCTCTTGCGGGTTTCTTGGGAATCAAAAATGCGGATTCGCATTTTTCCCACACCCGGAAGTCGTAGGCCTGCAACCACATAGTCATACGATTTTTCCAATAAACGAAATCTATACCTGCAAAGTATGGTGGTCGCGAGGTATCATGTCCTTCGGTGCACACGAATGCTTTTCCCTCCATATCTAGATTCTCGCCAGTTTGTAACGCCGATAACACGAGATCTGCTCTGATACCAACTGTAGATTCCCTACTTGGAGGGGGTGAGATCAGTGTGACGTAAAAAAATGAGGAATTGAAATATAAATAATCTCACAAATAAGCAATCACACAAGTACACAAGAATTTTTAGGTGGAAACCCAAACCGGGTGAAAACCACCAGCTAACCCTCTCGAGTTAGGATTTTCCGATCAACCAAGTTGATCAAAATCCACTAAACCGAATCACTTTAAACGAGGGTGATTCAACCTCGATACAACCACGCTACTTAAACGAGGGTAGCGTACCTCAACCCCTCCTCTCCATGAGAAGGATTTTGTCTCGCGAAGGAGACGGGAATTCGCAAAGCGAATACCCAACCAAATAACAAAGATAAAATAAACAAGTAATCCTATAGAGCCAACAAAGTAATTTTAAACCTAGCTTCTATAGGAATTAGGAAACTCCCCTTTTCAAGGAGTGCGTCGAGTTGATGACGCGGTGCGTGAGCCATGTGACGGCGCAACTTCGCTCTCGTGAACTATGGTGGGAGAGTGGGTGCGCGAAGCTTGATGCTCTCAAGATGAATGGAACTAGAGCTTGGAGAGCAAGGGCTTCTCTTGGACACAAAAGAGTGGAACCAAGTTGCTTAGGTGTGTCTTGTGTTTCTCTTGGTGTATGTTTGTGTTGAAAAGGTTCCCCTCTATTTATAGAGGCCTTAGGAAGGCTTTGGAAGGCATAGGAAAGGTTCTATAGCCGTTGGGTGCAAAGCCCAAGAGAATCAGCCTGAAATCAGGAACAATCATTTCTCTGACAGGCTTATAAGACGTCTAATTCTGGCATCAGACGTCTGGAAGTTCACTTTAAGACGTCTGATTTCAAGGTCACACGTCTGATTTTGGGCGGGTCTCTTCCTGACTTGAATCAGATCTAAACAGGGTTCTAGCGCAAGTCCATTAGATGACATATAGGACGTCTGGAAACCTACTTTTTCTGTGGGAATGGATTTCCAAACGTTGCAACGGCTGGAAAATCTCTGAGAAGAGATTTTGGGTCAGCCGAGGCAAAACGGTCAATTATCAGACGTCTGGAAAGTCCTAAGGACGTCTGATAAGGCTATAACGGTCATATCCTTGGTTGTTTGCTAAGCCAGCCAACGGTCCACTAATTGGACGTCTGGCAAAGTCATCAGACGTCTCCTAAGACGTCTAGTCTAAGGTCTGGACGTTTGATTTTATCAGAAAGAACTAACTATGTCCAGCCTAATAGTTATCAGACGTCTGAATCAACAGTCAGACGTCTTAAAATACTTTATCAGACGTCTGATTTGGGAATTAGACGTCTGGAGACTCTGTTTGAACCCTATATTGGTTTTCTAAGTATTCTACAGAAAACCTAAGTATCCTAGGGTTGTGCCGGTGTTCCTAGGACTACTGTTAGGGTACCTTGAGGCTCTTTAACAGAAATCTAAGTAACAAAAATAAAGAGCAACAGAAGAAACGAAAAAATACAAGGAGTACAAGAGAAGGAAATCTATCCTATTCTTCATCTCCTTCCTTCTTCAATCTATCGCTCCTCGCGAATATCCTCTGTTTTCCATCGAGCTCCTGCAATCCGTCCTGGATGCGAGCTTGAACTCCGTCTAATCACGTATCCATTTGCGATTGACCTGAAATCTAGGACTCAAAGTGCAAATGTTAAATGACACGTGTTTTGTTATCATCAAAACAAATGATCGTGGTGCTCTAGCACCAACAGAGACCACCATCGAACGACCCAACCTCCCACCATCTTCTATGATGTCGTTTGATCACCATACACTTCCAATCACCAAACCGAGACCACCACTGAACTTCAAACACTCCGAAAATGCTAATGAGCCATCTAATCGGGGCTTGAGGCCTATGCTTCTGGTTTTAGGTTCTCGCCACTGTTCTTGCCATCACTGTTGTCGTACGCCATCACTTGTGGACCACTGACCTCTTCCACCTTCAGGTGCTATGGAACACTACACAACTTCAGCTACATCTCCAATTGAAGGAAGATGCCTTACAGTAGCTACAATCGACGAGTGAAGAATCCACTACAGCACGCAAAGCCTCACGAAGGAAGAGAAGGACTTTAGTCCCATCTGAGAAAGGCAGCAGCACGCGAAGGCATATAAAGTGATTTCATGCCTTTACCCAATCACCTTCGAATGCACGGGGGTGAGGTCCGCATACACACCCATATGCATGCATGCTCACGTGCCCTCACCCGTGCTTATGCCTCGCGGGTTTGGGTGGTGGATCCGATTACCTGGTTAATCGGGTCTGGCTTGGTTCTGAGAGAGAAGAAAGCTAAGGAGGGGGAGGTTTTATTGCCTTAGGATTTGTGCTATCCTCTCTCAGTAGTTAGCCTGTGAGACCCTTATGTCTCTTCTATGGTGCTTCGCCTTAATTCTCTGAGGCCTTGAGTTAAGGCATCTAAGCCTTAGTTCTGACCTCTAACTTTGGTGCTTTCTTGGTTCTGATATTGATAAGGATAATTGATTGAGGATACTGTTCGTATATTTGAGTTCAATTGAGTTATGAGATATTGATGGGAACACCATCATAAGCCCTAACTAGCTGATTTTGACCTAGAAAAGAGAATAAAAGCTCCTACATAACTTAGAGAAGGGCCTAACTTAGAGAATAACTGTTCTGAGAAAGAAATAAGAAACAAAGGATAAAACTGTAATTTTACCATTATAGTACATCAACAGGATTTCTCAGGGTCTAAACATAGGTCAAATGGTTTGAATAAGATAAAAAGTGAGTTGGTTCAATCAGAAATGAGTTCATGTGCAATCTAAGAATTAAATGACTTCTTGTAACCCTAAAACAGACTTACTTAATTCAACAAGGTTCTAGTCAGGATAAAAATTAACTAAACCCTCTAAAATTCATGGAAAAATATCCTCTAGGGTTTAGAATCTTCAAATTTCCCTTTGGAACCTATTTTGACCTAAATAGGGGTCTTAGCTAATTATTTACCCCAGATTGGGTTTTTATGTAATCCAACTTCACCGTTGGATTCCTTAGATCCAAATTAGGTTTGTACCAAAATTTGGACCTAAGGGGAGGTCACCTTGACCTACTTTGCAAAATAGTCCACCCAATTACATTTTAACCCTTAGCTTTTGAAAATCATTGCGCAGATCCCCCTATCTTCCTCGCTACTCTTTACAGCGGAGGAGTTCTACTCCGGTGAGGATTCGAGGGGGATTTCTCCCTAATTCCTCAGAGATCCCCTCTCAGATTTGAAAGGGAGATTCTCTGAGGAATTCCCTACCATCTGAATGCAATCCCAAGCCTTGATTCACACCGAATCTCTCGTGCGAACGCTCAAGAGAATTGGATCTCTTGCATAGTCCTACTCCGGCAATGATTCTTGCACTTGGAAACTTATCTTCCAAGCACAAGAGCCTCTGCTAGATGCTATAAAAGGCCCCCTTGTCCCTTCTGCTCAAATTTAGCTTGGCTTGGCCGAAGAAAACACTCCAATTTCTTCCCTTCACCTCTGGCCAAAGCGTCTAGTGAGCTCCTCCTCCTCCTCCTCCTTCTTCTCGTTGCTCTGCCACAATACCAGTGGCAGAGCTATCTTCACCTCCTTCCTCTGCATCGCATCATACCTACGCACGCGCCAAAAGCCTCTTCGTCGTTGCCGTTCTCCCTCCACTGGAACTTTCTTCTCTGGCGGTGGTAGGTACGTGCCAGCCGACCTCCTGTCCCCCTTTGTCCCTTAAGTAGGTTAGATCTCTTCCACTCTCTCCTCTCTTCATTTCCCCCTTCTTTATTTCTACTTTCGACCCCTCGACACCGCAGACCACCACCATCTTCCTTAACTACGGCCGACCACCAGTGAAGGCGCATCCATCGCTCCACTCATCCACACGCCTTGCCAAACCCCTCATAACCTCCTCCATCATACACTGATCATCATCAGCCCATTCGCTGACTGCCACATGCACCCTACACTCACCTCGAACACACGCACTTTCACGGCCACAATTCGACCTAGGCACGCACGCCTAGGCCATTTTGCACCACGCCACCCACTACATCACCTTCGTCGTGACACGGCAAAGCTACCCAAGTGTTTTGACAGGGTCGCAAGGCTATATTAGTGATTTGCAGGTTCACCCCCTTTCAGCCATTTTAGCACGAGCAAAGCTTGCTCCCAAGCTCACTCCAGGTTGCATTGCTCCAGGCAGTAGAGTTCCAGGTGCACGGAAACATTCCACAACCCTTTCACACCCAGCAATCGAAGCCCACACCGATCGCAGGTGTAGCAATTGGGCAAGCATTCCTCCTATGGGCACACGAAGAAGCGGGTGGGACTTTACTCCCACCCCGGAAACGTTGGGTGCAGGTGAGTGGTTTATATTGTTTTTGTGCTTTTACCTTGTCACCTCAGATCACGGGTAAGGTCCCCTCGCTCGCTCACCCGCCTCGTTCGCAACCCACGCTCCATGGACCTGGCCTGCATGACCCATTTACCCAGCACTCCTCGTGCACCACCCACACTGGTGCGCCTGGATCTAGGTGCGCTTGTCCGACCCAGATACCCGATTAGCTAGCTCTGAGAGAGTGAACCTAAGAGAGAAAAGAGAGAGAGCGTACACGGGGGAGGGTAAGGGTAGGTTTTGCACTCGTGTGTGCAGGGGAAGGAAGAAGGGAGCGGAAGCTGCAGCTGTAGAGGAGCTAAGGAGGAAAAGCAAAGGGCCAAAGCTGAGGAAGCTGAGGAAGAAAAGAAAGGGCATGTAGCAGAGTGGGTGCAGTTGAAGAAAAGGCAAAGGCAAAGCTGAAGGAAAGAAATCAAGAAAGAAGAGAAGGAAAAAGAAGGAATAAGAAAAAAGGATAAATCAAGGAAGAAGAGAAGTCAGAAAAGAAGAAGGCCAAAGTCAGAGAGGAAAAGAAAGAGAAGCTAAGGCAAGCACGCAGAGGAAAAGAAGAAAAAGAAGAAAGCGGAAAGCTAAGGAAAGAAGAAAAGGAAGAAGAAGGAAGCGCAAGAAGCTAAAGACAGAGAAAGTCAAAGAAAGAAAGAGAAAGAAGAGAAGCTAAGAAGGAGAAGGCAGAGAAGGAAAGAAGAACCAAAGAAAGGAAGAAGAGAAAGAGAAGAACAAACCAAATGAAGAGTCAAATATTTTTACATTTGATTCAATCTCTCTTTTATTGCTACATTTTAGTATTCATAAACTCCTGCATTATATTTTGAATTAGATTTTGAGTAGATTTAAGCGTTCAAATTACATCTATTGAGATTAGTGAATAAATTCTATTTGCTCCCTGTATTCGACCTTGGACTTAACAATTCAAGTAATAAAAAATTCTTATTTGTTTACAAGGCAATTTCACTTATACTGCAATGCAACATCATTTATCTTTTAAACACCGATTTCACTGTGTAAACATTTTGGCATCGTTGTCGAGGAGCAACGTGCAATTTATCAGTCTCTGCATTAATTTTTATTATATTTGAACACTAACTTGCCCTATTTGTTTTTCTGTGATTTTGCAAGGTATTTCACGAGGATTTCGTCCGTGAAAATCAACCACTCCAGGGTAGGTAAATTCTCTTTTCTTCCCTAATCCACCTCCTAATCCTGGGAAGACAAAAGGAAGTAATCAATTAGGAATCAATTGCCTTCTTTCTATAGTAATTACCATCTTTAAGGCAAAGTTTCCTGATTTCGCAAAATTTTTTTCAAAACTTGTTGAAGTTGAAGCAATTCTTAGAGATCCTATCCCATAAATTCCTGTGCCTATTAGGGATCACACTTAATTTCTGAATCTCTGCAGACTACACACTTCTTGTTTGAAGTCCAAAGAGACTTTTTTATCAAAAACAAAGAGAATTGGAAATAGAACCAAATTAGGGTTTCTACAGTAGGGTTTTGGAGTGCTAGTTCACACATGCTTGCATAAAAAGAAACAAACCCACCCACATCAGTGTGCTACCCAAGCCCTTGATTGAAAAGATCTAAGTAAGACAAACCCTAAAATTGAGCTCTAAAATCACTTGAAGCTTAAAAACATTGGACCTAATAACCTGGGAGTCAAATCAAGGTGATTTCTAGGTCTTGACCTAGAATCATTCTACCATCTTTAGGGCAGGTCAGGTGAAGTTGACCCCTTGGGTCAACCAACCTCCAAATTAGGTCACAACACCAAAACATCTAAAGTTCAAGTGAAAACCCTAAAGCACCTTCAATCTAAAAGTGGTAGACTTAAGAGGTCAAGGTCCTCATTCTGGTCTACCTGGAATATTTGTGACAAGAGAGGTTAGGTGAGGGAAACCCTATAACCTGTGGGGACAATCTACCGTGTAAGGGTCTTTGCGGGACTCTCCCTCTCTGGCTGCCCAGGTAATTCTCAGGTGGATGACTTTTCGATCTAGGGGTATCATCTGCCCCGAACCTCCATAGTCATCCAAGCATCTTTGGGTGTCTTGATTGGGTCAAAAACATATCCAGTCCCTCATCCCCTCTCTTTAGAGCACACACATAAATTTTCAGTGGGACTCTCTATTTAGATCTATTCACTTCACAACTTGCTTAATCCAAACTCTGATTCTACATCTTGATCCCACCACCTGATCCAAATATGCAGCCAAATTACTTAGGACCACCATTTAAGAAACCTGAATCACAGAGATCCATGAGAGATAAGATGATTGAGGATGCCCTTGAATTCTATGAAATTGAATATAAACCCTCAACACCAATAGCAGACATTCAGGTTAATGTACCAAGAACCACAACCTTCATCATAAACTGTGCCCAAGTTTTATTGACAAAAGCCACAAACGAATCAACCCGAGACATTCTCATAACAAGATACATTGAGATAGAAAAGTTACACAATTTTGAATACCTCCAATGCATGACTAATCTTGTACTTTAGGAACAACACCATGATGATCTTGAAAAATGGGAAGAGATAATGAGATTGTTGAAACAAATTATCGATCAAAAATACCCGTACATGCCCTAGACAGATGATGAACCATCTTGGAACAATATCGAGGATCATTCCGATCTCGGGTTTGAGGCACAGAGTCGTTATGGATTCCCATCCCAGATGGAGTACAATGTGCCTAATAATGAAGAAGGTTGGGAAGTTCCAATTGTAGGAGAACACAATATAGAGCCAACCCTAGAAACCGGATCACCAAGCATAGAATTCCAAAACTCCTACAATGATGAGATTAGCACTGAACCTCTCGAGGGTGTAAATCCCGCCCCTTATTCTAATAAGGTGACCCTCGGAGGTTATTCAGACCTAGATTCTAGTGACTTGACCCACATCCTAAGACTAGAATCTGGATCGGAAACATATTGGGAAGATTACGAGGCCCTGTATGAAGAGGATCAAATTTTCAATAAAGAATATGATTTTGGGCCTCTATTTGATGAATATTCCTCTCCAACATCCTCAAAGAATCAGATCAATTTTTCAAAAATCACGCCAATTTATGATACAGAAATCGAGGAGTTGGACGAGTGGGGTGTTGATTGGGTCTTTCCCACAAACCTAGATCTCGAGCCTAGACCAAATAAGAACACCTTTCTAAGCTCAGAATTCACATATAGGCTAGACCCCAATCAGGCTGCTGAATCCACATCATGTGATTTATTCTATCGTGGAACTCATGATCTCGAATCTCATTCAGAACTTGATTTTCGCAATATCTCCGATGATTTCGAATCTAACCATGATTACGGAGAAAATCTACTTCCTGAATACAATAAACCAATCTATGACCTCAGCTCACATGATTCATTCTCTGACTCTAACTCTGAGGTCTTGGTTCCCGAGATCACTGATTTGAGTTCAGGTTCCAGTGACATGGAATCATTTATTTTCGATCCTCAGGAATCAAAACCAGAAAATGCCGAGAGTGACAGCAACCCAGAATTCGAATCTTTTCTCGATTCAGATTTCCAGTATCCTATCGACACTCTTCAGGCATTCACTTTTGACTTTGAAAGCTGCTATGAGGACTCTCTACATGAAACCACCTGTCACTTCTTTCTAGAAGAGCCCTCATGCACAATTCTCATTGAAGCCACCTCTTCTACACATACAGAACCCATTAAAACCTGTTTTCAACCCTAACCCGCAACTAGACTCAATTTCTATTCTGATTTCCCTCTCACTGAGCTGATTGTAGATAATTCAACTCCACACATATACCGGGTATCAAACATTGATCAGACTGAAAAACATGCTCCATCATTCTCTGATCACCACTGTAAGGTTTTTGCCTCATTCACTGATTACTTCAAGGATCCCTACTCTGACCGGGTTGATTCGACTCAGCCAAACCCCGAATTTACACTTCCACATCCATCCGAGCTGCATAGAATATGGTGGGTTCCACATCTCTTGATTTACATCTATCAACCCACCAGATTAATAGGGTTTAGGCTGCATCATCAGCCTGTTGATCTTAACAAGAACCTAGTTGGACCAACCAGGCTCTTAATCAAGGTGTTTGTTCTACAAAACTCTACTGATTTGACCACTCCCTCTCCATACCATTTCTCGCTCGGCTGAAGGCGTTGAATTTAGCGCTTAACGGGAGGCAACCCATCATTCCAAAAACCTGAGATCCATCTGATTATCCGTTTGTACTCCACGTCTACTGCACCTTGAGTTCAACCTTAGACCAGTCGATCCCACCTCTGGTACACGTACCAGAGCTCGAAATCGTCTGCATTAGCCATTTCTCGACCCATTCGCCCACCCGATGTATCCTGTTCTAAGTCCTTGGACCTAATATTATTTCATACCCTCCGTTTACAATGAGGACATTGCAAAACTTAGGCATGAGGGGTGGTAAAGTGCAAACATACAAAACCAGGAAAAGTCAGAAGGATTCTCACAAAAAATTACATATGTCAAAAATACCAAAAAAATGGAAAATTGTGAAAAAGAACAAAAAAATTGGAGGAGGGGAGAGAAAATTTTAAAGTCACATAAGCATGAGGAGGAAAAGAGAAAAATGACAAAAAAAGAGCACAAAATTAAAAAGAAAAAGAATAGTCATTAGTAAGAAATTAAGAGATTAACCAAAGTTCTGGACCACATCAAGAAAAAAGAGAAAAATATAAAAAAAAGTGCCAATGAGACACAAAAAGAGATTAGTAGGAACGCTGCACTTAGGCCTTTTGGGCTAGACTCTTAGGCATAAAAATTCAAGTATTTGCTAAGATCTGGATAATCCTCAAGAGGTTGGGGAAAATGTGAAGCTTAAGTGTTAGGTCTAAGGCTTAGGGAGTATTCAGCCTCGCTAACTGACCTTTGGTTTGAGGGACTTGGTAACCTAAGCACCCCAATCCACACACAGTCTGGTTCAGTGTGCATAACTATCAAAATCACGTAAAAGCGTTTAAATATTCTGAAAAAAGATTGCCTACATTAGGAGTGGCCGATCAACACAAGTTGATTTGGACGAGTTCCCAGCGTAGAGAGGTGGGAAATTCCCCTCGAAGATGTGTAACAACATCGTCCTCGGTGCTTGCCTCCTAGGATATTTACATATCCTACCGAGGGCATGTAAGCACTCTGATGGTTCAGATACCATGGGTGGCATTATCACGAAATGTCGATTACCAGGGTCTGGATTTGGCTACGGAACGCCATGGGCGGGATTATCTCAAAATCTCGAAAGCCAGGGTTCTGGGGGTTTCCATGGGTGGTGCTATCATGAAGCATCGATTGCCAAGGACCTTTGAGATTTAATGATAGGGACAAGGAATTTGATACAGACCATGTTGAGAAGCCAATCCGAAGCTAGAAATAAAAATAAAAGAGAGAGAAAACTCTCTAAACAAATAAATCCTCTGTCTCTCTCTTACAAAAATGCACTGCAAATTAAACCAAGGCTAAAATATGTCTTAAGCATGGGTGCTTTAACCATGGAGTTCAACGAACCCTAGGATAGTTCCTGCGAGCCTTAAAAACCTTCGCGGAGGATCGAGGCTAGAGCTGGTCACATTTGGATCTTGGTTGGTACTTGAGTACCTCTAGGCCTACTGTCATCATTCTAAACTAATCACAAAGAAAAAGAAAAAGCACTTATCATAACTAATGAAAGAAACTCATGGTCTAGAACAGACATTAAAACCTTGAAATTTTGCTAAGGGACTAGCGAAAGCTAGGCATGGGGGTATGATGGGAACACCATCATGAGCCCTAACTAGCTCATTGTGACCTAGAAAAGAGAATAAAAGCTCCTACATAACCTAGAGAAGGGCCTAACTCAGAGAATAACTGTTCTGAGAAAGAAAGAAGAAACAAAGGGTAAAACTGTAATTTTAGCATTATAGTACATCAACGGGATTTATCAGGGTCTAAACATAGGTCAAATGATTTGAAGAAGATAAAAAGTGAGTTGGTTCAATCAGAAATAGGTTCATGTGCAATCTAAGAATTAAATAACTTCTTGTAACCCTAAAACAGACTTACTTAATTCAACAAGGTTTTGGTCAGGATAAAAATTAACTAAACCCTCTAAAATTCATGGAAAAATATCCTCTAGGGTTTAGAATCTTCAAATTGTCCTTTGGAACCTATTTTGACCTAAATAGGGGTCTTAGCTAATTATTTACCCCAGATTGGGTTTTTATGTAAAATGTTTAGTCAAACGTAGTCAAAACTAAAATCCAACTTCACTGTTAGATTCCTTAGATCCAAATTAGGTTTTTACCAAAATTTGGACCTAAGGGGAGGTCACCTTGACCTACTTTGCAAAATAGTCCACCCAATTACATTTTAACCCTTAGCTTTTGAAAATCATTACGCAGATCCCCCTATCTTCCTCGCCACTCTTTGCAATTAGGTCCCTCCACCATTATAGCGGAGGAGTCCTACTCCGGAGAGGATTCGAGGAGGATTTCTCCCTGATTCCTCAGAGATCCCCTCTTAGATTTGAAAGGGAGATTCTCTGATGAATTCCCTACCATCTGAACGCAATCCTAAGCCTTGATTCGCACCCAGTCTCTCGTGCGAACGTTCGAGAGATTTGGGTCTCTCATACAGTCCTACTCTGATGAGGATTCTTGTGCTTGGAAGCTTGTCTTCCAAGCACAAGAGCCTCTGCCAGATGCTATAAAAGGCCCCCTATCCCTGCCACTCAAATTTAGCTTGGCTTGGCTGGAGAAAACCCTCCAATTTCTTCCCTTCTCCTCCGACCAAAGCATGCAGCGAGCTCCGACGACTCCTCCTTCTTATTCTCATCGCTCTGCCACAATACCAGTGGCAGAGTTGTCTTCACCTCCTTCCTCCGCGTCGCACCATACCTGCACACGTGCCAAAAGCCTCTTCATCGATGCCGTTCTCCCTCCACTGGAACTTTCTTCTCCTGCGGCGGTAGGTATGTGCCAGCCACTCTCCGGTCCCCCTTCATCCCTTAAGTAGGTTAGATCTCTTCCCCTCTCTCCTCTCTTCATTTCCCCCTTCTTTATTTCTACTTTTGACCCCTCGACACTGCAGACCACCACCATCTTCCTCATCTTCGGCCGACCACCGGCGAAGGCGCATCCATCGCTCCACGCATCCACACGCCTCGCCAAACCCTTCATAACCTCTGCCATCATCCACTGATCATCATCCACCCATTCACTGACCGCCACACGCACCCTACACTCACCCCGAACACACGCACTTTCATGGCCACAGTTCGACCTAGGCACGCACGCCTAGGCCGTTCTGTGCCACGCCACCCACTGCATCACCTTCGCCGTGACACGGCGAAGCTACCTAAGTGTTTTGACAGGGTTGCGAGGCTGTATTAGTGATTTGTAGGTTCACCCCCTTTCTGCCATTAGAGCACGAGCAAAGCTAGCTCGCATGCTTACTCCAAGTTGCGTTGCTCCAAGCAGTAGAGTTCTAGGTGTGCGGAAACATTCCACGACCCTTTTGCACCTGGCAATCGAAGCCCACACCGACCGCAGCTGCAGCAATTGGGCATGCGTTCCTCCTACGGGCGCACGAAGAAGTGGGTGGGACTTTAGTCCCATCTCGGAAACATTGGGCGTAGGTGAGTGGTTTATATTATTTTTGTGTTTTTACCTTGTCGCCTCAGATCACGGGGTGAGGTCCCCTCGCCCGCTCACCCGCCTCGTCCGCGACCCATGCTCCGCGGACCTGGCCTGCCTGACCCGATTACCCAGCACTCCTCGCACACCACCCATGTCGATGCGCCTAGACCAAGGTGCGCTTGTCCGCCCAAATACCTGATTGGCTGGCTCTGAGAGAGTGAACCTAAGAGAGAAAAGAGAGAGAGCATACGTGGGGGAGGGTAAGGGTAGGTTTTGCACTCATGTGTGCAGGGAAATGAAGAAGGGAGAGGAAGCTGCAGCTGCAGAGGAGCTGAGGAGGAAAAGCAAACGGCTGAAGCTGAGGAAGCTAAGGAAGAAAAGAAAAGGCACTGTAGCAGAGAGGGTGTAGCTGAAGAAAAAGCAAAGGCAAAGTTGAAGGAAAGAAATCAAGAAAGAAGAGAAGGAAAAAGAAGGAATAAGAAGGAAGGAGAAATCAAGGAAGAAGAGAAGTCAGAAAAGAAGGCCAAAGTCAGAGAGGAAAAGAAAGAGAAGCTAAGGCAAGCATGCAGAGGAAAGGAAGAAAAAGAAGAAAGAGGAAAGCTAAGGAAAGAAGAGAAGGAAGAAGAAGGAAGCACAAGAAGCTAAAGGTAGAGAAAGTCAAAGAAAGAAAGAGAAAGAAGAGAAGCCAAGAAGAAGGTAGAGAAGGAAAGAAGAACCAAAGAAAGGAAGAAGAGAAAGAGAAGAACAAACCAAAAGAAGACGAGTCAAATATTTCTACATCCGATTCAATCTCTCTTTTATTGCTACATTTTAGTATTCATAAACTCCTGCATTATATTTTGAATTAGATTTTGAGCAGATTTAAGTGTTCAAATTACATCTATTGAGATTAGTGAATAAATTCCATTTGCTCCCTGTGTTCGACCTTGGACTTAACAATTCGAGTAATAAAAAATTCTTATTTGTTTACAAGGCGATTTCGCTTATACTGCAACGCATCATCATTTATCTTTTAAACACTGATTTCACTGTGTAAACAGATATATCTTAATTGTGGGATTTATGTGGTGATCTAAATCACCATTGTTTTGAGGTTCTATTCTTTTTATCCCACTAATCTTTTGAGATACGAATGTTATTATTGCATATATTTCTACCTGTTGATTCTCATATATTATTGCGTTCATTATTATTAATTATGATTAGTGAGTGAATTCCATATTTGCTCCCTACAAATGACCTTAGACTCACATCGATTTCGAGTTTTATAAAATTAAGTGTTTCATGAGATTTTCGTTGTATACTATAACACATATTTCTAAACATCGACGATTTCATGTAAACAATAGGCATCTCCTCAGTGCTCGCGCAATGCCATCATCCCCCCATTTACCTCTCTCAAACTGATCATTCTTCTCTTCCAGTGCCTCTTTCATTTCACTTGTGTTGTTGGTGATAGCAATGGCATTCTTCTTCCTCAATTCCTCCACATTGCTAGGGATGACGTATGCCTGAGGATGTCCCTAGAGCTTCACTAGTAAGCTCTTCACTCGCTGGAGATCTCCCTCATTTCACCCTCTTCAGTTGTCGGTTGCTGATCCAAAAGAGTCCCATTCTTCCTATTATAGTAGGATTTACTACTTTCTAGGTAGTTTAAATGCTTTCTAGAATATTTAGAAGTAAGGTTAGTTAGTATAGATCAGAATTCAGTTCATGGTTAGTGTAGATTAAGAGTAGTTTAGTTTAGATCCAATCTCGCCCTCTTTAATCAATTCAAATCAGAGAGGTGTTGTTCCACCTTCGTTTCAATTCACTAATCTCCCTCTTCATCTCATTATTCATGTTCACTTGATCCCTCGTTGTTTTAATCCACAATTCACCTCATCCATCAGAGTTGAATTGGATCTGAAGTTCATCAACTTCTAGATCCAATTCACGCTCAAAACCACTTGGGGGTCTCTTCATCCACTTCATTTGTTCACAAGGACTCTCGATCTCATTTTGATTGACTTGATTCGCTCGATTCTTTCATATTGGATTTAACACTCAATCACAAGATTTGGGGTCAATTTGGTTTTAAATGGATTTAATTGAGCAATTAGAGTTTTCATTCATTGAGTTGGGTTCATTGCGATGATTGAGCTGCTTTGATTTGCTTTTCTTTCTCAGATGAGCTTTTACCTACTTTGAATGTTGGATACTAATTTTTGGGTGGTGAGGAACAAGGAAAATCTGATGTATGGATTTGAGGTCCTTACGATGACCTAAGAGTTTTTAGAGGATCGCTTATCCTTCCTGAACTCTGACTAATCGTGTGCAGAAAGAATATATGATTATATCATCTTGGCAAACCTAGATTGACAACCACCTGGGCGACAATTTAAATTTGATGCCAACTTGTTTTAATCTAAGGTTTGGGAGTTTGAATGTGTTGGAGATGTGGAAGAAGATCTGCAACTAGATCCTAGTTGGTTCTAATGCTTAGATTGATCTTCTCATCTACATTGCCTATAGCAATAGGTGGGAGATCAATCTAGGGTTTCTTGAGTTTCTCAGTCTTGAACAGTTTATCTTTATGTTTCAGATTCTCTATAGGATAATTGTGACAATGCAGCATTAATACTTAGAGTATGATTTCAATCAGAGATGAGTTTTTCATACTTCAAAATTGAGGATAGTTTTTATTTGAGTTTAATGCTTAGTTTATTTAAATTTCTTCATGTTGTATATGGCATAAGAAAGAGAGCAATTATGGTTTCTTTGATTTAATGGGTCTTCTCTGATTTGAGAAGAATCTTAGATTTTGCATGATGTAATAGCAGCTATAGCAGTAGCTGCTATTTTATGTAGATGGGTAGATATTAAACGGAATTTCGGATGAATGAATATGTGTAACTTCTTGAGTTGGATTTAGATTAGAATTAGTAGATCAGCTGAACAGGTCAGCAACAGCAGTGTAGTAGTTGCTAGAAATCATTGAGTGACAAAGCAGTTTCGGTGCATGTTTTGAAATATGTCAGATTTGTAGTATAGTTGCACTAAACCGTTGATCAAAAATATTTGTTTCAACGAAACTTGTGTAGAATTTTTTCTTTTATAACTTGAGTCTCGGTCGTTCATCTCTGAAAGGCATAAGAAACAAGTTTTAGATTTGGATCCACTTTTCTAACCAAAATCTAACCTAACCTAATCTTTTTGTTCTTTTTGTATTTTGCGATTTTTTTGTGTTTTTGATTTTTTTTTGAAAAGCGAAACCTAATAGGACACAACCTAAATCTAACTACGTACCTGTAACCCTAAATGACTAAGTGCATCTAAGTGAGGCCATGGTGACCTTGCATGGTGTGACTAACCCTAAAGGGGACGTTCCTCAAGAGATTAAGAGGCATGCATCAAAATCATAAGTGAAAATAAAAGCACGCACATAAAACCACTAGACAAAAGAATACCATGCATCAAATGTTAAGTAGCTATAAATCTAGATTCATGAAAAGAAAGAAAGACAACTAGAGAATGGGATCAACCAAGAGAGGCTATGGAGAAGCCTCCTTGGCCATCCATGAAGAAGAAGAATGGAGAGAGGGCCTGTGCACCCAAGTAGAGAGGAGTGTATTGCACCCTTTCTCTACCAATGGCCATCCTTGAGAAGACCTTGAAGATGGTCTCCTCTATGGCTATTCAGGAGTGGAGAAGAAGATGGGGCATGGACCATCTATGGAGGAAGAAGAAGGCACGCCCACAAGAAGAAGAAAAGAGGAGGGGGATGTTGATGAAGCCTTCTTCTTCTCCTTGCTAAGCTATCCATGGTGATGCTTGGAGGACAAGGAGGAGCACCATGAAGCTTCTTCTAGCCGTCCATGGATGAGGAGAGTGGACGGCCTTTGGAGGGTGGAAGGGAGGGTATTGGTGGTCACAAGTTGAAGTTTAGGAGATTAGAATGTGCGACAACTTTTTGTTGGGTTTATATAGGATGTGGCTTCTTTTGGTCGCCACTTTTGGTGGCTCCCAAAATAGGTAGTTGCCAACTATTTAGGATCTTGGTTGATGCACATAGGTTTTAGGGTTTCCTAAGATGGTGTGAGTGTGTTTTGGTAGGTTTAGCAAAGGAAGGTGTGTATGTGTTTAATTTTCGTAGAGTGATGTGTGTAGGTTTTGGTAAATCTAGGTTGGGTCAACCTAGATTAGGTGGGTAGGGACCTAATTAGGCTTAGGTGAGTTTAATTGGAGAGGAGTGAACCTAATTGGGTCTAGGTCAAGTCTAATTGGATGTGTGTGTGATTAGGCAAAGGTAATCCTAATAGGTATGAGTCAATTAGATCCTAGGTGGATCTAATTGGATTCAGGTGCACCCAATCAATTGTAGATGCACCTAATTAGGTATGGGCTAGTTCAATTGGGTTGGGGATAGGATAACTAAGGGTATAGATAGTGGGATAGGCTTAGGAGGTCACTACTTAGGTTTCCTAAGGTGTTTGGTGGGGTTTCTGGGTCAGAAGAGGCAAGCTCGGGCTTCTAGCACCAAAAACAGGAACCAAAGAAGACCTCCAGACATCCTGACAAGTGATCAGACGTCTTATACTCCAAAATTGGACATCTGG
Organism: Thalassia testudinum; assembly: GCA_037157565.1. Classification (NCBI taxonomy): domain Eukaryota; kingdom Viridiplantae; phylum Streptophyta; class Magnoliopsida; order Alismatales; family Hydrocharitaceae; genus Thalassia; species Thalassia testudinum. The sequence continues at coordinate 43,734,036 of JAZHRO010000067.1, read as the reverse complement.
AAGTTAGGTTGGATGTCTAATTCTATGTCAATGCAAGTTTTGCCTTCCTAGATTGAGTTTCTGCAGAAATCAGATGCCCAGCCTAATATCTGGACATCCAGAAATGTGCTAGAGAGTGGGTTTTGCATTTTCTAAGGTAGGTTTTGGTTCTCAAGTGTTTAGGAGAGGGATAAGGTGGATAAGAACATGGATTGTGCTATCCATGTTTTGGTTTCTAAGGCTAAGATGTCCTAATGGAAGTGGTTTTGGTTTTAGGAAGGTTTGTCCTAGGATTTCTAAGGGTAGGGATAAGGCTATCCTCCTCGCTCCTCTTGTCTGGATCAGTCTTCTTCTCTCTTTATTGCCTTATTCCACTCTATCTCACATCCTATATCACTTTAGTACCTACAAATAACAACAAAAACATTAAATAACAAGATATCTCATCTCATTTTGTATAAAATGATGTAATGCATGATATGAATGCAATATTTACAAATTAACCTTATTTAGGTTGATTGGGACCTATGATTGCGACGTCCATGCCTAAACTTTGCCAGTCCCTAACAAATGCATGACTAAGTTATTTACAAGTTTGGTCCCTAAAGGACTGCTTATTCCTTTTATCAAAGAATTTGACTAAAGATTTTTCTCCTTTTGTTTCATCTAGAAATCTAAAAATCCATGCAGTCATGAAAATGTAGTGATGGTAGCTTAAGTAGTGGACCCAAGTGAAAAGCCAATTCACACTTAAAGTTTAGACTTGACCCTTAGTAAAAATTCTATCGGGATAGGTAAACTCTTCCCTCGGGGATACGTAACAAATAATATGTGATTGCTACCCCAGCTTTCTGGCTCAGGTAGAAGATGTCTAAGTCAAGTGGGTTTATATTTGGTGGCTTACACTCATCTGGTGCTACATATAATCTAGTACTATAGATTCTAGATTTCCTAACTATCAAACAAATCAACCTAGAGAGAGGCTAAAAATGGTGCTCACATTAGTTCCTTTGTACTTTCTTTTTCTTTTCAAGCTCACAATCTCACCATATTTTGTCAATGTGCTCAATATTTGGTGGCCTCACATGGCATTAACACTTTAATTAAAATTCTAGTAACCCTACAACTAAGTCAGAATTCCTTAGCCTATATTTAGGCAGTCAGAAATACAGAAAAGTAGGTATAGGCCATATTTGGTAGATCGCAATGGTAGTGGGTTTTGTTGCCTAAATGTAAATGACTTAAACATGAAATAAACAAATAAACACAATTATGAACTCAACACTTTTTTTTAGACTTTTTCTCTCTATTTTTTTTCTTTTTTTTCATCTTTTTATATATATATATATTTTTTCTTTCTTTCTTTTCATGCATATCTATGAACACAACACAATACAACACAACACACTTAAATTTTATTCAAGAGGCATTATTAGGGATTTGTGATGTTCAAAAGGATATTGGGTGGCTTATTTGGTGAAAGTGCTTACTCTTGGCACCAAGAAGGGAACAAATAGGATAGTGTATTTTTTGACCTTTGGCACTAATACCCTCCTTTAGCTGAGAATTTCGTAGAGGATGGTCGTGCCCATCCACCTTAGTCGTAGTTTTATCAGAACTCAATCTCTACATAGTTGCTTTATTTGGTGGCTCTCAAGAATTTTCACAAGATTCGTACGTAGGAACTTAAGAGCGAAAACTATCCTAACTCCAAGTATCATTATCTAATTATGTAGAGACTAAGAATCCTTGCACTAGAATTAGAGCACCAGTAGTCATTCTACTCTTATCTTACAATTATTTGGTGGGTCTACTGAAAAATAGTTTGCCAGACTCCCTAATTAGTGTCCAAGGGTTCAAGAAAAGAAGCAAAGCTTCTTCTCAACAAACTAAATATCTCTATTAGTCTTCACAATGGATTTATTACAAAATCTACGTGCAAGTGTAAACATTGCACTAGGTTCTAGATTTAGAATCAACTAAAGAATAAAATCCCTAATAAAACTTCCTTGATAAAAATTAATGCATGAATACAATATATATAAATGCAATATATAACCTTTCAAAGTTGTTCTTTGAAAATTTCCCTAATTTGGGTTTCATTCAGCTCAGCCCTAAATTTAGAACAAAAAGGTGAGTGGATGAGTCGAAAGTGGTTGTTGCAGATGATTTCTAGCTCCAATGCGAACATTGGAGGTGGAGTCGGTTGTTCTTAATTTAAAGACCCTAAAGTGCAATTAGCATGATGTACGAAAGGTTTTTCCTATGTGTTGGCAGAAAAATTTCAGTTTACATGTACTACGCCCCCCATGCCTACTTTCTTGCATGTCCTCATGCATGAATATAAGGAAAAATAAATTAAGATAGGGGGTAAATGGGTAGAAATCAGCTGGAATAGCTCATGAATTTTTCCTTCTACTTATTCCAATACCTAAGAAGTAAAATAAATATGCAGGAAAATATGCCAAATAAAATATGATATATATAAGTGCTGAGTTTAGCGCCTCCAGCTGGGCATAAACTCGAAAAGGAAATGCCAATACTATATTAAGAATGGTGAGTAAAATGATAAGTTTAATTTCGTTCTCCAATAGCGGACCACAAATGCAGACCAGCTATCCATGAAGTCCAAGCCCAAAGAGTCAGAAAAATATTATAATGGGACTTGGGAAAATCTACAACCAGATGCTATAAGAAAAAGATAGATAAATACGGGTGCCTGGAAGAAATGAAAATGAAGGCATCCCGAAGAGGTGATGGAGAATATGGGTGGTTGGGGTATGAGAGGAGTCATGTGGGGTAAAATCATATGGGTCCTGATAATGGTGATAAATGGAAGGCATGACCCAAGTGATGTGGTCAGATTTGGAAGTCAAGGTCAAGTAATCACTCTCTGTCTCTCCAAAAGAAGTTTCTTCCTGAGTATGCTCCTCTTCCAAATCATTCAATTCCAATTCCCAATTATCACATGATTCAACAAACTTTTTAGCTTCTCAGATAACTCATCATATGTAATCCCCAATAGTCTTTCAATCTCTTAAATATCTTTTTCATAGGAGGATATTTCCTCTTGCTCACTTTGATGGAACTGGACATTAGATTCATTAGTGACTCCCTTCATGAAAGTAGAATAGGTTGAATCAGTGATTGAGGGATCATTAAATTCTTTTTCATTTTGTTGCTCTGCATATGTGGTCGTTTGAGTCAATTCATCAATGTCTACATGGGTACCCTAAAATACATCAAAATCAAATTTAGGCCCATTAATGCTTGGTTCTTTAAAATAAAATGACTGATATTCAGACCCTAAATCCAGTTCGAGATCCTCAAATGAATCTCCCTCCTCAACTTCAATAGGGACATCAATGTCATCCACCTCGAGTGTATGATCTACATAATCCGCAATGACAACCTCAGAATCAAAACTCTGTTGTGGCTCACCGGACCCAAATTCAAATGTTTCTAATTTTTGTTGCTTGTCCTAGATTTTATGAGGCTCTTTTCTTATATCATCATATTCTCTAACACTAGCTTCTTTTATTTCATGAAGTCTTTTGATCAATTGAGTAATCTGGTATTCATTGCAAGGGGCAAGTGTTTGAATTGGGCTAGGTTGGTCAAGATAGTCAACCATGCTATCAAAAATTTGATCCTATATTGAGGATGACTCTTATGATTTAGTGGATTCTTGATTCGGGTCATGTGGTCCTACCTAGGTGTCAATTGCTATGGTTTCCTCTGAATTACCCTCCGAATCACTTTTCATATCATCCAAAAAATACCTTGACTTTTTTTTTAGCGGCTGCATAAATATCAAATTGAATCTTCTCATTGCCACTACTCATTTCCATACATCCTAAGTAACAGTCAATCTGTGCATTAGCCGTAGCCAAGAAAGGGTGGCCAGAATGATAGGTGATCACTTAGCTTCTCTGGTATATCCATGTTCGAAATAATAAAATCAACCGGAAAGCTAAGACCTTGCACTTTAATGATCATATCATGAACTACCCCCTTAGGTGTGTTGATGGAGCCATCTGCCATTTTAATGGTGACAAGCGTATGGTGCAGATCTCCAAGCCTAGTGCGGTCAAACAAAGTGGTAGGAATCAAGCTAATGGACGACCCTAGATCCACAAGGCTCTATTAAAGGTAAATCCATTGATGGCACAAGATATGAATGGTTTTCCAGGGTCAGTCATTCTGGGTGGTAGAGTGCCAGAAACAAATGCACTTATGTTAGCAGATAAAACCACCTCTTTAGGTGTGTAAGTCTTTTTCTTTTCTTGTGACTCTTTCTTTAAGGCCCCAGGAAAGGGTAAATAGGTCAAATCAACTTCATGAGCCCTTTTCTTCTTTTTGTCCCTAGGTGACCTTAAGAGTTTTTGCCTAAGGGTTTATCTTTCCGATCGGTAGCTTTCTCCCTACTTTTTTTTTTATGGGGTCAACACAAGGTCGAACCCAGTGTATATCTCCCTGATTTATTCTACTTCCCCGCTTCTTCCCTAAGTGTTTTGGGAATTATTTGTGCATTTTTGTGAGCTGGTCTCTGGACAACTGGCCAATGGGCTGTTACGCACAGCAACTTGCCAGCCATACTCGTACGGTGAAGTGTGGTTTATTTTTCTCATTTTTTCTATTTTTTTTTCTTTTTGTTTTTAGCATCATTTTTTTCTCTTTCTAAGTAGGTGGCTTCCCTGAACTAAGATTTACCTAAAAGCAGTAGAATGAGTATGGTTATGTAGCTGGGCTTTGGTCAACCGGCCAATGGGCTATTACCCATGATAATTTGCCAGCCATACTACCCTAGAAAGTTTATTAACTACATAATTTCCGTAAAAATCATCGAAAAGTGAGTCAGTGCAAATAGTGTGTAGATGCTTAGACTTAAAGTCCCCTCAAATTAGAGGGCAGGTTGATAAGTCGTGTACTTATCACCCCAATTTATTTACCAAATTAAAATTGAATTACTTGGTGAGAACTCGAGACTAAGTCCACATTCGAGTGGACACCCAAGTTGATTAAACCTGAAGACCTAAAGAGTCTAAGTATTTAGGTCCTATCATATCATTTCCTAAAGGTAATAACTTTCAAATGCTTAAGTTCTCTTCTCCTAATTTCTTTCTTCTTTTTTAAGAAAATAAAAATAGAAGAATTTCCACGGAGTTAACAAAATGATTTCAGAAATTAATTATCCACCCCTCATGCCTAAATGATGCAATGTTCTCATTGTAAAAGCAAAGACATGAAAAAGGGTGGAGTAAATAGAATATCACCTTAATTTCATGAAATCTGGTCGGCTCCATAGAGAGAAGAGAGTATACACATGCACTAAGTTTAATGCCTTTAGCTAGGCATAAAATACATATAAGGAAGAAATGGAGAATTCACAAGTACAGGTCACAATCAAAATCAAAAGATTAATCCTCAGACCCACCAGCAGAAGATGTCCGCAGATGTGGACCAAGTTGTGGTGCAGACCCATGCCTCAAGGTCGAGTGGTTCTAAGGTTCTAGATGAAAGTCACCCAGAACCTAAGATTGTTGTATTTGCAGGGCCAAGCCTACGGTTTGGTGGTGTGCAACCCAAAACTAAAGTGGCGGACAATAGGTAGATCTGATTCACTAGATTCGGATGTCCTTTTAGATTTCAACTCAAAAAGATAATCAATGATTCTAAGCTTGGGTTGCACCTGAAAGATACCATAAGGGTCCTAGTAAAAAGTAGGTGGTTTTAGGTCAACAGGAACCCTTAAATCCAAAATTATGTTTCCCTCTGAGTTAGCCTTCGAAATTTTCATTGCCAAATTCTTATCCTCTAAAATCAATGTCTTCAGGACCTTCAAATCATTGTACACCCCATCTAAAGTACCCAAGTCTAACAATTGTGGCTCAATTAGGATTGACTTGGGTCTGGTGATCTCAAGAATATCATAATTCAGCTCTTTAGGGTGTTGTTGAGCAATGGGGCTACTAATTGAATCATCAGCATTTGAATCGTCCAAGTTAGCCCCAACATGATCATAATCTTCAATAATCAGGCTATCAAAAGGTTCGTCATGCTCCTTCAGCCCGTTCATCTCACTAAAATCCTCTTCCTTAAGCTCAAGTGAGACTTCACCTAAAGATTCTTCACCCTTAGAGTCAAAGAATTTTTTATCATCACTTACATATGTCTCAAAATCGTATGTCATTTCCTGGTCCATAGAGACATATTTTTCCACTCTCCCTGGCTCGGGGATCTCGGGTGAAGCAATCGGTTCATCCTCAATGGGTTGCTCTAGACTGACTTGGTCATCTTGGGTCTCAGAAAATGTATCCCCCCCGACAGGCGCCTGAGCGGGTTCAGACATTGGCCCTCCTAAAGGGGGTTCATCTTGAGAATCATCTCAAGATTGGACTAGGAAACCATGAATTTCATCCTCAATCTCAACAATTTCCCAAGTAGAAACTCACCTGGGCCCTTATCCCTAACATCTTGGAGCAAATCCAATAAAAATATGTTCAGCTCATCAATCATTTTGATCATGGGCTCCAATGCTTCAATGCATGGTGTTGGCTGAGCTTCTAAAGATTGTATGGTGTTCCTCAAGTTAGCCAACACCCTGTCTTGGACCTGGTTCACCTGAACTGAATGGTTTGGTTCAGGGTTAGGTGGGTTCAGGTTAAATCTAGGGGAATCAAGATATTGAGGTTCTCAAGGTCCTCCCTAATAGTAGGTCATTTTGGGTTGTTCAAAAAATGGTGGTGACCTATATTTAGTGGAATACTGGGGAGGATAGGTGTTATAATCATCATATCCTTCCTTATTGTAGATCAGGTTGGTTTGGTCATCAAAGGGTGGAGATCTATAATCATTGTAGGCGTGAGAAGGATAATAATCATAGTCTTGTCATCCAGGGTTAGGCCCTGGACACTGAGGTCCAGATTCATATCCCCAATTGATGTAAACACGTTTATATCACATAAACAGTCTATTTATGCACGTTCTTAGGCGTAAAGTTGCATCATACATTATAAATATTGCATAACATGCATCATCATGCATTTAGATTAGGTTGTATAAATTTTAGGTTAATTTTTCCTTTTTGTGGTTAGAAAATAGGGCAATATCATATCGGGGCCTCGGATTGAAGATCCAACCATACGGATCTAATCAGGGAGACGATTGGAGTTCAACAACTCCAAGATTGCCCCGATCAGACTTCTATAGTATTGATGTAGTCCGAGAAAGATCAGAGGTCAAGGAGCTAGGTGGTCTAAATCCTTACTTCAGATGACAAGTTCGACCACACGGATGGGTTCAAATCGACGATTGTAGCCCAACAACATGAAAATCGATCCAATTCGACATCCGTGGCACCATCTACAAGTCACAGAAGATGGACGACCAAGATGGTGCCACATGGCGCCATCTTAGCCACCCAAACCAGCCAAAGGCCTACTCGTCATCTCTCTCTCCTCAACCAATCTTTTGATCTCAGCCGTTGGATCAAGATCCAATGGCTGAGAAGGGCCAGTGCCTAATTCTTCCGCGCAACACAAAGGGGGGCATGGCGTGTTGGTCGTGCTTTTGTAGGTTAAGCACAGGTCGAGAGATTAAGCCCAGCCGCACCTCAAATAGCGAGGGCAAGTAGGTGCAGCTCAAATTGGGCCGTCAGATCTTGATCATGCGGCGGGAGATGCAACTATGTGGCCCATGTGATGAGTGTAGATCGCGCACGCGTGCGATGAAGCACAATTGGATATGCGATCATGCTTAAGCGTTGAAGCGGAATAGGAGAGGTGTGATCTAAGCCGTTCGATCTCGATCGTCTGAACGTGATGAGCGTTGAGGCTTTGAAGATGAAGAGGTGGGAGTACACGTGGAGCTTTAGCCACATTTAGGCTTTAGTGATGAATAAATTCATCACTAAAGGCCTATGCATTAATGTTTTAAACATGAAATGACCTAATTGACACACATTCTTCACCTACAAATAGCCCTACGACCCCCACACTTTCTTTATCCCTTCCACTCTTCTCTCAACCCTCCAAAGCTTTAAGAGATTGTCCCAAACTTGGGATGCTCCATTAGAGTTAAAATTATAATTTTTCCACCTTCTCATCCCCGTTCGTGGAGTGCCCGTGGTTGTCTTCTCACCGCCGTTCGAGAAGCGAATCCCGCTGCGACGTCGACCTGCCCCATCCTCCATCATCTTCATTCTCCCTCGTCCCGCATCTCACCACGTTCTTTCGGGTGCTCCGTCAACGCGGCTCGTCCTTCAAGCAACCGTCGTGGAGGATAACCTCTCTCCAGCTTCTCTTTTATTTCTTTCTAGTATAGATCTCCCGCTCTCTAGTGTAGTCATTAGATGTAATGAACTTGATTCAATGATTATGAAATACCTGTTCATTCTTTCTCTATTGTCTTTATTTCTATTATTCTTTCTCTCTCTTCTATTCTTTAATCTTTAAGTAGATAGCTAGTGTAGATTCAATTCTACCAGCTAATCTGCTTTGTGACAACAAATCAAATGCGATTTTTGATCAAACATCGGTCTCCTTGTGTTCGACCTGGAATTCCTTTCGAGTTTCAGTTAAAATTATCTACTGATGAATTTTTCTCTCAAATTACGCTACAACGATGGGTTTTCAAAACTCAACTCTTTTTGCAAAGAATTTCCGCCCCCAACACCAATCAAAGTTATCCCAGCTAGGAGATGGGTAATCATAAGTCGAATCGGAATAGTAATCATCTTGAGGATACGTGTTGGTAGGAGGGTAGGATTGGAAATGTGCGAAAGATGTGGAAGGATACATAGTAGAGTAGGAGGGAAAACAGAGAAGGGAAAGAAAGGAGCCCTGCAATACAAGCAACCAAACCTATCCTAGGTGGGATAGCCTACAGATCTACAGACTCTCAGAACCCGTCTTGATATGATAGAAATGATTTGGTCTACCTTTATCCAGCCAATCCAGCTAGTTAGAGGGAGGGGCTAGGAGAAGGTTCTTCCTTTGGCTTACGCCTCTGGTTCCTTTAATACCCCCCAACCGCAGTGGCTTGACGCTACTCCTCTAGCTAGACATCAGATGGACCAGTAGAAGCATACTAATCGAAAAAAATCTCAATCTAAGCCCCAAAGAGGGAATCAATCCTTAAGGCCAACGTCTAGTTAGTTTTAGTTAGGCTTGGGATGATCATGCTCTTGGAATGTGATGGGCCCTTTAGATGGGTTGTGCCCTTAATGATCAGTTAAAATGTGTGTGCATGCGTAACCAGGGTTTGTAAACAAGGTTATTTGATGATGTGTCTTTTAGGGTTTAACCTTGTTTAGTAGCTTTTAGAGTTTAATTTTTAGGTTCGTTCAATCAGCTTTAGTAGAACACTCCAAGTTTTGAAAGCACTGGTGATGATATATTCCTTTAGAAATCAAAGAAACTAATGTGGAGTGCTTGGTTCAACCCTAAAGATCAACCCTAAGTGGCAACCTACTTGATGGATCACTTTTATCATAAGTGGTGCGGCCCAGACAACTCATCAATTGGCCTGTTGCACCACTTGATTAAGGCACAAGATGTTTAAACTATTCAAATTTTCTACTCACTTATTTGTGTGTTACATTGACGTGTACCAAGTCTACAAGTCAGATCTCGGGTTAAGTGGTAGAATCAAAGTGATTGTGCACCTTAGGATTAGAAATTGTGGGTGTTAAGTGTGTCTCTTTTAAGTTAATCCCACAAGAAGAGAAGAATTTTTTTTGTATTTTTAATTTATGCGGAAGGGTGAGGTGAGGTGAAGTGACAATCAAACAACCAAATCGATCTTAGGGTTTATAAAAGCACATAAGTTGATTTGGGTTTGAGTTATTAAGTGATGGAATGGAAATCTAGTGGGTGGGTGGGGGGATAAACTTACAGAACCTTCATCAGCACTTTTCTCCGATTTAACTGCTCTAGCCCACCTCAGAAGAGTATCTACAATCACAGTAAGATTAACGAGAAAGTGAGATAAAAGTTACGTAAGGTGAAGAAACGCGAGAAAAACCAAAGAGCATTACCTCGCCAGCAACAACGACAAAATGATGAGGCAGATATTTGTCGCGAAAAGATTTGAGTTTGGAAAACCCGTCATCATAGTTCAATTCGTGAGAAAATCCATCGATCAGATAATATTTATAACCGAAACTCGAAAGGAGTCTTAGGTGGAACACGAGGAGGCGAACGTTTGGTTTTATGAAATCCGCGTTTCACATTTTATTTGTTTTTATCAATTTTTTACCTTTTATAATTTTTTTGGTGTTTTTATCAGGCAAGAGATCAGATTGATGAAAACATTATATAACTAATCTACTTGCAAAATTGAGAGAGAGAGACAATATCAATATATTGATGAAGAAATGTTTCCTACAGCTATGAAAGCAGGGAAAACTATACTAGAAAGCAGTAAAGTTAGATGGAGATGAGAAGAGTCCCCCTCGACGGTTGCTTGGAGGACAGCTTGCTCAGATGGCACCCCGAAGAAGGTGGTGAGGAGCGGGACGAGCAAGGACGACGGCGAAGGAAGGACAGGGTAGGGTGTCTTCTCGACGAGGATCTTCTTCCAAAAGGAGGTGAGAGGATTACCATGAGATGCTCCACGAATGGGGATGAGAGGTGGGAAAATTATTTTATTTTCTACTCTAGTGGAGCATCCCGGGCTTGGGACAAGCTCTCTTTAGAACCTTGGAGGTGGTGAGGAGAAGAAAGGAAGAAGTGAAGAATGGGAGGGTGATTGCGCAGCAATCATAGGTCTTAATTGACCTAAATTAGGCTAATACTTAGCATAAGTTAGGGTTATCCATGCATGCATACGCATTATCTGCATCTTTATTGCTTTTCTTTAGCTATGCATAAAATAATGTTATAATGTGCTGATTAAGTGCATTATGTCGATTGCAGGGAATAAGCTGATCAGGAGCTGGATCTGAAGCTGGATCAGGAATAACGGGAGTTGTAGCAGAGCTGGAGCAGAAGGCTTAGTTTAGATATAGGAATAATAATGTAAGGGAGTTAAAGGTTTTCTATTCTATTAAGTAGAAATAAAGCAGTAAAATATGAAGAGCTTAGGTCCATCCTAGCCCTAGGATAGCCTAGAGACCTCCCCAAGCCTTAGCCACCCTTAGATTAGGTCACAACACCCTAGGAAGCCCTAAAACCCTAGTTCCAACCCTTCTCTGGACGTCCAGATAAGTTTTAAGACGTCCAGGACCCTTATCCAACTCCCGCACACTTCAAACCCGCTTCTGCAGTGTTATTGGATGTCCAGACACTTTATTAGTCGTCCAATTTCTGCAGAATACCCAAAACAGAACCCGAAATCCTTCCTGACTCTGATTGGACGTCCAGACAACAAGTCTGGACTTCTGATTTTTGAGTATAAGACGTCTGATACTGCTCTCCAATTCCTGTTTTGAGATTTAAGCCTTGATCTTGGATCTCTAGGTCCCTAAACCCAATTCCAACCCCATAGGAACCTAAACTAAGGTTCCCTAACCCTAGTACATCACCTCTAGACCTCCCTAAGGACCTAATGAGGTCCTCACTAAACCTAATTGACTTGGATCTTAGTCAAATCCATCAGCCTATTCAATTGGACTCATTGAGTCCAATTGAGCCCTGATCTCAGCACACACTGTCCAATTGGACGCAGTGAGAGTCCAATTGACCTAGACCTGACTTAATTGAGTTGTTTTACTCTCAATTAAGTTTCCACACACCCAATTAAACTTGTATTAAGTTTAATTGCACTTTACCTTAGTGAATTAGGGTTTATAACCCTAATTTGAGACCTACCTTGACCTAAACCCACTAGAACCCAACCTAATCAACCTAGCCACCTCAGTTTCGACCCACACACACCCACACACACCATCCACAAGAAAATATCTAGCCTAGAGTTCTCTAGAACTCTCTACCATGTGTGGTTGCCTTGGTTGCCAAAAATAGCAACCAAGAGCCATTCAATTTTTAGATCCACATTTGGTGGATCTAAAAACCACCATCCACCCTCTCTCACTCTCCCACGAGCTCCCACCATAGGCCTCTCTAGAGAATTCCATAATTCTCTAGAGAGCTTCCATTGGGTCTATAAAAAGACCCCATGGGTGGCCATTGGCACCCATTCACTTCCTTGTCATCCATTCCACTTAGGCTAGCCACTTCCATCTCCACTCCACCTCCACAAGTTGAGCACCACCATGGAGGCCACCATCTCCACGCCAGGAAGCTGGATCAGCTCCCCAACCTCTCTCCAAGGGCCGGCCTAAGTTCCATTGGCCGCCCCTCCTTCTTCTCTCAACCACTCAAAGGCCATCGGGGACCACCCCTGAATGCCCTTCCATTCTGCTAGATTTAGATTATGCTCTTCGTATATTTACTGCTTTTATTTACTGCTTAGTAGCGTAGTCTTATTTCTCCCCCAATGATGCATGCGAAATCCCCCCATCGATTCTTGTATGCGATCATTTTCTGGTAGCTAGATTTAATTTTCAAGCATTTATGTACAAGCTTCCCTCTACATTTTATGTTGCAAACGACTCTCCTGCTGAATGAATGAAAAATGCATTTATATATATATATATCTCTTTATGTGTTTGAAATCACCATGAGCTGAATATTATTTTATTTTTGTGATTTAAGTGCCTGTTCTTTAACCGCCTATATATTACTCACCAGAATACTAAGTAGAGCGGCTTTAAGATCGATTTCAAAAATAGAAACACGCCTCCCAGAGACGAACGACCAGGACTCAAGTCTCGTTATTTTACAAAACAATATTTTTGACGAACGTTTTTGCGCGACTATACTACGATTTTCGACGACTTTCAAATGCGCGAAAATGGCTTTCTGTCAGAGGGGTAGAGGTCCTTTATAGTGGAGGAAAGGATCAATTTCGTAAACAAGACATTTAGTGATGGCCATAAATGTCGCTGAAGATCCACCCAAACATCGCTGAAGACAGCCTTGTCACGCGTGTGCTCTGTGTGCCCTTATCATGTGCGCACCTACGCTACATGCCCGCTGCCTTGCGTGCGGTGCCTTGCACTGCGCGCTGCGCTGTGGTGCGTGCGTGCCTCCGCGCATGTGTCCACGCCTGCTTTGCTATGCACGTGCGGTGGCGCAAGCGTGCGCATGGGCGGCCTGGGTTGTACCACGTGGCGCAATCTGGGCCATCCATCTTCTTTCCTTTGTAAGGGCTGCTACAGAGGTCGGATTGAGTTGATTTTCATGCTGTTGGGCTGCGATCGTCGACCAAATCCATCCGTACAGTTAGATTTGTCTTTTGAAGCTCCTAATTGCATCACCTAGTCCCTCGACCGTTGATCTTCCTCAGACTGCATATGGTGCTACGAGACTCCGATCAAGGCGATTTCGGAGGCATTGGACTCCGATCATCATCTTGATCAGATCTGTACAGTCAAATCACCAACCAGAGACTTCAACTTAAATCTACTTCTCTCCTAGCCATAAAAGGATACAATTAATCTAAAATATACACAAACTACTCTAAATGCAGAATGATGCATGCTATGCAATATTTATAGTATGGAATGCATATCTAAGCTTAGAGACAAGCATAAATAGGCATTTTAACCTAAATGGATGTGTCTACATCACAATCCCTCAAATGGGGTTGGTTGGATTCTTGATTGTCTGATCAGCAATCCCTCTAATTTTGAAGGGATTTGAAGTCGAATCATGAAAGATCGCTCTTGAAGGTCAGTGCCCTTGGGTTCACACCTTCCATGGCAGTAAAGACCCATTTGTGAAGGTGAAGACAAAGTTAGGGACCTGTGTGTAAGAGATTTCGAAAGCTAAGGGTCTGACTGAGAGAAATAGAGATTTAAGGGACTAGATTGCAAAATAGGTCAATATGAACTTTAATTGGGCCCAACTTTTGGCCTTAACCTAATTTGGACCCAAGTAATCTGATGGTGAAGTTAGATTTCAGTTTTACCACATTTTACTAGGCATATGCACAAAAGTCCAAATTAAGGCAAATTTTTATCTGCAACTCTTTTTAAGGTCAAAATGGGTTTAGATGGTCAAACCAAGGATATCAAACCTCTTAGATAAATTTTCTATGAATTTTATCCTAACCAGAACCTCTTCAATTCAAGCAGGTCTAAAATTAAGGTTTTGTATGTTGTTTTGGTTCTTGGAATGTGTGAAACCCTATTTCTATCTTATGGACCTACTCTTTGGACTTTAATGCTCATTTAACCTTTAATTAATCCCAAGAAAATCCCGTGGTTACTTTGCATTTGTGATGTGATGTTAAAACTGCAGAAATAACCATGTTTTGTTCTTCTCTCCTCAAAATGGATTTGCATGGAATTACGACTCTCAAGCGATTATGTGGGAGCATTTGTCTCTTGATTCTTACTAATTAAAGCTAGTTATGGCTAATGATGGTGTTACTGATAAGTCCACTTTAGTGGACCATTATTTAGCCTAAGTACTCGTTAATTATCTATTTTTTGTTTCTATTTGATTAGGAGTTAAATGGTAATTCATCTCAGTCTGCGTATAATTTTATGCGCCAGTTTTACATTTTAATAACATATGGTATGATAACATAACTTATTCGATAGATGCAAGCTAGGTGCAAGAGTTATTGAAACATGAAGGCATCATTCAGACGTCCATTTTTCTTCTATAAGACATCCTAAGCTCAGACCGGATGTCTAAGAACCTCCATTGTGGACACACTGCTATCTACAATTTTTAAGACATCTAGAACTTGGTCTGGATGTCTGATGAAGTTACCGCCAGACTTATCCATCCACTCCAACCACTCGCGATCTTCACCGATTGGTTGGAGAAGCTTTCGGCCGAAGAAACAAACAGAGGAGCATTTTTTAAAAGCATCGGCCGGCCATCCTCTTGATCCATCATCTCTTCCTCTCTAGGGGACCTCCACCGTGGTATCAAGCCTGCACCATGAACCTCAGGCGTGCACTGTGGATGGAAGCTAACATCTCCATTGCCCTTCCCCTGCTATGGTGTGTGCGGTGACAGCGCGTATACCATCACTGCCACCAACACTATCCAGACCACCATCATCACTGTGACCACCACTCCCATTCCTCTCTTCTCTGGTGAGCACACCACATACCACCAACACCATACCGACAACCATCAACCGTGCCTTTTCCATCTTCTGCCTCCCCTGTTTCACCCACCAACTACTATTCATCTTCTTCAACCCACCGAACCCAACTCCACATCACCACGTCTATCCCCCTGCTGTACAACCCAGCCAACTCCACCACCTACCATCACCGCGAAACCACCCAGGTGCGCACCACCCTCTCGAGTTCGCTCCTTGCACACCACCTGCCATCTCCATCGCCGACGTTCTCCTCCACCTTCGCTCGCCATCATTGGCCACCTTCGCCAGCACCCCATACGCCATCGCGTAGCCCTCGTCTCGGCCGATCTCCTCCGAGCTCCATCAGGCTAACAACCCTTCTTCCCGTGCACAACCAAGAGAGAGGAACAATCCTCTATTTTGCCACTCAATAGTATTTATGCCTAATGCCATTGTAAGAAGCACTATTAATATATTTATCTAATTATTATATTAAGATAGATTTGCATGAATATCCCTTCAGTCTATTTGAATTACGGATAGTTGAATTCTTTTCATGAATGATAGAGTATGGGATATTGGTTATAGGGAACGGGCTCTGTTTTGATTAATATTGACGGTGTTTGTCAATACCCAGATCACGATTCACATATTTCCATGGTGGTGATTTTGCATGTGAACACCTATATTCTTGATTAATTATCTAGATCGAGAATTTATGTTGGAAATGAGTGCACTAGTTAGTATGCGCACCCATTGAAATTCCTGAATAAACGAGGCATCACACATGAGTTTAATAGGCTAGTTCCTCCCTGTGGAAATGACCAAACTATTTTCTTGGTTAGATTTTGAGTATTAAATATTTTGAAAAGTAATTTTCTACCATGCGACTAAATACAATGACGCTACATTTTATGTGAAAAAATACATTGAAAATGAGAATCACTCTTTCAAATGGCATTGTTGCTGGGGAGAAAACATGCCTATTAATTTTTTCGAGGAATTTATATGCTATTTTTGAAGCCTTTTTGAATTTCTGACATTGGTTCTATTTGTGTGCCAAAGCGAACAAACGAACGAGATGGGCACGCACAACAGAGGTTATTTTTGGGGTTTGTCCCCCAAGTTTCTTGGTTGACTCTTTGTTCTGGGGGTATTTTTGGGGAGTGTGTTCCCATTTTATTTAGATTGTAGGTTTATTTGAATTGTTTAAACTGTATGTTAGTTAGTTAGCTAGCTAAATTAGATTAGATTTGTTTGCTTAATATTAAAAAAAAAAATTTGAGCTACCTATTAGAAGCTGCATATCTATAGGGAGACCATATAGGTTTGTTTGAGCAGCATCTAGTGTTTCTTTCTACATTGTAGACATCTTGCATTGAAGAGAGCTGGAGTAAGGTACTTCTTCTCTTTAGCATCAAATACCTGTTATGCATCTGCGTTGGACTTAAATCCAAGACCACTAAAGTGTTTGAATCTAATTAATTCAGTGGTCACTTTAAGAAATTGGGATTGTTAAGAGGTTAAACCTTAAAATCAGTGACTTTAATTGCGTGTGAAAGGACTTGTTTGCAGGATTTCAAAAATAAAAAAAATAATGCACGCATTGCACACTTGAGATACTATGCACATCACACATAAGGTCACTAGGAATTTTCTACCTCTCCTCTTTGTACTATAGAGGAAGTTAGTTTGAAATTAACAAGCCTATCCACCAACTTAATTTGGTTCCTCGTGTGTGGGCTTTGTTCGAGACTTCCATCCCTTGCGAGTAGGTTGTAGGCACCAACGAAGGTCGGCTTAGGAAGTGTAATTCTTGTTAAACTTGTTTGGCCACCTATTCTAACTGACCTTGTTCTTCCTCAGTTAGGTCTAGCCAGGGATCTTAAGGTACCACGGACCTCTTATACCACTTAACTGGGAATGGAGACACATAGCCTTGACTCCTTTTTGACCAACCTATGAGTGGGAATTGAGGAGTCCTTCAATCTACTAAAAGCAAATTCCCATCATATTTACGTTTGTATGGGCATTGATGTGTGCATAGTAGAGCTCTCTAGAAAATTTTGGTTTTTAATCTTCCTAAGTCTTAAGAGAGTTAAAACCATTTGACTGAAAAGAAATGGACTACCCTTACTCCAATCATTTTAGCCATGATCCCATGCCCTGCATGTGTCTTTCCTTTGAGGGGTACAATGACAATTCATGGAATCATTCTTATTCCCATTTGGGGAGTACTGGCCCGATAACTCCCACTTTTGAGCAGAGCCTAGGAGCGGGATTTTCCACTTCTAGAATCCCCACTACTATGTAAACACCCAACCCTCCCACCCTTCATGATCTTTCTTATCAAGGTTGGACCGATAGCCCTAGGCAACCTGAGCCTAAGATGGAATATTGCCCCCAATCTAACAGTAGTCTCTCTTCTTTTATGATAGAAATGCAAAAACAACAAAAAGAAATGATGGAGTCTATGGGAGAGATTTTGAGGAAAAGTCAACGATTGAACGAGGAAATTAGTCAACTTAGCTACTCTCCTAGTATTGGTTCTGATCCCTACCCGTACAACCGTGATCATCAAAATAATTCTGAAGAAACAAATGGCACCAGGGATCCCATTTTGATGAGTAGCTATTCCTTAGACAATCCCGATGAGACGCAGCCACTAGAGGAGAACGATCCCAGTGATTATCCACCTGAGCTATATTGGAGTCAAAAGAAAGGGAAGATGGTATCACTTGAGGACCTTGGTCCTGCTGATAGTATTTTTCTCACCCCTGATGACCCAGGTCAAGGTTGTGCTAGTCATACCACATCCCCGATTGATTATGTGGTGGAGCCGCATTCTACCCTTAGTGAGCCTAATCCTAATCCTCCACATAGGGAACCAACATCTACCATACAACATTCTGAGGATTTACATGTTAGTGACCCTAAGGGAATGGAGGATGAATTTGATCAATTTTTTGTCTCAGAGATACAAAGAGTCTATTTTAGAGGAGGATGATGACCTAATGGAGGAACCTGGACTTAGAGTTTGGAGTGAATCTCGAGGGGATTATGTGTTATTTGAGGACTTACCCCTCGAGGATATGAATGATTTGGTGAAATCTGGATTCCTCCCTACTTGTGATTTTAAAAATTATCCTCCCCAAAATTGGGAAGATATGGAGTCTAAGTTGGAGGAGGACCAACATATGATTAAGGAGCCTAGGAGAGACTCTCAGGGATAATATGTATCAATTGATGATTTATTCCCTGAGGAGAATAGAGAATTGAGTAATATAGGCTTTCTCTATTCGTATAATGATCATCCTCCTAAAGATATAAAAGATATTGTAGTAGCGACTATGTTTAATGACAAATCACATAAAGCCCCCAAAAAGGATGTAATTGACGAAAAAGAACCTGGGGATGGACTTAATGATAAATATCATTTTGTTATTTCCCAAGAAACCCAACTGTCGTCAAAGCATAGTGATCTTGAGTCTACTAATGATGATGAGATAATGAATTCTGTGCACGACTCATTGATGATAACGTCATCATCAGCCATATCTATCTTTAACTAATCATAATTCATTGATAAATGCTCCTACATAACTGCCAAAAGATCGTAATTCACTACAAATCCATTCTAAGAGAAATGCATTAAAACAGGAATAAATCTACAGTTTTAATAGAATATCCTAATTGCAGAATAATTATAAGATTTCCCAGGGGTTAATTAAAGGTCAGATATTCTTAAATGTCTAATAAGAATGTCTGTGCAAAAAGAAACAGGTTTTCACGCATTTTGAGATTTAATGGACATCTAAAACCCTAAAAATAGACCCGCATAATTCACTGAGGTTTCGATCAGGATAAAATTCACCTAAACCTTCTAAAAATCATAGAAAAATATTCCCTAAGGTTTGTCACCTTTGATTTGACCATTTGAACCCATTTTGGCCTGAAATAGAGTCTCAGACAAACAGTTGCCCTAATTTAGGTTTCTATGCAAATTAGCCACTCAAACTTGATCCAAACCTAAATTTGACATCACCATCAGATTCCTTGGGTTCAAATTAGGTTTGTACCAAAATTTGGGCCCAATCAGAGATTATCTTGACCTAGTTTGCATTCTAGTCCAGTCTGACTCTTTTCCTTACACACACAACCCTAGCTTTTGAAATTCATTGCAAAAAGGCCCCTAACTTCATCATCTTCTTTACAATCAGGTCCCTCCACCATTATCGTGGAGGAAGTCCTACTCCGGTGACCTTCAAGTAGGGATCTCTCCCTGATTGATTGGCGGATCTCTTCCAAAATTGGAAGGGAGGTTCCTGAGAGAACCTTTACAGTCTAAACATAATCTTGGGCTTTAATTCATTCCCAAAGATCATGCGAATCCTTTGAAGTTTAGGGTTTCCTTATGCGTGAAGTTTCCAAGCTTGGAATGCTCTCCTAAGCCCTATAAAAGCACGCCCATGGCATGTCTTACCTCCTTAGCTAGGTTTGGGGCCAAAATTTCTTCTTCTTCCTTATCTCCGGCCCCTCTCTGACCAAGCTCCAGTGGTCCTCTTCATTCTCCTTCGTCCGCGACACCAACCATCAAATTGGAGGCACGGCTATCCTGCCCTCCTTCCTTCGACGGTGGCCGACCAAAGCCCCGTCGTCTCCAACCTTTCCTTGCCATCGTCCCTCTCAGGAGAGTTCATCTTCTCCATCCCTGGCCTGCAAAAATCAACACGAACCATACCCCTTTCAACCATTAGATTAGGTTAGATAATTTCCCTTAGTTCCCTAGGATCTAGCCCACTATCCAAAACTCGAAAATAACCCCTCTACTTAACACAATCCACCTTTGTCTTCCTCTTGGACCGCACCATTGGCGAGGTCCTCTGCCCGCTACACAACTCCAAACACCTCACCGTCAACTCCCACACCTTCGTCGTGTCCACATGAGCAAAACCCCTCAAGAAATTTAGGGGATTAGTCACCCGATCCCTGCACCAAACACAAGCACTTTCGTTTTCATTTTCGTCTTTGCCAGCCACCTCCGACTACGTTCGCAGCATGCCACTGCCACCACTACCTTTGCCACATCTTTGCAATCCTACTGAGATTCTTTGACAATGTTGCAAGGCTGTACCTTGTGTTTTAGGTTTGCCATCCATTGCAACCATTACTGAAGCTACTTTAAGCAAGCTCAAAGCTTGTTCTTGCAGCGTTTGCTCCAGGCACCACCTCCAGGTGACGCGGAGGACTTCCAAGCATCTTCCCAGGTGGTCAATTGAGAGCCACACCCTCTGTAGTTCATCCAATTGGCAAGATATCATATCTACAGTAGCGCGCAAAGAAAGGTGGGAATGATAGTCCCACATCGTAGAAGGAGAAGATAGTGGTAGCGCAAATATTATTTTATTGCATATGCCTTAACGCCTCAAGACACATCGGGGTTGAGGTCCCTACTACACCCACGCACTCAACCTGAGCCACCTACTCACTCCTCAGCTGCGACCCCACGCATGTAGCTCTGGACCCGATTACGCATACCCTAATACCTAGATATCTAAGAGAAGAGAGGAGGAAGGAGAGAGAGGAAAGACAGAGAGCGAGGGAGGGGTGGGTTTTGCTCCTCTATGCAAATGTGCGACACTTAGTCACTTGGAAGGAAAGAAGAGAAGAAGAGAAAAGCTAAAGGCAGAAGGAGGAGAAGACTTGAGAAGAAAACAAGAAGGCTTATGAATAAGGACAGAAGAGAAAAAGAAGGGTTGTGCGTAAGAAGGAAGATGAAGAAAGAAGAAAAGACGGTCTGAAGATACTGTAACGGGCGACATTTAAGTCGTCTGACTTGATATGCAGACGTCTGATTACTATTCATTTATTTAACATGATTGCATAGTTGATATATATGTTCTTAGACTAATAATTGATCTAAATCACCATTATTTTGTTCTACGTATCTTTTTGTCATAGTTAACTCTTGAAATACTCATGTTATACATTGATTATCAATTTTGAGTACTTATTCATTGAATATCATTATTCTTGGCTTATTCCTATGCTCATTTAAATGCAATTAAAGATTAGCGCGTAAATTCCATATTTATTCCCTATGTTCGACCTCATACTTCTTTTAGATTTTGAGTTATAAATTATATTTGTTGAGGGACCGATTGAGGATTTTGCACTACAATGATGATAACTTAATCTAAATCCTCCCTAGATCCTATCAACATTTTGGATCTGTTGCCGGGGAGTAACGCACAATTCACCACTATTCTTTGTTCTATTTGATTATATTTGAGCACTAACTTGCCTTATTTTTTTTCTTGTGATTTTATGAGGTACATCACGAGGCGATCTTCCGTGCAAAACAACCACTCCCAGGGCAGGTAATCTCTCTTCTTCCCTAATCTCCTAGCCCTTGGAAGAGAGAATAGGAAACAAAACTAATTAGGAATCACTTGTCTTATTTTCATAGAAATTTTCATTGAAAGGCAAGTTTCCTGATTTGCGAAAAGAAAATCAATATCTGATTGAAGCCTGAGACAATTCTGATTAGATATTCCCCATCTTGATTGCCTGCACCTATTAGGGACTACGCTTAATTTCTAAAATCACCTTGGGCTAACACACTTCTTGCTTGAAGCCCAACGTGAACAATTAGAGATCAAATTGGACTTGGAACAAAGCAAATTAGGGTTTCTACATTAGGGTTTTGAAGTACTAATTCACATTTGTCTGCATTAAAGAGAATAAACCCTCCAACATTTGTGTGCTACCCAAAGCCCTATTTGAAAAGATCTAATCAAGAAGAACCCTAAAAATCAGGCTCTAATTTCACTTGAACCTTAAAAATTGTGGACCTAATAACCAGAGAGTCAATTCTAGGTGATTTCTGGATCTTGACCTAGAGTTCATTCTGCCGTCTTTAGGGCAGGTCAGGTGAAGTTGGTCTACATTGTGGGTCAATCAACCTCCAAATTAGGTCACAAGTCAAATCAACTTCTAATCAAGTGAAATGCAAGGAACAAACTAGGCTAAAATTGGTAGACTTAAGGTCTTAAGTCTGCACATTCCGGTCTACTTGGAACTGTAGTGACAAGGAAGGTCGGGTGGGGGAAACCTTGTAACCCATGGGGATGCTCTACCATGTAAGGGTCTTTGCGAGGCTCTCCCTTCTTGGCTATCCAGGTATTTCTCGGGTGTGCGAATTTCTGATTCGGAGGTATCATTCTCCTCGAAATAGCCTTAGTCATCCAAAAATCTTTGGGTGCCTTGATTGGGTCCAAATAACATTCAATCCCTCATCTTTTCTATAGAGCACATACACAGGAAGGTCATTAGGTTTTTAACCTAAGAGACCTCATTAGATCTTCTTGGGAATCTCTTTCAGATTTGATGAACTTCAATCTAACCTGAGTTTGATTCTACATCTTAATTCCACCACCTGATTTGAAAATGCAACCTGGCAATCTAGGAAGTCTATTTAGGAAACCTAAGTCCGAAATGAGCATGAAAGAAAAGATGATGGATGATGCCTGTGGACACCACAAGGAATATTGTAAAAGAGACATTCAGGATAAATTTAAGAAAATAATGGACCACATTTTGAACCGTATGGAGATAATATGGATACGACTAAACCACGGTTCAACCCAGAATGATCTCTTAGCAGAACACATTGAATTGGTGAAATTCCACAACGATTGTCTGCAATATTGGTCAAATCCTTCAGTTCCGGAAGAACTCCATATTTTTTTAGAAAAATGGGGAGAATTGCTCAATAGGTTATATAGATCCATTGATAAAAAATACTCGTCAGAAGTTAACAAAACATCTTGGAGTGATTCTAGTGATCAACCTAATTTCCCAAATCCCGAGTTTGATGATCATAGTTGTTATGGACCCCCAACCCAAATGAAGTCAGATTCAAACTTTATAACAATTGACATACCTGATCTTGATGAGGGTTGGGAGGATCCAATTGTAGGTGTTCTTGATTCTGAACCGGTCCTAGGAAACCAGGAAGCTGGTCCATCGAGCTTAGATTTCCCTGACATCTGTGATAATGAAATTGAAACGAAACCTCTCGAGGGTGTAAATTCCACCCCTTATCCTGATAAGGTGACTCTCGAGAGCAATTTTGCCATCCCTGTAGGGCCCAGCCTAGATCTTAGTGACCCAATGCCTACCTTTGACCTAGAACCTAGATCTGAGCCTAATTGGGATGCTTATGAAGCCCAAAATGATGAGAGTCAGATTTTGAATTTGAATTACGATTCTAGGCCCATATTTGATGAATAAACCTCTCCAACCTCCTCAGAGACACAATTTGATTTTTCTAAAGTTGTGCCAATCTATGATATAGAAACCAAGGAGTTAGAAGAGTTGGGAATTGATTGGGTCTACCCTAGAAGAAAAGAACCTGAGCCTATACCTACTAGGGACACCTTTTTGAGCTTGAAATCTGAAATTAGGTTACATCCAAGTCAGGTTGTTGCTTCTACATATCTTTATCCTTTCTGTGGTGGAACTTCTAATATTGAATCAAATTCAGAACATGATTTTTGTAAGTTCTCTGAAAATTTTGAATCTTACTATGATTTTGGAAAACTGTTGTTTCCTAATGATTCCAAACCTATTTATGACCTCAGCAACTACGACTCGTCCTTTGATTCTGACACTGAGGTCAATGATTTGAAAGAAACCACCTCTTCTACACCACATACAGAACCTTCTCAAATCCAATCCCAACCCTGATTCGCCACCAGAATCAATTTCTACTCTGATTCTCCTCTCTATGATCCGATTGCATATGATTGTCCTCCATCTTTCGATCGAGTTTCGGACATCGATCAGACTACTAATCACGTCCCATCTTTCTCTGATCACTCATGTAGGGTTCCTACATCCTCCACAGACTCTTTTTCATTTGAGGATCCCTACTCTGACCAGGCTGATTGGAATTAGCCAAACCCTAGATTCTCACTTCCATATCTTCTTGAGCCTCACAGCATCTAGTGGGCTCCATATCTTTTGATCCACATCCATCAACCAACCAGATTGATTGGGTTTAGGCTGCATCATCAGCTTGTTAATCGGAACAAGCACCTAATTGGACCAACTAGGCTATTGATCAAGGTGCTTGTTCTACAAAATTCATCTGATTGGACCACTCCTCCATGACCACTTTTTATTCGGCTGAAAGCATTGAATTTAGCCCTTAACGGGAGGCAACCCATCATCCCAAAAAATTGAGACCCTTCTGATTATCCTTTTGAGCTACATGTCTGCTGCACTTCTGAGTTCTGAGTTAGAACAGCCAACTCCACCTTTGGTATTTGTACCAGAGCTTGAAATCATCCGCAACAGTCATCCCGACCCGTTCACCCACCCTTTTTACCCTATTCTAACCCCAAAACCAAGCTAATTTCATATCCTTCGATTTACAATGAGGACATTGCAAAATTTAAGCATGGGGGGGTGTTAAAGTGCAAACGCATAAAAAAAAAAGTTTCTGAGGGGTTCTCACAAAAAAACACATATTCAAAAAAATAAAAAAATAAAAAATTTCAAAAAGAACAAAAAATGGAAAGGGGAGAAAATTTTTGAGAAATTTTGCATATCATTTTTTGAGGAGGAAAAGGGGAAGTGATTTAAATGTCAAAAAAGAGCAACAAATTAAAACAAAAGGTGATAGTCATTAGTAAATGATTATGGAACCTACTTAAGTTCGAGACCAAATCAAAAGAAAAAAATTAAGTCCTAGTATAACAGAGAGACATGGAGATTAGTATGAGTGCTGATCTTAGGCCTCTTAGGCTTGTTTTAGGGCTTAAACATTCACGTATCCGTTAAGATCCGGATAGTCCTCAAGAGGTTGAGGAAAATACAAAGTTTACATATTAGGTCTAAGGCTTAAAGGTATTTGGCCTCGTTAACTGACCGCTGGTTTGCGGGACTCCGTAACCTAAGCACCCTAATCCACACACAAGTCTGGTTAATGCGCTTAATAATGAAAATCATGCAAAAGCATTTATTCTGTTCTAAATAGGCTACCTAGATTAGGAATGGCTTATCAACACAAGTTGATTTGGATGAGTTCCCGGCGAAGAGAGGCGGGAAATTCCCCTCAAAGATGCGCAATAACATACCATCTCCTCGGTGCTTGTCTCTTAGGATATCTAAATATCCTACTGGGGGCATGTAAGCACCTTATACTGATTCAGGTGCCATGGCGGGATTATCTCGAAATGTCAATTTCTAAGGCCTTAATTTAGCTACAAAACACCATAGGTGTCACTATCTCGAAGTGTTGAAAGCCACGGTTCTGGGGGTTGCCATGGGCAGTGCTATTTCAAAGAATCGATTTCCAGGAACCTTGCAAGGATTGATGGTGGGAACTAGGAATCCGATATAGACCATGTTTGTAAGCCAATCCAAAGCTAGCAATAAAGAAAAGAAAAAGAGAGAGAAAACCCTCCAAAAATGAAAATTTCTTCTATCCCTCTCTCTTACAAAAATGCACTGTAAACTGAACCTGTACTAACCATGTTACAATCACGGGTGCTTTAACCACTGGGTTCAATGAACCATAGGATAGTTTCTGTGGGCCTTAGAAACCTTCACAGTAGCTTGAGGCTAAAGTTGGTCAGGTCTGGATCTTGATTGATACTTGAGTACCTCTAAGCCTACTAGTAGCATTCTAGCCTAATTTCTAAAAAGAAGAATGAATCAAGACTTTGAGCATCAAAGCATGGTCTAGAATTTGAGTTCATTTCATAATATTTTGCTAAGGGATTAGCAAAATTTAGTCATGGGGGTATGATGATAATGTCATCATCAGCCATATCTAGCTTTAATTAATCATAATCCATTAATAAATGCTTCTACATAACCGCCAAAAGATCGTAATTCACTACAAATCCATTATTCTAATTGTAGAACAATTATGGGGTTTCCCACGGGTTAATTAAAGGTCAAATGTTCTTAAATGTCTAATAAGAGGGTCCGTGCAGACAGAAACATGTTTTCACGCATTTTGAGAATTAATGGATGTCTAAAACCCTAAAAATAGACCTGCTTAATTCACTGAGGTTCTGGTTAGGATAAAATTCACCTAAACTTTCTAAAAATCATATAAAAATATTCCCTAAGGTTTGGTGCCTTTGATTTGACTATCTGAACCCATTTTGACCTAAAATAGAGTTTCAGACAAATAGTTGCTCTAATTTGGGTTTCTATGCAAATTACCCATTCAAACCAAGTCAAAACCTAAATCTAACTTTCACATCATATTCCTTGGGTACAAATTAGGTTTGTACCAAAATTTGGGCCCAATCAGAGATCATCTTGACTTAGTTTGCATTTTAGTCCAATCTAACTTTTTTTCTTACACACACCCCTAGCTTTTGAAATTCATTGCAAAAAGGCCCCTAACTTCATTATCTTCTTCACAATCAGGTCCCCCCACCATTTTCGTGGAGGAAGTCCTACTCCGGTGACCTTCAAGTAGGGATCTCTTCCTGATTGATTGGCAGATCTCTTCCAAAATTGGAAGAGAGGTTCTTGAGAGAATCCTCTACGATCTAAACCTAATCTTGGGCTCTAATTCTTTCCCCAAAGATCATGTGAATCCTTTGAAGTTTAGGGTTTCCTTATATGTGAAGCTTCCAAGCTTGGAATGCTCTCCTAAGCCCTATAAAAACACGCCCATGGCATGCCTTACCTCCTTAGCTAGGTTTGGGGCCAAAATTTCTTCTTCTTTCTTATCTCCGACCCCTCTCTGACCAAGCTCCGGTGGTCCTCTTCGTTCTCCATCGTCTGCGACACCAACCATCAAATTGGAGGCACGGCTATCCTCCCCTCCTTTCTTCGATGGTGGCCGACCAATGCCTCGTCGTCTCCAATCTTTCCTTGCCATCGTCCCTCTCAGGAGAGTTCATCTTCTCTGTCATCGGCCTACCAAAACTGACACGGACCCTACCCCTTTCGGCCATTAGATTAGGTTAGATAATTTCCCTTAGTTCCCTAGGATCTAGCCCACTATCCAAAACTCAAAAATAACCCCTCTACTTAACACAATCCACCTTCGTCTTCCGCTTCGACCGCACCTCCGGTGAGGTCCTCTTCTCGCTACAAAACTCCAAAAACCTCACCATCAACTCCCACACCTCCATCGTGTCAACGCGAGCAAAACTCCTCAAGAAATTTGGGGGATTACTCGCCCGAGCCCTCCACCAAACACAAGCACCTTTGCCTTCGTTTTTCTTCTCTACCAGCCACCTCTGACTACGTTCGCAGCATGCCACCGCCACCACCACCTTTGCCACATCTTTGTGATCCTATTGAGCTTCTCTGACAAGGTTGCAAGGCCATACCTTGTGTTTTAGGTTCGCCAGCCATTGTCGACATTACTGAAGTTGCTTCGAGCAAGCTCAAAGCATGTTCTTACGACGTTTACTCCAGGCACCACCTCCAGGTGACGTAGAGGACTTCCAGGCATCTTCCCAGGTGGTCAATTGAGAGACACGCCCTCTATAGCTCATCCAATTGGCAAGACATCACAGCTACAACCGCACTCAAAGAAAGGTGGGAAGGATAGTCCCACATTGTAGAAGGAGAAGACAGTGGCAGCGCATATATTGTTTTTGTGCATATGCCTTAACGCCTCAAGACACATCCGGGGTGAGGTCCCCACTACACCCACGCACTCAACCCGACCCGCCTACTCACTCCTCGGCTGCGACCCCACGCATGCAACTCTGGACCCGATTATGCATACCCGAATACCTGGATATCTGAGAGAAGAGAGGAGGAAGGAAAGACAGGAAAGAGTGATCGAGTGGGGGAGGGGTAGGTTTTTCTCCTCTATGTAGATGTGCGACACTTAGTCGCTTGGAAGGAAAGAAGAGAAGAGGAGAAAAGCTAAAGGCAGAAGAAGAAGGAGAAAACTTGAGAAGAAAAGAAGGCTTCTGAATAAGGAAAGAAGAGAAAAAGAAGGGCTGTGCGTAAGTAGAAGGAAGAAGAAGAGAGAAGAAAAGAAAGCCTGAAGATCACAGGCAAAGCACTGTAGCAGGAAACATTTAAGTCGTCTGACTTGATATGTAGGTGTCTGATTACTGTGCATTTATTTAACATGATTGCATAATTGATATATATGTGCTTGGACTAATAATTGATCTAAATCACCATTATTTTGTTCTAGGTATCTTTTTGTCATAGTTAACTCTTGAAATACTCATGTTATACAATGATTATCAATTTTGAGTAATTATTCATTGAATATCATTATTTTTGGCTTATTCCTATTCTCATTTATATGCAATTAAAGATTAGCGCATGAATTCCATATTTGCTCCTTGTGTTAGACCTCGGACTTCTTTTAGATTTCGAGTTATAAATTTTATTTGTTGGGAGATTGATTGAGGATTTTGCACTACAATGATGATAACTTAATCTAAATCCTCTCTAAATCCTATCAACACTCATCTATTGTAGAGGAGAAGTTAGAGGTTAATGAAACAAAGAAGTTATTTGAGGATGTGGATGAAAAAGAAGAACACTTACTGGGAATGGAATCTAAGCAAACTAGGCCCTCTTTGGACTTAATAATTACTGCCCAATCACTCAAGCAAATTTAGACTCCTTACCTAATCCTTGGCTTAGGTCTCTACTCACATACATTCTTTTTGGGGAGAATATCAGGCCAGTACATCCTCGTGTGGAATGGCGAGTTTGGATTGATGTTTGTACTTTTAGTCTCGCCATTCAAGGGTTTGAAATAATTGTGCATATATCTTTTAACACCCTACCTACTTTTGAGGGTCCTTGTTATCCTCAACTTTTGTTTCAAGAAGTCCCTTCTTCTATTACTCTTTCTTTTAGACCTCTCTAGGTAGCTTATGAGATTGATTGTTATCACGTCTTCTGGCGGGCATTTGGAATAACTCTGCATCAATAGCTCGCCATCATCTCTGGCTACCTATTTTCTAGGCCTATGCTTTTATGCATATTCTTTGGGCCTAACTCTTTCTGTTTAGAACCAAACTTATAGGTTCCCTATAAGTCTGGCTGCTGATAGAAAATGCAATGCTTGTTGGGAGGCAATCCAACATCCTGGATAATGCCTTCAACAGGTGTTTTCCTTCCTTTCTTCCCCTATTTTAATTTTGTAATGACATTGTAGGATTTAGGCATGGGGGGTGCATTTTGCATTTTTAGGCAGTATTCATGCATTTAGGTTTGGTTAAAAAAAAAATTTTACCTGAATTGGTTAGTCTCTAGCAAAAGTTCTTTATCAAGGAAGTGTCATTAAAGATTTTCTTCTTAAATTGTTTCTTAATTTAGAATCTAGTATATTTACTTCACTTGCACATAGACTAGGTAATAGATCTTTTAAGAAAATAAATAAATATTTTTAGTTTGCTGAAACCTTGGACAGTTAGTAGGGAGTCAGGAAAACTATCTTCCATTAGATCAACCTAATATTTGTGAGGAGAAAGTAGAGTGACTATTGGTGCACTAAGTCTTGTGTAAGGACTCTTAAGCTTTGGATAATTTGATGATGATACCTCAGAGTTAGGCATAGTTTTTACTCTCTGTTCCTACGTGCGAACATTGTGTAAATTCCTGAGAGTCAATAAATAAGGCAGATACACAGAGAATGAGTTCTAATAAAACTATGACTATGGTGGATGGTTATGATCGTTCTTCATAGAATCCTCCGCTGAAGGAGGGTATTGGTGCAAGAGGTCAGAAGTAAGCTTGTCATATCCATCCTGTCCTGGTGTCGAGAGTAGGCAGTTCCACAAATAAGCCACACAATATCCTCTTGAACATCATTTTCCCTAATAATGCCTCATGAATAAAAGTTTGCATTATGTTGTGTTAGTTGTTATAAAAAAGAGAGAGAGAGAGAAAGAAAAAAAAGAATATATATATAGAAAAAGGATAAAATATAAAAAAAAATGAAAAGAAAGTAGAGAAGAAAAGCTCAAGTTTATAGCTATGTTTCAATGTCAATTTAATCATGTGTTGATATCATTGAGGCAACAAAAACATCCATTGCGATCCACCAAATATGATCCATACCTACTTCTCCAGTATTTCTAATCGCCCAAATACTGGCTGAGAAATTCTGACTTAGTTATAGGGTTTTTAGGACTTTAATTAAAGTGTGAATGCCATGTGAGGCCACCCAACCTTAAGTATATTTACAGAATCTGGTAAGATTTATGATCTCAGAAAAAAAAAAGTGACTGCAAAGGAATGCAAGGAGAGCACAGATTTTAGCCTTTCTCTAGGTTGACTTGTTTGGTAGTCTAGAGATTTAGAGTCTGCAATAGTAGACTACATGTAGCACCAAATGAGTATAAACCACCAAATACAAATTCATTTGACTTAGATATCTTCTACCTAAGCCAAAAAGCTAGGCTCAAATCACAGATTATTTTCTACTTTATCCCTGAGGGAAGTAGTTGCCTATCTTAATAGAATCTTTACCAAGGGTTAAGTACAAACTTTAAATGTAAATTGGCTTTTTCACTTGGATTCATTACCTAAGCTACTATCATTTCACATTTGTCTAGATTTCTAAATTTTTAGAATAAGAAAAGAAATCTTTTATTACTCCCATGATAGCATCATACACATTGCATTCATTTTTCATTTTTGCTCGGGACTAGCAGAACTTAAGCATGGGGGCATTTGATAAGTCCACTTTAGTGGACCATTATTTGACCTAAGTACTCTTTAATTATCTATTTTTAGTTTCTAATTGATTAGGAGTTAAATGGTAATTCATCTTATCTTGTGTATAATTTTATGTGCCAATTTTACATTTAATAGCATATGGTATGATAACATAACCTATTCGATGGATGCAGGCTAGGTGCAAGAGTTATTGAAACATGAAGGCATCATTTAGATGTTCATTTTCTTCTATAAGATGTCCTGAGCTCAAATCGGACATCGGAGAACCTCCATCATGGACTCACTGCTGTCTACACTTTTTAAGATGTCTAGAACTTGGTCTGGATGTCTGATGAAGTTACCGCCAGACTTCATCCATTCCAACCACTCGCGATCTTCGCCGAGTGGTTGGAGAAGCTTTTGGCCGAAGAAGCAAATAGAGGAGTTTTTTTTAAAACCAACAGCCGGCCATCTTCTTGATCCATCATCTCTTCCCCTCTGGGGGACCTCCACCGTGGTATCAAGCCTGCACTGTGAACTTCAAGCATGCACTGTGGATGGAAGCTAACATCTCCATTGCCCTTGCCCTACTGTGGTGTGCGTGATGATAGTGCATACACCATCACTGCCACCAACACCATCCAGACCACCATCATCACTATGGCCACCACCTCCATTTCTCTCTTCTCTGGCGAGCACACCACATACCATCAACACCATACTGACAACCATCAGCCGTGCCTTTTCCCTCTTCTGTCTCCCCTGTTTCACCCACCAACTACTATTCATCTTCTTCAACCCACCGAACCCAATAACTCCACATCACCACTGCTGATCCCCCCGTTGCACACCCCATCCAACTCCACCACCTACCATCACCGCGAAACCACCCAGGTGCACGCCACCCTTGCAAGTTTGCTCCTTGCGCACCACTTGCTATCGCCATCACCAGAGTTCTCCTCCGCCTTCGGTTGCCGTCGCCGGCCACCTTCACCTGTGCCCCCTACTCCATCACGTAGCCCTTGTCCCTGCCGATCTCCTTCGAGCTCCATTAGGTTGGCGGCCCTTCTTCCTGTGCACGAGCAGGAGAGAGGAACAATCCCTTGTTTCACCACTCAATAGTATTTACACCTAATGCCATTGTAAGAAGCACTATTGATATATGTATCTAATTATTATATTAAGATAGATTTGCTTGAATATCCTTCTAGTCTATTTGAAGTACGGTTAGTTGAATTCTTCTCATGAATGATAGAGTATGGGATATTGGCTATAGGGAACGGGTTTTGTTTTGATTAATATTGATAGTGTTTGTCAGTACCCAGATCACGATTCACGTATTTCCGTGGTAGTGATTTTGCATTTGAACACCTATATTCATGATTAATTATCTAGATCGAGAATTTATGTTGGAAATGAGTGCACTAGTTAGTATGCGCACCCATTGAAATTCCTGAATAAACGAGGCACCACTCATGAGTTTAATAGGCTAATTCCTCCCTAAAGAGACGACCTAACTATTTTCGTAGTTAGATTTTGAGTATTAAATATTTTGAAAAGTGATTTTTTACCACGTAACTGAATACAACAATGCTACATTTTATGTGCAAAAAAATATTGAAAATGAGAATCACTCTTTTAGTTACCATCAAACACGATTGTGAAACAACTCAAATGGGGGTTTCTTAAGAATGGGTCTAAGGAGCACATGGTTTGACACATAGCATGCTATGTTAACTACTTATGTCTAGAAATATTTAGGAAGACCTGATTCTATCAACATTGTTCAAGCGCATTCTTGGAGTGTGCAGTTTTTATGCTCAACAACTCCATTATGCTATGCCTCTCTTGGAAATACGAATTCATGGTGGATCCCAAAAAGCTCACAAAACTCAGTAAAACTCTCATTTTCAAATTCTCTACCATGATCACTCGTAATCCAAGAAATACAAACACTCTGACTAGTTTGTATTCTCTTAGTAACCTAGAGAATTCTAGAAAATCATGATCCTTAGACCTAAGAAAAATCACCACGTCAAATGTGAGAAATCATCGACAATAACAAAACAAAAAACGACAGCCATTAAGACTTTCATGTCTAGTTAGTCCAAACAAGTCTAAATGGAGTAGTTCGAGTGGTCTAGTAGTTGGCACAACTCCCTTACTCTCAAAAGAGGCCTTAGTTAGTTTTCCCTTTTTATATGCATCATAAATATAATCCTTTTTATAACTAACTTTAGGCAAGATAATAACAAGTTCTTTTCTAACAATTTTATCAATGAGTCTTATATTGACATGGACTAATCTTCTATGCCATAAGTTGTTTTCTTCATTAGAGGCAAACAAGCAATCAACTATTTCTTCCTTATCAAATTCAAGAACATAAGTATCTTTCTCTCTTCTTCCTCTCAAAAGAACTTCTAAAGTTTCTTTATCAACAATTTCAAAACCATCTTTATCAAATATAACCTTACATCCTCTATCATAAATTTGGCTAACACTAAATTATTATGTTTTAAGTCATCAACTGAAGCAACATTTTTAACTTTCTTAAATGAATTACCTACCATACCGTTACCAATATTATGACATTTTTTGGTTGTTGACCATAGCCACGTGTCCTTCGTTAGCTTTCTTGAACTTTAGGAATTGCATGGAGTCTCCCGTCATATGCCTTGAACACCCACTATCCATAATCCACTTGTTCATCTTCTTTGAGGCCCATAAAACAAGAGTTGAGAACACTTTTAGGTACCCATGCCTTCTTGGGTCCTTGAGTGTTAGAATACCTTTTCTAAAAATAGTTCCTTTTGGGAATCCATTTGTTCTTGGCCTTTTGTCTAAAGGAATATGCATGGTGAAGTTGTTTTTGAGCCTTATGACTAAAAACATATGCATTGTGAGATTGGTTTTGAGCCTTATGGCTATACAAGTATGCATGATAGGTTGGTTTTTGAGCCTTGGGTGGCACAAAGGTGTTTTTACCTTTGGGCTTCACAAAGTTCGTTGGTTTCTTGGTTGTAGAGGAAGATCCAATATAACCAAACCATGCCTAAAGGTAGATGGCAATTGACTTGCAAGCATCTTTTGTAAGTTCTTGCTACCATTAGTAAACTTAGCCAAGTCATTAATCAAACCTTTTGTGTTTATTGTAAGCTCATCCACATCTTTATCTAAGAAAGCAATTTTATTTTTCAATTCAATAGTCTCTTCCATCAATATGTCTTTTTCAATAAGAAAGCTAGTGTTAGAAGTAATAAGATTTTCATTCAATCTAGTCAAGTTCAAACATTCAATTTTCATATTTGCATTTTCCTTTTCTACGTCCAATTTCTCATTGACAAGAAGCTCATAATTGCTTAGCAAGTCATTCTCTTCTACTCTAAGATTTTTCAAGGATCTATTTTCATGTTCAATTTTCTTGCATTCATGAAAAAGCTAATTATATGCATTAAGTAGCTCACCAAGAGAAGTAGAGCCTTGTACCTCAGTCTCATTTGCCATGAGACACATGTGTGCAACTTCCTCCTTGCTTGAGTCGAAGTCAGAGTCGGAGTCGGTGTTATCTCTTGCACTTTGATCTGAGTCATCCCAAGTTGCCGCAAATGCCTTCTTCTTCTTCTTGAAAAACTTCCTTCTTGATTTGTCATTCATAATTCTCTCCATTTCTTTCCTTTCCTTTCTTTCCTTCTTGTCTTTCTTATCCTCATTGAGTACAGGACAATCCTTCCTTATGCGGCCTTTTTTCTTGCATACATAGCAAGTGGGGGTCTCATCATCTTTTCTCCTTTTGAATTACTTCCTCATTCTCACATATTTTTCAAATCTTCTAGAGAACATGGTCATCTCTTCGTCATCCTCATTTTTATCCTTGTCGTTGAGATCAGAATCACTCTCAATTTTGGCTTTGAATGCCAAACTCTTCTTCTTGAAGCTAGAAACTTCATTTTCCTCCTTCTTGGATAGCTCAAGCTTCACTTCATGAGCCATTAAACTTCCAAGTATTTCATCCATGCTTATACTCTTTAAGTCCTTAGCTTCCTCAATAGCGGTGACCTTTGGCTCTTTCATTCCTTAGTTAGAGCCCTTAAGAATTTGGACACCATCTCATTTGAGGGTAACTCTTCCCAAGCCCCTTGAGAGGGTTGATGATGTTGGTGAACCTTGTGCTCAATTCCTTTAAGCTTTCACCCAGCTTCATCTTGAACATCTCATACTCTTGGGTTAAGAGACCAATTTTTGTCTCTTTCACCCTTGAGGTTCCTTCATGGGTCACTTCAAGTCATTTCCAAATCTCATGTGTCATCTCTAGCTGTAAAATTCTATTAAACTCATCATTAGAGAGGACACAATATAGTATGCTCATAGCCTTACAATTGATTGATATCTTCTTCTCATCTTCCGACTTGTAGTCTCCGTTGGTGGCTTCTACTTCCAGCATATTGAATTCTTTTTCTACCATCTTCCATAGTGATAGACCTCCGGTGGCTAATTTGAGGTAGATTGCCATCTTCCTCTTCTAATGTGTGTAGCCATTTTCATCAAAGTAAGGAGATCGGTGAGTGGACAATCCTTCGATCCTCATGTTGCTCAATTCTGCCATTATCGTCGGTGTAAGGAAGTTACTCAAAAGTACACCAACCTAAGCTTTGATACCAAATGAAAGCACTAAAGGGGGGGTGATTAGTGCTAAAGGTGGTAAAAGTAATGCTGATTGAAATTAATACAGATATAAAATATAATCAAGCAATCCATAAATATATCACCAACCACAACACAAGCATGTATGGTAGAAACCCAAATCCAGGGAAAAACCAGTACCTAGATATCCCAATTTAGGATTTTTCCTCGAGTTAAACTCAGAATACTAACAGGTAATTATGGGGAACCAAACCCTTTTACAAGCTCTCTTGATTTCCTAATCAAGAGTAGCCCCTCTCACTCAAGAGGAGAGGAACCCACTACCGGGGTCTTAAGATTACAAGTAGATGATAGAATAAAACTGAATTAAAACAGACTTTTAACTCCTATGGATAGCCCCAAAAAGATATGCAATAGTCCTTATGAAATAGCTATCAAGGAGACTAAAATGAACTCCTTGGTGATTGTATTAAGATGACAAAGCAAGAAATTGAGGTGGCTGAGCTCCAAGGGAGGTGAACTTCAAGAACAAAAGCTCAAGTCACCCCCAATGAACACCAAATGCTTGTGGTAGCTGAATGTGAGCTTGAATGAGATTTAGAGTGTGTTATGAGGTTTTCTCTAACCACCAAAGAGTGAGAAATGCTCTCATATATGTAGAGGGATGTTTGGACTACTTTTGGAGTGCTTAAGGCCCTTCTTCAATGGCTAAAAAGTTTTCCAATTTGATTTGCCAACGGCCAATGAGTTTGGTCAAAAAGTGCTTTAACTAATGTTAGGTTAACTATCTAACATTAGGTACTCAGTTAGGTGCCAAGTTTGCTATCTCGTAGAGTCGCTCAATTTAGCTCAAAGTGGCCTACCTAACATTAGGTATATCTTGTCTAACATTAGGTCAACTACCTAATGTTAAATGCTCAGTCTAATGCAAAGTTCGCTATCTCCTAAATCTTCCAAATGGACCTCAGACCAACTACATAACGTTAGGCAACTTCTACTTAAGATTAAATAAACTGTAAAAAGTCGTCTAACTATCCAAATTAGTTTTGTTAAATCTATGGGTTCTAAGATGATCCAATAACATCTAAGAATAAGTTTTATCATATTTTTGACTTAATTAGCTAGAATATTATCAATTTTAATGACTTATGTAAGTGGTGCTCTAGTAATGTAATTTAATCTAATTGGGGCTTTCCTTACATTCTAAAGAATATAAAATTACAACTCAATTCC
Organism: Thalassia testudinum; assembly: GCA_037157565.1. NCBI lineage: Eukaryota > Viridiplantae > Streptophyta > Magnoliopsida > Alismatales > Hydrocharitaceae > Thalassia > Thalassia testudinum. The sequence continues at coordinate 43,697,385 of JAZHRO010000067.1, read as the reverse complement.
TAAATACAAAGAGACCTAAACTTGATCTCCTCTTTCTTCTTAGCTTCGTATTTTTTGAAGAGAGCTTCAACCTAAAAGTCGATCTTATAATATCTTTGCATAAGATCCAATTTTAATCTTAATTACTTGATATGCTTGTTACCATTAAAACCATTATTAAAGGCTAATGTGGTGCCTAATTGCTTATGCTCCTACATTGATGTCACATTGATGTCAGCCAAGGACCATAGTGAGAGGATTTTGGACCTAATGTATGGAATTCAAAAGTTAGGGGCTAATCGTCAAAGTAGATGAAGACGAGGTCCAATTGATTTTAAATTTTTATGGTAACCTAATTCAGATCCAAGGAATTTAATGGTGACTTCAATTTTAGGTTTTGATGAGGTTTGATTGATCAATTTGCATTTTAATCCAAAATATAATAAATATTATCCTTATTTTCTATTTTAGATCAATTTGGTTTCTTTTTATAAAATTGATTATTCTAAACCTTAGGGAATATTTTTTTATAATTTTAAAAGGTTTAGATTACATATATTTCCATCAGAACCCTTTAAATTTAAGTAAGGCTTAGGGTTTTTTAAATATGAATTAGCTTTCATTTTTTAGATAAACCCTAAATTAATCAATGCAATCCCACTTATTTGAACTTTAAGCTTATTTAACCTTCAATTAATTGTAGATTCACCCCTTGGTTAATCTACACTTGTATTGGTCTGTTAAAAAATCAGAATTAACTCTTTGCAAAGCAATTCCTCTTGATTCAGCCAAGATTGAATTATACCCTTTTATATATCAATTATGAAATTAGGCTTGGAAATTAGTCGAATTGAGTTAGATAAATAGGATGATGGTGTTACCATCATTGGTCACAATGTTAATAGTTTGAGGAAGAATTACCATACACTGTTGGATAACTATTGCATCGGACAATAAATTCAGAACCTCCTGTATGGTGGAATGGTGGAAGATACAGTATATGATTTATTACATAATACATCATTTATATCTTGTAATATATGAATCTAAAACTAAATAAAATTATCATAATTGATACATCTACAAATAATAGATTCATACATGGACTTCTTATTTTTTAAATATACCACATTTAGTAGAGGAGAGGTGCCATAATTTTTCGTGTCTTTAACCATCATGGTAGGGATAATATAACTTTATATAGATATATTAGTATGTTTGTGAAGTTTGTAATAGTTATAGTGTGATGTTTTACAGAGCTTAATAAAAAATAGAGTAGCAACATTAACAAAAAGTGAACAAACAACACTTCAATAAATTTTTGAAGGCCAAGCACATATGGGAACTAATGGTAACACCATCATCCTCTATATCTAGCTCAATTTGGCTAATTTCTAAGGCTAAATTCACTTAATTAATGTACAAAAGGGTATAATTCAATCTAGGCTGAATGAAGAAGAATTATGGTAAAATAGGTTAATTCTGCTATTTTAATAGATAAATACAAGTGCAGATTAACTAAAGATTAAACCTATACTCAATTGAAGGTCAACTGAGCTCAAATTCCTAATAAGTAGGCTTGCATTGATTAATTTAGGCTTTCCATTCAAAATGAAGGATATTTCTCAATTAAAATCCTCATTTCAGCCTTACCTAAATTAACAGGATTCTAATGAAAATAAATGTAATCTAAATCTTCTAAAAATCATTGAAAAATATGTCGTAAGGTTTCGAACAATCAATTTGACAAAATAAACCTATTTTGACCTAAAATAAAGACTTAGGAGAATATTTAATACATTTTAGGTTAAAAGCATAAATTTACCAATCAAACTTCATAAAAATCAAAAATTGATATCACCATAAGATTCCTTGGGTCCAAAGTAGGTTACCCTTTAATTTTAAGCCTAATAGGACTTCATCTTGACTAGGTTTGCAATTTGCTCCTTTAGTTTCTAACCATTGCACCCCCTAACTTTTGATTTTCCTTTAAACAAGCCCCCTGCGACCATCTTCCTCAAGACCTCTTCTTCATACACGATCAAAGTTCCCTCTGTTGACTCACTTTTGACTGTGAAATCCTTGCGGGTTTAATCACGAAACCTCTCCAAATCTAGAAGGCTTGCTCAGTGCACGATTTCGCATGCAATGGCACCCTTTACCCACACGATCCCCGCCCCCATCAACACTGCACACATCACCGTCGTGACTTCACCTATCGTGAAATCTGGCCATTGATCCTCTCCATCTCTGGCATTTTCGTCCCGTCATGAGGAGCTATAAAGATCCCTAAAGATCTATCTATCTTTTTTGTGGAGAAATACACCAAGTTCCCGCCCTTCTTCATCTCAACTTTCTTCTTCAACCATGGCAGTTTCCCCGATCTCTTCTTCCATGCGCACTCAAGGTGCAAGGGCAATGTCATTGTCTTCCTTATCTTCCTCCAGTCATCACCCACCAAAGCACGACCTCTTTCCACCTCTTCTTCACCACCGGCCTCTTTCCTGGACCCTCCTCCTTCGTAGCAGCCAACGAGCCAAAATCGACCACTCCCCACCTCCCTCAAGCATAGGTAGTTCTTCCTCGTCTTGCTTCATAGAATAGTCTAAGCATTTTAGGTATAGGAAAAACCTACCAATTCCCCCATCCTCGCCTTCATCTTCCTCACGAATGGTGGAAGTCTGGCAAAGCGCCGACGACGTGCTCCATATTCTTGCCACGCATCTATGCCGCCGTTGACCATCTCCAAAGCTTCGCCACACCACCACGAGCAAAAGCCCTCAATTTATTGAGGGCCTCGATGCCTCCTCAACCCCACTGAGCTCCATCACCAGCCACCATTGTTGCATCGAAAATCGTAGTAAAAGATTGCGTTGTAGTATAGCAATGAAAACCAATGTGACATTTAAATTTATAATGCTCGTGAAAATCGTGAGTTTGCGAGGTCGTTTGAAGGGAGAAAATATGGTAAATCAATCAACTAATCACAATATTTAGAAATATTAATGCAAATGAATCAATCAAGCAAAATGGTATTCAATAATGAAACAATAACGTATCTCAAATGTCAGGGATAAAATGTAAAAAGAAAGAGCTAAAAATGGCTGTTGAAACCACCAAATTAACCCTACAATTAAGCACCAATCCCCAATCAAATTTTTGAATAGTAACCCTCAACCACTAATCCCAAATATCCACGTCAGCGTCCACAGTAATCTTAGCTCAGAACCAAGACCAAGCACATGGGCATCAAGCCCAAAGCCTTAGTAACTCAAGGAACAATCCCACGAACACTGTGTGTTGAACAAGGGGCAGCACGAATCTTGAGGCTCCGCAGTGAAAACCCCCTTCCCTCCTTAGATCTCTTTCTCTCTCTCTCAATTACAAACCTGGTGAGCAGTACCGAGTAAACAAGTTAGAGTCCAAACCCATCAGCATGCGTGGCGAGCGAGGGCGTGTGTGTAGGGACTACGGTAGGGACCTAACTCCAGTGTTTTAAAGGTAATGAGCCCTCATCACAATTTCATTTTATACATTGTCAGGGATTTGTCACAAACTAGGTGGGACTAATTCCCACCGTCTTCCTTAAACCCATTGCAGTGAAGATTGCGCCAATTGAGCTGCTACCATGGTGCTTTTGCTCAATTGTTGGCGCGAAGAGCTTTGTCAAGATGAACCGCAGCTCTTAAGTCTAATAACAGGCCAGATGATGGCCATGGAAAGGTGATCGTCGTCGAGACGTAAGCTGAAAGGCATGAATACATCCTCGCAACCCAGTCAAATTGGTTCAGGAGCTTCACCGAATGATGGCGAGTATAGTGCAATGATTGCATGGATTTTGGTGCATGTAGGTGGCCTATCGAGTTCGTAGAGGGTGAGAGGATGGCATGGTGTTCGGTGGAGAGATTGGGTGCTGGTGAGGTGAAATTAGTTGAGGGCTTTTGAAGGTGGAGGTGTGGCAAAATTTTTGGAGGTGATTACGAGTGGATTGGTGGTTTATGGCGGTCGCGTGGCTTCGCTGAAGGCGTGGCCGACATTGGAGACAGAGAGGGGACGGTGGTGCATCTGTCAAATCAAGATGTTAAGGGGATAAGAAGACTCTAGAGAGGAAGAGAGAAGATTTAGGGGAGCTTAGGAGGTGAGATAGAGGAGACGTTTAGCATTGGTCAGCCGAAGTCGGAGAAGGTGAAGTCGACGGTGAGATGACGGCGAGGGAAGAAGGGGCTCAGAGCAACCGGACTTTGGTCAGTCCTAGTCAAGAAAAAGAGAGGACGATGAGCCGATCAATTTGATCATTGAGTGGTCTAATGAAGGAGGCAGAGAGGCTCGCCAGAGCTAAGGAAGATGACGACTGGAGGAAGAGAAGAGAGAGAAAATCCCAGTCTATTCTTCATTGAGGAAGATGCTGGGACCTAAGGGAGCTTTTATAGAGCTTGATTTCAAGCTTAAATAGGAAATTAGGTGTCTACGATTCGGATTTGGGATCAAAAAGTTCCCACAATTTCCTCAGATTGACTGGGGCTTCTCGCCCAAGATCCCTGTCTCAAATCATGTTCAAACGATTCCCTGAAGTGTGAACATCAATCCCACCAAATTTGATGGGATTTGGTATTGGCCTGTTGTTGTTTTGGGTCAATCAAAGTCAGTGCTACTTGGGTTAACTAATCAATGGTGGTAGGGACCCAAATCCAAGGAAGAAGAGAAAGTTAGGGGGCCATTGTAAGAAATTTGAAACCTAGGGGCTTGAGTGTAAGAAATAAAGATTTTAGGGACTAAATTGAAAAATAGGTCAAAATGGACTCCGATTGGGCCCAAATTTTGTTATTAATCTAATTTGAACCCAAGGAATCTAATGGTGAACTTGGATTTTAGTTTTGACCACGTTTGTCTAGGCAAATTGCCTAAAACCCCAAATTAGGGTAAATTCTCATCTAAAACTCTATTCTACGTCAAAATGGATTCAGATGATCAATCCACAAGTACCAAACCTCTTGGAATATTTTTCTATGAATTTTAAGAGGTTTAGATTAATTTTATCCTGAACAGAACCTCTTCAATTTAAGAAGGGTTGATAATTAGGGTTTCCAATCCTGTTTTGGTCCTCGAAATGTGTGAAACCCTGATTCAGTTGATGTGAACCCACTTTTTAATCTTTTATGCTCAATTGACCTTTAATTAAGCCCTAAGTGATCTTGTGGTTATTCTGCATTTCTGATGTGCTATTAAAACTGCAAAGTTAGCCATATTTGCGTGTTTTCTACTCAAATCAGAACATTGTGGAGTTGTGACCCTCATATGATTAAGTAGGAGCATTTACCATTTGAACTAGACTAATTGTGGATAGTTAAGGCCCATGATGGTGTTACCATCACTCTCTCATGTTTAGCTTTTGCTAATCCCAAGCAAAATCGTATGGACCAAACCAAATCTCTAAGATGGATGTAATTGTTAAGATGCCCTACTAAGTTGTATCTCTAGAAATCAGATCAAAATACCAACAATAAGACTAGAGGAACTCAAGTACCAGCCAAGATCCATACCTGACCAACCTCAGTCTTGGGTCTACCGTGAAGGTTTCTAAGGCTCGTAAAAACTACCCAGAGGTTTGTTAACCCCAAAGGTTAAAGCACCTGTGTGTATTTGTAGCAAGTCTAAGTTCAGTTTACCAGTGCATTTTTTATAAGAGATATAGAAAGGGATATTTATTTAGAGAGTTTTCTTTCTTTTCTTTTATATTCCCCTAAATCCAACATCGATTGACCCTAAACATGGTCGGTATCAAATTCCTTTTCCCCACCATCAATCCTCAAAGGGTTCCTGGCATTCGATGCTTGGAGATAGCACTGCCCATGGAAACCCCTAGAATCCTGGCTTTCAACACTTCAGAATAGTACCGCCCATGGCACCTAAACCAGCACAAGGTACTTACATGCCCCCAGTAGGATATTTAGATATCTTAGGAGACAAGCACCAAACAAATAATATGTTAGTACGCATCTTTGAGAGGATTATTTTTCATTCCACCTCTCCATGCTAAGAACTAGTCCAATCAACTTATGTCTTTGAGCTGCTCGTAAGCTAGATCTTTGGGAAAACCTTTTTCAGAATGGAACATTTTTGGCATTTTTCTTCATTAAGCGTACTAAACCAGACTAGTGTGTGATTTTTGGGTGCCCAAGTTACCAAGCCTCGCAAACCAAAGGGCAGGCAACAGGGTCGAATAGTCCCTAAGCCTTAGACTTAATACATGACCAAGAGGCCTAAGGTCGGTACTCATCACTAATCTCCTAAGTTTTAGCCTTCCATGTCTTAACTAATCATCCGATCCAGCCTGAACAGTGACTTGAAGGATTTTCTTGATCTCCTGATTGGATAGCTCAGTGAATCCATTGGTTAGGGGGTGATAAGGAGTCGAGATACGATGCGACACCCCGTACTTTTTCATCAGGGATTGGAAGTGCACATTCACGAAATGAGATTTGCCATTACTAATGATGCCATAGGAACCCCAAATCTGGAAAAGATATTCTCCTAAATGAACAGGAGAACAACCTTGTGATCATTCGTTCTGGTAGGGACGGCTTTGATCCATTTTGGGACATAATCAACAACAAGTAAGATGTACTCAAAGTCGTTAAATCATGGAAAGTGTCCCATAAAATCAATTCCCTAGATGTTAAAGATTCTGCACACGATAATCGAATTCAAGGCCATCATATTGTGCTGGCCCATGTTGTCGAGGGTCTGACAACGAGCACATGCCCTAAAATAGGATTGTGCATCCTTGAACATTGTGGCCCAAAAGAACCCACACTGGAGGATCTTTGCTGCGGCTTTACTGCCAGAGTAATGGCCACCACAGGCTTAGTCATGGTAAAATGAGATGACATCATTGACCTTGTCGTCGGGAATTCATCTGCGGATCACTTGGTCATTACCTACATGGTAGAGCGTCCCTAGGGTTGTAAGGTTTCCCCCACCTAACCTTCCTTGTCACCGAGATTCCAAGTAGACCAAAATGAGCAAGCTTGACCCCTAAGTCTACCAATTTTAATCCTATGTGTGTGCCTTGAATTTCACTTGAACTTTAAAGTTGATTTGATTTGTGACCTAATTTGGGAGTTGGTTGACCCACAAAGTGGACCAACTTTACCTAACCTGCCCTAAAGTTGAGGATGAGTTGGGTCAAGAACCCAAATCATCTTGAAGTGGTTTGCAAACAGGTTATTAGGTCCCAAATTTTAATGATTCAAGTGATTGTTAGAGCCTTGATTTTAGGGTTCACTTGATTAGATCAATTCAACCAGGGCTTGGGTAACACATGATGCGGGGAATATGTTCTCTTTAAATTAGGCAAGTGTGTACTCCTGAAACCCTAATGTAAAAACCCTAGTTTGACTTTATTTCCAACTCAAATTTTTCCAAAGTTGGTACCTAGGGCTCAATCAAGAAGGTGAATATCCCAAACCTTAAGTCGCTAATAAGTGTAAGTATCAGGATGGGGATCTCAAATTAAATCAAATCAGGCAACTCAAATGATGATTACTATGAAATAAAGCGAGTTAATCCTAATTGATTTCTTTTTAGTTTCTCAAGAGAAGAGGGGATTAAAGAAGAAGGGAATGAGATTACCTGCCCCTAGTGTGGTTGCTCGTGCTGTCGATCTTCAAATTCACCTCACAAAATCATAGCAAATCAGATAAAGCAAGTTAGAATTAGATCAGGAATTATGATCAGTGAATGAAATGTGTATTGCTCCCCGGCAACAGTGCCAAAATGTTGTGTCGAAAATCGTTGTAAAAGATTACTTTGTAGTACAGCGATGAAAATCAATGCAACATTTAAATTTATAATGCTCGAGAAAACTACGAGTTTAACAAGTCATTCATAGGGAGCAAATATGGCAAATCAATCCACTAATCACAATATTCAAAAGTAATAATGCAAGTGAATCAACCAAGCAAAATGATATTCAATAATGAAGCAATAACGTATCTCAAATGTTAGGGATAAAATGTAAAAAGAAAGAGCTAAAAATTGTCGTTGAAACCACAAATTAACCCTATAATTAAGCACTAATCCCCAATAAAATTTTGAATAGTAACCCTCAACCACTAATCCCAAATATCCACGTCAGCATCCACTATAATCTCAGCTCAGAACCAAGACCAAGCACAAGGGCATCAAGCACAAAGCCTCAGCAACTTAAGGAACAAGCTTGCAAACATCTAAGTGTTGAGCGAGGGGACACGAATCTCGAGGCTCCACAATGCAAAAACCCCCTCCCTCCTCAGATCTCTTTCTCTCTCTCAATTTCAAACTTGAGTGAACAGTACCGGGTAAACGGGTCAAAGCCCAAACCCGTCGGCACGTGTGGCGAGCGAGGGCATGTGTGTGGGGCATGCAGTAGGGACCTGACCCCGGTGTCTTGAAGGTAACGAGGCCTCGTCACAATTTTGTTTTATACGTTGTTTGGGATTTGGCACGAATGAGATGGGAATAATTCCCACCATCCTCCTCACGCCCACTGTAGTGAAGAAGGTTGCTCCAATTAAGCTGCTACTGTGGTGCTTTTGCTTAATTATTAGCGTAAAGAGCTTTGTCAACATGAACCGCAGCTCCTGAGTCTGACAGCAAGTCAGATGATGGCCGTAGGGAGGTGATGGTAACACCATCATTAGCCATAACTAAGTAGAATTAGTTGAAATAAAGTGACAAATGCTCCTGAATAATTTCCTGAGGACCGTAATTCTATGCAGATCCATTTTGAGGAGTGAACAACAAATCAGGGTTAATTCTACAATTTTAACATCACATCATAAATGCAGAGCAACCATGGGATTTTTCAGGGGTTAATTTAAGGTCAATTGAGCATTAAAGTCCAAAGAGTGGGTTCACATTGACAAATAGGGCTTTACACATTCTAAGAACCAAAACAACACACCAAAATCCTAATTTCAGACCTGCTTAAATTGAAGAGGTTCTACTCAGGATAAAATTCATATAAACCTCCTAAAATTCATCAAAATATATTCTAAGAGGTTTGGTAACCTTGATTTGACCATCTGAACCTATTTTGACCTTGAATAGAGTATAAGATGGGATTTTGCCCTAATTTGGGCTTCTGTGCAAATTTCCCAGGTAAACATGGTCAAAATTGTAATCCAAATTCATCATCAGATTCCTTGGGTTTAATTTAGATTAAGGTCAAAATTTGAGTCCAATCAGAGTTCATCTTGACCTAATTTGCATTTCAATGCCTAAAATCTCTATTTCTCTTAGTTAGGCCCCTAACTTTCAAAATTCCTTTCAAACGGTCCCTAACTTCTTCATCTTCTTCGTAGAAATACCCTTTTTGCCATTGTTAGGTCAACCGACCTAAACACCTTATTTAACCAGACTAAAACCCCACCAAATCAACTCTAAATCCCACCAAAATTTGTAGGATTAGTGATCACACTTAAGGAATCAATTGATCAGGATCTTAGATCCTAACTTGCATCCAAGATCTCAAGCAAGCGAAGATATTAAAATCCGCAATGGAACCCAAATCAAATCTCAATGAAATTGCAATGAATTCCCCTTTTTGAGCTCAAATCATAGCTATATAAAAGCTTCCCCATGTTCGGCTATCCTCCTTAGCTCGATTCCAAGCCAAAAATCTTCTTCTTCCTCCTCGGCCACCTCCAACCGCAACTCCAGTGAGCCCCTCAATCCTCCATCTTCACCCTCTGCCACATATGATAGGCAGAGAGATCTTCTTCCTCTCCTTCTTTCGCTTCTCACCATACCAAGTAGAGGCCCCCAGACCCCGCCTTCCTCGCCATTTCTCCCACTGGAGACTTCACCTTTAGCTAATTAAAGTTGGTGTGGATCTCCTTCCTTGTCGTGCATAATTAGGTCTATCTTCTTCCTCTCTCTCCCTAGCATAGATTCCACCTACTACAACCCCAATTCAACCACTGAATCGCCCTCTCCCCATCCATCTTCTCCATGGTCGGTGACTCCTCCAGCGAAGTTGCACCTCCGCCACACTCCACCAAATCACCCGTTACTGCCACCAAAAGCTTCGCCACAACTCCACCATCAAAAGCCTTAAACCTATCGAGCAAAGCGACCACTCCATGACTCCACTAAACAACCCACACCTTCGGCATCTTTCCCGACGTCGTCACACCACCACACACCTCCTCACACCTCACAAACACCACCATCACCTTTGCCACCACTTGGCGAAACTTAGGAGCATTTTAATTGGGGCTTAAGGCTCATATTTGTGTATCTCAGGTTCTCACTGTCATCGTCGATTTGCCGCCATTGAGTGCCGTGGTCCACCCACCTCCAGCTTCAATTTCACCTTGAACAGCCGCAGTGTCATCTAGAGATCCTATCCGCTGCCTTGATTTGAAGAAAGAGCACTAGTAGAAGCTCAATTTCAAAGACATCAGCTACAGTAGGCAAAGGCATCCCGCGAAGCTGAAGACTTCTATTTAGTCCCACATCATGTGGGACAAAATGTGTGGAGTACATAAAAGGAAAACGTGCTATGGGTTGTCTGCCTCAACTACACAAGGGTGAGTTCCCTCTCACCTCAACTCTCTCACACCTCACTCACCTCATGCCCGATGAGTTTGGTCTCCTATGCTCATGTTCCGATTACTCGAAAGCCCAGTTACTGTGCACCTATGTATGTAGTTTTGAGAGGAAGGGGAAAGAAGAGAAAATTTGAGGGTGGGGGAGGGTTTTGCACTATGCTCCTCAAGATGCATGCCTATGTGTTCTATACTTAGCATCTCTGAGAGGCTTCTACGTTAAGCTTGGCACCTTTGTGCCTGTTGTGGCTTGATACCTAAGGCAACTGGGAATTATGCCCGATGTTGATTTGGTTTGGAATTCTGATACTATGGCATTATCTAATCTTGGTTGCTTTGGAGATCTTGGCTCTTATCTGACGTGGAATTGAAATATTAAGTGGTTCTGACCACTGTTGAGACATTTGACATATGGTTAATTATGGGATTTAAGTGGTGATTCAAATCTCCATTTTTTATAATCCTTTCTCATTCTTTTTATCCCATTATTTCTTGAGATACTCCTGATTATTATTGAATATATTTGTGGGTAAATTATTCATTGCATATATTTATCTTGTGCTCATTGATTTATATTGTGATTAGTGTGTGAATTCCACATTTGCTCCTTGCGAACGACCTCAGACTCAATTCTTTATTTTCGAGCACTCTTATAAATTTAAATGTTGTTGCATTTTTGTTGATCATACTACAACACACATTTCATAAAACTCAACGAAAGCGTATCAATAGGAGGCGGTCGTCATTAAGGAAGATGAAGGTGGTGGGGGAAGTTCAGTGTAACCTAAAAAGCATGAATACGACCTCGTGGCCTAGTCAAATTAGTTCAGGAGCTTCACTGGATGATGGCGAGTGCAGTGGCTGTGATTGCATGGATTTTCGTGCATGGAGGTGGCTTGTCAAGGTCAGAGAGGGTGAGTGGATGGTGTGGTGTTCGGTGGAGAGATTGGGTCATGGTGAGGTGAAATTAGTTGAGGAATTTTGAAGGTGGAGGTGTGGCAAAGCTTTTAGAGGTGGTCGTGAGTGGATTGGTGGTCTGTGGCGGTCACCTAGCTTTGCTAGAGGCATGGTCGACGCTAGAGAAGACGGAGGGGGAGATGGTGGTGTGTCGGTCAAATCGAGATGTTAAGGGGATAGGGAGACTCTTGAGAGGAAGAGAGAGGGTTTAGGGGAGCTTAGGAGGTGAGATGGAGGAGGAGATGTTCAGTGTTGGTCGGTCAGAATCAAAGAAGGTGAAGTAGACAACGAGATGACGGCGAGGGAAGAAGGGGCTCGCAGCAGCCAGACTTTGGTCGGTCCTTGTCGCGAAGAAGAGAGGACGGTGACTTGGTCAATTTGACTGTTGGCCAACTCAATGAAGGAGGCAGAGAGGCTCGCTGGAGCTGAAGAAGATGATGACCAGAAGAAGAGGAGAGAGACGAAATCCCAGTCTATTCTTTGCTAAGGAAGACGTTAGGACCTAAGGGAGCTTTTATAGAGCTTGATTTCGAGCTCAAATAGGAAATTAGGTGCCCACGATTCGAATTTGGGATCAAGAAGTTCTCATAATTTCCTTGGATTCATTAGGGCTTCTTGCCCAAGATCTGCATCTCAAATCATGTTCAAACAATTTCCTAAAGTGTGAACATCAATCTCACCAAATTTGGTAGGATTTGGGGTTGGTTTGTTGCTGTTTTGGGTTGGTCAAAGTCGGTGCTGCTTGGTTTGACTCATCAATGGCAGAAAGGACCCAAATGCAAGGAATACAAGAAATTTAGGGGGCCATTTGTAAGAAACTTGAAACCTACTAGCTTAAGTGTAAGAAATAAAGATTTTAGGGACTAAATTGAAAAATAGGTAAAGATGGACTCTGATTGGGACCAAATTTTGGCGTTAACCTAATTTGGACCCAAGGAATCTAATGATGAACTTGAATTTGAGTTTTGATCATGTTTGATTGGGAAAATTGCACAAAAACCCAAATTAGGGCAAATTCCCATCTGAAACTTTGTTCCAGGTCAAAATGGGTTCAAATGGTGAAACCAAAAGAACCAAACCTGTTGTAATATTTTTATATGAATTTTAGGAGGCTTAGATTAACTTATCCTGAACAAAACCTCTACAATTTAAGAAGGGTTAATAATTAGGGTTTTCAATCCTATTTTGGTCCTCGAAATGCATGAAACCCTGATTCAGTCGATGTGAACCCACTTTTTAGTATTTTATGCTTAATTAACCTTTAATTAACCCCTGAGTGACTCCTTGGTTATTCTACATTTGTGATGTGCTGTTAAAACTGCAGAGTTAACCCTATTCCTTATTTTCTCCAAAAATCATAACATTGCAGAGTTGTGACTATCAAATGATTAAATAGGAGCATTTACTATTTGAACTAGACTAATTATGGATAGTTAGGACCCATGATGGTGTTACCATCAACCATCTCCTTCGACATCAATGGCTCATCTCCGACATCCTCTCCACAAATCATTGCCGCCATCACCTTCAAGAGGGTTTGGTGAAGCTCCTCGACCACTTGGTCAAGGATAAGACCCTCTCCTACTTCGAGTTCAACCACCGTCAGAGCTCCTCTCCATCTCCATTTCAAGCATTGTCATCCACGGCCATAGTCATCATTGATCGCCGGTCCACCCTCACACCCACGTTGGTGACCATCGTGCAACCATGCTCTGCCCTTCACCAGCTACATCAGATGGTCGGCAACCATCTCCAGCATAGCTCTGGCGAGCTCTATCAGCAAGAAAGAAGAGAATGAAAATAGGTCCAAGGACCTATTTGCAAAAAAAGGACCTAGTTGTAAGCAATCCTAAGGGCATGATCGTGAACTCCAAGGACTGATTTGTAAATCTATTTTATTAGTTGAGGATTTGACTTTATTATTGAATATATATTAATTTTATTGCATTATCGTATTAAAAAATTATTGTTAAAGATTATTTAGTGCTCATTCTCGTTGATATTTGGATATTTTTAATTGACCATTAAAATATGGTAAAATAATAATAATAATAAATCTATTTGACATTTATTCTTCTCACTTAAATCTTGAATTTTAACTTCCTATTTTATAAAATTAAGGTGCAATTTCGAAACTTTTTCAAATTTTGAAAATTCACACTTAATACAAGTTCGTCAAATCCTTTAGATAGTGGTATTCATGTGCTTAATTGCTTCTAGTGAACGATCTCAAAATACATTTTATTTCAAGAAATTATAAATTTTTAAAAGTTGATTTGTGCGATTCAACTATATTATAATGCGATCTTATCGAATCTCATTTTGCGCTTGTCAAGAACATTAAGAAGGCATTCTTCCCTATACATCTACCACAACATTGGATACTTGTGGCTTGCTTAAAAAAGGGAAAATTCTTTATGTATGACTCTTTGGGACATGACAAGAGGAGCAAGCTCAAAGCTTACAAATGGGTGTATATACCTTAACCATATGTGCCTATATCTATGTAAGATTACAATAAATTTGTAGATGTGAGAGTATTCATTGTGTTTACATTCATTTAATGCAAGTCTTGCAAAAGAATATTGTATCAAGATACTTTACAATGGTCTTGCCAGAAGCAAGGACAAGGACATGGAAAATTAACTACATTACTAACATACCGATGCAACTAGAAACAAGTATTGATTGTGTGTTTGTCACTCTGAAACAGGTTTTAAAATCATCATGTTGTATAGATCGAATCAGTGCAAAAAACAGATAATATTTATTACTTGAATATCAGAAATGAAGTCCGATGTTGAACACAGGGAGCAAATAGGAATTCACACACAAATCTCAAATAATGTAACTGAGCACAAGAATTTAAACAAAATAATGATATTCATTAAATACTAATATGTCACACTAGCTATTCATTGAATTCTCATGTATCTTAAGGCAATAAAAAAAAGTAGAGAAGCTAAAACAATGGTGATTTAAATCACCAGTTATTCTCTAAGCATATATATCGAGCATTCAGTCCATTTAAATATCTCAACAGTAATTCTAAAGTATCAAGCCTCAAATCAGTCGTCAGGTCTGATGACCAGATGGCTTAACCAACATATGCTACAGTGCTTCCCTAGCACTGTTCTTCTTATCTTTTCTTCTTGGCTTCTCTTCTCTTCTTCTGGCCTTCTTCCCTCTTCTTCTGGCCTTCTTCCCTTTTCTTCTTACTTCTCTTCTTGCCTGTCTTCAGCCTCTTCTCCTCTTCTTTCTTCATGCACAGAGGGTGGCCATCCCTTCAGCGACTAAATGTCGTATAGGGCAAAACCCTCCCATGCCCCACGCTCTCTTTCTTTCTCACTTCCTCTTAGGTTTCGCCCTCCCAGGGCCATAGTCAGGATAGTCGGATAAATGGGTAGAGCGTACCCGGGACCAGGCTCACCGGCGTGGGTGGTGAGCGAGAAGTGCTTAGGTTAGGCAGGTTATCAGATCGGCCAGACCCACAGGTTAGGTGTCGCAGGTGAGGTGCATGTAAGGCATGTGCGGGAACCTCACCCCCTATGCTTGATGAGGCGATAAGCCTTGAGCATAAAATCAATATATGTGGGTGCTTCACTTCGAATGCTTCTGAGGTGGGACTATGTTGTCCCACCCTTCCTTCACACAGCATAGCAACAGGTCCTTCATCAAATTCACATTTTCTGCTAGTCAAAGGGTCCATTTGACAATCAAAAAGGGAACCTGGAGTGGTTCCACGTCGTCTGGGTGTGATGCCTGGTGCTATTGAGCATGAAGCAAGCTTCCAACTTGCTCAAAGCTTTCCTTTAATGGCGGGAAAGACCTATAACCTGAAAACCAAGAATAAGGCCTCTCGATCGTGTTAAAGCACTCAGGAAGTGTCGCCAGATGACGACAAATGTAACCGTGGTGGTGAGGAGGTGATTGAAGGAGTGAGGAGGTCAGACGACCTCAGACTGTTGGTGCGAAGGGCGTGGTGTTCGGCAGAGGGTTTAGGTAGATGGGAAGGCAAATAAGGAGAGGGGTTTGGTAGAGGGTGGTGTGGCAAAAGTTATGAGGTGGTCGGCGAGGTGGATGGAGTTGTGTAGCAATGGAACCGCCTTGCTAGAGTGGTCATCGGACACGGAGAAGATGAGGATGAGCATGTCAAGTCGGGGGTTATTTTTGGGATTTTTGGGTAGGAATCTAAACTAGGAATCTAAGCTAACTAATCTAACCTAATCTAAATGGATGAAAGGAGGGAGGATGGAACCAGCATTGGTAGGCTGGCACCGGGGAAGAAGACACTCTGATGATAGGAACAGCGACGATGACGGAGATAGAGGGACTCCTGCTGGTACGACCAACAGCGGATGAGAGAGAGGAATGGAATCTAGCCACTGGTATTGTGGACAGATGACAAAGGAGGTCCGGAAGAGTCATCGGAGCTTGCGGAGCTTCGTGGCCAGAAGAGGAAGGAGGAATATGGGGATTTCATGGCTGGAATCAAGTATGGGAAGTTCGGCCTGATCTGGGCGTGCTTATATAGGTCTTAGGAGGTCGATTTGAGCTTGGAAGCCAAGGTTACAAGCTAGGAATGTTCGTCAGAATAGGAGACCCATCTCTTTGAAGGATTCACATGAGAGATTGGGCGAGATCTGGAGCTTGGGAATTGGCACAAAAGGAAGGGAATTCCTTAACGTACTTCCCTTTCAAATTTAAGAGGGATTTGTCAAGGAATCAAGGAGAACTTGCCAAAATTAGGTCGTCGGAGTTTGTAGGAATAGGATTCATGGTGGTAGGGACCTTTTTGTAAAAATGATGACAAATTTAGGGGGCCATTTTCAAGGCATTCAAAAAGCTAAGGATCTGAATGAGATAAAAAGAGTCTAACTGGACCAAAATGTAAACTTGGTCAAGATGATCTCATATTGGACCCAAATTTTGGTACAAGCCTAATTTGGACCCAAGGAATCCAATGGTGAAGTTAGATTTAGGTTTTGATCAATTTTGATTGGATAATTTATGCAAAAACCCAAATTAGGGCAAATGTCTATCTAGGACTCTGTTTTGGGTCAAGACGGGTTCGATGGTCAAATCAAGCATACCAAACCCTAAAGAATATTTTTATATGAATTATAGAGGATTTAGGTGAATTTTATCCTGACCAGAACCCTAGTTAATTAAGCAGGTCTGTTTTTAAGGTTTCAGATGTCCATTAATTCTTGTAACGCATGAAAACCCTTTTCTGTCTGTTCTAACCCACTTATTAGACTCTTAAGACCATTTAACCTTTATTCAACCCCTGAGAAAACCTGTGATTATACTACAATTGAGATATGATGGTAAAATTACAATTTTAACCCTATTTTCTTATCTTTCTCTTAGAATGATTATGCAATGGATTAGGGCTTTCTAACAGTTATGTAGGAGCATTTATTCCTTGATAATGAATAAATTGAGCTAGTTATGGCTCATGATGGTGTTCCCATCATTGTGGTATCTATCTCCTTATATATATGGATTACATCTATGCAGGGAAGCAAATCAGGATCACACATGGCAATATTGGGAAGTTTAGGGCTCCAATAGCTACAATATTGCTTCTATGTAACAATGAAAAAAATGAAGATCTCATTTACAATTACCTCATAGAAGTAAGAACAAAAAGGTCATGTTAAGGATCATATATAGCTCAAAGGAAGTGACCGATTACTTTTTGGAGGAAATAATGATGACATGTTTATTGTCATTCAGATATTTAGAACTCTGGTTATGTGTTAGATAAAACTATTTTGAGAGTTTATTTTGAGTGCTTAGGTACTCTCCTTTTGATGGATGAATACATATTTGCATTTAAAGCCTTTTTGAGATACTTGTATTATTGGAGGATTATTTAGTTGGATGATATCCACATCCCTTATATATGTCTTTTGATACAAGTTTACAAATGTGAATGTAGCAATAACTCATCTTAGTTTACATTTAGCTAAGATTACATTCTCAATCAACTTCTTCGCCAAGTGAAATGTATTGTTGTATTTTATGGATTGGTTGATGAGATTTGAACACATGAGATGCAACTCCTTTGTATCTTTTTTGTGAGATGAAATCTTATATAGAGGATAATAGGTTGATTTCTTGATGTTGCTTATCCACCTTTGAAGAATATATGACTCTTCAAGAATACGTACATTCATATTTTCAATATTGCAAATATGCCTACAAGGAATGCCAACGAAATCCATTAACTTGCATTAACATCAATAAACACTGTCTACCTTGCATAAAAAGAACTTCATGCACTTTCACTGAATCTCCAATAGTGATTGTCTTATACTTAGAACCTGGTTCATCAACGGATATATCAACAACATTCAATAATAGAGAGCTTGTAATTTCCTTCTACGCTTCATAGAAAATAGTCTTCATGTTGATACTAGACACTTACCACTCAACATTACATGAAGTTTCTAAAAATGGCTGCCTCATCAAAGAATCATTGTCCATCTCATTTTCCATTTCTCTAATTCTATTTAATGCATTTTGGAAACAACAAATGAATTCATAAAGTGTATTCTGCTTGGTTATAGAATGACTGCGCAGCAATTCACACCTGTAAATTGGCCATCTTATGCTATTTCCTAACAATACACATTTAGATTAGGTAGTTATGCATGCATTATGTAAATATTTGCATTTGTACATTCTCTAGAGAGGAAGATAGAGAGAGATTAAGCATCCATTTCTTTTTATCCCTCCCATTTCCACCTCATTCTTATTTAAATTCCATCACTTATTCCACAACCTACATTAATTTCCTAATACCTCATGTGCCTACATGCAAAAATCCCATAAAAATCCCACATCCCTACAACACTCCCTTATCGTCTTCTGTTCCCCCCCTCATTTATATAACCTCCCATATCTCACTCCACATAGGTCGTCGACACCTATACCCCCCACTCCCACAAACGCACACACACAGCCATTTCACATCCACTCCTCTACTGACCAAACTGCTTCTCCCTGCTCTCCTCTCTCCCTCTCTTCCACTCCATATGCATCCCCTCTTCTCAGTAGTTGAGAAGAGGTATGTTGTGTGCAGGAGAAGCTCCTTGTGGTAAAATACACCATGTTGAGCTCCACACCGCCTAGCTCCTTTGTGAGCAGGTGGGCATGGTGTTTTTCTTCTTTATTCCTTTTATTTTTACTTTTGTATTATCAAGTTTCCATCACCATTAGCGCCAAGCTCTAAAGGTTCTGCTCTGTTTTCCTTTGTTGCTCTGTAGTATACTGTGCATGGTTGATCACGATTCATTATTCTAAGCTTGTGGCCGGCTGTTCCTCACTTAGCCGGTGACAGAGCTCACATTCACTCGCCTCCAATCGGTGAAATCCACTTCCGCTTCACTTGCCCGCTTTCTCTCTCTCTTTGTGCACTGGCTAGCTGAGGAACCCACTTGGTGCAATCGCGAGCTAGCCGATGCAAATTGCCCCTGCATTGTAGCCACGACTCCTCTGGCTCTCTCTTATGTACATGAGCGGTGATCGACCGTTCCTCACTTAGCCAGTTGATGCATGTGGAATGCGTTTGTTTAATTATGCCATTGTAGTATACGTTCGTGACATCGATTTTAATTTAAGATGTGGATTTGGTGAGTCCTAGTGTCAAACACGAGGAGGCATGAAATCAGATTAGTTTGTTACTTTAGTTGTCACAGGAATGTTTGGTTTGCTTGCTTGCAAGAAAATGAGAGAGAGAGAGAGTAGGGTTAGAGATCATGTTTAAAACATGATAATAATTCTGAGAGAATGTAAGCTATAATATATGAAACATCATCAACATATAGCATGCGATTAGAGTTTGTTTACAATTATAACAATAGATGAAAGCTTAAACAAGTGCAACATAAAACTAAAATAAAGAGAGTGCGAGGAGGAAGCAAGGTGGCCACGGTGGTGGAAGGGGGCTCCGTCGGTGGCTTGACAACTCTAAGGTGAGTATGGAGTGTTTGGTGGAGCTAGGAGAGGGCTAGAGTGGCATGGAGGGTGTGTGAATTGAATGCCCTTGAATGGGGTGGTTGAGGAGGTTTATATAGAGAAGGGGTTTCAAAACTAAGTAAGTGTTTTAGCAACATTCGGAACATTGCTAAACCCATTCCATAAGTATTGATGAAGCCCCTTGTCCGCCAGTCCTTTGAGGCGCACGTGCTTCTTCCTCAATCTGCACTCATGCCCCTGCAGCCTCCGATCCAAGGTGCAGATTGCCATCGGATGGCTGAGGGCGCGCCACGTCGCCCTCCCACACCCGTAGAAGGATAAGCAGTCACATGATGGATGCACGTCGACCATCGGATTTTACTTCAAAGGTTGTGATTACACGAGCGGGGAACGCTTGGGTTGCGCTTTGCGTGCAGGGAGTGTGCGCCTCGTGCTTGATCATGTGTGTTCTCATCGGGTGCTTGAGGGCACACCATGTAACCTTCATCCCCGTCGTCAGCATGGGCATCAACAACTGAATTTTGATTACACGCGTGGATGTGGCTAGTGGGTCTTAAATGTGCATCTTCGATGAGCGTGGAGAGGCACTAACCGCTACAGCAAGCTTAGGCTTTGTCGCGATTTTGCGCAAACACTCAATCGTCTGATGGACGATCGGACGACCGAGATGCAACTTGCATGATGAGCGTGGCTGCAACGTGGGTGCGGGCATGGCGGATGGTGCCACGTGCCCTCTTATGGACCGTTGATCTGATGATCAACGACCAGAACTTCTTGGGCTAGTTACGGGAGCTCCGAATGTCAAATTTAAGTGATTTCGAGTCTGTTGGACTCCATTCGTCGTTCTAAACCCATCCGTATGGTTCGATTGCTCATCTATGGCCTATTTGAACATGCACTTGTACATATGGTCATTAAACATTGATTTATAAGCAATCTTAATTTGCAATGCAAGCAGTGCTCCCATGCCCACCATGGTATATTATTAGTGCACATATACCCCTAAAATAAACTCTAGTTGACGAAATTATCATCATTGAATGCAGAGTTATCATACCCCATTCTCATCCCTTGCTAGTCTCTAGCAAGGTTTATCCTAGCCATTATTTTCAGTTGAAATTAAGAATTGATTACTTAGACATATGTTGCTTGTCAACGGGAGGAAATACATTAAGAGCCTAATCCACAGAGACTAAACAGTGCCCATGTGTCTACCAAAATGTAAACCGCCTAAGTCCTTGCTTTAAAGCATATATATAGAGACATATATTTTTTTTACATTTTCATCTTTTCTCATTTTTTGGATTTTTGGAGTTGAGAGTGTGTTGGTAACTTTTTACGGCTACCCAACCCACCAATAACTCAAAAAAGACTCTAAGTGCAAAGCATATTAGTGTGAAGATTGTGATAGACTCACTCAACGGTAATTAAAATAGACTTTGGGTTTCTATGCCCCTAGGTGACCGGAAAAGAAAATGCTTGCCTAAAGGTGTATCTGTCCAATTGGTAGCTTTCTCCCTACTTTTATTTTGAGTGGGGTCAACACAAGGGTGTTTCCAATGTATATCTCCCCAGATTGCTCTACTTCCCCGCTTCTTCCTTAAGTGTTTTGGGCTTTTTCGTGCATTTAGTGAGCTGGGTTCTGGACAATCGGCCAATGGGTTGTTACCCATGATCACTTGCCAACCATACTCATGCGATGAAGTTTTGCTTATTTATTTTTTTTCTTTTTTTTCTTTTTCTATATATTTTTTTCTATTTCTCCCTTTTTCTTTTTTATTTTTACTTTTTCTTTTGTTGTTCAGTAGGTGGCTTCTCTGATCTAAGATTTACCTAGAGGCAATAAAAGAGAATGGTCTTGTGGCTAGGCTCTGGACAACTGGCCAATGGATTGTTACCCATGGCAACTTACCAGCCATACCACCCTAGAAGGTTCATTAGCTATCCAATTTATGTTAGAATCTCCGAGGAGTGAGTTAGTGCAAAAATGTGTGCAGATGGTTAGACTAAAAGTCCTTTCGAGTCAGAGGGTGGGTTGATAAGTCGTATACTTATCACCTTTCTTTATTGATCATATTAATGTAAATTAAGGTTGCGAGGATGCAAGGCTAAATCCACATTTTAGTGGACACCAGGGCTAATTAAGCCTGAAGGCTTGAAAAGTCTAGGTGTTTCAGGTTCTTCTCGTATTATTTCCCATAGTTGATAAGCTCCTAATGCCTAAGTTTTCCTTCCTAAAATTTATATATATATATATATATATAATTCAGGCTGATAATATAAATTCAGAGAATGCAAATTACCACCCCCCCATGCTTAAGTTGGACAATGTCCTCATTGGCAAATAAATGTATGCAAGGGGGTACAAAAAGAAATCACTTGAGTGCTGCAGTTTGCCTGATCAGTCTGAATCTTCTGGGTTACCTCCCAGGAAGCGCTAAGTTTATTGCCTCCAGCTAGGCGAAGCTCCGTGTCAACCCTCAATGAGGGTGACTACTTCCTTTGGGGGAACCTAGGCAAGATAATGTTTTAATCTCTGGCTATTTACTGTGAAGGTTTGCCCAGTGTTAGGATCTACAATTTCAACCTCCCGATTGGGATAAGGTTTGACCACCTAATATGGTCCTGTCCATTTTGATCTCAACTTCCCAGGGAAAAGTTTAAGTCTTGCATCAAAAAGCCAGACTTGCTGATTAGGCTCGAAGGTTTTCCTATGAATGTGTCTGTCGTAGATGGCTTTCATCTTTTATTTATAAAGTCAACTATTCTCATAGGTGTCCCGACAGATTTCCTCTAGCTCAGAGAGTTGGAGTGTCCTTTGTACTCCGGCCAACTGGGAATCCATATTGCACTGCTTAACAATCTAGTATGTCCGGTATTCCAATTCAACCGAAAGGTGGCAAGCTTTGCTAAAGACCAATCGATAAGGCGACATGCCTATTGGGGTCTTAAAATCGATCCTGTATGCCCAAAGGGCATCATCCAATCATGTATACCAATCCTTCCGGTCAGGTCTCACGGTCTTTTGCAGAATATTCATGATCTGTCTATTAGAGACCTCAGTTTGCCTATTTGTTTGTGGGTGATACGGGGTGGCAATGCGGTGAGTAACCCTGTATTTTCTAAGTAGGGCACTGAATTGGGCATGAATAAAGTGACTCCCATCATCATTGATCATGGCTTTCGGTATCCCAAACCAAGAGAAGATGTTCTGCTTAACAAAGTCCATGACAGCCTTATGGTCTCATCTTCGGGTGGCTACAACTTCGATGCACTTTGAGACATAGTTCACTGAGACTAATATGTACTCGTAGCTGTTGGATGGAGGGAAGGGATCCATAAAATCGATACCCCAAACATCGAAAATTTCGACAATCAGAATGGGCTAGAGGGGCATCATATCATTTCTAGTCATAGTCCCTAATGTCTGGCACCGAGAGCAAGTCTTGGCGAAACAGTGTGCATCTTTGAATGAGGATGGCTAGTAAAATTCAGACTGCAAAACCTTTGCAGCCGTTTGCTTCCCAGAGAACTGGCCACCACAGGCTTAGTCGTGACAAAAGGACAACACACTTTAGACTTCCTCTTCAGGAATACACCTCCTAATGATCTGGTCAGCACAAAGTCCAAATAGCATAGGATCATCCCAGAAATAGTGCTTGGCTTCAGCCAAGAACTTATCCTATTGCTGTCTGGACCAGCCGTGTGGAGTCTGTCCTACTACCAGATAGTTGACTAAGTCTGCATACCAGGATAGCTTTCTTCCTTGCACGGCTAAAAGTTGTTCATTAGGGAAGGTGTCAGTCAAAGGTAATAAGGATCCGATGTGGTCTAGGTGAAGTTTGGACAGGTGATCGGCTACAACATTTTTGGACCCGGCTTTGTCATGCATTTCCAGGTCAAATTTTCTTGCAGGATCCATCAGATGAGCCTGGGTTTAGCATCCTTTGGCCGACAAATGCCAGATACCCAAGTTGTCAGTGTAAACTGTCATGTGGGATCCCAGAAGGTATGATTGGAACTTTTCTAATCCAAAGACTACGGTGAGCAGTTCTTTTTCTGTGATGGTGTAATTCCGTTGAGCCTCATCCAACGTTTTGCTCGCATAGTAGATCACCATGGGTTTCTTCTCTCTTCTTTGTCCTAGGACTGTGCCGGTGGCAAAATCTAATGCATCGCACATTATCTCAAAGTCCTGGGACCAGTCTGAGGGTTGTAAAACAGGTGCAGTGGAGACGGTTTCCCTAAGAATGTTGTAAGCCTTGATGCAATCAAATGTCATGTGAAAAAGGGCATCGTTGGCTAGAAGGTCAGTCAAGGGCTTAGAAAGTTTAGAAAAATCCTTAATGAACCTTCTATAGAAGCCAACATGTCCTAGGAAAGATCAGATTTGCTTGACCGAGAAAGGAGGTGGAAGTTTGGAAATTAAATCAACCTTAGCTGGATCCACTTCGATGCCCCTATGTGAGACAATGTGATCGAGGACAATCCCTTCCTGAACCATAAAATGGCTCTTTTCCCAGCTTAAAACTAGGTTGACCTCGATACATCGCTTCAGGATCTTCTCCAAGTTGCTAAGACAATGGTTGAATGAGTTCCCGAACACGGAGAAATCATCCATAAAAACCTCGAGGTATTCACCCACCATCTTTGAAAAAATGGCTAGCATGCAACGCTGAAAGGTTGCGGGTGCATTGCATAACCCGAATGCATACGACAGAATGTGAACGTGCCATACAAGCAAGTGAATGTGATCTTCTCTTGATCCTCTGGTGCAATAGCAACTTGGTTGCATCCTGAATATCCATCCAATAAGCAAAAATATTTTTGCCTTGCCAATCGCTCAAGAATCTGGTCAATGAATGGTAGAGGGAAATAATCTTTCTTCGTGGCCTCATTAAGCTTCCTATAGTCAATGCATACCCGCCATGTGGTAGCGGTGCAGGTGGGGATGGATTTGCCTTGGTCATTGGAGACCACTGTGAGCCCAACTTTCTTAGGTACACTTGAGTGGGGCTCACCCAGGGGTTATTGGAAATCAGGTAAATGATATCTGCGTCAAGCCACTTGATTATTTCTTTTTTGACGACCTCTCGCATATTCGAGTTCAATCACCTTTGCATCTGGCGAGAGGGTCGAGCCCCATCTTCCAAATAGATCTTGTGAGTGCAATAGGTAGGGCTAATTCCCCTTAGGTCAGAAATTGTCCATCCAATGGCTGCCTGATGTTTAAAGAGGGTTGCAGTCAACCTAAGTTCTTGATCCTTAGTTAAGTGGGCATTGGTAATCACAGGGAAGGTCTGGTCAGGTCCAAGGAAGACATACTTGAGATTATCGGGTAAAGGCTTTAGTTTGGGCGTAGGTAGGACAACATTTGATGGGTAGGGGAAAGGTGGGAGTTGATCAACATCAATCTCCTCGAATGGAGGTTGCTGAAGGTAATCAGCTCTACATAGGTCAACCTCCATAAGCTGGAGTGGGTCAGGGTAGTCATCAACTGGTTGAGTCAGATGGTCTACTGAAGAGCTGAGAGTGAGGCATTCTTCAACCAGAGGTTCCATGGGATCGTACTTCTCAACCCAGCCACAATCGAAAGACGTAGCCACCCTGAAGATATCCAATTGCATCTTCTTGTCTCCAAAGGCAATTTCCATTCATCCCGTGTCGCAATCAATGTTTGCCTTAGCCGTAGCTAAGAAGGGTCTACCCAGGATGATGGTGTGTTTTGTATTTGTTCGGGGACTTCCATGTCAAGGACCAAAAAGTCGACTGGGAAGTAGAAGTCCTTGACCCGAACAATTACATCCTTGACTACCCCCTTCGGGGTTTTCATAGATCTATCAGCCAATTTGATAGTCACAGGTGTGGGTTTCAATTCCCCAAATCCAAACTGGTGATAAAGGGTAGTCGGGATTAAGTGGATTGAGGCACCTAAGTCCAAGAGTGCTCTATCAAATGTCATGTCCCCGATATTACAAGAAATTATGGGTGCTCCTGGGTCAATTCGTTTGGGATGCAGGCTACTCAATATCACTGAACTAGCTTATTTTGAGAGCACTACCTTCCTAGGTGCTTGGGTTCTCGGCCTACGCTTTGGTGTACAGACATCCTTCAAGAACTTAGCATAAGCTGGGATATGCTTGATTGCTTCGAGGAGCGGAATATTAATCTATGTTTGTTTGAAAATCTCCAATAGCTCCTCATTCTCAACTATAGCTTTCCTTTTCTTCCTTTTCTTTAAGGCCTCAGGGTATGGTGTTTGGGTTTGAATCGGGTCAGTCTCCAGGTCCTTGGGTTCCTCCCACTCATCCTTAGAATCGGGTATCTCAGGAAGTGAGGTCACGGGAGGGGTCGGCCATTTGGGGTCCTGCGTTTTAGTGCCACTTCTCAAGGTAACCGCGTTAGCCAAGGCGTGGCAGATCCTTGAGAAGAAGAGGAAGAAGAAGCATGAAACCTAGGGGGTGTTTGTGGGGCTTGCTGGACCATGTGGGCAGCACAAGATTAGCTTGGAACCCTGGAGAATTGGGGCTTCTATTGATCACATTTCTCGGGTTCCGTTGTGGCTGAGAAGGAAGGGATCCTTGTTGTTTGCAATCCAACAGCTAGCTCAACTGTCCTTCACTAATGCCATTTCCTCCTAATGTTTCT
The DNA here is from genome assembly GCA_037157565.1 of Thalassia testudinum. Taxonomy (NCBI): domain Eukaryota; kingdom Viridiplantae; phylum Streptophyta; class Magnoliopsida; order Alismatales; family Hydrocharitaceae; genus Thalassia; species Thalassia testudinum. The sequence goes on along the minus strand of JAZHRO010000067.1, from coordinate 43,671,220 downwards.
GATTCATATCAACCATCATTTTTATCAACGTGTCCATTTGGTTTTGTGGGAGAGAGGCCACCCTATTCTGATTATAGGGTGGTCTAGCCGGTGGACCTTGCTGATAGGAGGGGGTTTGGCCTGGGTTGGTTCTAGAATTGGTTTGATTTTTGGTTCATGCAGACGAAATTTGGGTGATTACACCATCCGGCATTGTAGGTGTTGGAGAAGGGGTTAGGTTTGGAGTAACCTTGGATGACTTGGACATCTTAAAAGATAGAAGGTGTCGAGGGGGAGGGGAGGGAGTAATCAGGGTTAGAGGGAGCAAAGGTCCCTCCTTGGAACATGGTCAGGGGTTGTTCCAGGTGTATTTGGTTCATTGGCTACACCAAATCTACATTGTGAGCTCCCTTTGCTAAGGAAGGGTCTGTAGCAGGTTTCTAGTTTGGTTCAACAGCTCATCAATCTTTTTGTTCACTAACTCAACTCGATCCAACTTTTTGGCTATAATGTCCAAGTCAACTGTTCCAGAATTGGCTTATACTTCATAGATCCCACCACGAGGTTGACTGGATTGATTAAACTGGGTCATGGAGGCATTGTTGAGCGAATTCTCACTCATGGACTTAAAGAGTTCGAACGCGCTCTCCTCATATTTGTTCAAAAGGTTGCCTCCACATGAGGCGTCAACAAAGTTCCTAAGGTTGCTGTCTAGACCATGGTAGAATATCTGGGCCAATTGCCACCTTGGAACGTCATGGTGTGGGCATTTCCTCAACAATTCATTAAATCTTTCCCATGCCTCATGGAATTGTTCCCACCTTGTAGTGTAAATGTGGTAATGGCTCTTCTAAGAGCATTGGTTTTACCTATGGGGAAAATTTTCTTCAAAAATGCATGCTTCAGTTCCTTCCAGGTAGAGATGGGTCTTCCTAAGGTTCTAAGCCAGTGAGATGCTTTGTCTTTTAGGGAGAAAGGGAATGTCTTAATCAAAACAATGTCCAAGTTGATGTTCCTGGGTTTCATAATTCGGGTGATCCGGTCTAGGTCCTCAAAGTGTTGGAAGGTGTCCTCATTTGAGCTCCCATGAAAGTGGCTTTGAATTAAGCTCAGGACATTAGGTTTCAGCTCAAAATTAACTTCCCCTTCGAGGACCCTAAGATGTGGCTCAATCCGGATAGCAGACGGATCGTAAAATTCACAGAGAGGCCTAGGTTGGCCCTCAAGAAGTTATAGTGGGTTAGGTGGGTTCAATGGGGGTTGGCCCTAAGGGTTTTACAATCGGTGTATGGCTTGCATGATGGTTTGGATCTGCTGTTGTTGAAGCTGGTGATTGGCAGAGATTTAGGCCTAAATGATGGCCATAGCATTGAATTGGGGTTGATCGTCGATCTAATCAATTCTTGGTTCAGCTATTTCCCTTATAAAATCAAGTCTCCTCCTGATTTCCCTATCTAAAACAAACAGCTTAGGATGCAATGATCGTCTCCTGTGCATACACTAGAGAAGAACAGGGAGGGATGCGGAGAGAGATAGCTGCGAGAAGTGTGTGCACAAACAAGCAAGCAAGTCTAGTCCTTATAGTGTATCACTTAGGTGACCTAGAAGCCTCAAAGGGAATGATTGACGGATAGATTTTTGCTTATTTATGAAGATGATAGCAATAAATTGATATGTCGTTGTGTTTTATGTGGTGGAAAATCTCTCAATCAAAACTTAAAATAAATATCAAATTTAACTATAATAAAAATGTCTCATTCACAGGGAGAAATAGAACTAATAAATTCACAAGTAGAGGATTATAATGTTTGCAGACAATTTTGCGACTTCAATTGGAGGAATATGCTATCTAAATGGAGCTTGCAATTTCCTTAAAAGTTCAAGGCAATTTATGCAATTTTCACATCAGAAATCAAGCTCCCTAAAGTATGTATATGATGCATGTGTAGTGGCATATCATGTAAATTTGACTTGCATGCAAATCTGATTTGAATTTCAATGTTGAATGATGCACATAACACTAATTAAGTAAATTCACGAAACTATAAGTGCATCCATGCAATGTGGCCTGAATAAAATAATAATATTAAAGTGACAATGGCATGCAATGTAATTTTTAATTGAAGCAAAAGCAGAGGATTTCTCCTTTCTCTTCCTCTCTTGAACGGTCGTGCGTGGTTGGTGGCGATAGTCGATGGGATGGTGCACCTCGACGAGTGCTTCGCGATAGTGGTGATGCGGCAGCCGGAGGTGGTCAGACGTGGCCGAACGGTGGAGGAGGACGTCTTCCTGACAACGGCAGATGGTTGCGAGGGCTGCTGTGGCTGCACGCACGGGCGCACGTGGCTGCGCTATGGCACGCGCACAAGGACACTCGAGGGCGCTGCACTTCCTGTAGGTGCGTGGCTGCCTACGGGCGCCTTGCTGCAGGCGTGCTTTGGGTTATTGCAGGCTGTTGGAGAGGAAGAAGATGATGAAGAGGAGGAGAAGTGCGATCTGTAGTGCGCTTTGCTGCGCGGTCTGATGTTGCGTGAGGGCGCGTGCTTGGAGGCGATGGCGCGCTTGCAAGGGTTGGCTGCAGGCGCGCAGTGGAGGAGGATGGAAGGGCTACACAGTGACTGCTTTGCGCTTGCAAGGGCTCGATGAGGAAGTAGCAGGGTTCGAGAGGAAGGAGCACGCTCTTGCTGGAGAAGTTGCTACTCACAAGGGCTGGAGGCAGTGCGGCTGCGCACAAGGGCTGGAGAGGGTGCTGCGCACAAGGGCTGGAGAGGGTGCTTGTGGGGTCCATAGTGCACGCCTTCTTCACGGTGCACGCAGGATCTTTTTCCCCATCTCTTCTCCTTCCCCTTTACCTAGCCCCTCCGCTTTTCTCTTTTATCTCCTCCCCGACGCAAGTCAAGGGATTTTCAAATCCCTTACTAAAATTGGCCGGTGGCTATTTTGGGTCTGTTGAGACCGGTCGGAGGTTGAGGAAGGCTTAGTTGAGGCCGGCTGTCTGTTGGGGGAAATTTATTTCACTCCCTATTCTTTTGCAAAATTGATCCTCCTCTCACTTTCCCAATTATCAGCCTGATGGAGTGGATTAAGTGGATTAAGATGCAAAGGGTGCGTTGTGTGCGAGACCTGCATGAAATATAAAATAATTACATAATAAGCAATAGAATAAATGTAAACTTAAATAATGATGCATGCAATCATTTAATGACCTAATGTGGTTATTAACAAACATAAAATGTTAGAATAGAATTACTTAGGTGTAACAATAGTCCATTAAAATGGACTCATCAAATACCCCCATGCCTAAGATTTACTAGTCCCTAGCAAAAATGAAAAATAATAGAAGTAATCAAAAGATTTCTTCTTTTCTGATTTTAAAACATTAGAGATCCAGACAAATGTGAAGTGATAATAGCCTAGGTAACAGATCCAAGTGAAAAGCCAATTGGCATTGAGAGTTCGTACTTCACCCTTGGTAAATATTTCTGTCGGGATAGGCAACTACTTCCCTCGGGGATAAAGCAGATGGTAATCTGTAATTTGACCCCGGCTTTTGGCTTATGTAGAAGATATCGAGTTAAATGGATTTGTTTTTGGTGGCACACACTCATTTGGTGCTACATGTAATCTAGTACTACAAACTCTAGATCTCTAGACTATTAAACAAGTCCACTTGGAGAAAGGCTAAACAACCGTACTCTCTTGATGTTCCTTGGCTCTCACTCTTTTCTTTCTTTTCGTTTTGAGATCACAAATCTCACCAGATTTAGTAATTGTACTCACTATTTGGTGGCCTCACATGGCATTCACACTTCAATTAAAGTCCTAATAACTCTACAACTAAGTTAGAGTCCTTAGCCAGTATTCGAGCAATCAGAAATGCTAAAAGGTAGGTATGGGTCATATTTGGTGGATCACTATAGGTGTTTTTGTTGTCTCAGAAACAATGTTACAAAGATAAAATTATAAACTTTGACTCTTCTTTTTCTTATCTCTCTTTCTTTTCTTCTCTTTTTTTTTAATATAATTATTTCTTCTCTCTTTTTTTTTAATTTCTTTTTCTTCCTTTATAAATCAACATAACATGACACAAACTTTTATTTATAAGGTATTATTAGGGATGATGATGGTCAAGAGGATATTGTGTGGCTTATTTGGTGGAAGTGCCTATTCTCGGCACTAGAAAGGAATGGATAGGACAAGCATATTTCTGACCTTTGACACTAATACCCTCCTTCAGCCGAGGACTCTATGAAGGACGGTCGTAACCATCCACCATAATCATAGCTTTATTAAGACTCCATCTCTGTGTATCTGCTTTATTTGGTGACTCTCAGGAATTCACACAATGTACACTAACAGGAACAGAGAGCAAAAACTATGCCTAACTCTGAGGTATCATCATCTAATTGTCCAAAACTTAAGAGTCCTTACACTAGACTTAGCGCACCAGTAATCTCTCTACTTTCTTCTCACAAATATGAGGTGGATCTACTAGAAGATAGTATGCCTTACTCCCTATTAACTGTCTAAGGGTTCAGTAGACTAAAAATGCGTATTGGTTTTCTTTAAAGATCCATTCCCCAGTCTACGTGCACGTGAAGTAAATGTACTAGATTCTAAACTTAAGAAATAATTTAAGAAGAAAGTTCTTTAATGACACCTCTATGATAAAGATGTTTTGCTAGGGACTAACCAATTCAGCTCAAGAAAATAGGAGTTTTTTTTTGTCCTAAATGTATGCAAATATTTATAAATGCTATAAACATTCTCAGGTTATACCCCCCCCATGCCTAAGACTAACAATGTCCTCATTGGAAAAATGCAAACATAGAAGAATATCACCTGAGGAGGAGAGTAGGAGGAGCTAAGGCTCCTCAAGTCGAAGTGCGTCCAAAACCTGGCCATCTGAAAAAGTAATATAAGGTTTAAGTCGTTGGCCATTTACCTTAAAGCTCGCACCTGAAGTAGGGTTCCGAATTTCTATAACTCCATGAGGGAAAGTATTGATAACAGTGTATGGCCCATCCCAGTGGGACTTGAGCTTTCCAGGAAATAATTTAAGTCTGGAATTGAAAAGCCAGACCCACTAGTTGGGCTCAAAAGTATTTTTAATGATGTGCTTATCGTGGAAGACCTTTGTACGTTGCTTGTAAGCTTGAGAAGTTTCATTGGCTTCATTACAAAGCTCCTCAAGCTCACTTAACTCTAACATACATGCCTTTCCCGCTTTATCCAGATTCAAGTTAACGTTTTTAATAGCCCAATAGGCTTTATGTTGGATTTCAACGAGGAGGTGGCACGCTTTTCCGTAGACAAGATAGAAAGGAGACATGCCCAAGGGAGTCTTATACGCGATTCTGTAGGCTCAAAGAGCATCATTTAGCTTTTTAGACCAATCCTTCCGATTGGGTTTGACAGTTTTTTCTAAAATTCTCTTAATCTCCCTATTAGACACTTCAACTTGTCCACTCGTTTGGGGATGGTAAGGTGTGGCTAACATGTGGTTGACTTCGAAATTTTAGAGTAGTCCTGTGAGGTGTACGTTCTTGAAGTGAGGTCCTCCATCACTTATGATCGTCCTTGGGCACCCATACCGAGAAATGATATTAGCCTTAACAAAGCCCAAGACCACGGAATGGTCATTGGTTCACGTGGGTATGGCTTCTATCCATTTCGATACATAGTCTACAGCCACAAGGATGTATTCATATCCGAAGGACACAAGAAAGGGACCCATGAAGTCAATGCCCCAAATATCAAAGATCTCAATAGGGAGGATAGGTTGCTGGGGCATCTCATCCCTTTTTCCAATGGTTCTCGTCTGCTGGCAATGTAGACATGCGCCCACATACGTATGTGCATCTCGGAATAATGTGGGCCACCAAAAGCTAGACTGAAGAACCTTATGGGCCATCTTCTTCCCACTAAAATGTCCCCCACAATGGAGGTCATGACAGAAACTCAGAACACTTCTTTGTTCTTCATCAGGTACGCAACGGCGAAAAAGCCAGTCAGGGCCTACTCTAAAATGCTCAGGTTCCTCCCAGTGATAAAATTTAGCATTATGAAGAAACCTGTCTCGCTTCTGCTTGTCCCAAGTACTGGGGGTAATTCCCGTGACCAGATAGTTCACTATGTCAGCGAACCAAGGAGTTTTAGCCTCCACGGCCATCAGAGACTCATCAGGGAAAGTCTCTTGAATACCGCTAGCAGGGTTTAATGCCTCAATAGGGATCCTAGATAGATGATCTGCTACCACATTCTCAACTCCTTTCTTATCTTTAATTTCCAGGTCAAATTCCTAGAGTAGCAAAATCCAATGAATTAGGTGAGGTTTGGTATCCTTTTTAGCAAGAAGATGCTTTAGGACAGAATGATCAGTGAACACCACAACCTTGGATCCCAAAAGATAAGACTAAAACTATTCCAAAGCAAATACTACAGCAAGAAGTTCCTTTTCAGTAACCGTGTAGTTTTGCTGAGGATTCGTAAGGGTCTTGCTGGCATAATGCAGCACATGAGGTTTTCCATCAACCCTTTGACCTAAGACTGCTCCCACTGCAAAATTAGAAGCATCGCACATTAGCTCAAACGGGAGGGTCCAATCTAGTGCTTGGAGAATCAGCGCGGTAATAAGGGCTTTCTTCAAAACTTGGAAAGCCTCGCCACATCTATCATCAAAATCGAAGGAGACATCCTTCGCTAACAGGTCGCAGAGTGGCTTAAAGATTTTACTGAAATCTCTAATGAAGCACCTATAAAATCTAGCATGGCCAAGGAAAGATCTAACTTGATGAACATTAGTGGGCAATGGAAGCTTAGAGATGGAATCAATTTTTGCGGTGTCCACCTCTAATCCTCTCTCGGAAACTATATGCCCTAGCACAATGCCCTGCTGGACCATAAAGTGGCTTTTCTCCCAGCTAAGCACCAGCTTTGCCTCTTCGCAACGGGTTAAGACTTTATCAAGGTGTGAAAGGCATAGATCAAACGATGAGCCATAAATGGAGAAGTCATCCATGAAAATTTCAACGAACTCGTCGATCATATCAGAAAAGATAGCCATCATACAACGTTGGAAATTGGGAGGAGCATTACATAACCCGAATGGCATTCGGCGGAACGTAAATGTGCCATACGGACTCGTGAAGGTGGTACGCTCCTGATCGTCAGGAAAAATAGCTATCTGATTTTACCCAGAGTACCTGTCAAGAAAATAGAAGTACTTGTTCCCCGCCAATCGTTCCAAAATTTGATCGATAAACGGTAAGGGGAAATGGTCTTTCTGGGTAGCCGTGTTCAAACGACGACAATCAATGCAGACCCTCCAACCAGTTGAGGGTCTAGTGGTCACTAGTTCTCCTTGGTCATTCACCTCCACAGTAATTCCTACCTTTTTGGGTACTACATGAATAGTACTGACCCATTTACTATCTGAAATGGGATAGATAATCCCTGCATCCAGCCATTTCATAATCTCCTTTTTAACAACCTCTCGCATATTTGGGTTGAGCCTTCTCTGCATGTCTCGAAAAGGTTTCACGGACTCGTCCGTGTATATATGATGCATGCAAAGAGAGGGATCAACACCCTTAATATCAACAATTGACCAGGCAATTGCTTCCTTGTGCCTTTGTAAACACTCAAGCAGAGCTCCCTCCTGCAATCCAGATAATGCAGACAAGATAATAACGGGGAGCATGTTATTAGGGCCAAGGAAAGCATATTTCAATGTGCTCGGGAGGGGTTTCAACTCCAACTCAGGGGTTTAAGTTGAGATGTCCCTGCCTCAGGTAGCGAATCTACCTTTACGGTCCATGGTAGGGACAGAGACTCAGTGTGTATCCCCAACAACTCTTCTAATTCGGGTATTTCCCTTTCAGTTTCTTTAATAATCGGGGGATGGTCCTTAGATATGACCTTTTGAAGGGGATCTCTACATAAGAGTGCTGGAGTAGTCTCTTCAATTATTTCATCAACGACCTTAATCTGAGAACAATCTTCAAATCTGGATTGCTTGTAAGTATCAAAAACATTCAACTGGATCTTCTTGTTCCCGAAAGCCCATTTTAAGTGCCCCAGATCTACAATTGATAGAGGAATTGGCTGTGGCCAAGAAGGGGCGTCCCAGAATAATGGACGGCTTTGTGGGCTTATTTGATGGGTCAGTATCATGCACCAAAAAGTCAACAGGGAAGAAGAAGTCCTCCACTCTCACAAGGACAACTTCCAACAATCCCCGTGGTGCCTTAAGTGATCTGTCTACAACCTAGAGGATTACTAGACTAGGCTTTAGCTTGCCTCCTCCCAAAAGGTCGTAGACAGAGCTCAGTAAAATGTTCACCCCCACACCCATATCAAGCAGAGCCTCATCAATGTGTTGGTTATCTATAACCATTGAAATATATGGGGCCCCTGGGTCTTTCATTTTGGGGGGTGTTCCATGCTGAAGAACCGAGCTAACATGGTTAGGCAGGATGACCTTGGTTTGGACCTGCTTCCTAGATCGACGCTTGTAGGTGCACAGGTCCTTCAGAAACTTGGCATAGGATGGAATCTGTTTAATAGCTTCCAACAAAGGCAAGTTAATCAGGGCTTGCCTAAAAGTGTCCATAATCTCCTCCATCCTATCCTTGGCTCCAGGCGAGCCAACAGAAGATTCCCCAGGAGTAGATAGGTGCTCTAGATAGGGTACCCTCGGCTTCTGGGTAGAGGGGTTGTCATGGCGGGAAAGGGGTGGTGGAAGGACGGCATCCTCATTGTGGGTATTTTGTGAGAGGGAGAGCAATGTCGGTCTTCCTCGGCCGAGATGGAAGTCGGGTCAGGTGTAGAAGGGGAATTCTGAGACATAACCGTAGGAGTGTTATCAGGCTTGTCAATCTTCTTTCCACTCCTCAGCACGGTCACCGCTTGGGCGTGCTCCCTGAATATGACCCCCTTGCCCTTAGGGTTCTCCTCAGAAGAGATAGGAAGCTTCCTCGGATCACGTTGCTTAACTGCCTCAGTAAGATGACCAATTTGGGATTGCATATCAGTAATCATCTTATTCTTAGATTGGATGACCATATTCTGATGCTCTTGCATCGCTTTCATCATGGCTTTAAGTTCATCCATCTCAGAGGGCTTATTCTGAAGAGGGTTTTCATAAGATGGTTGGTTTATGGGTTGGGGAGGTCAGGGTCTTGTATTCCCTGAGTTAGAAGCATCACCTTGCTTCCAAGAGAAGTTTGGATGGTTCTGCCACCCCGGATTATAGGTATTGGAATAAGGGTTATTGCGAGGAGGAGGGTGGAAACCTTGGTCCATGTTCAAGTCGGCCTGAATCAACTCAGGGAATTGATTTGCCTGATGGCACTCCACAGTGGCGTGCAATGTGCTTTGGCAAATGGAGCATTCTCTTGAAGCCTGAAAGATAGAGGCTACTTGCGGGTTCATGCTGGGGTTTACTAAAAGCCTATCAAAGTTTCTATTCAATAATTGAATCTGATAAGCCAAATCTTGAGAAGCCCCAGCTTCATGGGCCTCTATCTTCCTCTACAAGATTGATGGTTTTCTTTCTTGATAGGCAGAGGACAAATGTATGGAGTTGTCACTTAATGTTTCAAATAATGCCCAGGCTTCATCCTCAGTTCTGGTCATGAAGGTTCCTACATAGGTTGTATCATTGGTTTGCCTATGCCTTTCAGATAATCTGTTATAGAACCTTTCAACCAACTACCATCTTGGCACCTGATGGTGGGGGCATAACCTAATAAGGTCATTAAAGCGCTCCTAAGTTTCATGAAATTGCTCCCCTTCCTGTTGAGTAAAACCCATAATCTCTCTTCTGTAATGGTTGGTCTTACTCATAAGAAAATACCTTTTCAAAAATTCTCCCTTAAGGCTGGCCCAATCATTTACCCTTGCATCGAGGGTATGATACCAGTGCTTGGCCTTATCCTTTAGGGAGAAAGGAAATAGAGTCCTCATCAGGGCTTCATCAGTAAAGCCCTAAAGCTTCACCGTGGAACAAACCTCGGTGAATTCCTCCAAATGTTGGTAGGGGTCCTCCCTAGTAGTACCATAAAAGGAGGGAAACAAAGATATGGTACTGCTCTTGATCTCATATGGATTATCCCCTGCCAGTCGTCTCAGTGCTTGTGTGGGTTGGTTAGTTGGAATAAAATAGTCCCTTAGGGTCCTTTGTTGATTTGCTCCTTGATCAGCCATGCCTTGTCTTTGAGCTCTCCTAAGAATTATCTCGGGCTCAAGATCAAACACTAGATACCCTCAAGAGAGTGTCTACCAAGCATGCAATATCAATCACAATTCAGGTTCTTATTGATTAAGTGAAACCTCCACTCCAAAGATAAGTCAAATGGTCAAGGCTTATCCCTCTGTTCCCACGTAAGTGGTATAAGAGGGGTGATGACTTGAAATCTTAACCTTCTTTGTTGCGGAGGTAGAATTGGTTGATATAGATGGCCAAACAAGTTCTTCACTGCAATTACGTGCCTTAATTCAACCTTTGAGTGCCCTAGGACCTATACTTTGCTTGGATGATACTCTCAGGTGATCAAGTGAAAAGTTACTCCATGGACGAACAAAGGGATGCAAGTAGGGCGAACCCTTCCTTTGAGGCGATGCATATGTGGTGCCCCTTAACTACCCTTTTGTTCCTTTAAGGGGTGTCCCCCTCCGTGAAGTGTCAAAACACTTGGTCAAAAGATAGTACCACCACCACAAAGCACAATAGGAGGGTTTGCACCGATAAATAGATCGGTGCCTATAGCCTTAAGGGATCGAGCCTTAGTGCGGTGCCTAATGTGCGTGCTTAGTGTTAGAAGTGTGCATCACACCACAAATCTTTTTATTTTTTTGAAAACGCAGACAAGTCCCTTAGAATTAGATCAAATGTGAACTGATTTTAAGGTCGAATCTGATTATCAGTCCCATTTTTAGTTAGGTGACCACTGAATTAGTAAATTCAAACAAATGCGTGAACAGGAGCTGGATGCAAAAGTTAGAAAGGTGTACCTGTCTCCAGCAATCTTCGTGCTAATATGATTGCAATGCAATAATAAGATCTAATGTGCTGCTAAATCACCCCTAAATGCGTGCACCTAAGGGCATGCAACTCCTAAACAGGCAGCTCGATATTCTCTTTTGCTAGTTTTAAAGGCAAGCAAGTAGAAAATGGAATCACGCACGCAGAAAAATGTAAACCCTAGTAGCTAAAGAATGTGGGGACAAACCCCCAAAAATTCAGCCCCGATTACTACAAGGGTGAGATGACAGAAATAAATTTTGTGACGACGGAGAATCCCCTGTGAAAGCGGGATCCAGGTCTCGTACATCTTTTCCTCGTGTGGCTTACCTCGAGGTTGATGTCGCCGCTTTGTTGCGCCTGTCGCCCCATCAGATTCCTCGCACAAGAAGATAAATAATGATCAGATAATTGCGCAACTCAGAATATTCAAAAATAATAAAGTGAATCTATTACATCTGTTGCCTCCCCGGGAACGGCGCCATTTGACGGATAAATTTTGGCTTATTTATGAAGATGATAGCAATAAATTGATATGTCGTGTTTTATGTGGTGGAAAATCTCTCAATCAAAAATTAAAATAGACATCAAATTTAGCCACAATAAAAATGTCGCATCCACAGGGAGGAATAGAACCAAGAAATTCACGAGTAGAGGATTATAATGTTTGCAGACAACTTCGCGACTTCAATTTGAGGAATATGCTACTCTAAATGGAGCTTGCAATTTCCTTAAAAGTTCAAGGCTATTTATGCAATTTTCACATCAGAATTCAAGCTCCCTAAAGTATGTATATGATGCATGTGTAGTGACATATCATGTAAATTTGACTTGCATGCAATCTGATTCGAATTTCAATGTTGAATGATGCACATAACACTAATTAAGTAAATTCACGAAACTATAAGTGCATCCATGCAATGTGGTCTGAATAAAAAAATAATATTAAAGTGACAATGGCATGCAATGTAATTTTTAATTGAAGCAAAAATAGAGGATTTCTCCTCTCTTCCTCGCTTGAATGGCCGTGCTTGGTTGGCGGCGAGAGTCGACATGATGGTGCACCTCGACGAGTGCTTCGCGATGGTGGTGACGTGGTGGCCGGAGGTGGTCGGATGTGGCCGGACGGCGGAGGAGGATGCTGACCTAACAACGACAGGTGGCTGCGTGGGCTGCTGCGGCTGCGTGCACGGGTGTGCGTGGCTGTGCGATGGCATGCGCACAAGGACGCGTGAGGGTGCTGCACTGCCTGCAAGTGCGTGGCTGCCTGTGGGCACGCTGCTGCGGGCATGCTTTGGGTTCTTGCAGGACCACTGGAGAGGAAGAAGATGACGAAGAGGAGGAGAAGCGTAGTCTGCAGTGTGCTTCTTTGCGCACTGTGAGGGCGCTGCGCGCTCGCGAGGGCGCTGCACGATCAGATGTTGTGTGACGGCACACGCTTGGAGGCGGTGGTTCGCTTGCAAGGGCTGGCTACAGGCACGTGGTGGGGGAGGATGGAAAGGCCGTGTGGTGACTGCTTTGCGCCTGCAAGGGCGTGGTGAGGCAGTAGCAAGGCTGGAGAGGAAGGAGCATGCTCTTGCTGGAGAGGGTGCTGCGCACAAGGGCTGGAGGCGGTGCGGCTGTGCATAAGGGTTGGAGAGGGTGCTGCGCACAAGGGTTGGAGAGGGTGCTTGCAGGGTCCACAGTGCACATAGGATCTTTTTCTCAGTCTCTTCTCCTTCCCCTTTGCCAAGCCCCTCTGCTTGTCTCTTTTATCTCCTCCCCGACGCAAGTCAAGGGATTTTCAAATCCCTTACTAAAATTGGTCGACGGCTGTTTTGGGTCTGTTGAGGCTGGCCGGAGGTTGAGGAAGGCTTAGTTGAGGCCGGCTGTCTGTTGGGGGAAATTTATTTCACCCCCTGTTCTTTTGCAAATTTGATCCTCCTCTCTCACTTTCCCGATTATTAGCCTGATGGAGTGGATTAAGTGGATTAAGATGCAAAGGGTGCACTGTGTGAGAGACCTACATGAAATATAAAATAATTACATAATAAGAAATAGAATAAATGTAAACTTAAATAATGATGCATGCAATCATTTAATGACCTAATGTGGTTATTAACAAACATAAAATGTTAGAATATAATTACTTAGGCGTAACAATAGTCCATTAAAATGGACTCATCAATGATCAGATCTGTAAGCACTTAACCACCTTTCCTGATGTTAATCTAGCCAGGTGATTACGAGGGGATTGAAGGGAAGGTTCTTCCTTTGGCTTTCGCCGCCAGTTCCATAGACCCCACAACCGCGGTCGTTTGAGTCTTCCCCGTAGCCTAGACACCAGATTCTACAAAGGGAATGAAGGCCAAGTGCCTAGCAAACCTAGTCACACCTTCAAGACTTAGACTAGTCCTGCCTAGGGCACGTCTACTCCATTTTAATGAGGGCTAGGTTAGTGCTTGTGCTCAGGATATGTGATGAGGCATTGTTTGGGGTTGCGCCTCTTAGTTAACCGATTTGAGCGTGTGTGTGCACTTAACAAAACATGGCTTTCAAGCAAGGACTTTAGGATGTGGTGCCTTTTAATGATTTGTCCTTGCTTTAATGCTTTTTAGGGTTGAAGTTCCTTAATGTTTTCAAACAAGGTTCAAGTGGGCACACAAGGTTTTGCACACAACGGGCGAAAGTCAATTCCCTTTAGAATGATATGGTCCTAGAAAAACGACCCTAGTGTTCATGCAATTCTACTTGGTGAGTTGATTTTAACTATGGTGAGTGGTGCGGCCCAAGTCATGGTGGTTTCACAAGCACCACTCAAAAGAAAGAAGAACACTCCAAAAAGATTATCTCTTCAAGAATGTTAGAGTGTATTCTTTTTTGGGTTGGGTGATGAGTTTGGAATGTGGGTCAAGTAGTCATTCACCACGGCAATTTTAGATTTTTATATTTTTTTGTATTTTTTTAGGCAAGCAAACAATCAATGGGTGGAATAATACTCAACCGACTTCACAGCACTTCACTCTTGGTCCACTATTTTGGATCGTGCTCCTCCGTCACCCAAGCATCAAGTTCCTACAACCAATCAAGTAGAGAGAGCAAAATGAGTTAGAAGATGTGAACGCAAATGCGGGATAAAAGCAACAAAAGAAATCCATTGCCTCCCCGGCAATGACACCAAAAATTGACGTGCACAGAATGCGTTTGTTTAATTATGCCATTATAGTATGCATTCACGACATTGGTTTTAATTTAAGATGTGGATTTGGTGAGTCCAAGTGTCGAACACGAGGAGGCATGAAATCAGATTAGTTTGTTGCTTTAGTTGTCACAGGAATGTTTGGTTTGCTTGCTTGTGAGGAAATGAGAGAGAGAGAGAGAGTAGGGTTAGAGATCATGTTTAAAACATGACAATAATTCTGAGAGAATGTGAGCTATAATATATGAAACATCATCAACATATAGTATGCGATTAGAGTTTGTTTACAATTATAACAATAAATGAAAGCTTAAACAAGTGCAACATAAAACTAAAGTAAAGAGAGTGTGAGGAGGAGGCAAGGTGGCCACAGCGGTGGAGGGGGGTTCCATCGGTAGCTTGACAACTCCAGGGTAGGTATGGAGTGTTTGGTGGAGCTAAGAGAGGGCTAGAGTGGCATGGAGAGTGTGTGTGAATTGAATTCCCTTGAATGGGGTGGTTAGGGAGGTTTATATACAGAAGAAGGGGTTTCCAAACTAAGGGTTTTAGTGATGTCCGAAACATCGCTAAACCCATTCCATAAGTGTCGGTGAATCCCCTCACCCACCGGCTCTTTGAGGCACGCGTGCTTCTTCCTAAATCCATGCTCATGCGCCTGCAGCCATCCGATCCGAGGTGCGAATCACCATCGGATGGCTAAGGGTGCGCCACGTCGCCCTCCCGCACCCGCAGAAGGATAAGCGGTCACATGATGGATGTGCATCAACCATCGGATTTTACTTCAACAGCTATGATTACGCGAGCGGGGAGCGCTTGGATCGTGCTTTACGTGCGGGGAGCGCGTGCCTCACGCGTGATCACGTGCATTCACATCGGGCGCTTGAGGGCACGCTGCGTAGCCTTCATCCTCGTCATCCACGCACGCATCAATGGCTGAATTTTGATCACGCGCATGGATGCGGCTGGTGGGTCTCGAACATGCATCCCCGGCGAGCGTGGAGAGGCGCTAACAGCTATGGCACGCTCGCGCTTTGTCATGGTTTTGCGCAAATGCTCAGCCGTCCAATGGACGATTGGACGGCCGAGATGCATCTTGCGTGATGAGCGTGGCTGCACCGTGGGTGCGGGCGCGGCGAATGGCACCACATGGCCACTTGTGGGTCGTTAATCTGATGATCAACGACCAGAACTTCTTGGGCTAGTCGAGGGAGCTCCGAATGTCAGATTTAAGTGATTTTGAGTCCGTTGGACTCCATTTGTCGATCTGAATCCATCTGTGTGATCTGATTGCTCATCTGAGGCATGTTTCAACATGCACTTGTATATATGGCCATTAAACATTGATTTATATGCAATCTTAATTTGCAATGCATGCAGTGCTCCCATGCCCATCATGGTATGTTATTAGTGCACATATACCCCTAAAATAAACTCTAGTTGACGAAATTGTCATCATTGAATGCAGAGTTAACACCGGTCACCCGCGCCCTCTCTCTCCTTCGTCAATCGCTTGCACTCAATCTCACCACTCACTCTCCCTCTCTCTCCTCTTCCCACACACCACACACATACATACACACACATATGCACACCCACTCACAAACACAGACACACCCACACACATACATACACATACACATACACACTCGCACACACAGACACTCACCCACACACATACATATTTACATACACACGCACATATACATATATACATATATATATAAGTACATACATATATATATACCCACCCGCACTCCTTCCTACTCACATCTACTAATACACCCTCCCATTCACAATACCGTGCACCTACCATTTACTGCGCATTTTATCACGTGTGTATACACACCAGTTGCGTACACATTCATGATATTTACACACATCAAAGCATTCCACCCACACTCCCACACGTCCGCTCCACACCCACATGAGGCACAAAGCTAGGTTTATCGCGTCTTTCTAGACGACAGTTAACCTAGCGTGGTGCTACATTCCATTGAATCTTTGATTCAATCCTTAATCTTATTATTTATTATATAGTTATATATATACTTATACCATATACCTATATCATATATATATACATATCTATGAATAAGCTAAGTATTTCATATCCTTTCCATTTCGTAATATCTTTTAGCATTTCTTTTCCTTTATTTGTTGATAAAGAAAAGACCAAAGAAATCTAAAATAGAAAAAATAACTCTTGTCTTTACAGGTACACAATCTCGCGTATAATGAGATCCATTTTGGACTTGACTTTTGACGAATCGCCGAGGACCAAGTTTTGGCATGTAGCCATGGACCAGTTGTTGAGGGTGTATCGCAAGGACAAGAATATCTAAAAAAATCTAAAATCAAGAGAAAATAAAAAATACAATAAGCGAAAGGAATTGATGCAATTTTAAGAAGTGTGTAGAAACTGATTAACTCCAAACTCGCCTCCTTGACTTCAACCTTGGGCCTAAAACTGACAAGTTAAATTTTAATTTAGTCTAGGTTAATAAATTTTGATAAATTGTGTAGATTCATCTGTAGGTAATCACTTCCACTATATACTTTACGATGCTAATATCACCATATTAAATAACCCTACCCATGTTCTAACATGAGTTTTCTGGCGTTGTTGCCAAGGAGGCACCATCTGGAGTCAATTTTTATTCTCTTCCTTTGATTATCTCTTCTCCCACCCATCTCTTCATGGGTGTTTTTGTTTATTTTTGTGCAGGTAAACCGATTGCGAGGAGGAGGCACGCAGAGGAGGTCAGAGATGTGGGCAAGTCCAAGGCAGGAGTAAGAGCGTGAAGTTGCCGAACTGCTTGAACCTTCGCACACGTTGCTGAGGAGGTATGTGTTCTTCCTCGTAGCAACTTAGGGCTACTGGATAAAATCCATTGTTTGATTCTTTTTATCAATTCCACCATACTCGATTTCCTACACTTTCATGTACGAAAAATCTAAGAATTCTGATAGAGACTTTTCGCGATGCGAAATTTGATTTGAGGCGAAGCAAAATTGATTGTTTGTTATATCTCTTTGCCTCATTTATTCGCATACAGATCCATATTTTGGTTGGCGAGTCTTGGAATCAAGTTGACTCCAACCCCACCACGACCTTACATTTGCCTCTAATTTGATCCCAAATTTCAACCCCAACATATTCATTTTTCATTATCTTGGTGGTTGAGCCTTTGTGTGGATTATTATTTTGGTGATTGGGAGCACTTGAATTGAAGTGTTTGGATCCCATTCACATTGAATTAAACGTGACTCGTGCATCCACACCTAGAAACATCCATTTAGGGGGTCGATTACTTTGTAGCATGCATTAACCAAATCAAATTGGAGGGTTGTTTGGGCAAAAAGAACTTGTATTCTCGAAAACCCGGAGATTGGTTGAATTGGTAATCCATTGGAATCATAAAATCCATACTACTTGAGAGAAAAATTCTAAAAGCCATTCACCATCTAAAACTTCAATTCGACGAGAGTTCCCCATTGCATGCTTGTTTTACACACTCATAAATCAACACAATTGGGCATTACCCGTTTACAACATCCTTCACATTCCAAAGCACTTGTATCCTAAGCCTCTTAATCTAAAATTGGTAGTAACTTGACCCCATTAAGGTTTGGAGGTCTAACTACCTACATGTAGTGCCTACGTGTTGGTACGGGTTCCCGTGTGCTATCGGATGTCTCAAACTGGGGCAAATGGCCTTTCAGTCTGGCCCGGTGGTTCCGCGATGCTTGTATTCGGTTCTACAAGTTGCGATAGTAAGTAACTTAGATCTTTAGGTCTTATGTCACATTTAGAGGTTAGAACCTTGATTGCTTGATTTGTTATCAAGTGCACCTATTCAGCATCATCTCTCTCTCATCCCCTTCTCTATTCTCATCACCCCAATTCTTCTTTCAACAGTGCATGTTTGGGAGGAGGTCACAAAGGCCTAAACTGTTTGAATTGTCTGATAAACCTAGGAGGGTAAAATCTAGTGAATTGTCCTCCTCCGTAAACATGGCTGCTCGCCCACCCCCAAATCCTGAGGGAGGAAATCATCCCCCTCCCAATCCACTAGGAGGTGGTGGAGCTGTTGACCCATTAACCCACCTCCAAGCCCAAATGGCATTATACACCGAAAAGATTGAAGCCATTAGGGAAACCTTGGAGGAAATGTAAAACCCTCCCAAATGGGAGGGGCCTAGGTCTCTTAGCTCATATCAAATCCTGCTTCTACAGAGACCCTTGGGCATATTCGCGTCCCCATGGGCAAGGAAGATTTTGAACTAAAATCGAATGTCATTGGCCTAATCAACTTCCATGACCATGGACTCGCCAATGAAGACCTTTTTCTTCACTTGAAGGACTTAATCCATTTAGCTGAAATAATTAAACCAAGAAATATTGGGTTACACATTGTCCTCATGAAAATGTTCCTATGTCCGTTGCGGGACAAAGCCGCGCAATAGTTGCGCACCATCGGGAAACCCATCCATTCTTGGGAAGAGATGCACACAGCATTTCTCAAAAAATTCTTCCCAATTGGGCACACTAATGCGCTTCGCCATGCTATAACTTCTTTCACGCAACATAACGGCAAGCAGTTTCATGAGGCTTGGGAGAGGTATAATGACTTCCTCAGGAAATGTCCACACCATGGTCTGCCTAAGTGGCATGTAGCCTAGATCTTCTATTATGGACTAAATGAAACTTTGAGGCAAATTGCGAATGATTCCTGTGAAGGAAATTTTATGAATAAAGACGAGGATGGAGCGTTTGAACTATTTGAAAACATAAGTAAGAATTCTATGAACAACACTACAATTATCACCTTTAATCAGACCAGCGCACCTTGTAGTGGAGCACACGAGGTTGATACTGGACCCTCCCATTCATTCACTGGCTTAAACTTGATCACACAAGAATTGAATGAAGTCTATATCATTCACAAGAAGCTAGATGAACTCTTGGCCAACCCCACCCATTCTGTGACTTACACTTCGACTCCTCCACCACGTCATAAACCCAATCCTTCCCAAGCCAGGATCATTACTAAGAATCCTGTACAACCTGCACCATCCTTACCGAGTAAACACCAAGCAACTCAGTAAGTAATGTGGACCTAGCTTCTGCTGGCCAGTATTACGACAGGGAGGAGTAAGCCTCCACGTACTCGGATGCATTACCATATGCGGACTTGTCTTCTGAATTTGAGGACGTGTACGCCATGGGAAGCAACCCATATTCTACACTTATAAACCAGGCTGGTGCAACCATTGATGATAACGTCATCATCAGCCATATCTAGATTTATTTAGTCATAATCAAAGATTAAATGCTCCTACATAACCACCAAAAAGATGCAATTCATTGCAAATCCATTTTGAGGGAAATACAGTAAAATAGGGGTAAAACTGTAGTCTTAACAGCATATCTCAATTGCAGTACAATCGTGGGTTTTCTACAGGGGTTAAATAAAGGTTAAATGGTCTTAAGAGTCTAACAAGTGGTTTAGTACAGATAGAAAAGGATTTTTGCATGTTTCAGGAATTAAATGACATCTGAAACCCTAAAAATAGACCTTCTTAATTAACTGAGGTTCTATTCAGGGTGAAATTCACCTAAACCCTCTAAAATTCATATAAAAATATTCTTAATGGTTTGGTACCTTCAATTTGACCATCAGAACCCATCTTGACCCAAAATAGGGTCTCAGATAGACATTTTCTCTAATTTGGGTTTTTACATAAATTACCTAGTCAAACTAGGTAAAAACCAAAATCCAACTTCACCATTGGATTCCTTAGGTCAAAATTAGGTTTTTAGCAAAATTTGGGCCCAATCTGAGATTGTCTTGACCAAGTTTGCAATTTGGTCCTGTCTGATTCTTTTATCTCACACACATACCCTGAACATTAAAAATCCTTGCAAATAGCCCCCCAGCTTTGTCATCTTCTTCACAAATAGGTCCCTTCTGCCATGAAATCCTATTCCTACAACTCCAGCGACCTTTGATTGAAGGGAACTCCTTCTCTGATCAATCAATCCCTTCTAAAATTGGAAGGGAGATTCCTTGAGGAGTCCTCTTTCCATTGAATCCGGTCTTGAGCCCCAAAGCCATCCCAATCTCTCATGCGAACGCATGAGAGATTTGGGTATCATAGAGTTTCCAGCTCTGGTGAACTTTCCTAGCTTGGGAAGCTTGCTTCCCAAGCTCAAGTTGACCTCTAGGGCCCTATATAAGGATCCCTAGGGCTCGGCTGAACTTTTCAGCAAGGTTTGGGGTCAAAACCCTCTTCAAAACTCCACCTCTAGCCCCGCTCCACCTTAACTCCGACGAACTTCTTCCTCCAACATCTTCGACCTCCCAACAGCCATATTGGGAGTGCCAATATCTTCCTCTCCTTCGTCCCCACTCCTCGACGGCCAAATCAGGGGCACCTCTACCTCATTCTTCGTCGCCACTACCTCACGGAGCAATTTCCTTCTCCGGCATCGGTAGCCACACCAACGCCTATTCCTTCCTCTTTCATCCCTAATTTTAGGTTCCAACACTTCCTCATCTTCCCTACTCTTTTTCCCTCTATTTATCCTTCGATTTTGATCCCTCGACGCCGTTGTTAACCTCCATTGTCCTCACCTCTCGCCACTCCTCCGGTGAGTCCATCTCACCTCCACAAACCACCAATCAACTCACTGACAAGCCCACAACCTTCACCTCTCCACCCTCTTCAAAACCCCTCTCCCTATTCACCACTTCGCTTACCCAAATCACCCACCGAACAAACCCATCTCCGTCCACCTTCGCTGACCTCCGTCGGCTACCACACACCCCAATCTGTCACAAAACCACCACCACTACACTTGCCATGGTCCAACGATGCTTACGAGCTATTCTAATGTGGTCGTGAGGCCATATTTTTTATTATCAGGTTTCTCCGTCCTCCGCCATCACCACCACCTTCTCCAGCCAAATTCGCCCTCCTCTAGCCTTGTTCTTCATTGCTGTTACTCCTAGGCCCAGCAGACCACCTTCAAGACCTTTCCCAGGTCCTCAATCGAAGACCACAGGAGTAGCAGCTACTTCAATTGAAGGCACCATCAGCGCTGTGCACGTGAAGGAAGGAGTGGGAACATAGTCCCGCATCATAGAAAGAGGAGCGGTCAACCACACATAAATTGCAAAAGTGTTGTAGGTTTTTTGCCTCCTAACATAGAGGGTGAGGTCCTCCACACCCTTCACATGCGCCTCACTCATCACCCATCCCCCGCGAGCCTAGCGCTGACCCGACCTACCAACATCTCACTCCTCGCTCATCATGACACCTGGTGAGCCTAGACCTGGGTATGTAGATCTCTGTTCACCTAATTACCCGTCACTGTTTGAGGCCTTGGGAGGGCGGAACCCAAAGAGAAGGAAAGAAAGAGAGCACGGGGTAGGGGGTTTTGCTCTCTACGACACTTAGTCGAATTTGAATGGTGCGTAACCCTTGTGCGTGAAGAGAAAAGAAGGCTTGTGTGTACTATGAAAGCAGAAGGAAGGAAGGAAGGAGGACTTGAGAAGAAGAAGAAAGGAGAAGAGAAGAAGAGCAGAAGAAGAAAGGAGAAGAGAAGAAGAGCAGAAGCAGAAGGAGAGAAAGAAGAGGAGGCTGAAGAAGAAGCATAGTGCCCTAGTTGATACTATTGATATAGAGGAGGCTGAAGAAGAAGCATAGTGCCCTAGTTGATACTATTGATATATTTGAGTACCTAAGTTTGAATGGTTGATGGCACTGTTACATTATTTGAACTCAATGCATATATGCTTAAATTGAATAATTGGTGATCTAAATCACCATTGTTTTTGCTTTGAGATTCTTTTTGCCATGCGCAACTATTGTTAAACTCAGGCTTTACATTTATTATCATTTTTGAGTAATTATTATTGATTTCTTGATATTATTTGGCTTGAATCTTGTGCACATTTACATTATTTATTGAGATTAGAGATTGAATTCCTATTTTCTCCCTGTGTTCGACCTTGGACTTCCATTCGAGTATAAATTATATTTGATTTCACGCTGATTCAATCTATACTGCAACGCATCGATTTTAAAATCCGATTCAGAGTGACTAACAACCATCCAAACTTCGCATGGTCCAATAACCCTTAGCGCCAAAACCCTACTAATGGACCAATGCAACCATCTGCTC
Source organism: Thalassia testudinum (assembly GCA_037157565.1). Taxonomy (NCBI): domain Eukaryota; kingdom Viridiplantae; phylum Streptophyta; class Magnoliopsida; order Alismatales; family Hydrocharitaceae; genus Thalassia; species Thalassia testudinum. Next base: position 43,648,846 of record JAZHRO010000067.1, on the reverse strand, counting down.
TCGTCATCTCAAGGGTGCAATATAATCCTTCGACAAATCTGCTGCCAGGCCCTTGTTCACCACAAATGGATCACACATCAAGACCTCTTGATAAATTAATGCGAATGATGACGGAAATGTCGAAGTGCCACAAAGAAAATATGACTTCTCTTCAACACCAATTGGCACAGCAGAATGCTGAGATCAGTCAACTACGCATGGAGACTCGATCTCAGGGAACTCTTCCAACCCAACCTGTCCCAAACCCACGAAATTTTGTACCTTGTGGTCTGCAACCATAGAGACGGCCTTCTTAGGGGCAAGTTCATCAGATTCTACAAGCTCCGAGTACTCCACCGGGATTTCAAGCTAATCCCGCAGCAGCACATCAACCCTATGTCCCTGTTGCAAGCCCTCCTCCGCCTTTTGATCCCACTAGACCTACAACGTCCAATGTGATTACTACAAGGAGTGGTAAACAGACTGTCGATCCACCTCAACCTGATCCTGGCCCATCTTCATCATCCTCTCATTCGGATTGCACACCGCATCCTCGTGAGGATGACATGCCCAAACTGGTGCCAGAATTAGTCCCATTCCCTGAGGCTCTACTAAGGGAGCTAAAAGGCAAGAAAAAGAACACGCAGACCTTTAATAATCTATGTGATTTATTCAAGGATGTTGAGATCAAGGTTCCCTTGCTAGAGGCGATCGACCACATCTCGACTGTCGCCTGTTTCTTTAAAGACTACACTACACCTAGGAGATAGCAAGAGAAAACCAAGAACCTGGGGGTTCTCTCGCCTCATGCGAGTTGTGCTATACTGTCAAAATTACCACCGAAACAAAAAGACCCAAGCACCCCTCTCATTTCATGCAGCATCAAAGGCTGCAATTTTAATCGTGACTTGCTAGATTTAGGATCTTCTATTAACCTCGTATCGACCATCATGTTTCAGAAATTTGCATTGGGAAATCGGAAACCCACCCCTATTACATTGCAGTTGGCAGATCGCTCTGCCAAAATCCTGCAGGGTGTGGTGAAAGGTGTGGTGGTTAGGGTCAACAGTCTCTGTTTCCCTGTTGACTTTCTTATATTAGATATGGGAGTTCCTAATTCATTTTCTGATTATCCGATAATCCTCGGTAGAGCTTTCTTGGCCACAACTCGCGCCCATATCAATTGTGAATTAGGCTGCATTGAGATTGCCATGGGCTCTGAAAAGCTCAAACTTAACATTTTTAAGGTCACCAAGAACTTTGATTGTGATCTTATCGAGGATGACACGTCTGACAATGACATGGCTGTTAGTGCGTGTATCGAGTTGGTAGGGACCTATTCAAATTGCTGCAGCATACCACTGAAAATCACAATCACCCGACTAACCCTTACTGTGACATTTCCCCACCTCACCCCTTACCCTTATCTCTTCCTCACCAGACCCCTAATAAAGTCCACTCCGCTTCTTATGCCTTGTGGTTTGAGTCATTTCCGGGTTTCTCACCTCCGGTCTAACCCCATGGAGACCAGAGTGCCCTTTCTTTCCTGCCAAATTAGGTAGAAGCAACATTCCACACTGGGACCTTATTTCCACATACTAATTATTGGGGTACTCCTTTCTTGGATCCAGCAATCCAAGACACCCCTCTCCTTGGCCAACCTGAGGGCTAATTCCCTTCTCCCCTTATTCTATCTTATGATCCTTTTGGGACAATTCCGTCCCAAGATTTGCCAGATCTTTCACCATCCACTCTTGAGCTTAAAGCACTGCCTAACACGCTAAAGTATGCTTTCCTCGGACCACACAAAATGCTTCCTGTAATCATCAGTTCAAAATTGTCCAGGGAGCAAGAGTGCAAGCTAATGAATGTCCTAATTAAACATAAGGAAGCCATTGGATGGTCTCTTTCCGGTCTGACTGGCATTAGCCCCTCTTACTGCACTCATCATATATATACGGAGGAGGCTCGACCTTCCCGTGAGATGCAGCGACGTCTCAATCCTAACATGCAGGAGGTTGTTAAGGCTGAAATAATCAAGTGGCTTGATGTGGGCAACCTTACCAGATCAGCGACGACCTCTGCGTGAGCCCGATTCATGTTATTCCCAAAAAGGTAGGTCTCACCATCCGTGTCAATGGCAGGGGCAATCCACCTCTACACGTACTCCTACATCTTGGTGAGTGTGTAGATTATAGGAAACTCAATACTGCTACCAAGAAAGACCATTTTTCGCTACCTTTTATCAATCAAATCCTGGAGCAGTTGGTAGGAAATCAATTCTTTTATTTCCTAGATGGATTCTTAGGCTATAATCAGGTGGCTATTGACCCCCAAGACCAAGAGAAAACTACCTTCACCTACCCCTTTGGCAGCTTCGCTTTCAGAAGGATGCCATTCTAACTTTGTAACGCACCTACTACTTCCAAAGGTGCATGCTGGCGATATTCCATGATATGGTGAGTGATTTTCTTGAGGTCTTTATGGACAACTTTTCGGTCTTTGAACAAACCTTTGATGACTTTGTTGTGTGTCATACAACGCATTTTGATAGGAAAATGCGTCGTAGTATAGTGCGCAATAAGATCAAACAAAAATATTTATAAAAAGATAACGAGACTTTGAGTCCCAATCGTTTTTCTCTGGGAGGCATTTATGCAAAATTGAAATCGATCTTTTATCACTCTACTTGTTTAGAATCCCACGTCGGTTTCTAATCTTCGGATTAAAGTTTTTCCACTTCTATTGTGAACTCTGATTACGTGCACATGTGTTAGATAGATAATGAAAGTGAAAGTATGAGTTCCAGTACGCACAATTCTAGTTATGTGGTGGTTGTTTACGGAAAATGCATTGATAGTTAAATCTTCAACATTCTCTGGAACCAGCATGCTAGTTGTAATATATAAAAATGAAGAGCAGGCAACTTGAATCACACGAAATAGATTGCAATCAATAAGCTCATGGTGATTTTCAACATAGAGATATGTATATAAAAAATATATCTTTCATTCATTCATTCAGGAGGGTTTTTGCGACATGGAATTTAGAGGAAAGCTTATAAAGGAAAGCTTGAAAATATAAATTCAGCTAACAGAAAATGATTGCATACGGGAATCTATGAGGGGATTTTGCATGCATCATTAGGGGAGAATAAGAGCTATACTACTAAGCAATAAATGAAAGCATGTAAATATGAAGAACTAGCTACTAATCTAGCAGAAAATAAGGGTATTCAGAGGTGGGCTTCGATGGCCTTTGAATGATTGAGAGGAGGAGGGGTGACCAATGGTGCTTAGGCTGGCCCTTGGAGAGAGGTTTGGGAGATGATCCAGCATCCTGGCGTAGAGATGGTGGTAGCCATGGTGCACAACTTGTGGAGGTGGAATGGATGTGAAGGTAGCTAACCTAAGTGTGAATGAGTGGCAAGAATGGGATGGGTGCAAATGGCCACCACTTAGGTCTTGTTATTGACCTAAGGAAGACTCTCTAGAGAAGTGTGGAACTCTCTAGAGAGAGCCCCATAAGTGGCCGACCATGTGAGAGAGAGAGGTAGTTCTTAGATCCATAAAAGGTGGATCTCAATTTGAATGGCTCTTTGTTGCTAATTTTGGCAACCAAGAGTGGCGCCACCTTTGGAAGAGAGTTCTAGAGAACTCTAGATAAGTGTGTGTGCGTGAATGGGTGTGTGTGTGTGAGTGTGTGGCCGTGCCCTATGTGGCTAAATGGTTTAGGTTAGGTCCTAAAGGGTTTAGGTTGGTGTAGGCCTCAAATTAGGGTTGCAAACCCTAATTGCTAAGGAGGAATTGCAATTAAACTTGACACAAGTTTAATTGAATGAGTGTGAATCTAATTGAGAGTGAAATAACTCAATTAGGTTGGGCTTAGGTCAATTGGACTCTCACTGAGTCCAATTGGACTTGTGTTGGTTGAGATCTGAGCTCAATTGGACCCTATGAGTCCAATTGACTTAGGTAATGGTAATTGACTATGATCTAAGTCAATTAGGTTTAGTGAGGACCTAATTATATCCTTAGGGAGGTCTAGAGGTGATGTACTAGGGTTAGAGTACCTTAATTTAGGTTCCTATGGGGTTGGAATTAGGTTTAGGGACCTAGAGATCCAAGATCAAAGCTTGAATCTCAAAACAGGATTTGGAGAACAATTCCAGACGTCTAATAAAAGTTTCAGGCATCTTATACTCAAAAATCAAAAGTCCAGACTTATTGTCTGGACATCCAATCAGAGTTAGGAAGGATTCAAGGTTCTGTCTTGGTTATTTTGCAGAAATTGGACATCTGACCAAGTGTCTGGACGTCCAATAACACTGCAGAAGTGGGTTTAAGGTGTGCGGGAGTTAGCTAAGGGTTCTGGACATCCTATAATTCATCCGGACGTCCAGATAAAGGTTGGAATTAGGGTTTTAAGGTTTCCTAGGGTGTGGCGACCTAATCTAAGAGTGGCTAATGCTTGGGGAAGTCTCTAGGCTATCTTAGGGCTAGGATGAACCTAAGTTCTTCACATTTTACTGCTTTATTCCTACTTAATAGAATAGCATACCTCAACTCCCTTACATTATTATCTACCATATCTAATCTAAGTCTTCTGCTCCAGCTCTGCTGCAACACCCGTTATTCTTCTATTCTTCTGATCCAGCTTCAGATCCAGCTTATTACCTATAATTGACATAATGCACCTAATCAGCACATTATAGCATTATTTTATGCATAGCTAAAAGAAAGCAGTAAGGATGCAAATAATGCTTATGCATTCATGAATCACCCTAACTTATGCTAAGTCCTAGCATAATTTAGGTCAATTAAAACCTATGATTGTTGCGCAATCAGTGCATGCTGGTGATATTCCACGATATGGTGAGTGATTTTCTTGAGGTCTTTATGGATGACTTTTCGGTCTTCGAACAAACCTTTGATGACTGCCTAACCAACCTGACCCGCATCCTTCGGAGATGTATTCATGTTAACTTCGTGCTTTCTTGGGACAAAAGTCATTTTATGGTGCACGAAGGTATTGTTCTGGGACATATCATCTCCGAAAGGGGTATCGAGGTGGACAGAGCTAAAATTGATGTGATAGCTGACTTACCAATACCTAGCTCTGTCCAACAAATCCACTTCTTTTTGGGTCACGTTGGTTTCTATAAGAGATTTATCAAGGATTTCTCTAAGATTGCTAGACCTTTAATGCATCTCCTATCAATCGATGTGCCCTTCGATATGGGCCCCGGCTGCTTTCAAGCATTCATGTAGCTTCATGAAGCTGTCACTAAGGCCCTTGTTCTCCAACCGCTTGATTGGTCCCTCGACTTTGAGCTGATGTGTGATGCTTCTGACCTAGCTATTGGAGCCATCTTGGGACAAAGACGAGATAAACACCCCTTCGTGGTGTATTGCCCTAGTAAGACGCTGGATGAGGATTAGCGTAATTACACGACCACAGAAAAGGAGCCACTGGCGGTGATCTTTGGGCTGGAGAAATTTCATATATATCTTCTGGGCTCTCATGTTACCATCTTCATATATGATGCAGCCATTCGTCATCTCATGCATAGGAAGGATGCAAAGCCTCGATTTATTCGTTGGATCCTTCTACTTCAAGAATTTGATCTTGAGATATGAGATAAGGCCAGAGACTAGAATGTGGTTGCAAACCACCTATCAAGACTTAACCTGGACCATATTGGACTTACCTTGCTGTTAAATGAATCATTTCCTGATGAGCACCTTCTAGCGATAGATCTGGCAAGTGGACCATGGTATGCCGATATCACTAATTACCTTGCTTCTGTCTCTCTTCCACGAGGCTGGCCTAAAAATTAGTGCGAGCATCTCATTGTAGAAGTAAAGTATTATTTCTGGGATAATACACTTCTTTTTAGAGTAGGTGCTAATCAGATTATCCGCCGCTGTGTTGCTGACAATGAGTTCCCCAATGTGCTATCCTTTTGCCATGATCAGGCCTAAAGAGGCCATTTTTTTGGGAGGAAAGCTGCAACCAAAGTGTTGCAATGCAGATTCTTTTCGGCCTTCCTTCATCAGGATGCACACAATTATGCTAAGCATTGCACTAGGTGCTAGTCTCTAGGCTCAATGTCACGTCGCAACATGATGCCCTTGCAACCCATCCTAGCTGCAGAAATCTTTGATATCTGGGGAATTGACTTTATGGGTCCCTTTCCTTCTTCCAACGATTTCGAGTACATCCTCGTTGCCATTGATTATGTCTCGAAGTGGATTGAGACTATTCCCGTGCACCGTGCTGACCATGTTATTACCACCAAATTCATCAAGGACTTTATCTTTGCATGCTTTGGGATCCCTCGAGCCATAATTTCGGATAGAGGAAGCCCTTTCACTCACTCATCATTTCGGGCACTTTTAAGGAAATATGGAGTTCACCACCGTATTGCTTCCCCGTATCATTCTCAAACAAACGGTCAGGCAGAAGTGTCGAATTGGCAAATTAAGTAGATTCTTCAGAAAACGATTCAACCTAATCGTAAGGATTGGTCCGACAAGCTGATTGATGATTTATGGGCATATCAGACCACCTTTAAGGATCCCCTTGGTATGTCTCTGTACAGGATTGTTTTCAGGAAGCCTTGCCACTTGCCCGTAAAGTTGGAGCATCGCACTTATTGGGCGATTCACCAGTGTAACCTCGACCCTGACCTATGTGGTTGAGAAAGGAAACTCCAACTCCAGGAATTAGAAGAGCTGTGTCGTGAAGCCTATGACTCTGCCTTGACCTTTAAACAATGAACTAAGGCCTTTCACAACAGCCGCATTAGGCAGAAGGAGTTTGAGCCATCACAGCAGGTTTGTCTTTATAATACCCAACTCAAAATCTTTCCTAGAAAACTGAAGTCTAAATGGACTAGTCCTTTCCTGGTCTGGAGACCTTTTCCCAACGAAGCCGTCGAGATTGAAGATCCCAAATCTGGGCATAAATTTACTGTTAATGGACAACAACTGAAACCGTGTCTCATGCATAAATCCACTCTCTCCTTCGTCCACCGCTTGCACCCGGTTACGCCACCCGCTCTCCCTCTCTCTCCTCTTCCCACGCACCCACACACATACGCACACCCACTCACAAACACAGACACACCCACATACATACATACACAAACACATAAACACTCGCACACACACACTCACCAACACCCATACATATTTGCATACACATGCACATATACATATACATGCATACATATATATATATATATATATATATATATATATATATATATATATATATATATATATATATGTATATATATATATATATATGTATATATATATATATACATATATGTATCTATATATATATACATATATGTATATATATATAGATACATATATGTATATATATATAGATACATATATGTATATATATACATACATATATGTATATATATATACATATATGTATCTATATATATATAAATACACACACACGTAGTTACCTATATACATACATACATACATACGTATGTACGTATGTACATACATATTTATATATATACATATACATTCATACATACATACATACATATATATATATATATTCACCCACACTCCCTCCTACTCACATCCACTAATACATCCTCCCATTCACAATACTGTGCACCTACCATTTGCCACGCATTTTATCACGTGCGTATATGCACCAGTAGAGTACACATTCGTGATATTTGTGCACATCAAAGCATTCCACCCATACTCCCACACGTCTGCTCCACACCCGCATGCGGCACAAAGCTAGGTTTATCACGTCTTTCTAGGCTACGGTTAACCTAGCGTGGTGCTACATTCCATTGAATCTTTGATTCAGTCCTCCACCTTATTATTTATTATATAGTTATATATATACTTATACCATATGCCTATATCATATATATATACATATCTACAAATAAGCTAAGTGTTGGTGCTAGAGCACAACAATCATTTATTTTGATGATAACAAAATACGTGTTATTTAACTTTTGCACTTGAAGTCGTAGATGTCAGGTTAGTTGCAAATGGAGACGTCTTTAGACAAAGTTTGAGCTCGCATCCATGGCGGATTGGAGAGCTTGACGGAGGAGGAGGAGGAGCTTCGCGAGAAGCGAAAGCTTGAAGAAGGAAGGAGATGAAGAATAGGATAGATTTCCCTTCTTATTCATTGTAATTTATCTTTATTTCTTTTGTTTCTCTTTATCTTTCGTAGATTACTTATTAAAGAGCCTCAAAGAACCCTTAAAGTAGTCTTAGGAACACTTGCAGAACCCTAGGATACTTAGGTTTTTTGTAGAGAACTTAGAAAACCAAATAGGATTCTGACAGCCTAATCAGACGTCTAATCTGGAAATCAGACGTCTGATAGTAACTTTTAAGACATCTGACTATTGACTCAGACGTCTAATAACTTAGGCTGGACTTTGTCGGTTCTGTCTGATTAAATCAGACATCCAGACCTTAGTCCAAATGTCTTAGAAGATGTCTAATGGTTGTGCCAGACATCCATTTAGTGGAACGTTGGCTAACAAAGTAAACATTGAGGAAAATAACCGTTAGGCTTCTATCAGATGTCCATAGAGGACCCCAGACATCTGATATCTGATCGTTGAACCTTGACCGACCCAAAATCACTTTGTGAGATATTCTAGCTGTTAACCTATGTTGGGAATCCATTCTTGCAGTACAATAGGTTTTTAGACATCCAGACCTAGTGCCAGACGTCCTGTACGTCAACTAATAGCCTTACACTAGAACCCTGTTTAGGTCTAAAATAAGTCAGGAAGGAAACCTGCCTAGAATCAGACATCTGACTTAGTTCCTAGAGATCTTAAATTAGTTTTCCAGACGTCTGATACCTGGACCAGATGTCTAATGACCCTGTCAGAATCATAAATGATTCTGATTACGGCTTGTTTTGCCTTAGGTTCAACCCCAACGGCTATGGAAGCCTTCTAAGGTCTTCCAAAGCCTTCCTAGGCCCTCTATAAATAGAGGACCCTTGCCTTACAAGGACACACCCAAGCAACACATTTCCTCATCTATTTGTGTCAAAAACACTTTAGAAGAAGATCTTGCTCTCCATTTCACCATTCCACATCTTGAGAGCTTTCTTCTCGCTGCACTCCCGCTCTCCCTCCGCAATTACAAGAGCAACGAAGTGCCAAAGCATGGTTCACGCATCTGCGTCTTTCGTCGACGCGCTTCCAACAAAGGGAAGTATTTTTACCTATAGTAGCTAGGTTAATCTTTGTTGGCTCTATAGGTTGTTTTGTAATTTATTTTTGTAATTGTATTGGGTATTTGCTTTGCGAATTCTTGTCTCCTTTGTAAGACAAAATCCATTTTGTGAAGATGAGGGGTTGAGGAACGCTACCATAATACTCGTAGCGTGGTTTTAATTGAGGTTGAACTACCCTCGTTAAAGTAGTTCGTTAGTGGATTTGATTGACTTTGTCTATCGGGAAATCCTAACTCGAAAGGGTTAGGTTGTGGTTTTTACCCGGTTTGGGTTTTCACCTAAAAATATCTTATGCCTTTGTTTGATTGCTTATTTTTATGAGATTATTTATTTTAGTTCTGCATTTTATACATCACGCATATCTTCCCCCTCCCATAGGGAATTTACACAATTATTTCATTTCCTTTCCATTTCATAATATCTTTTCTCATTTCTTTTCCTTTATTTGTTGATAAAGAAAATACCAAAGAAATCTAGAATAAAAAAGATAACACTTGTCTTTACAGGTACGCGATCTCACGCATAGTGGGATCCATTTTGGACTTGACTTTTGGCGAATCGCCAAGGACCAATTTTTGGCATGTAGCCAAGGCCCAATTGTTGAGGTTGTACCTCAAGGACAAGAATATCCAAAAAAATCCAAAATCAAGAAAAAATAAAAAAATACAATAAGCGAAAGGAATTGATGCAATTTTGGGAAGTGCATAGAAACTGATTAACTCCAAACCTGCCTCTCTAAGTTCGACCCTGTGCTTAAAACTGACAACTTAAAATTTGATTTTGTCCAAGTTAATAAATTTTGATAAACTGTGTAGATTCACCTGTAGGTAATCACTTCCACTATATATTTTACGACACTAATATCACCATATTAAATAACCCTACCTATGTTCTAACTACTAAAAGATGAATGAATACTCTCGCTCATTTGGGTTGTCTTCAAACCTGCAAAGAATTGATTTCACATATATTCCAGAACCCAATTTTCTCTTATTTCAAAAATGGACTTCAACCATTTATTCTCATGAATACCATGCTTCTCAATTATACAAACCCAACAATCATCGAATTCATTCGGTCTTCTACGTCACCAAATCAATTAACTAAGCTCAGAAATGGAAACACTACCAAAGTTTGAGAAGCAAATTATTGAGCTAAACTTGTTGACAATATGCCAAACACAAAATCTATGAACAATGTTAGGAAAGCACAATGCAATCGCAACAGTTATGGAAGGATTCTAGTCAGTTACAACAGAAATTGGGTGCATGTCAATTGCTTCCAAAATGCTATTAAACAACCATTTAAAAGAATCCTTTGACTCATTCATTAGTAAATCATTGGCGAATAAAACTACTTTCTTATGATGATTTACACCATAAAATGTGGCAAATATCAACATGTACTTGTTGGTGTTATATGTAATATCAAATGATAGCATATCTTCGAATAATTTATAATCCTCTAAAGATACCAGATCCATCTACATGCATTGGGTCACTGGTCATCATCAACCACATAAGAATAGAAGAATTCTGAAGTGGTGCTTTTGTAATATTCAAAATGGTTTGTAAGTATTTGAGCATCTAATAATAATACTCTCTTCCTTTCATACATCTTTAAGTTGTACATATCCCTAACAATGTTTGCAACATGATCACCAATACCTCTATGCCTTGAAATAAATGCAACCTGCTTGCTTACAGGGACGTCAACGTCAGATATTATATAAAAAATAACCTTTGTGTGGTCGGTGATCTTCTTGATAGGCTTTAAGTATCTCTTCTTGCTTGAAGATAATGTTGGGTGATTATGTTCATTAACAAACTTTTGTACTTCTCACTTGTTAGTCATAAAATTCAACTTAATTGTCATTTTAGCATTACATCTAGTTCTATGAGTTCTAAATTTCTTCTTAAAGTTCCTTTTAGAAGAAAAAAGACTTTGGAAATGGATCGGAAAGGAGATTGACTTGCTCTGTAAAACATCTATAGATTTCTTCGAAAAACCTTTCGCACAACATGCAAACTTCTTATACTCACAGGCAATAACATAATGTTCATAAAAAATTTTTATCTCTAATACAAAATTAAATTACATATCAACCCTTGGAAGCAACCCACGAAATTCATCTTCAATACCCAACAATATTCGTATCCTCAATATCAATCACATGTTCATCGCCATCTTTGTAAAAAACAAATATGTATATAAAATTAATGATTTCGTACAAAATAAATATTGCATACAATCCTTTACCTTTTTACCCATAAATAGTAATTATTGTAAACAAGCATGAGCAAATCTACGGTACAGCAGATGTAATTCATTTAAAGAGGAAAGTACTAAATACCAACTGACCGCCCAGTCATGGTATGTTACGAGGTGTTCGTAAGCTTGAACTTTTTACGATGCGCGTACATTGACAAAATATAATATATTGGAAAACTTGTATTTTTTACTGTAGGCTCTAATGGGCAATATATAAAATATAAACATAACAAACTTTTAGACCGCTCAATGATTGTGTGTAACATATGGGCCAGCTCGTAACTATTGTGGCGTGCGGTGTTCAAAAGATTTTGCTGTGATATAATAGTGAAGATTCATTATGTAATACAATGACTTCAAATATTAGATCGTAAGGTGACAGACAAGTTTTATTATATTACGTATTTTACAAATCTATGCTTTCCAGGACAAAATGATTTTAATCAAAATGTCGTGTTTACCTGATAGGTGTTGGATATCATGATTTATCGGACATGAATAAGTAGCATGCGAGTTTTTTTTATGGGAGACAAAAAATCTAATGAATCATCTTGATGGCGACCCTGGAAAAAAATAGTCAATGGTGGAACAGCACATCATCATCAATAATAGAACAATATAAAGAACAATAAATGCAAAGTCACGTACATCACTTTGAGAATACCAATGAAAAATATTGAATAGATGAAGAGGTATGCTTACGTAGGTGAGAACAATTCAAACAAAAAGGCGGCGGCAATGAATAAGCATCTTCAGTACGCCACAGAAAAATCAGGATGATGGTTAGATTGACTAAAACAAATTAAGCAAAGATTATATGTTGTTTTTAAAGGAGGTTGCCAAAAATGACGTGACAAAAAAATTAACATAAAAATCATTTGTTAACAGTGTCGATTATCACAGCTACTCAAACCATTGAGGTGTAGGAAGCGATTTTATCAAGGTAGATATCCAATTAAATGATAGAGAATTAGTTCTCATTTTGATCTCTATGAGTACAATATTATATATATATATATATAAGTGACACACATAAGTTAAATTATTATTGTGATTATGATATATACATGTACGATATATATGTTTGGGTTACATGCAAGTGTACATTATATGCACATATAACATGTACAAGTATATATAATTAGGATATATGTAAATATTTATAAGTTATTTATAGGTACGGGAGCATACGTGGGTGTCATGAGTCTGTAGATTTCCTGATGGCGAGCGTGCAGCGATGTAGGTGCAGGTGTAAGGCACAGGTATGGTACTGATATTGTGTGTCTCGTATTGTAGAGGTAACGGAGTTTAGGGCGCTCCGGGGTCGTTGGAGCACGTTCCCGATCCAGCATCTCGAGACCCACGGGGTACGTGGGTTTCCCCCTTTTTATGTTACGTCCTTCGTGTAGTCACGCTCTGTAACACTATCCACTCGGATTGTCCACGGACGTCGGTCGAGGGCTAACTATGCATCGAACAGGCCGCAAGCACACACGCTTTCAGGTAAGTGTCATCCCACCTAATTTTATAGAGTTTAGACTGCTTGATTTATTTCGTCTCTTGCTCGTTTTGGAAGTCACACATACATTTTCCCCCTTTTCATTGTTGGGAGCTCTAAAAATTAAAATGATGAATGGTGAATTACATTAAAAGATTTGATAGTGCTTTAATCTAACATTGGAGAATTTCATAATTGTTGAGCTTAGTTTTCAAAATAAAAGATTAAGTCCAAAATTTCGTGATGACTTATTGCTATAATTAGACACAACATGCTGGGTTAAATCATAAAGAATCATGAAAATGAGATGTTTTGTGCAATGCGAAATTGATAAATTCATGACTTTTAAAAAAGGTAAATGAACGGCTATTGGAAGAATGATTTATTATTTTAGAAAATAAATAATTTATTGATGAATTAGACGTGTTATAATTGCATCGAGAAATGACATATGTAAAGTGAAAAAGGTACCTAAGTAATTGAATGTTTAAATCAAGTTAAGTTGAGAAGTTGCATGCCTCCTTGGCATGACGTGCAATGCCTCATGTATCACGGGAGCTTATGCTTGGTTGGATAGTGGAATGATGGTAGATTAGTGAGTGAGAACATTACTAACTTTGTGCATGTGGAATTTGCTCTTGGGTATGACATTTGCCTCGATTGTTGGGGCTTGTGCTTGTTTTAGATAGTGGAATAAAGGTGGATTAGCGAGTGAGGATGATTTAACTCTATGCATGCAAAATTTCACTCTAGGGTACAATCTCCCTCTTGTAGGTTGCTGCACATCGTATCACGACTTGGACAGGAAATGGTGTAGTATTCCTTGTTAGCCAC